>OY284413.1:157780536-158380536 GCA_958301585.1 Merodon equestris | reverse complement strand
TAACGCTACTAGACGGCATGGCGTAGATGAAGCACTGGTTTTGTGGATCAAAGCAATGCTTGTGCATCGCTGATGCAGGCCTCGAACAATGTGTTAAATCTGGCGTAAACAGGGGTTGCCCGCAAGTTGGCGTTCTGTTTCCACTGTTATGGTGCATGGTAGTCAACTCTCTGCTTGATGCCCAGTCGAGTAATAGGCTGATGACGTTCTCTTTATCAGAAGGAGGAAAAATACTGGCATTATTCAGCTGGTGCTAAAAAGCATTCCGATTCCGATATTCAAGGAAGCTAAGTGTCCTAGAAAGCAAATTCTTTGGTCAAATCATGTTGAGTCAAAAACGACCAAAGCGCTGTCAGTTTTTTAGCAATGCAAAGGTGCCTTTGGCAAAACATGGGGCTTATCGCCGAAAAAGTCCTCTGGATCTACCCGGCAATGATAAGACCAATAATCAGATATGCATCGGTTGTCTGGTGGAACAGACAAACACGCAAACACGTCATGGCCTCTTCCATCAAACTCCAAGGGTTTGTCTCATCTATACGAAGGCTTTCTTGGTCACATAGTATGCCAAGATCACGGATAACCTGAACGGTGGAGATAGGCTGATTATTCAGGAAGTAGAGACGAGGGGAAGGTTTGATTCGTTTACGTGAGAAGGTAATAAAATGTTAAGTTCCAATAAATTTTTGAAACACCAAATGGAAAAGCTGTTCAAATCCGATTGAACAAGGGAAGAATCTTGTTGCGAGGAAATGGTCTTGAAGAACTTGGTGTCGTCGGCGTAAAGCGTGAGGTGGGAATGTTTGATGACTACCTCAATGTCATTAATGGTAAGAATGAAAAGAAGTGGACCTAGGTGGTCGCCTTGGGGAACGCCGGAAGAAACTAAGAAAAGATTAGAAAAGGCAGATCTAAAACGAGCACTGTAGTAACGGTTTTTTAAATAAGCAGATATCCACTTCAACGCAGTGGGTTCAAAGCCAAGGGAAGACATTTTGGAGAGTATTATTTTGTGGGAGATTTTGTCGAAGGCTTTACTGAAAGCAGTTGAAATGACAGTTGGTACCACTCGCATTGGATTTACAGTGAACTTGCGCAAGAAAGTTCCTACGATCCCTATTTTATGGAAATCACTTCCGACATAATGACACCTGCCATTATATTGTGCTATAATTTCACAGTCATATTTTCATGGCGTCAGTGCTGGCTCTGGTTGGATACTTAGCCTAGAGTGGACTGTTTTCGCATTTTTACAGATGCTTCCAGGACTGGGCAGGGATCCGGCGCTGGAGTTTTCTTTGAGCGCAAAAACATTCGACTGCACTTCTCGTTAGGGAAATAAGCGTCTGTCTTTCAATCAGAGATATACGCTATCCTAATGGCCTTGCACTATGTCGTGAAGCACTAGTGGGAGGGAGAAAGCACATGTGTCTGCAGTTCCTTAGTTATTAGAAACTTTGAACTCCTCGCTAGGAAAATATCAAAACCGACTTAAATTGCTATAGTAAGCCAAATAGGTCAAAATTCATCGTTTCCAATGATGCGAGTTTGTAGATTCAAATCACCATCGCTACATAGTAATTTAATTATTTTATTGGCTAATAGACTAATAGATTAAATCTATTGTTATTGATTCGACACGAAAGGATTATTCATTGTATCAATGCTTTTTATAGAAAAGTACGTTTCATAGACAGATCTTTAATTTTTTTAACCATGCATTATAAGTGACATATCTTGGGCTAAAAGAAAACACAAAAAGCATTGATAATACCCTATTTCTTAGTCGCAGAATGTCGATGGTTCAACATCTCCGGTTAAGTTATAATCTCTTAGTAAATTTATCAATTTTGAATTAATAGTATCATTAATTCATTATATGTCTTCTTCCTATACTAATCTAAATTTAATCGATATTCTTTTGAAGTTAAAATAACAATATCGACCAAAGGTAAATTAAAAAGGAAACAAGTGAGAAAATTCACACGCCAATTGTATAAAAGGAATTTTAAAAAAACAAAGAACTCAAACGCACAGACACACTTTAAAAGGATACACCAAAAAACAACAAGAAACTCAGGAACAACTTTTTCGAATAAATTTCCATGTAAATTTGCTCTACGATATAGTACGCAGTGCTGACCATTTAATTTCCTGTCCTGTTCCTGCCGCCGTTGTCTCTGCAGTCTGGCCTACGCCGAACACCGAATGGATAGGGATCCAATGCTGAACAAATAAAATCCTCAACGTCATACTCATAATTTATAGTGATAGTATTTCCGCCGTTGTTCCAGTACATCTTTGGTCTGATAAAATCTGAAAATAAAAATATGATATTTGAGAAAAACAAGACAAAACATTAAATAAATAAAAAATATGGTAAAACCAAAAATAAAAAGCCAGCTCTGAGCCAGGTCTTTAACATGGAAGTTTCACGCAGTCATGTAGTGAAACGTCTGCGTTCAGATATGAGTGTCCGGTTACTATATTTGTAAATGATTGTTTGCGATATGAAAATTGAGATCGATTTTGTTTACGTCGTTTTATTGTATTTTATTGATTTTATCATAACTTTGCCTCAAAACACAGAATTTGGGAAAAACAACACCTTTATACCTGCATACAACACTTACTGCAGAGTAGATACTGTATTTTCAACTAGCCGAACAAATATCATACAAATAATTGAATGAATCTACTAGGTACATAGAAAATTATAATGAAAAAAAGTATCCTTTGGCTTCGCACTATCATAGTATTCTTCGTATCTATAATATATGTCAGTATTCTTGTTGGCATGGGTTAATTGATCGCTCTCTATCTATTAATTTTTTTTGCACGTTTTGTCAAACCTTTTGTTTTTATTTAAACTTCTGTGAAAAAATTCACAAATTTGAAGCATGTCGGCATAAAGAGCTTTGGCTGTGATGTTTCATTTGCTGTTTATTTTTGCAATAGACTATGCGTTTAATTAAAATTGCAAATACGAGTAAGTGACATAAAATTTTTATTTGACATAACAAAATATAAAATTCGGCTTCGTATTTAGGTAAACCGTGGTCTATTATGGGAGTGACACAAACCGAAGCACATACTCGTGTACTATATTCATACTCGTATAGCTATATATTTTTATTCAGACCTGAAACCAGCATTCGAAAGTGTTATTGATAAAAACTAGTTTGAAAGAACTGAAAAAAAATGGGAGGCGTATAGACGACGAAGGCCAATGTTTGCAGTGACGATACAAATTTTGAATGCACACTGGTGAAACAACCATGATTTAGGATGTTTCTTTGTATTGTGGTTAACTTCAAGGTAATATTCCTTATTGAGCGTACAATCTTATGACAAGAACTGCTGGAACGTTTGCTCGCGTCCATGGCTCGCATTGTCATTGACGTTTTCATGGCCTTTTGTGAAGAACTTGTACAACTAATTTTAACTGACGAAAAAAAAATCAATCTTAAAATTAAAATTCGGCGATTATGGACACGACCAAAAATTGTTGAACTAATCCACTAACTGATCATCTTATCTATGTATACACTGCAACTGTCCCGAATGAATCCGGGCTTCAGTCAATAAAACTTGCCTTTCAGAATGAATGGTGTGACTTGCCTACTCAAACTACCAGTGTAACTTAGCACGCCATCAAAGCAAAAGTTATGCGACCAGACCAGTACTGCTAGCGCAGCAGCATATTGTTCCCTTTTTGTGGAATTTACATTAGGTGAGGTTAGGTTAGGTGGCTTCCCTCCGTAAAAGCAGTGGGAATCACTTAGGCCAAGATCGGTCCATTGGGTTACCATTCGAGTCGACTTGGTCACCGGTACTCTTGGAACCATTTTGATTGCTGAATAAAATATTTTGTAGATCTCTGTTTCTAATAGATCCGTTAGTTCATTAGAAATATTTTTCCAGAAATCGTCTTCTAGAGGGGGCTAAGACAGAGCAGTTGCATAGGAGATGGGATGAAAATTCTTCCTCTTCTTCATCATGACAGCACTGCAATAGTCGTTATATGGCAGTCCTAAACTTGCCGCATGTTCGTTTTTAAAACACAATGTGCTTTATGATTCCAATCAGGCTGCTTATAAACTGCCTGCGTATTTTTAACAGGCTTGTGGTTTTATGTTGACAGCGGGGAGTGTGGCGGTGTGGCGGTAAAATTTTTGTATGTATTTTGGTCTAATCTTATTTATTTACATATATTTCCACTTAGTTTTCTAGACCTCGATATTATACATAACACTTTTCCTTTTTCTTTTTTTTTCTTGTTTTTTTTCTCAACATTTACTATTTCATTAATTCATGGTCGAACTTAAAATTTTTCTTTTTTTTTCTAATTCACTATTTTTATTTTACTCTTTTTTTGTAAATTCGGATTAACTTAATATGGGAAAAGGAATGGTCTCAGGGGAGTCAAACTCCGATCGAATTACGTTTGATTTCTTAATAAATCGATTTTAATTACACCCGCGCGTTTTCCCCCGTCACGTCGACGCCGTTCGCAGTGGGGTGGGTGATCTGAGCTGATCGGACCTTCCCAGTATTTTTCTTTATATCTTTTTTTTCTGTGGTTCGAGTCCATAATATTCCTACCTTTTTTAAAAGGTTTTCGTTAAACCAATAACCAGACAGTCAGTCCGATCTCGAAACACCTTCAGGTCTTTGACATGCCCTACCCCGGCCAGCTTCCCATTCAAGTCCTCTAGCTCGAACGTCCATGGGGACAGCCTTTTCCTCACCCTAAACGACCCTACATATTTAGGAGCTAGTTTGGCCGTGAAATACCGCGACGCATCCGAGAGAACAAAATTCTTTTGCAACACCAGATCATTCGGGTAAAACTGGGCGTCGCTTCTTCTCAAGTCTTAGTGCCGTTTAGCAACCTGCGATAGTTGCTAGTGTTAGTGTTCCTGTCTGATCGACTTGGAAAAAGCCTTCGACACCGTATGGCTAGAAGGTCTTTATTACAAGCTCAATCGGCTGAGCATAAGTAAACCACTGCTATACATATATGATTTTTGACATGTTAACAAGTAGAAAGTTCGTAGTGAAAATTGCCAACGTGACTTCTACCCAAACATTTGATATTAACAACGGACTGCAACAGGGTACGGTGAACCCGCCGATCCTTTTCAGCATTTACTTCAGTGATGCGGACGATCTAATCGCGTACAGATCAGGTCCAACGACTGTCATTGTCACTCTCTTGCAGCGTGACTTCGAAAAAATTCAGCAGTATTATGACTGGAAGTTGAAGATCAACTGCCAGAAATCAGAAACTATTTTGTTCAGGACGCCTTTGTCTAGGGCCTCTCGAGACACTAGAAAAAATTGGCGCGTGTTCTCAATTCTTGGACAGGACGGGCGCCCACTGGCGAAACAAAGTGTAGTCAGATACCTTGGGATCTGGCTAGACCAGTATCTATATTTTGACAAACATGTAGATGCTGCTCTGGCAAGGGCCCGAGGCGCTTTTGCTCTGACAAGATGGCTGTTTCATTGCAGCCAACTTGATCCCAGGGTGAAGGTAATCTGGTGAACGAACATCTTCGACGCAAACCATCTGCAGTCCGTACAGGTTGTGCGAACGTAGGTGCGTTGACAGGGCCACAGTGCCTCAGTCGCCTTTGCAAGTTTTGTTTTTGATGTTGGAGTTCCAGACAAGTTTACGATCAAGATCAATACCTAGATGCCTGATTTCTTCTGAAAATCCTATGTTTGTAACGTTAGGGAAACGGAGCAAGGTTTTATTTTCCTCCTTTTTGTAAACGGGACTAAGAATTTCGCTTTATCGATAAACCTTCACCATATAGAGAACAATTGAAGCGCCAGTTGCATGCGTTCACAGGCAGAAATCCCGCATTAACTTGTAACAATAACTACAGGTCATCGGCGTATTCGATGACTTCATAATCCAAGTAAACCGAAACAAAGTGCTTGTTTATTTGCTTGGTTTCTTGTAGATAGAATTGTCAAGCCGTAATAATAGGCTAATAAGTTAATAATACAGCTCTTCTTCCCGGATCCGAGGGAATATTATTGATTATGATGAGTCAGAGCAAAGGGAAATAACATCACCATCCTTATTTGCGAGAGCTCAGAGAAGCATATATTTTCGGTATATTATATATTGAGTATCTGGTTGGATCGTGCGATCTACTTGAATTTTAGAGAGCCGTCTTCATAGAAAGGCAAAATCGCGTTCTACAGTCATGCCGGAAAGGATGTCTGGGCCTCAATTTTCATTTATATGACTTATTCCTAGCTTTCTTTCCGGGATGTAGCACAATTTCAGTTACGTGTAAGTATTTTCCTTTAAACTAAATGTTTTTTTTTTGCTCACATCCATGGATGGTGGTGGATGATGATATAAAAGTCACATTTCTTATCATGTATATTATTCCAGATCTCGAATAGTATCTATAATATGCATGTATACATCAGCTCCACATCAGCTTTGAACTTCTAATTTTCCCTAATTGGACACTATAGTTACGATTTTAAAAGCAAATCAATATTCTTAGGCTATGATCCTGTTCTGGTCCTGAGTAAAGGGTTCATTATGTTTCAGCAACATTTCAAAATCGAAACTAAGAATCGTTGGTACCTCTCATCTTTGCAACTAACATTATAAAAGATTAAAAAAGTTTAGACTCTAAGTCTCATCTACACCAAGCCTGAGAAATTGCTTTTTTGGAATAGAATTTTTACCTTTTTTGAAATAAAACTTTTTTTTAATAGACATTTCAATAAATATTTTTTTGATGTATGAGTATTGTGTGAATTCAGTAATAAGAATCACGGTTTCTTACAACAATCCTGCAATTACTTTTCCTCGCTATCTTGAAGTACGAATGCGAGTACATTAGATAGATTACTTTCCTCTATCCAACGGATCAAGCCTTCAATTTAAAAAATAATTTCTTGTCATGTGCTGCCTCTGCAGCAACACAACACAATGCTTTCCGTCTTTCGATCAAACAACGACAGACAGTAATCGAACAGAATATTTTTCAATTTATTTTTCAATTTAAGTGAAAAGGATAATAGCGGCAGCCAACTTCTTTGCTATTCAATTTCATCTCCCATGTTATGGTTTTACTTCTGACTCTTCCGTGATAAAGTGGAAATGACTGTCTTACTATGGCGGAGACAGAGAGCTTAGATTTGTACTCACACTTCTATTACGAATTACTATTTTTCAATTCAAGATTGCACTTTTAACTGATGTGGAATGCGATTGCCAATGTTTCAATTTACTATAGTAGTGAATTAGAAGGTTCAGTCTAGCTCTAGGTGATTGAATCAGAAGAAGTTCTAGTGCAATATTGTTTACGGCTTAAGTCAACCTCTTAAGAGAAAAATGTTTAAATATTTGCTCCTAATGAAAAACAGGGGGTTGAATAACCGGATATTTATCATATTTTGATTGCGTTTTTTAATTTGTTTTTTAAACGTTTAATTATTTTTTAAAGTTCGATCTACATCCAACGATGTAAGAGCATCTTGAATCAACTTCCGAAGAGGATATTTAGTTAAGAAAAATTGAGTTTTGCTTACCTCCAGATAAAATGTAAAGTTGTCAGTTTGGGCAGTCCAGTCCCACCCATGGACCCATTTCTTTGACAACTGTCCGCCCGCTGTAAGCCTGAGGCAGAACAGCCTTCAAATTACGTCCTTAAAGGTTTATTTATTATACCAAATAAGCTTCTTTAAACGGAATGTTCCACGATTTATTCTGGTTGTGAATGAAAATCACTCAGGAATCTATTAGACATCCAGATATAACGAAATAATAAAAACAATTTTCATTTATATACATAACATAGCCATAGGTACGAAACACGAGGCAAACAAAAAAGCAAGATAAAGTGGAAAAGAAAAATTGGAAACAGCAGAGGCCACTGGAGGGGGGAATCAATATGATATCCGATTAGGAATTGTTTTGTTTTCCAACAAATCCACTTAGTCGGCATCTTGTGTTTAGTTGCATCAATACGCCTGAAGAACATTTTATGGCTCCAATTTCTGCCACTTAGGCATAGTTTACATTTACTCACAAGAAGCAATAACGACTGGGATGGAGGTGCTATCATAAGTCACTTGTGCCGGCCGCGTGGGCCACTTGAGTGGTTGAATAAATGTCTCAATTTTGTGCGCGTTTGGATGGTGTGTAGTAGTACAATCACAATATCGCATTGCTTTCCTTTTTGTAGTCGATTTTCGTACTCGTTTTTCCACTTTTAGTGCACAACTGTGGACCTGATGTACTCGTGTACATAGCTATAGGGCTCAACGAAAGTCTGAGTACAATGACGAAACTTTGTAAAACATCAATGTTGTTTACAACAATCATATTTTAGCGACATTTTTTTTCGAAAGCAAAAATTGGAATTTTTTTGATTGGATGGATGGACTATAGGTGACGGTCTTACTGATGTAGGCCCTAGGTGATGCAATTATAAACTTAAGCAAAACATGTCATGTCATCCTCATGTGAACCAATATTTAGAAATAATGGCTTCTAAGTGTATAACGGAAACAAATCAACATTAATTTAAAACTCTTTTTGTAGTATTACAATATAAAACAAGATATTGTATCGACTGTTGTTGAAACCGAAATGTCGGATCAAAGAAATATTTGCAAACCTAGATTAATATATGATGAATACAGATGTTGTTAGGTTAAGTTAAATACAAAAAAAACCAAGTTCTATTTAATGATTTAATTTAAACACAAATGATACGTCGCGTCGCGTCTAGGACTGAGAACAGACTATAGAGAAAAATAACGACGAATTCAAAAATAGAGAGGGAGAATAGTAGTATAAATTCAATTTGCTGTTTCCCTCGAATTTCCAGTCAGTCTTCCCACTTTTTAGATATGGTTCCAACAGATGTCGCTGTACAGCCCACGCAGTTCGTCGTTGTTTCTTTTCCTCAACATTCCGTTTTTGCAAAGAGGACCATGGATTGAAGGCAGAATTTTCCACTCGAAGCGATCAAGAGCATCTTCATGGCCTGGCATGAATCTCTTTTCTCGAAAATGCGTGATTTAGGTATCGATGACTCTCTCTTCAAAGGATTAGAAACTACCATTTGAATCGTTCAATTCAAGTTGTCTTGGACGGATTCAAGTCTGATATCCATTTTTTAAATGCTGGTGTTCCCCAGGGCTCCGTCTTGCCTCCAACACTCTTACTCATTTTTATAAATGATCTCTTGTCTGTCACGTCTAATCCAATCCCTTAGCTTCTCATATTGTCCACTACTTTACGTCCCTGCTGTTCGGCTCTGAGCGGCAGCTTATGTTAAGCTCATTAAATACCGATATTGATAGCATCATTGCATGGGGTAAAATGAGTAGAGAGGAATTTAATGCCTCCAAAACTCAGTGCCGACGAGAGTCGTGGCGAGTTCGGATCCCGATAATACCAACGCCATCGAATGTTCATTACGAGGCTTCTCTCCTCGGCGTGGAACTGGCAAAACCCCCCGTAGTACACTTGCCTCGAAAAAGCTTCACGACTCTCGTCGTTCGGAATCGGCATTAAACTGTAGGTCCCGTTCACTTGTGTGAAAAAACAAATCGCACACAACATAAGTGAATAAGAGAAGCTAGGCTCTGGCTCTCCATGAGCTGCAATGTCATCTAAGAAGAAGAAGAAGAGATATTTCTCACCCTTAGATCTGGCTACAATCTATAAGGCGTTCATCCGCCCTAAATAAGAGTTTAACATACACAACATATAGACTGCAGCCTACTTTCGGACGTACTGTCAAATATAGAGTATCCTTCTTTAATCGAACCATACGGATATGGAATTCCCTGCCGTATTCGGTCTTTCTACCTCAGTACAACGAAGCGTGCAAACATTTAAGACCAATGTCCATCGGCATCTCGTCTTCCTCTTCCCTTCCTCTTCCCTTTTATCTTTTGCCTGCACTGTGTCACCGACATCATAAGGTTATGAAACACTGGGGCTGCACATATTATAAATTAAAAAAAAAAAACTATCACGGCCCAGACAGAGTTCTAGACTTTGGTTTTAGTCATGGAAGTGAATGGAAAATGGGGTCAAAACTGGGACCGCTCCCTTTTATCTTGTTAACTATTTATTGTTCTCAAGAAAAGGCCTTTCCTAGGCGGACCCCACAAGCGGACCAGTAGGAATGCAGTTAAGTGGGAAGGTTATGGTCCTACACTTCTGACCATAACGACGCCGGGATAAAAAGGAAAAGAAGAAGAAGAAGAAGAAGAAAAGGCCTTTCCTAGGTAGAATAAATAGCATCTATTGTCAAGCACAAATGCCTTAATACTGCAGTTGAATGAATGTAAAAAGAATTTAATATCATCTTGAGATGATCTCACTACTTATAGTGAGAAATAGTATAGGTAGCAGTTTTCAGTTTAACGTAAAAGAAAGTATCAATGACATATAGATACACAAAAGAAAAGATATAATGAAATTCATAAAAGAATACTTTATATCAGAACGTTAAAGAAAATATTTTCTAGTCTCGCATGGTCAAAATCTAAGAGCCAAACTTTTAACCGATCCACAAGCCCTCTAGAAAATGCCATTGATCTGATTCCATTAAAGAAATGGCACGAAGAAACTAAATAAAAATTACGAATTGAAGTAGTGCGAAAAGTTGGAACAGATACAACATTAGAGGAGTTTCTACGTAAATTTTTTCTACCATTTTTACGGCATATTTTAAATTTAAATATGATTAAATTAATTAAAAGAGACCTAATTAAATACATAATAGTACCTCCCCAAAACGTAATACCATATTGGAGCTTTAAATGGAAGACACCATTGTAAATTATAATACTTTAAGTAATTTTGAAAAACAAACATTTTTTTTTAAATAGTTGAAATTGGGGAGAGTGCTGCAAATCAACGACTCAGAATGGTTTATAAAGCTCATCCTAAGACCTATAATAAGGCTCAAGTATTTGAATTCGTCTACATTCTCAACTAAAAAACACTTATTGCTGCAACTTGAATTACTACAGAAAGAAGAGAAAGGTAAGGTGGAAATGCAACTACAACCCGTCAGGTTATATCTTGGACAATGAGGTGCGTGAAAAAATACTTCGACATTCTTACAGATTTTAGTAGAAAGATTAAAATATATAACTTTTGTTTTGGAGCTATTATTTAATTTTTGCTCAGCGAACCAGATCCTCAATAAATTTAAATCCCAATTGAATGAGAGCACTGTCCGATCCACATCATCAGCGGAGGCAGTCATTTTAGCTTTAAACCTAAGTTTAAATAGAGATTCAATGTAGAACAGGAACAAAATAGGTGCCAGCACAGAAACTTGTGGCACTCCTAAATTAATAAACAGCATTTCGCTATGCGCTTCATCAATCTTCACTCTTTGAGATCGGTCAGAGAGGTACGATCTAAACCAGTCGAGTATGAGTCCATGGAGCCCTCCTTTTTCTAATTCTGTCAGTAAAATGGGGTGGTTAAACATGTCAAGTGCTTTCGAAATATCTACAAATAGCCCTGCAATAAACTTTCAGGCACCAAGGCAAGAAAAAATATGGGAGCAAAAACTGAGTTGGACAATTAGTTTTATTTAGAAAGTACACTATCGTCTCCTTAATGATTTTTTTTCAAAAACTTTACTAAAAACAGGAAGACGAGAGATGGACTATGGGTAATTGCCCATATGTTCTTTAGAACCTGTCTTGAACAAAGGAGCATTTAAGTTTATCAGGAAAAACCCTGGAAAAGATGTTGCGATTAAAAATAACAGATAGAACATCAGTTACAAAGTAACCTAAAGAGGCTATAAACTCAAACGCAAAACTATACCCCTGAATCGGCCCACAAGAGTTTGCATTCACTTTTTATATTCCCATTTGCAGACAAATACCGTTCACGATAATAACTATCGCGGCAAATGGGAATATCTTTTTAAGCTACGGGCATAACTTATTGTATAACTTTTCAAATGTAGATCATTAGGATGCTTCAAACACTTAATTCTGAACTTATTTTTAGTATTTGCCTTGTTAATGAGATTATCGTTATCCAAGGCTTGAGTCTTTTATTAAATGTTTTTAAAAAATTCAGCAGAGGAACAGTTAGTTATGTGTTTGCTGAGACACTCAATAAAAAGACTATAGGAAGCAAAAGCATCATTTTCTAAATATACCCCCTCCCCGGCTTCATGCAGGAGGTCGTTTATGATGCATACACGCATGCCACGACAATCCGAAGCTTATCAACATATACCTCAAAAATTAAGACTACCCTAAAACAACAACAAGTGATCCTCGTGTGAAAACGTTAAGAACCTGGGAGTAATAATTATTGATCACTTTGATCACTGCAGCTAAAAATTGCTATTTTTGCGGGTTATTTCACAACGTATAATACCGCTGCCTGCGGTCCAAGAACTATTCCGCAATTTCGTTGCCTTTTATGCCCTTGTGCCCCAGCACCCACCAGAGTTTGACCTTAATTTGTTTTTTTTTTGGCTAGGGCCATACTGAGGTCGTACTATTCGAGTCCAACGATTGAAGCGTTTCTTAATTGTCGTCAAGAGAGTACCCGTATATTGATGGTTATATCTCTTATGCCAGTCTATAAATTGAGGTTGAAGCACGTTAGAATGGCGTTCGGCTTGAAATACACTTGGATTCGTTCCCAGAGCCTTCGATATTTACTGACTTGGTCCAAAGATGCCAGCGCCAACACCGGAATCCATCGGGATCGCCGCTTTCCCAAGCTGTGCGGTTTGGGAACAGTGTCGCAAATCTTTTGTCATAGGTGAACGTGCGTGGTAGTGCGTCCGAAACTGTGGTAATCATACCCAGCTCAGGAAGATGTTGTAGAATGGACATGTGACCCAATGTTCTACATGTCCGGTTCGTTTCCGAGCGGAGGAGTCTGAGTGCATTAAGTATTGCAATCTTTTTAATAAGAAAGTGCAGTGGAGTAATTCCAATCAGTTCCTCTTGGGCTGTCGTCGGGCAAGTTGGCATGGCACCAGGAATGCTTGTCTCTGAAGGCGTTGAAGTTTAACTATTGTAGCTTTCTGCTCAACTTTTGTCCATCATATGGCAGACACATAAGTGATGATAGGTCTTACCATCACGATTTATAACCCTTGGATAACATTAGGTTCCAATTCTCAGGTTTACCGTAGGTGCGATAACAGGCCCACAGTGCCTTAGTCGCCTTAGCAAGTTTGTTTTTGATGTTGAAGTTCCAGTTAAATTTGCTAGATAGTGGACTTCTTCCGAAAATCCTTTGCTTGAACCGTTTAGGGTGACGGAGCAAGGTTGTATTTTCCTTCTTTTTATAAACGGGACTAAGATTGTCTTATTTGGGTTTATCGGTAAGCCATCTTTGCTACATCAGTCAGAGATAAATTGAAGTGCGGGATATACTCGTGTATACTGCACATGAATATATTATACGAGTACGAACGTACATACGTACACACGAGCGGGCAAGCATGAAAATATGTCAAAATTAAGAAAAATCGAGCCCATTCCAATACTTTTCAGATGAGAAGTTAACAAGGATATTGTAAAACCCTTAAAAGGTATGTGCTCAGCGCACATCGCGTTTGAGTTAAAACTTTAAATGCTATGTCGGAAAGAAATGCAACACATAATCCTGAGTTCAATGTGAGTTTGAAAAAAGTTTCTATATATTCTAATATATTTATATGGCATTGCCCTTCCAATCTCCTAATATTGAAAATACTGCCAGTCTTGTGTCTCTCCAGCTTATTGCCAAGATACTTATCACTGCCATTCATTTGCCGAAATTCAAAGAGAAACCGTCCTCGGTAGGTAGCGATCTTTGCTACTTTAAGCTGTCACTATTACCAGTTGATTTATTGCTTCAGGTCTTAAGCTGTCATGTCATTGCCCATCTCGGTGCTTATGAGTTCACTTTTGTTCTTGAGAATGCTGCAAATCCACACTCAGAACACAGTTGGAGAATAGGTATTAATTTGTGTTTACGTAACTCGTGTCCCTTTGCCAAGAGTGCTATCGTCATTTGTGATGTTAATGATGACAGCGGGACTTTGGCACACAAAAGTCCAGATGAGTGTCGGCGGAACATTTTGTAATCTTTTGTTTTCGGTGAATAGGGCGTTTAAGAAATTGTTTGGCATTTGAATTAGCATTCGTTTTCAATTGCTTTTTTTTTTTACTTTGTTCAAAATATGAATTTGGAATTCTAATGTTTAATTTTGTGATATTAAAATACTTGTGTTTCTATTGATAAATGGCGCATGCTAATTTAATCCTATAAGAGCAAACCCGTGCTTGACATTTTGATTGTGATCTCTTCTTTGAACAAGCTTAAGACTTTTTAAATTAAAGTATAAAACTTTTCTGGAAAGGAAATTGTATGCCATGTGAAAATGGTAAATAGCCTCGCGCGTCGGACGATTGCAAGCTTTCTGATGAATCCATCGTTTTTGTGCACACTCGAGTGAAATTCACAGTTTGTAAATCAAGTTTAAAGAGGTTTGCTTTGTAGTGAACATGTCCTATGTAGCCTACCTTTGAGAGTAGGAATTTAGGAACCCTGGACAAATACAACGTGCAAACTTTGTATTACAACTAATTGAAATGTACGTGTATATATGGAATAACATATAAATTCCCACACGGCCTGTCGTTTGCATACTAATGTGTTCGACAACATTACTGACACTCGGAGAAACTTTGACGAGGCTAACCCAGATATAATAACATTCTAATTGGTGGCGATTTTAATGTTAACTTTCTAGTCATTTGTAGCATTATTAAACTATTTCAATACTTCAGTGATAAAACTTTCTCGTTGTTTCCAGTATAGTAGTAATCTAATCGGCATGTTCTTGACAACTTCACGCCACACTGTACTGGGAAATGATCGGGTTAGACCTACATCCGATATTATTCGCGAATTTTTGTCCTGTTCTATTAAATATAATTAAACTGGCACACGTAATGACAAAAAAATTACTTACAGGTCCCAACGCTTTAATCTTACTAACGAACAAATAAATAGCGAATCATAAATTTTTTTTATACTTGACCTAGATAAGAAAATTTGTCATTTTAATATCTTTTTAAATGAATTGTATGACATCAGTGTACCTGTTAAAGAACTACAAAAAAAAATAGTTATTAAATTAATTGTTACGTATTTCACCCCAATCTAATCACATTGTTATACAAGATCTTAAGTGCATAGTGCACGAACATTTGTATACCATTTAATGTACATATGTAAGCTTGCTTCACAAGCACAACGCTGTCACTGTTTTGTAACCTTTTGAAGAGTGAAGTTCGCGATTAAATCGTTTAAACGTTTAAATCTAAATTATTGTTGAAGTCAATTCAGTTGATTGCGCGTCACATTTGTCCAAAACATCACTTATAAAGCCGTTATCCGTCGTTATGGCTACCATGCAAACGCTCCAAGCAATTAGAACTCGTTTGCAGGGCATGATCACGCGTTTGTCAACCTTTGCGGAGGAGCTAACGGATTCTGTTGGGACTGAAATTATCGAAACTAAATCAGAGAAACTAACAGAAACGTGAAATGAATTTATAAAAACCCAAAACGAAATGTACGCGTTCCAATTAGAACCTGATTATGTTGACTCAGATATAGACTTCATTTTCATTTCATTTCATTTATACCCCCATCGTCATCAATACCAGTTCCAACTAACGGAAATGATAGCAACATCGAGCTATACATCGCTTAGCGGAACAGCAAGCATCGTTTTTGCAACAGTTGAATAGCACTCCTAACCTAAATCTCGTTCGCATTCGACATTTGTTAAGGAATGTGAACTTCCAAAAATTTCTATTCCACAATTTACCGGTTGCTATAATCCCTTCATTTAGGAATTTGTTTAAAAGCTCCATAGATTCGAAAACTAATTTGACAGACACGCTGAAATTCCAGTACCTTAAATCCTTTTTACGCGACGAAGCCGCAAACCTTGTAGCTCATATATCTGTTTGCGATCAGAATTATAGCCAAGCGTGGCAGCGTCTAGAAACTCGTTATGATCGACCAATGCAAATCGTTAATTCATTTATCAAAACTTTTATGAATCTTCCAACCTGCAATATCGCTGATTTTAATATACTTCGAAAAATCTCAGACGGAGCCGATGAAGTGGTTAGGGACTTGGATGCCATGAACCGAAGCGAACGCGATTCTTGGTTAATATTTCTCCTATTAAATAAAATTGATCCAGATATTCGTCATGCTTGGGCAGAATTAAGCGTTGAAAATAAAAACCCTACAATTAAATCCTTCTTAACCTTTTTGAATACGCATTGCGAAGCATTGTAATTAAGTTGTAATAGTTCGTTCGACTAATCAAAGAAAATCTCAACTATCGGCTCACACCTTTGTAGCGAAATCTATTGACAATTTTAATCAGGGGCCACCTAAATGTGTAAAATGCGGCGATAATTATTTGCTTCGCCAATCATTTCGGGCTATGGATCTTTCGGCACGCCGCCTATACGTAAAACAACATGACTTGTGTCTCAATTGTCTCCGTAAGGGTCATTTATCGAAAAAATGCCGATCATCGTATAGATGTAATGAATGCGGCAACCGTCATCACTCGTTAGTTCATTCAAACGCATCCATCGCAACTCCGTTACAAACATCGCAACCCTCTTCGCCTATTCACTCTTCGACGCCATCTCACTCTTACATTTCGTCTAATTCACCTTTGTCATCTAAACCTTCGCTAAATCAAACTTCGCCGCTAAACCAATCTTCGCCACTAAGTCAATCGTCGCCTTTAAATCAATCTTTGCTACCAAACACATCGAAACCAGTCTCATATTCCGTTAATGTCGCTGATCTTAACAATCATTCTCTGGCCTGTATTCCTACTGCAGTAGTCAACGTTGTGGACGCCCAAGGACAGGCGCAACCTTGCCGTGTAATACTCGATTCAGGATCGCAAATCTCATTCATCTCTGGAGGCTGTATTCATCGTCTTGGACTTCCCAGAAAGTCGAGAAATCTTTCAATCTCAGGAATTTCATCAGCAGATGGCGGATTTTTGGGTTTTTGTAACCTACACATCCAGTCTCGTGTTTCACCCGACAACCTCGATGTTATTGCGTACGCCCTACCGATATTGACTTCTCCCCTCCCGGCACTATCTCTTGATGATCGAACATTAAACATAGTGAGGTCCTTGACATTGGCAGACCCATCATTCGATAAAACCTCAGAGATCGATATCTTGTTAGGAGCTGACCAATTTTGGAATGTGCTCACAAGTGACAGAATTATGGGAGAGAATGGTCTTCCGGTAGCACAATCGTCTATATTTGGTTGGATAGTCATACATAGGTTCCAATTCTGCCAGTATCGGCCGAATTTCTTCGTTTAGTATTGCAGCGTAATCAATATCGACAAAACTTTAAGGATATTTCGGGAATTGGACGAGACACCGACTGTACAGAGATTTTTAGCGGAGGATGAGGCTGTTGAAGCTCATTTTCGATCGACTGTCACTCGCTGTGAGGATGGTAAATATTGTGTTCATCTTCCGTTTAAGACTGACGAGCCGGTATTTAGTAACACTTATGATGGTGCTCTTTCTCGAATGTCATCAGTCGAACGTCGGTTTGTAAGAGATCCATCGCTAAAGGAGCAGTACATTCAGTTTATGCAATATGTGCGGCTGGTACATATGAGGAAGCTGCCAGCTGATCAAGTAGGCTGTTTATCAGCAAGGTGTTTTATTTGCCACATCATATTATCGTCGGTAAAAAATTAAGGGTGGTATTTGATGGCTCCTATCAATATTCTTTGGGAAGATCTTTTAACGATCAACTGCATATAGGTCCTAGTATTCAAAGGAATATGGTTGCTGTTTGCCTTCGATTTCGTTCATATCGTTTTTGTATTTTCCGCAGACATCATTCAAATGTTCAGGCAGATCTGGATCACCGAACCTCATCGTCGATATCAAAGGATTGTTTGGAGGGAGAACCCAACGGATGAGATTTAGCACTACGAATTATGCACTGTAACATAAACCTCATGTGCCCCCTTTCTATCTGTGCCAGTTCTGCAGCAGATGGCTATGGATTTTGCAAAGAAGTTCCCTCTAGCTTCAAAGGTTCTACTGAATGACTTCTATGTAGACGACGTCCTCACAGGAGCAGATACTGTACCCGACCTTTATAAAAAAACGAAATGAATTAGTCCAGTTATTATCCCTGGGAGGTTTGGAACTAAGCAAGTAGATTTCAAATTCTTCAGTCCTGGAACAGTCGTTGCCTCCTGGTGAAAACACATTAAACATGACATCACTATTTGAAGGAAATGCTAGTTCCATAGCCAAGGTTCTAGGAATATTTTGAAACCCATCTGAAGACAAATTGTTGTTTAGAGTCAACTTGAGTGAAGCTAACAGGGTTACCAAAAGACAGCTGTTATCTGATGTGGCGAGGATATTCGACCCCCTAGCTTTACTAGCACCTGTCGGACGATGAGTTACCTAAGCAATTTGGAGAAACTTGGTCCAAACATCGAAATGATATGAATACGTTAAATGATCTCGCTATTCCTTGGTACATTCCCAACCGGTCCACGTGACTTGAGCTTCACGGATTTTCCGACGCGTCGCTTAAGGCATATGCAGCTGTGATCTATTGTCGGCAAAGGGAAGAGAATGGAAACTATCGTGTTACATTGATGTCAGCCAAGACGCGTGTTGCCCCACTCAAACAAATTTCACTTCCGCGCTTGGAACTGTGTAGTGCTACTGGTTCGACTGATGAGCTCAATCAAATCGGCTCTGCGAGGTACAGACATTCAACTTTATGCATGGTGTGATTCCAACATCGGCCTAGCATGGTTGTCATCTCCTCCCTCGCAACTCAAGACATTCGTGGAAAATAGAACAGCTGAAATCATCGATATCTTGCCGCGACACTTTTGGAGGCACGTGGCGTCGACGGATAATCCCGCGGACTGCGCTTCACGAGGTATGCTGGCTTCATATCTCCTTACCTTTCCTCTTTGGTGGAACGGGCCTGCATGGCTACATCAGGAATTCGATCTACGTGAGGAAAATCTGGATTTGGCTAGTACACTACAGTTACCCGAGGTGTTAGCGGAGAAGAACATTCAGTCATTTCCGGCTAAAAGCCATCACAACATCTATGAACATTTCATGCATCGTTTGGTAAACCGTGTCTCCAATTGGAAAAGGCTGATTCGTATTGTGGTCTTCGTTAAACGATTTGTAACAAAGTGCAAATTCGTGAAAAATAAGCAGACTGGGGTACCACTTTCCTTTATTGAACTGAAAGAAGCTCGTAACATTTGCTTGTGCTTCGCTCAACTGTCTTTTCGGTCAAATGAAAAACCCTGGTTGAAATCGGACTTGAGTCGAAATCCGACCCTTAAATCACTCGCGTCCTTTTTCGACAAATCTGGAGTGGTGCGTGTTGGTGGTAGAATCAAAAATGCTCATGTAGATTTCGGCACTCGCCATCCTATTATTCTTCCAAAACAAAGCCCTATAACAAAACTAATTATCATAGATGAACATAATCGGAATTTACACCCAGGGGTGAATGCCCTATTCGTAATACTTCGACAAACTTACAGGGTTTTAGGATTCAGGAATGTTGTACGAAAAATCACTAACGACTGCCTAAAATGCTTTCGGCAACGACAACAAACTAGTCAACATATTTATGGCGAATGTCCCCACACCACGAGTGACTCAAGCCTATCCCTTCGAAAATACCGAATCCTCGCAAAACTAAAGGATATATCTGCTTATTTGTGTGCCTTGCTACTAAGGCAATTGATCTGGAGTTAGCATCATACCTTTCAACAGACGGATTCCTAGCAGCATTTCGTCGATTTATTTCCAGGCTTGGTAAGTGCTCAAATATTTATAGCGACAACGGAACAAACTTTAAAGGAGCATCGCGTGTACTTACTGATTTGGACAAACTTCTTTCGTCGCAACATCATAATAACACAATTTGTCAATCGCTGGCACATGATGGTATCTAATGGCATTTTATCCCCCCACCCTTCGCGCCACACTTCGGGGGACTATGGGTGTCCGGAGTCAGGTCGGTAAAGCTACATTTGAGACGCGTTATTGGTTCATCCATTCTAACTCTTGAACAAATGAACACACTCCTTACAAAAATCGAAACAGTGATGAATTCCCGACCGTTATGTGCTTCCTCTGATGGTGAATTAAATTATCTTACGCCTTCTCACTTTCTCATAGGTTGCCCTTATACATCGTTACCCGAGACTAACGTACTCGATGTTCCAAACAATCGCCTGACCTACTGGGAAGCAGTCCAAAATATGTATCAAGGCTTTTGGAAAAGATGGCACCGGGAATATTTAACATCTCTCCAGCAACGCCCAAAATGGAACCAACTAAGAAGAAACTACCAAGTCGGGGACGTAGTGGTCATCAAGAGTGATAATGTGTCACCATCTACATGGAAGCTAGGTAGAGTCATCCAGATATACCCAGGAGAAGATAACTTGGTTAGAGTCGTGAAGTTGCAAACATCCAGTGGAACCTTCAGTCGACCCATCAGCAAAATTTTCTTACTACCTTCATTCTGAAACTTTGTTCCAGGGGGGCCGGGATGGGACGTTGAAGAACTACAAAAAAAAAAAAAAAATTAGTTATTAAATTAATTGTTACGTATTTCATCACATTGTTATACAAGAACATAAGTGCATAGTGCACGAACATTTGCATAACACTTAATGTACATATGTAAGCTTGCTTCACTAGCGCAACGCTGAAGAGTGAAGTTCGCCCTTAAATCGTTTAAACGTTTAAACAAAAAAAGGGATGAAACCCAAATTCCAAGTCGTTTATATTTCTTTCGGGTAATATTCATCAGTACCTCAAGTCACAGAGACACCTAAGACCAAAAATAGCCCAGGGTATAGCCGCCATTTTTTTTCTGTTTCTTTATAAAAGAAGTCTGCCTTTGTAGTCAGGCTACAATCTGCAATGACTACAATCAGCGCCAGTATTCCGTTGCTTGGAATGAAGAAGTTGCTATGATACCTTACAAACGGAATAATATCTTTAAAAAACTTGAACTTAAGGCCCAAAGGCCTAAGGCATTATGGAAGAACTTGAAAATCCTCTGAGTTACAGCCAAGAAGAATAAAGCTGATTATTCCGATGAGCTCCGTATTTATGCCGCTTTCTGCAAACGAATTCTACCGAAAAGCTTAGAAGGCTCAAAGGCTTTAGTTTTGAATATGTCCAGTCAATTGATGTTTATGATGCGATTTGTAGTATTTAATTGAATGCTAATGCTAGTCTTCTTCTTCTTCTTTTCCTTTCTCCGGCGTTGTTATGGTCAGAAGTGTAGGACCATAACCTTCCCACTTAACTGCATTCCTACTGGTCCGCTTGTGGGGTCCGCCGGTTTGACCTCAGAAAGTAGCGGCAGGCTTCCCGGTTTGGGATTACTTCATCGCTGAGGCCAATCAAATGCTGGTGTTTTTGCATTTGTTTGCACCAATTGTTTTTCGGCCTGCCTTTTTTTTTTTTTTTTTTTTTTTTTTTGTGACACGGGCATGCTCCAGATTTTTTTGGTTTGATCTTACTCTTACAACACCGGTGATCTCCAGTCGTGTCAACCCACTGATTTGCATGTACACTTGTGGGGTAGTTTAATGGTGGTATATGTGTCCCTAGGCTCACCTTGGTGTTTTCTAAATTGCCTAGATGTGATTTTTGTTTACCTTTGTTTTAGTCGCCTTTTACGACAAGCGAGAGGTATCGCTGCAGGGATATTCTTAACCCGTCCCTGCACGGAGATTGAATGCTAATGCTAGTATTGAAGTGAATGTGCTGATTGTCGTCTAAGTTTAAGAGTTGATGTTGCCCTTAATATTTCGTATATTTTGCATATTTTTACCTTTTGTATTTATAAGAAATGGTTTTCCGAGAAGTGGTAAAAAGCTACAATTGTCTGCATTCCGAGAAAACCTAACCTTTCAGCTCCGTCCGATTTCAAACCAATCAATTCACTTTGATTTCCAGCAAAAGTTCTCGAAAAGAATATGTCTAACCCAGTACCCAATCCCAGTGGCAATCGGGATTTCATAATGAACAAAGCTGAAAATTGACAGTCACCAAAGTAACTACACATACTCAAACAAAATCGGAATTATTGTTCTTTTTAACTATTACAAAGCCTTTTACTGTTTGATAATCTAATTTTGCTGTCTAAAAATATTTACGTAATCATGTCCAAGTAGTAAAAATGAAGTGTTAAGTCTTATTTCCTTTTACTTCGGTGTACTGTAAAGATCTGTATTGGGCTTCTTACTAATTTCTACTATATTCGAAAGTGTTCTTCCAGACTCATCTATGAATTGTAAAGTCCAGTGTTGGTCATATTCTAATAAGCTGAGGCTCAATCTTTTAAACACCATGGGAATGGCTGTTCACGGCAGCGAATCGACTCCTCGAAATATCCCGCCCTTACTCTAAACGATCACATCATTCAATATGCCGACAAGCAAGGTATCTGGAATATCAAAATAATAGCAACTTAACCCATTTACGCCTACATAAAAGCGGAGCAAATAATATAATTTCTTTATTAATTGGTAAGACCTATTATTGTTATAAGAAAATAATAAAGAAACAAAAAATGAATATCCTTCATTGGAAAAAAAGCCGTCCTCAAATGGGGAGCAGTATGAAAAATTAAAAAATATTCTCTTTCAACGTAAAATTTCACCAATTGTATGTCTCAAATCGTGACGAGCAATATAGCAACGAAATTGAAACTGATCTAACTGAAGGCGCCATGCATTTGCCATGGCTAGACCCAGCATGTACGGGAACAAAACCCACCGCCAGTTTTTGATACGTATAGCAGTGCGGTACAATGAAATTGATTGATCAGCTTGATCTACGCCACCCATACCTTTTTGTAGCTTTGGAAAACATGCGGAATGTCAATATCTATTTTTTTCTTCTCCATACTGCGCTCCATCTCTTTGCTTTCTCCAGTTCTTCTTTCTACCTTCGCGAACGGTACCTGTTGCACGAAAACCAGCGGAAACAACGTACACCACGTGGTCTTTAACTCCTGTGCCTAGTTTATCGAGAAATAGCTTTACCACTCTTGTATCCAAAGGCTCTTTAGGATTGGCTCCTGGAGATTTTCCGAAATACAGTTGGAAGACGTAACAGTGTCCGTCCGAACTTGTAACCATCCAATTTTTGTAGCCGAATCGCACTGGCTTGCCCCGTATGAATTGTTTCGCCAGATGCCGCCCAAAGTACTTCACCATTGACTCTTCTATGGACAAATTTTGGTGAAAAACACCCCACTGCAAAAATTTCTTCATGAGTATCTCTGCAAACAGACGCACCTTACACATTTTGTCGGATGATTCGACTGCTACAAGATTGTTACAGAAATGAAGATAATCTTTTATTTCATCAAATTGATTTCTTGGCATAGCTTTTGACACAATTGGCACATTACAGTCTTCGTCCGGCCACCAGTAAACATTTTTTTCGAGGCAATGAATGGTACCCAGTCAATAAAAGAATACCGAGAAATGTTTTGAGTTCACTGATGGATAGTTTGAAGTCGTGCTGCGTCGTCTGCGAGTATTGAACAATCATGGCGAAAGCTTTCGCGTCAAATACTTTTTCAAAAATTGGCAATGGATTTTGATTTCTCATTTAATCCAACAATATATTTAGAAGCGCTTGCACATTATCTTCAGTGCAAAGCAGGCTTTGTTTTACGCCAGCGAGGTTCCTTAATAATTTTTCTACGTCTCTTGATTTCAGCGAGCGGCTCGTCATCGGTACTGTTCCATTCATCTTCACTTCGATTCGTGAATACTTCAACTCTACTAATATGGTCCTCATCATCTTCTTTTTCATCGATAAACACACTTGGTTTTGAAGGAAGTGCATCCAAATCTATCTCTGTGACATCATCTTCATCAATCGTTACAGCGTCTAGTCTTTCTTGAAGCCCGAGGTTGTCGTTACGACTGCTGATTGTTCGTTTAGCCATTGTTTATACAACAATTACCTTTGAAAAAACTGACCCCAATTGGAGACACCGTTATAAAACTTTACTTTCGATAAACGATGTTCAACTTTCCTCGGATAATAAGATATTATTTTATAGTGTACAATATACATATTTATGTAATTTTTGTAAAAATAACTTTATTTTTTTGTAAAGAAACTAAATTTCGTCGAAAAATTTAGAAATAAAATTACTAATTTTACTCGTATGTACTAACTGATCGCTGAAACAACTCCACAAGATGCGCAGCAAAATCACTTTTAACTATTTCTGTCTAATAACACGTCAATAGCTTAATCATCAAATGTCAAAAAAAAAGAAGAAAAAACAGAAATATGGTGTTTCTTTACGAGGGTGGTCCGATAAGTACTTAGCCAACAAAAGAAAAACAAAAATTTTGGAGAAATGGCGATTTATTTTTCAATATAGTCTCCTTTTAGTTCGATACACTTGACCCAGCGATGCTCCAACTTCTTTAACCCGTCTGAAAAATACGTTTTCTCGAGGTCTGCAAAGTAGGCCTCCGTGGCGGCAATGACCTCCTCATTCGACTGAAATTTCTGCCCGGCGAGTGACTTTTTCAAGTTTAGAAACAAAAAGAAGTCGCACGGGGCCAAATCTGGAGAATACGGTGGATGGGGCAACGTAGCCCAATTCGACCAGATTGGCCGTGGCGAGGGCGGATGTGTGACCTGGTGCGTTATCATGGTGAAAGATCATATTTCTTCGCCAAGTGGGCCGTTTTTTCTTCAATTCGGCGTCGAATCGGCCCAATAATTTGGCATAGTACATCCCTGTGACCGTTTTGCCCTTCTCCAGGTAGTCGATGTGGATCACACCTTGTGAATCTCAGAAAACGGTGGCCATCACCTTTCCGGTCGATGGAACAGTCTTCGCCTTCTTCGGAGCACCTTCGCCGGGTGAAGTCCACTGTTTCGACTGTTCCTTGGTCTCTGATGTCTACCATTGTATCCATGGTTCGTCGACTGTCACGAAACGACACAGAAACTCCTTCGGATTGCGCTTAAACAGCGTCAAACACTGCTCTGAAATGGTTTCACGGTTGCGCTTGTTGTCCGGAGTGAACAAACGCGGCACCCATCGCGAGAACAGCTTTCTCATGCCCAAAATTGCATGCAGGATATGACCCACACGATCTTTTGAAATGCCTACTGTCTCAGCTATCTCGCGCACCTTCAATCGGTGGTCTGCCAATACGAGATCGTGGATTTTTGTCACGTTATCCTCCGTGGTAGCCGTTTTCGGGGCACCTGGACGTGGCTCATCAAAAACCGACGTGCGACCACGTTGAAACTCGTTAAACCAATTTTCGATGGTCGCCATCGAAGAAGAAGAGTCACCGTACACAGCACCCAAATGCTCTTTGATTTCGCTGCGCGATTTCCCTTCCCAAAACAAGAATCGAATCACCGACCGATATTGCTCTTTTTCCATTTTTCCAAAATCCGCGGACACTCCCGCTTGCACACGCGGTCAAAACAAAACTACGGGTCCGATTCGGCTGAAATTTCGACAGTAGCCGTCTACTAGAATGTACTACACGATAGTAAGTTGCTCTTGTGATACTGGCCAGATGGCGGTGAGGCTAAGTACTTATCGGACCACCCTCGCAGATGTCCTCGTTTGGTCACGGCGGGCGTATATGGATTAACCTGATAAGATAACCTCGGATAGCTTAAGTAGAATTTATTTTGGTTTGCTCGAGCTGAGATCGTCGCTTACTATTCAATAACAACCAATTTGTTTGGTTTAAAACTTGTTACTCCTTGCTTTGATTTTCACTGCAAGCGTAAAATGAATGTAGCTTTTATTGACTGTATTCGGTTTATTCTTAATATTCATAATATCCCAAGTCATAGAAATGTGTTCCGAGTAGATGCATATCTGATAAGTCTAAAACATTAGAAATAATTTAAGACTTACTAAAGTCAACAACAGTAAATTTACTAGTTCTATGTGGAATGCTATTTGTTGCCCAGTCACGCTAGCCCTCTGCGTATCTAATAAATCCAGGTTTCGAACACACTATAGGAGAGCAGTCCAAGCCATTCTACTGTGGAATAACAAACCATTACATCACCAGTCACATTTCGTAGAAATTTATTTTTATGTTTATTATTACCGTACCTTGCCTGGCTGGCATTAGCCGAAGGATTGCAGATCTTCATGTAGACCGCATAATTCATTACCATCAAGGAGGGCAAAGCCTGGATAATCAACGTAAACTTCAACCTTGTCCATATGATCAATTTAGATAGATTTGAACAGCAGATAGCAGAAGTCGCCAACGCCATCAAGAAAAACTTCAAAGATCAACATAAAAACCAATTATTTAATTTTCATCTAGCCCGGGCAATTTAACGTATTGGCTTGTTAGGCAGGAAACTGCACAAGGAATCTAGATCAATCAACTGGATTGCCTTCGCATAGAAGTGAATTGCAAGAAATCCGGACGCCGCACATTGGTCTAAGTTCCTGGACAGCAAACAGCAGATAATTCAAAACTACAACCACCAGCACAAAATCAACGCGAAGCCCTTAACAGAATTGAGGACATTAACACGAAAATTAACTGTGTCATTCACAAATCGAACAACGAAATCAGAACAAGCAAACTAGAACAAGATATTCTTAGTCAAGTACTGACAATAAAGGAAGAGATTAATGAAATAGTTAGAGCTTGTCAAATGGTAAAAGGCGGCATCATTAACACAAACCTGCTGGACCAGGACGAAATGAATTTGCTGGTGAACGAACTCGAGTTTCTACCCTATGAAAATAAAATCGAGGCCATCGAGTTTGTAACCCAAATTACTGAAGCGAGGGCATGCAACCTGTACCTACTGTACCTACTGTACGAACAACAATAAAGTCATAGAAGTCGTCGGATGCGATGCCATTTTCCTAACGAATTTTAATAGCAAACTTACTTCCATAAATTCCACGCAGATGCTAGAAGGCACGTTTATTCGCGAGCGCCTCCTTTCCACCGGCCATTAGGAACCTGTCAAACTACGAAATTGACAGGTACCTCAAAAAAATGCACAATATAATTAAGCAGACGATGGACAGTACAAATCCGAGCCAACGATATAACGATACCACGAACGTATACCGAAACATGACAATCGACACACTGCACAGACAAAAAACTAGACTCCTGACAAGACTCAAACCCTTGTTCAGGCGGTTTACTGACAGACAAAACTCGGAGATCAGGACACTGAACTCAGTGATTAAAAATCTCCAACAGTTAATAAAATATAATTACAGAATATCCGTAAGTTTGCATTGGAACAACAGAATTCGTGCTGTAAAATCCAACAACGCGAGTATGTCCCCGCAAGTAAATAAAATATTTCGGAGAAACAGTCAGAATGACCTTCAGGATCTAAAGCTTCCGCGAACATTAAACAATTAACGCTTGCTACTATCAGTTAGCATTGATCCAGAGAGCGCCATCCTGTATCACGACTTTTTCGTGATCGAGGATGCTCAGAAGAAGGTGGTGAACCACGACAGAGAGAGCCCTGCTTCATCACGTCTACCTTATACCTTTGAAATGATTTCGATCACTGGCGATCCGAAAATCGTGGTTTTACCAAGTTCAATGAAGTTTCATGACAAACAATGCCGTCGCCAGTGAAGGGCCTAAAACCCTGTTCATTTCGACGGAGGATCTCCAGATGATCTTCGAGTCATTGAAAAGAAAAAAATCCGCGGAAACCGACGGAATATCCAATGTTGTGCTTGACACCTTCCAGTATCTGTAGAGATGTATACCATCCTGTTTAACAATGCACTAAATAATGAATATTATCCAGTGCACAGGAAGACAGCGGCGCGGCGGTGCAACCAATCCCCAAATTGGTTAAAGACACCTCTAACCTGGCAAACCTCCGGTGGGTAAGTCATCTTCCTAGCGTCAGCAACATCTTCGAGTAGGTGGGCCATAGGGCCCTGTCTAAATGGGTTGAGGACAATAAAATCATCCCGGATAACTAATTCGGCTTAAGAATGGGGCATGACACTATTCATACCGCGTCGAAACTCGTATCGGATATCCAATGGAACAAATGCAAGAACCAATGCCCGGGTGTCTACCTAATTGACTTGGAAAAGGCTTTCGACACCATATTTTTAGAAGGTCTTTATTACAAGCTCAGTCGGCTGGGCATAAGTAAACCACTGCTATATAGGTATATGATTTTTGGCATGTTTACAGGCAAAAAGTTCGTTGAAAAGAAGTTCGTGAAAATTGCCAATGTGACTTCTATCCAAACATTTGAAATCAAAAATGGACTGCAACAGTAAATTCGAATTTACCTGAGCAATGTTTTTTTATAATTCGTGCAGGTTCAAGAGTGTACGTTCTTATGATTTTTGTCACACAACCTGGACGGGGTGCATATAGTTTGTGTCGAAGATGTTCGCTCTCCGGGAGTGGTTGTCCTAGATAAGATTTGAGAGATTCGATTGAATTTGGGTTGGTTGTAGTTCACAGTAACTCTTTTTTTTATTTTCCATGTCATTAAGGTGTTATATTGGAAATGCTCAAACAGAGTATGCATTTTGAAGTGATCTTATGCTGCGAGTGTTATGCCTTCGTCAGTACTTTTTGATCATCTCTCATTCACAACTGATGTTGTTGCACAATGTTTCTGTATAGGAATTGTTCTTGACTTAACAGTCGGTGATGATCACCATTGCACCACGACCACACCGTTGATATGCTAGTTTCTCTTCACCATTCTTTAGCGTACGCACGAGACTTGATCGCGTACAGATCAGGTCCAACGACCGATGTCATTGTTGCTCTTGTACAGCATGACTTTAAAAAAATTCAGCAGTATTGTGATAACTGGAAGTCAACTTCCAGAAATCAGAATCTACACCGCAGGTTCTCTATTTTTGGATCGGATGGACATCGACTGGCGAGACAAAGTGTAGTCAGATACCTTGGGATCTTGGTAGATCAGTATCTATATTTTGACAAACATGTAGATCCTTCTCTGGCAAGAGCCCGGGGCGTTTTTGCTCTGACAAGATGGCTGTTTCATTGCAGCCAACTTGATTCAAGGGTGAAGGTAATCTGCTACGTTGCCTTAATCAGGCCCATGATTGCCTATGGATGTTCCATTTGGGTCAGTGTGAGAGCTTTCTACCAAATAGATCTAAGAAACTATGAATAAAAATGGGTTAAAAACTAAAAAAAACTAGGCTAAACACGTTTATCCAGCAATTAAAAAACGAGACTATCTATCTGAAGAATAGGACATTCACGGCTTCGAGCGTTACAAGGCTTACATATACTGTAAAGAGAAGTTTTAGTTCATAAAGGACATCTTTAACTTATTATTTATTTTTTATAAATATTATTTATATATTTTGAGAACTACGGAATAACTCACCAAACTGAAATCATCGATTATCCGATTTAAACATACAGATTTTGATAGATTACTCCCTGATATCCAACAAACTCTTCTTCTGTACTGGCAGGCTACGAATACAACGAGCAAATAGCGAATACTCAGTCAAGTGTTCCAATTCTTGGGCGGGCAAATACCTCCGCTTGGCATAACTGACAACGTACTCATCAATTAGGATACCCCACTACCATATTCCCGGATGGTTGGATGTGAACGTCTCTACATTTCTGTGGTCTCCACAAAATGGTAGTGTTTATCGTATACCCCCGTTTTATGAGTGCTATAACCCCTCGCTTAAAGCTCTGTGTAGGTATGGCTGCACAAAGGATTTCAAATTACGTAGCAATTTTTGGTTATGAAAATACCCTTAAGGCGTTCTCTTCGCCTTATCTAGATGCTGTTCACTGTTTTGGGCATATGGTTTCATGTAAGTTCCGATCAGAAGAAAAATGAGCAGGAGAAACTAGTCCACTTAAGAAATCTAGAGAAGGTAAATCAGGATACCGTGGCAATTATATACTACAACGATATTCAACTTGATATATCCGAAAAAAGTCTGTAACCTTTTCCACGTCTTGCCAAAATTAGCCACGAACACAGATGGAATGGAACCTAACCTAACCTAAAAAAAAGGACGAGCAAATAATTGGGGACGGATAAATCAGTGACCTATATACATTACTATAACAAAACAAAATATGGTAGAAGAATCTGCTTTATTAATGCTACAGAATGACTTTACTCGTCAGTTTGTTCAACTTACAAATGTGTTGATCTTGAAACGTTAATGGTGCACGCCACAGCCTAATGGGGTGATCATGGTGCAATGGTAATCATCACCGACTGTTGAGCCGATGGTCTGTAGTTCAAGTCCGTCCATAGTCAAGAACAATTTCTATACGGAAAACTGTGCAAAACCATCAGTTGTAAATGAGAGGTGATCAAAAAGTGCTGATGAAGGCATAACACTCGCAGCATAAGATCACTTCAAAATGCATACTCTGTGTGTGCATTTCCAATATAACACCTTAATGATATGGAAACAAAAGAGTTACTGTGATCTACAACCAACGCGAATTCAGTAAAATCTCTCAAATCGTATTTAGGACAAACACCCCCGGAGAGTAGTGAACGAACATCTTCGGCACAAACCATTTGCACCCCGTCCAGGTTGTGAGCGTACACTCTTGAAAGGAGAAACAAAGGAATGCAAGGACAATTTGTGGGCCATAATGAAATAGTCTGGAACCGTTTCGTCAAACTTTACACCTTTTGTGACAAACTGTGAAATTATTTTTGATTTCACTTTTAGCTGACCAGAGACAAGGTGAAGGAAATTGTATTAGTTGTGGGATTCAAATCTCATCTAAAGAGAGCCAATTAGTCCTATGCCTGAGAAACCTACTGCAGATATTGGATATCGGCAAATAAAAAGGCGGAATAAAGCGGTAATAAAAGGAAAGGAAAACCTGGGCGGTTCACCCATAATATTTCATATTTATAGAACAACTTTTTAAACATGCCTCTGACAGTGCTCGTCTTGTAAAAGTTCAGATAGTTTTTGCGCTCGTCCATATAATACGTGGTTGTGTTCCATTCAATTACGCTCATGCTTCCATATTTAATTTTTTTTTGAGTTGTGCGACGCTAGATGGGATATCGACTTCTTAAAGTTGTAAAGGACTAAAATTAAAAATCAAATTCAGGTCACATAGCACCACAGGGATAGATACGTATAACACTCCAGATGGAATAACCGCGGTACAAGGACTACGCCAACGGAATTGAAACATCTACTTTGAGCAATTATGGAAGCGCTACCTAAGAGTCGTGTATATACATAGCTTCTTCCTCCTTGAATATAATCTATTTAATGTTAAATTATATTTTCAACATTTATTGGTTTCTTGAGTTGCCCCGGCTCTAAACTGTATCTGACGTGGCAACCGCTGATGACAAGGATCCTTTAACGGAGCTATCGTCGAAGTGCCTAAGAAAAGTGAGAGTATTGCACTAGGGCGAGGTGAAAGCAACACGGTTGTCATGTTTTGACGTATTGTAATAAAATTACTCTGCCTTTTGAAACTTTATACGCAGCGAAATGTAATTTAACTAACCACCTGCGGAGGTTCTCATTCCCTGCCACAAGGAAATCGCTTCGCCTTACATACATATGTACACATCTATGTGTACCTGTGAGTATTACTAAACGCACGTAATTAAATAACAATGGTTTGGTTGTAAACGTTTTTTGTTTTTTTTATTATTTGGGATTGTGGTGGGGTGGGTTGTAGGAAAGTCAATGGCGGTAATTATGTGAAGATAGTGAATGTGGCCTTAGTAAGGGTTAGGGTAAAATGGAGTGGTTGCGGCGTAAGCATGTGGTGGAAATGAAGTAGATTTACTCGGTATCGTAGTAGATTTGAAGACATGAATACTTGTGTCATGTGAGATTCGAAGCAGGAAACCGGAAGTAATGTGCTGCGTAGTTTGTAACCTGAGCAACGTTCGGTGATGTCCTTGTTGACAATTTACGTTTTACACATCAGTTAATTTCGTGATAGCTTAATTGTGCCTACTACGAGACCCGAATCTATGAGGGGGAACGCTGATTTGGAATTCTAGATAGATTTATTTTAAAGTGGATGAGCATGTCGAACGAGTATATGCATACTAACGGGTTTTTCAATAAGGTTCATCAGTTTGTCAATGTAAATGAAACAAGTTGTGTGTGAGATAATCATTCACTTTTTAGTTGATGGAATCTTTTATGGCAAAAAGTATGAAAAATAAAGTTGTTGTTATGTCCACTAAGTATTCGGAAGGAACCATTTTTTATGACTTTGTCGCATGAAGCTGGCTGGATTCATTACGTTTTTTTATAATTATTATTTTATTTATTTTTTTTATAATTCGTACAGGTTCAAGAGTGTACGCTCTGTGTTTTTCACACAACCTGAACGGAGTGTAGATGGTTTGTGCCGACGATGTTCGTTCACTACCCTCCGGGGTTGGTTGTCCTATATATGTAGGATTTGAGAGATTCGACTGAATATGCATTGGTAACTCTTTTGTTTCAGTGTCAGTGTCATTAAGGCGTTGTATTGGAAGGTTGACTTGAGGGCATCAATTGTTTGGGGTTTACTCGAATAGAGCGATTCATAATAGCTCTCTACGGAAAAAGCCTAAATGCATTCAATCGCACGATTTCAGTTCACGTTCCCGTTCCCGTTCCTCGAGATAACATTGGTATCAGATTATTCGTGCAGAATTTCCAACGTGGTATACCATCCAGTTTACGGCAAAGAATTTGCTTAAGTTTGATCTTTGGTGCTCGCTTATGACGGTTGTGGTGATGCCAGTTCCGTTTTAGAAGTAGTACGGACCAAAAAATCAAAAGAAGTACGAAAATCCGAACATGTTAATTTTCCCCACTCTCATTCATCCAAAATGGGCTTCTTAGCTAAAGATGATGTGAATTTCCAACTGCTCTAGGGCACTATCAGCGATCAAATGGTTTTTTCGTTGTTAACATTTTTTTTTTTGATTAGTTCGATTTTACGGACACAGACCTGAAGATGACGAGAATAGCTTTTAGGAGACCTTGCGTTTCCATGAGAGTTGGTTGATTAGTTTTCAAACCGATTGACCTGAAATGTTCATCCTATCAGAACTAAGAAGATGTTATAATTTTTGCAAGGGGCGTCGTACGTCAATCATATTTGACATTAGTGAACTAGACAGCTGTAGTAGACAAATGGACAATCAACGGAGCCGATTTTTTTCACCACTAATCGGTCGGTGGTGTTAGCGCAGCGCGAATTTCGATGTCGATTTCCTAGTTCAAAAATTTACTTAACTTAAGTGCCTTAACATAACTGGAGCGCATGGGTAGAGATAACTCTGCCGTCTTTAATCACTTACATATATCTCATTGTGAAATTTATCAATTTTGAAAGTTTTTTTTTTCAATTGATTCGTTAGACGATGTAGAATAGAAATATTTTATGAACAAAAAATTAAAATTAGATTTGCTACGATATTAATGAAAATATGAAAAAAAAATGTAGATGTAAAAAAAAAAAAGATAAAAGACTTTTATATACAACATTTTAAATATAATCGCACGTACTTTGAAAGCAGTTTTGAGTCGTTCCAATTACGTTAAAAAAAAATAGAGGGCAGCTAAAAGTAAATTGTACAATACATCATCAGCGTACATGTGTATCGAGCTATTCTTTATAAAGTTCGGAAGATTATTTATGTAGAGGGAGAAGGGTAAAGGTCCTAAAGTGAATCCATGTGGCTCGCCGCGGATGTTGCGGAGGAAGTCCGAAAGAACATCTTTTATTTTTACAGTCTGCATTCTGTTATCCAGGTAGGAGGATATTAGCCTGAAAACGTGAATCGAAAAGTTGTAGAGCCGATGCAGCTTTTGACACAGAATACCATGATCGACTACTGCCCATAGAGGCATTAAATCGCCTAAAATAGATATGAGATTTAGCTGCTCGTATCTCAGACACAACTTTGTTAAGGAGCGAGCAGCAAGTACGTCGATGATCATCCAAACGAAAACGTTTCCAACGTCTGTTTGCAAGGTCACGCTCTGATATAAGTTGGGGGATCCGATTTGTGAGCCAAGAGGAAGTGCTATACGATAACCTTTTTGCTTTTACGGGAACATGCCAATTATATAGGTGTTCAATATTTGTATTTAGTAAGTCAACTTGATCATCAGGGGATGGAAGGCAGTAAACAGTGTTCCAGCTAACATTTATAGTGTGTTCCTCAAGAGCATAGTAATCTATGTTTTTGAAATTCCTGTAACTACGAGTCTTTGCTGAGGTTGTTATATGAAAATCAAAAGTGAGATATATTTGTGTCAACACCCACATACCCGGGTGTGTTTTTCATTTTCAAATTGATATATTTTGAGTTCTAGGTTCCGTATTGACTTGAAATTTTGAAAAGCCTCCTAAAATATTGTTTTTTATCATATTCGAAGAAAAAAATTTTTCTTTTTCGGTCGAAGTTTACAAGAATTTTTTTCATTTGACATTATTTTTTTATTTTGTTTGGAAAAAAACAAGGAAAATATTAAATTTTATAAAAAAAAGTGTTGTTTTATTATAGACATCTATCACATCTACTGAATGTTCAGCACAAACTGGCTTTTTGCATTTTTTGCAGGCTTTTCCTGTTGGTCTTTTCCTGAGACATAGGTAACAATTTCCCTTCTGCTTGATTCTGCCAGAATTGTCACGTTCTTCTTGAGCCCTTACTGGAAGATTTTCAACAGTCGGTGTTACTGGGTGGCCCAACATACTTTTAATTCCACTACGTGATGGAAAATTTCGCCCAGTGCCCAGTATTGACAAATTGTAGTCTACCATCAAAGTAGAAGCCAAATTATAGCTTGTAAAAAAATTGTCACACACGATGTTTCGACCACTTCCACGGAATAGATTACAACACAAACCTTTGACCACACGTTCACCTTGATTTTTTTCTCTTTCTCCAGAAGGTGCCATACCAGTATAGATTTGTCCTTTGACTAGGTAAGATGTAATAGCATCACATACTCACGAAACCTTAATTCCATACTTGGAAGGTTTTGAAGGTATATATTGAGTGAATCCGGTGGCGCCACGATAAGGGTAAAGTTGTTCGTCAACAGTGATGTTGGCTTCTGCTGTGTAGTTATCCTGAAGGTTTCTATTCAACATAAGGAAAACGTCAGATATTGGTGCTGCTTTGTCAGTTTGTCTACGTTGCTGGTGCGTATTTCCATTATCAAATCTGATAAAACGACTGATAGCCCAAACACGTCGGAGACCCATTGAAGCACGATACAACGGATGTGAGTTAGTTTTTCATAGATCAGTTGTATGTATTGGAGTACAAATTAATTCGGTCCGTTTTTTTGTGTTCAAACATTTTTGTTTTATTGAAAAAACGTAAAAAATACATCACTCAAAGTATTGTCCGTCGGAAGCGACTACCTTTTCCCATCTCTCTGGTAATTTTCGAATACCATCTCTTAAAAATGAGTCCTCTCTGGCATCGATCCAATCATTGAGCCATTCTTCGATTTCTTCAAAAGACCCGAACCGGTGACCCCCCAAATCGTTTTGCATCCGTCGAAAAAGCCAGTAGTCGGAAGGCAAGGTCTGGAGAATACGGCGGGTGGGGTAAGACCACCCATTTCAGCGTTTCCAGGTAGTTTTTGACGGTTACAGTCACGTGGGGCCGAGCGTTATGATGTTGCAAAATCTCCTTGTCATGCCTTTCGGTCGTTTCTGGCCGTTTTTCACGCAATGCACGGTTCAATCGCAGTAGTTGTAGTCGATAATGTTTCCCATCAATAGTTTCGCTTGGTTTTAGCAGCTCATAGTACACCACACCCGTCTGGTCCCACCATATGCAGAGCATGACCTTTGAACCGTGGATGGTTTTTTTTGGCGTCGATGTAGACGATGATGGAATGGGTTCACCAGGCTTTGCACAGTATTTTTTCTTCTTGGGGTATATCCACTTTTCATATCCAGTCACGATCCGGTGCAAAAATCCCTTCCTTTGATGTCTTTCAATCGCCTTTCGACATCTCTCGGTTTCAACTCGTACGGCACCCAATTTCCTTGCTTTTGAATAAATCCAAATTTCTTTAACCGAACGGAAATTGTTTGCTGAGTCACTCCCAACGATTCTGCGAGTTCACTTTGCGTTTGGTACGGATCTTGATCCAGTAAAGCCTCCAATTCCTCATCTTCAAACTTTTTGGGCTGGCCAAGACGCTCTTTGTCTTCGACGCTAAAATCACCACTTTTGAAGCGTCGAAACCACTCTCTGCATGATTTATCGCTCGTAGCATATTCACCATAAACTTCTACAAGCATTCGATGGGCTTCAGCTGCACTTTTCTTCCAATTAAAAAAGAAAATCAAAACTTCCCGCAAATGCTGTTTATTTAAGACAAATCCGGACATTTTCGAAGAGGCGAAAAACAATGTTGTTGTCAGAAATAGACGCTGATGCACACTAATTATTGTTGACAGATGTCACACCTTTCCAATGAAGTAGGTAATCGCTTCCAAGATCAACCACAACTTGCAGGTGGCGCCATCTTTTGAAAACGGGCCGAATTAATTTGTAACCCCTGCTGACATCAACATTTTGAATGTTTGAATAATGCTAAGATCTTTTGTTCTCCGTGCTGGTCCAGTGTTCGAGCTTCTAAGAATATTATGGGACAAAAATCGGAGAGGTTGTGGTGGTTGGTCTGACCAAATTGTACCATCTGTATAGTTATTTGTAGAAGATTATTAATATGTAGTTACTTTAAAAACCTATAAATAAATAAAGAAATAAATATAAAATTAATATATAAATAATTAAAAAAAAATATATGCTCCTCTAAATATTTTTTCTCAAATGCGTTGCGTGGAAATTAAAAGCGTCTTTGTATCCGAATGCCGTGTGAAGAATGTCAATATCTAAGATAAAGCAATAATGACACAGTCATAAATCTATTTCGTGCATTTATGAATGCGGAAGTTCGAATATTTTCGCATTTTTCCTATCATAAACTATTGCACATTTTTTTAAGGATGGCTTTCTTGACTTATTATACTTTTATAAGTACATACTTAAAAATTACCCTACGGAATGATTTACTCGTACAATACAAATAGTAGCTGTTATTTGTAGAGGTTTTCCCAGCATCAACCATCGGAAGGAGATGATCAGCATCTGGGTCTTATTAGGTCATATTTTTCTGCCTGTACATTGACGACCGGGATTTTGTCGACATTATACTGTATGCATAAATAGCTGGTTGCAATATAAGAAATAGAAAAAAGCGAACAAAGTTCAAAATTTATTCATACACACCCAAAAATGTATGGAACACCCGGGTATGTTGGGTGTATGTTTATGTATAATTTTTTGGCTGTTGACACAAGGGTTAAGTAGAACGTTATCATTAAAGAGGTTGCTGTTTAAGTCACCGCATAAAATGATATTAGGACAAGTTAGACAGATTTCTTCAAATGCAGTGATAAATGGAAGCAAGCTGGTATTTCTATGTGGTCTGCAAGCAGCACCAACCAAATGCTAGTCTCCGCATTGACAAGTTCCATAAACATGTACTCCATTTCACATCCATCCGGCGATAGATGTCGTACTCTGCACTTTATACCCTCTCTTATATAAATAGCAACTCCTCCACCAATGCGCCCTACCCTATCACGTCGATAAACTTTATACCCACTGTGATGACAGGCTTCATTACTGAGGCTATCCTCAGTCTCAAACCAGGTCTGAGAAATTCATATCACATCGACTCCCGATTTCTCAAACAGATCGCAAAACTCATCAATTTTCGGTAACAGACTTTGTGCATTTATATGAAAGACACGAAGGCCATGACATCGGCGTGTTAGTATTGCATTGCATTTTACGTAATATGTATATCTTACTTTTACTTTTTTTTAATTTTAATGCGGTATATAAAATTCGCTGGTTACTCTGTGTTAAGCATTCGCGTAGATGTATGGTACAGTTGGATTTCATACCGATGTGTTGCAAACAAAGTTCCTGTTTACTATCTTTGCGGAAATGTGCGATCGATTTTAGCACAGAGTTGCGCTCATATGGGGTGTTAAATTTAATGATAATGACGCCCTCTTTTGAAGCTTCTTTCGGTCGGATGCGATAAGTGCCTTTTAAATTCGGTGGTTTTATTTTAATCGAGGTGCAAGGGCAATTAAAAATTATCGTAATGTTTTCATCTGCCGAGTATGGGACTCGGAATAGTATGGCATCGCAAGCCACTGTGCGATTCTCTTGCACTTGAAGTGACTTTTTAACCGCGGTCAATTTGTTAGTGGTAGTGGTAAGATAGTTTTTCAAATCCGCTAGCTCCGATGTCTGATCAGTTAGAAGTGCTTTGGATACATTTTGTTTATTGTTGAGGTGGGTCAGTGATGACTGTATGCCGGTGACTTAAGATTTTAAGGAAATTATGTCAGAATTCGATGTGAGGAGTGACGATTCGAGGTGAGTAATTTTATTGATTATTTGACTCATGGCGCAAGTTTTATTTTAACCTCTGTATCAGCTATTCAACTTATGATAAACTCACTTTGTTTACGTAGGCGCTCGTCCAATTTCTCTCACATACTGTCGTCCTCTTCTTTGCTTTGGTGAGCAATTGTGGAGAACGAACACGGTGGTGACACAGGGTCACTCCGATAAAGACACTGAGGACTACTTGTTTTTGATGGCTTCGAACGGTTTAAAAAGTATTGTTAATGACCCGACTAGAGTTAGTAACTCATCTGTCAGTTGTATTAACCATATTTTTATAAGAGTGTGCAAACATTTTAACAAAATTATTAAAGGAGCAGTTCATGACTACGAAATTACTGACCATCATATGACTTCCTTCAGCATTAGTGTAAATACGTTCCAAAATCCCAAAACTACATCTCCTAAAACGACACAAAAAATAGACTATCATTTGCTTAAAGAATACCTCTCATACGAGTTTTGGAAATCGGTTTATAACGAAAATGATCCTTCCAGAGCATTTGAGGTATTTCTATCGACTCTGCACAAGTATATAAAACTTTGCACTAGAGAAGACTCCACCATAACTAATCGTAATAGATTCTTAAAACCTTGGATAACCAAAGATCTTCTAAATCTTATAAGAAAGAAAAATAGATATGCAACCAAACATGCTAGATATCCTAATAATGAAAGGCTGAATAAATATTATAAAAAACTTTGTAAAATTGTCACTATTAAAGTAAAAAAAGCACGTGATAAATACTACCTACTTAAACTTATTTGAAAGGGCAAATAGAAATAGCAGACATGAATGGAAAGTTATAGATAGTATTTTGGGTAAATATAAACAACCTGAAGAAATAAATGTTTTGGAAAATAATGGGACCCTAATAACAGGTTCAGAAGCAGTCTCGAATATACTTAATGAACATTTTATTGGAATCTCTGAGCTACTAAAACCTTCTATAGAACCGTGCCATTCCTGTAACTGTTTTTTAAATAGTCATATTATTGCTGACAGAGTTCAAAAAAATAGTTTTATGTGTGAGTTCATTGATTCAGTCGAAATCTATAAAGTCATTATGATCTTAAAGAACAAAAAATCCTGCACAAGTGAGGGCATAACAAGTATTCTGATAAAAAAAATTGCTTGGCAAATAGTAGATGTTTTAAGCTATTTATTTAATCTAAGTATCAATAGCGGATGTTTTCCAAGTCCACTTAAATGTGCAGAGGTAATTCCACTTTTTAAGAAAGGTAACAAAAAAGATGTATTCAACTACAGGCCCATATCATTATTACCTACATTTTCAAAAGTATTTGAGAAAATTATCAAAAAGAGAATGCTTCTATTCTTGGAGAGAAATAAGTTCTTTTCAACCAATCAATTTGGTTTTAGAACTGGATTATCAACAGAAGATGCTATTCTTAGGGTGTGCAGTCAGCTTTATGAAGGGTTAAACAAAAATATGTCTACTATGGCTTTATTCATAGACATGACAAAGGCTTATGATATAGTTGACCATCAGTTCTTATTAGATAAATTATACAAGGCTGGATTTTTTTGCCTCGTGCAGGGACGGGTTAAGAATATCCCTGCAGCGATACCTATCGCTTGTCGTAAAAGGCGACTAAACAAAGGTAAACAAAACTCACATCTAGGCAATTTAGAAAACACCAAGGTGAGCCTAGGGACACATATATCACCATTAAACTGTCCCACAAGTGTGCATGCAAATCAGTGGGTTGACACGACTGGAGATCACCGGTGTTGTAAGAGTAAGATCAATCAAAAAAAAAATAAAAAATCTGGAGCATGCCCGTGTCAAAAAGGAAGGGAAGAATGAAAACGGTCAAACCGTAGCATTATGGAAAAGAACGCTAAAAGGAAAAGCACTACCCCGCCAGGCACTACTAATGGTCGTGATCCTGGGACGAGCAGAAATGCTCGGGTCAGAGCTATAGGATTTCCGGGGGATAGCAAAGTAATGCAACGGCGTAAGCCACATTTAAGAGTCGCGAGTTGGAACGTTGGAAGCATGAGTGGGCGCAGTTATGAGCTTGAAGAAATGATGGTTAGAAGGCGAGTAGATATCCTGTGCGTACAAGAGACGAAATGGCGAAACACCGGTAATCGGGCACGTTTCTTGGACGTTAAAACAAAAGCCTACAAGATGTTTTACTTTGGATTGGAACAAGGAAAAAACGAAATCGCCATCATCCTTGCGGCAGAGTTACTTGGCAACGTCTTAACCATTTCAAAGTCCAGTGACCGTTTGATGGCTCTCAAATTGGTGATGCATGGTGAGGTGTGGAACATCGTAAGCGCATATGCCCCTCAAGTAGGATGCGAACAAAAAGAAAAAGATGCATTCTGGCTAGATTTCCACAACCTTGTCAAAATCATCCCAAAGGAAGAGCTTTTGTTTGTTGGGGGAGATTTAAACGGACATGTCGGGAAGACAAGCGAAGACTATGAAGGCTACCACGGAGGGCTGGGATACGGCACCAGGAACTCTTCAGGTGAAGATATCCTAAACATGTGCAAGTCGTACGGTCTTATAGTGCTAAATACCATGTTCGTCAAACAAAGCCGGCACCTGATCACTTATAGCAGCGGCGGAAATGAAACTCAAATAGACTATCATTTGGTATCCAGTTTCATGAAGCCACGAGCTAAAGATTGCAAAGTGATCCTGGGAGACGCGATCGCCCCTCAACACCGTCTCCTCCTGACTGAATTTTTTATGGATGCGAGAAAGAAGTCAAAGCAGCAAACGAAGGTGTCTGAGAGAATCAAGTGGTATAAGCTGGATAAAGGAAAAGGCGAAGCTTTTATTACCATCATGGAAAACTACCTCTCTTCCATTATCGATGAGGTCGATAATGAGGAGTGCAGAGCGCAAGACATGTGGGATTCCCTACAACAATCTGGCCTGGAGAAAGCCAAATCACTGCTCGGAACATCTAAAGGCCCCTGCCAACACGCAAAAGAAACCTGGTGGTGGACAGACGAAGCCAAAGCAGTGATACACGAAAAGAAAATGGCTTTCCAAGCTTGGTCAAAGTGCTCTTCTACTAATAGAGAGGAAAAAGCTCGCCGTGAAAAGGTATATAGATGTTGCAAAGGTATCGCGAAGAAAAAATGCGCCGAATTCAAAGCGAAAAGCATGGAAGGCCTCTATCAGGAGTTGGAAGAAATATCGTCTTCCGCGTCTGACAGGAACCAGGCTACCCAGGAGCTTCAACAAAACAATTTGAACAAAGGAGCAAATATCTTTAAGATAGCCGCCCAGAGAAGAAGAAATGCTCAGGAGATTCGTTTCCCAAAGTTTATTAACAATGCTGAAGGCCAACTCCTTGTGGAAGACGAAAAAATTCTCCACAGATGGCGACAGTATTGCGAGGAACTTCTGAATGAACAGTTTCCCCGAGTGTACTTTCCAAGAGCCGCCCCGAATCATGCCGAAATACCCGACATCACAGTCGAAGAAGTTCGGTACGCGGTTAAAAACTCCAAGAAAAGAAAAGCTGTTGGGCCGGACGGGATTACCTCTGAGTTCTGGAAAAAGATGGGAGACATCGGGTCTAGATGGCTCATGGTTCTTATCTCCAAACTTATGAGAGGCGACACTATGCCTAATCAATGGAGGGAAAGCTATCTTCTTCCATTGCACAAAGGAAAGGGTGATACGCGAAATTGTGATAACTCGGGTAAATCAACAACACATGCAATCCAAAGTATAAGGATCATGATGGAAAAGCATCGTGATTCTTCGAAGGACTTGCATATGGTGTTGGTTGATTTCGAGAAGGCCTTTGACCGGCAACCAAGAGATCTTTTATGGGTAGCGCTAAGACAAAAAGGAGTTCCAGAAACCTACGTGCGAGTGATTATGGACATGTACGAGAGAGCAACGACAAGAGTAAAATGCACCGCAGGAGTCACCGAAGAGTTCGCAATCAAAGTCGGTGTACACCAAGGGAGCGTCCTCAGCCCACTGCTTTTTATAGCAGTCCTTGATTGCTTGCTTGAAGGAAAAGTGACGGACCCCAATGTGCACCAGCTATTCTTTGCTGACGATGGGGCCATTATAAGTGATGATCAGGCGTCCCTACAACGAGCACTTGATGTGTGGGTGGACATTTTTGAGGGACACGGGTATCGTATTAGTTCAAAGAAGACAGAGTATCTGTGCTGCCCGTTCTCTGACCCTCATCAGCCTATTCCAGACATTTACTTGAATGGAAGAGTGCTTCCCAAGTGTGAAAAGTTTAAATATCTGGGATCTATGATTAATAGAGAAGCAACTTGTGATGACGACATCAAACACCGCGTAAGCGTAGGGTGGATGAAGTGGCGGGAAAACTCCGCCATCTTCTGTGATCGAAAAATGCCCCCTAAGCTGAAAGGAAGGCTCTACACTTCAGTTGTACGTCCGGCGCTCACATACGGTTCACAATGCTGGACAATGCACAAAAAGTATGAGAGCAAATTAACGGCAACTGAGATGAAGATGCTTCGCATGACAGCGGGAGTAACAAAGCGTGACAGAATTAGAAGTTCAAAGATCCGAGGAAGCCTCCACGTAAAAGAAACCATCACAAGAAATATAGAGCGCGACCGACTCAGTTGGTATTGCCATGTTCAAAGGAGAGATCCTTTGAACCCCGTCCAAAAGGCGTTATCAATCAACATTCCAATTTCAACACGCAAAAAAGGCAGGCCGAAAAACAATTGGTGCAAACAAATGCAAAAACACCAGCATTTGATTGGCCTCAGCGATGAAGTAATCCCAAACCGGGAAGCCTGCCGCTACTTTCTGAGGTCAAACGGGCGGACCCCACAAGCGGACCAGTAGGAATGCAGTTAAGTGGGAAGGTTATGGTCCTACACTTCTGACCATAACGACGCCGGGATAAAAAGGAAAAGAAGATACAAGGCTGGATTTACTGGAACAATAACTGGTTCAAAACATATCTTAAAGACAGAGTTCAAAAAGTGAAGGTTAATGGTGTTTTTAGTAAGCCACTAGTCTTAAAAAATGGAGTCCCTCAGGGTTCTGTACTAGGGCCACTTTTATTTTTAGTATATATTGAGTCAATTTTTAGACAGCAATTCAATGGAATAGCTACTGCATTCGCTGACGATATAACTTTTACATACACATTCCAAAACCATATTGATTGCATTACGAAAATTGGAGAAGACCTAGAAAAATTTAGAGTGTAGTTTGCTCACCACAAGTTACTGATTAGCGAAAAAAACTAAATTACTGACCTTGAAAATATCCGGCAGCACTATACCAGAATACAACCTTCGCTTTCACTCGCATGATTGTACTAGATTTAGACTACCGCTTCATACATGCGGCAGACAAAACTTTTATGAACAGAATACGTGCTCCGAAAAGTGTTTTATAATTGAATCAGTCAAGAATTTTAAGTATCTAGGAGTCTTAATAGATCAAAATCTGAACTGGAAGGACCATTTACAAAAAATAAAATCTCACATGTACCTGGTGGCTCGTAAACTGTATCTTATCAAATCATACTGCTCAAATAAAGTTTTATTAAAATTTTACTACGGACTGGCACACTCGAAATTGCAATATGGCATTGTATGTTGGGGAGGATCATATTTCAATACGATTAGACCAGTCTTGGTTGCTCAAAAAAGTCTAGTTCGCATTCTGACTAACATTCTGACATCGTCGTGCTCATAGTTGGCCCTTGTTTAAAAAATGTAATATTTTACCAATAAGATACTTATATATAAAGTTCCTAGAGAATTTTTTAAGCAAAGCGGAAACATTCCTAGCAGGACAAATTTAACTTATAATTTAAGGACAAATAACACGGGTTTAGTTAACGTACCAATTGCACGTACAACACATTTTTCTAAATTCTTTACTTTTACTGCTCCATGCTATTTCAATAGACTTCCACATTCCATAAGTTTAACAAATAACTATAACAACTGCGTTAACAAAATAAGAACTTGGATTTTTGCTATTGACAATGCTAATATTTAAATTATTACTGCGAATTCTACCTTAAAGCTGATGTAAAAATTACTTTCATGGAACTTTCTTCTTCTTTTTTCTCATAATTATTTATTTAATTCATTGATTTTTTTCTAATTAATAAAATTTAATTCTTCATTTTAATTGTATTTATATAGTTATATTCTTTAGTTTGTCATTCTTATTATTATCTGTATCTGTGTATTCTATGTGACCCCACATTAGTTATGAAAATTAATTTATATTTATAAACTATATTGAAGTGTCGTCTAACACTAATTTTGAACTTTGTTATCTAATTAAATGACGACTACTATTTTATTCTTTTTATTATATTGTATTATGTTATTGCTTCTTTGTATTATTATGACTATTATGAAAAGAATAAACAAATATTAAAAAAAAAAAAAAAAAGGGTTGGGGGAAACACTTTAGAACTTGTACGGCTAGGCGGTGGAGATATTTTGAGTGCGAGAGTGTGAGAGGGGCACTTTTCGCGATTTTGATTACAAAAAGTTTTATTATTTTATAACTTTAAAGTACACTACGACCGTCACAACGCCTTCAAAGAGAATACTTTCAAAAAGAAAATTTACAACGATTTTAAAACGATTCAAGGCGATTTGAGTAACGGAAAATCAAGATGCAAACACTAGGCAAAAATTATGCTCCAATCAACATCTTTTTACAACGAGTGGCGAGTGAGAGGGCGTGAACAGATATGTTTCTACCCTGGATAAACGTAACCCAGTGCTCCATTTGAGGGTTAAATATATTAGTTTTTTCTCATATTTTTGCTTAGAAATGTACGAGTTGCTGGTACACCATTATATATAAACCATATACATATACATATACATTTTTCACGAGTACAAAGTGGTAACTTTAATGTCAGGTCAAATTGGTGTTAAAAGGATAAAACGAGAAAACGTTAAATAAGATTTACGATTGCATTTAAATTAGATTGAAAATTGTAATTAAATGGATGCAGATTCACAGATTTCGGTGGGGTGTGATTCATTTTCCCATTATTCGAAGGTATGAGGGACCATCTGGTTTTCCCAGAGGATCATATTATATTAGGTTTTATCAGTTATGAGCTGAGAAGCAACACCATGAAGTATAGTACTAGGTGGCCGCATGGCTAACCATAAGGCGTCGCAGCAGCATAATGAAGCGGAGTTTAAATGTACTTACATATATGTTTTCTAAAGACTAATTTTTTGAAACAAATCAACACGTTGCAGTATATATTCGGCATAGAGTGGAAATTCTACAACCTGAGATTTTTCAACTTCTAATGCATCTTTCTTTCCCAATTCGTACAAAGTATGTTTGAATTTATTCAAATCACGAACTTCAGTCAACAATTCCAATTTAACGTCTAAAATTGTATCGTTTTGTCTAATGCAAGAACAAATACTCTTAACTGGGTCTGCAGTTTTTAATAACAATTCTGAGCGGAAAAAAGGCTCAGGAATAATCACATTTCCTTCATTTGGTTGGTTGTCATAAATGGGACGTTTAAATCTTTTCAGTTCACATTCTTTAGCCCGGTCAGCTTCAAGATATGCTTCAGATCTGCTAGACCTTTCTTCACATTGATTCCTTGCAGTCTTGTGAATCTGAATGCTCGATCAAGGATCAACCTGTTACGCATTCTTAACAATGCAACATATGTCACTCCAAGGGTAGACTCGTTGTCACTTATGTCCAAAACTGCTTTGTCCAATGTAAGACCTTGAGAGCGGTGAATGTTTATTGCATATACTGGCTGCAAAGAGAATTGTTTTCTGGTATACGTGTTGATCCCTTTTTTGTATGAAACACTAACTGGAGGATTTGGCAAGATCATAATGTTTCTAAACAATGCTCCAGTTCTTCTTCTTATTTTCCTTTTTCCGGCGTTGTTATGGTCAGAAGTGTAGGACCATAACCTTCCCACTGAACTGCATTCCTACTGGTCCGCTTGTGGGGTCCGCCGGTTTGACCTCAGAAAGTAGCGGCAGGCTTTCCGGGTTGGGATTATTTCATCGCTGAGGCCAATCAAATGCTGGTGTTTTTGCATATGTTTGCACCAATTGTTTTTCGGCCTGCCTTTTTTTTTTGTGACACGGGCATGCTCCAGATTTTTTTGTTTGATCTTACTCTTACAACACCGGTGATCTCCAGTCGTGTCAACCCACTGATTTGCATGCACACTTGTGGGGCAGTATATGTATCAAATTGTACTAAAATACAAATTGAAAACTCATCTATGAAACGACCATATTTTTTGTAGTATTAAACTATACCAATGACCCTGCCTAGTGCACCAGCAAAACTCTGCAATATGGACATAATCAATTAGCAATTAGATTAATAACAAATTTTGGCTTACAAAATTCAGAGATTCATAATATACTTTTTTATCTATTATATACTGTCCCTCACAAAAGTATTCGGAATTATTTTTTTTCAGGATTTGAGTGTTGTTTAATAACAAATAATTAATTAATAATTAAATAATAATTAATAAAAATCAGAGTCAATTCGACATTTATTTTTTTTGTTATTGTCGATAGAAATATATTTTATAAAATTAGTAGTGTTGAATCTCGTATAATAGAAGCAACTTCTGCCGTTCCTCAGGTAAGCCATCTCGGCCCGTTGTTGTTTATTTTGTTCTTGAATGATGTTCACGAAATATTTAATTTTCGCCGATCTTATACAAATATTTTATGAACGATTCTCTGCTAATTCGTCTTGACTAAGTTAAGGATTTAGGGGTCATATTGGACACTAAATCAAATTGATCATTACATTATGACTACGCCATATCTAAATCTAACTCCTTGTTAGATTTTCTGAAAAGGAATAGCAAAGCCTTAAAAGATGTTTATAGCCTTAAGATTATATTCATCCCTTTGGTCACACCTTATTTAGAATATTTTTCCATTACTTGGGATTCGCCATATAATGCTCAAGAGCTTGGATTAGAAACAGTTCGAAAGAATTTCACGAGGTATGCTATCGTAAATTAAACATTTTTGACGAACTTCCTCCTTATGACGTAAGATGTAAGTCAATTGGCTTGTAAACCTGGAGTTTTGGGCGGAAGGCTTCTTCAGTCATGTTTATTCGCGACATAATTAATTAAAATAATTGTGTTCCTTCATTGATTTTAAAGTAGTAATATTGTTTAACATTGTATATGATCCATAGTCGCGCAACAAATATCTGTTGAGTATAGGGATACTGAGGGCTTACAATGGAGAACGTTGTGTTCTGTGTGCTGTGATGAATGAAAAAAATATATATTGTTATATAGAGGTATTAATACCTACTGCAGACTTAATGTACTTTTGCTACTATACTTGAATGTACTTACTACACACTTAGGTGTGGCACTTGGACTGACCATCAGATCTCTAACTCTCTTCTACTACACTGCACGAAATAATGATAAGACCACGATGCAAAACGCAACTGTTGCATTTTAAATAAAATAGTTGTGAGACTGTTTGCACAGTTATCATATTTTTACTCATACTATCGCAGGAGTGACATGTGTTCTTGCGTTCTTCGATAACATTTTTATTTTGAAGCGATAACTATTATTTACTTAGGATTGTTTTCGGGTGCACCCGAGAATCGAAACAGCATTCTAGTGCGAAATATTGATAAGACCACAAGTGTTTTTTTGTTAAAGTTCTAAAAATAAAAATATATATTCGTGATTTTTTTAAAACAGGTAATTATGTAAGTAAACTGCGAAAATGTTGCTTTAATTTGTGTTATTTAATTTGATAGATTTATAAGAAATTGATTAAAAATGGGTCGTGGTAAGCAGCTTACAGAAAAAGAGAAGGTGGAAATTCTCATGCATCGCCAATCTGGAATGACAACTAGAGATATTGCTGCTCGAGTGAACCGAAGCAAGACAGTTGTTATTAACTGCTTAAAATTAGGGGAAAATTATGGGAAGAAAAAAAGTACCGGAAGAAAAGCAGTTATTTCAACAGGGACTATTCGCGAAATGAAGAGATTAGCAACGAACAAGTCAAACAGCTCTTCAGATATCCGACGTTCACTCGATCTCAACATATCAGTGAGACGCATCCAACAAATTTTAAGAGCTGATAACAACTTAGAATATGTCAAAAGTATCCCAAAACCTAAGTTAACAATGCGTCACAAAAGGGCTAGATTAGAGTTCGCGGAAAAGTACCAATTTTGTAAAGAAGAATGGACCAAAGTTATATTTTCCGACGAAAAGAAGTTTAATTTAGACGGTCCTGATGGATGTCAGAGATATTGGCATGATAAGCGCAGAGAAAAAGAGACGCGGATGTCCCGAAACTTTGGTGGGGGAACAGTTAGGATTTGGGCCGCTATAGCATTCGTTGCAAAGAGTCCAATCTGCTTTATTTCAACAAAAATGAACTCTTCCAAGTATGTAGAACTGTTGGATTCGGTACTCATTGATTTTGGTGAAGAGGTTGCTGGAAACGAATGGATATTTCAACAAGATAACGCCGCAATCCATTCATCCAAGTTCACAAAGGAATTTTTTAACTCAAGAGATATTCCCTTGCTGGACTGGCCTGCTTGTAGCCCGGACCTAAACCCTATTGAAAACCTCTGGAGCATTTTGTCCCAACGAGTTTTCCAACATGGACGACAATTCGATAGTGTTCTTGAACTAAAGCATGCAATCCAGGTTGAGTGGGCTAAAATTGACCAAAATGTGGTCAAAGACCTAATCAATTCAATGCCAAGGAGGTTGCAACAAGTAATTGCAAACAGAGGATCATCGACAAATTATTAATGGTTTTTGTGTTGTATTTTCTTATATGTATTATTATATCATGTCGTTTGGTCCTATCATTATTTCGTTTGACTGAAAGCTTTGTTTTGTTACCTCCTTTTTAAATAAAATGTTAATGATTTTTTTTTAAAGTTTAGAAACGTAAATAATACTACCGAATAATATTATGAACAATTTTTTCTCTATATATATCTTTTTAAATAAAAATACCGTAAAATTAATTTGGTCTTATCATTATTTCGCAAAGTGTACATAGAAGACAGTTGGACTAAATTGTCAATTAGATCTCTCGCTCTCTTCTAAGTAATAGAACAGACTACCTCTCTTTGGTTTTGGTCGTTAAAGCTTGTAGTCGCATTTTCTAGTTTTGTTATAAAAATAAGTAATAAATTCTTAAATATTATAAAAGAAAAGTGAAGAAGTTTCATTTACAATTATATACGTAATTATATATACATATATATATATATGTATCGCTATTTATTAATCTAAAACAGGGTCTGCCTCATCATGATTCCTATAAGTCCTTATGCGAAGATATCAAATCCCTGAACGCGATCACCAAGTTGGTTTATGTTCTCAAGGGAGTAAAATCGACAAAGCTCGATGTACTCAGAAAATCTGATAGTACCTTCACCGAATCTAAAGCAAAAGTTCTTAGTTCGTAATAGTACGTAATAGGCATTTTCGTCGTCGTTGAGGGAGCTTTTGATAACGCTACTTTCGACAGCATGTGTTACGATGCTAGACGGCACGGCGTAGATGAAGCACTGGCTTTTTGGATCAAAGCAATGCTTGTGCACAGGACATTGATCGCTGATGCAAGCCTCGAGCAATGTGTCAAGTCTGGAGTAAACAGGGGCTGCCCGCAAGGGGCGTCTTATCTCCATTGTTATGGTGCACGGTGGTCGACTCTCTGCTCGATGCCCCCAATGCCCATGGAATCTTTGTCCAGGCCTATGCGGATGATGTTGCTACTCTCTGTCGGCTCACGTTAAGCGACTGTCTGTCTCAAAACGCAGGCGGCGCTAGATGTGATCGAAAACTGGTGCACGAGTAATGGGCTGTCGGTTAATCCTCTTAAGACTGATATCGTTCTCTTCACGAGAAGGAAGAAAAATACTGGCATTAATCAGCTGGTGCTAAAAGCCATTCCCATCCCGATATCCAAGGAAGCTAAGTACCTGGGAGTCATTTTAGAGAGCAGGCTTCTTTAGTCAAAGCGTGTCCAAAACCATCAAAGCCTGACAGCTTTTTGGCAATGCAAGGGTGACTTTGGTAAAATATGAATCTTATCCCCGACAAAGGTCCTCTGAATCTACACGGCGATGATAGGACCGATAATCTTATCTCATTTCTCAGAGGTCACAACGTGTTTGCGTGTTAGCCTGTTCCACCAGACTCCAAAAAGCGATCTGTCTCAGCTGCACGGGCGCTTTTCCCAGCACACTGGGAGCTGCTCTAGATACTATGATGAAACATTCACCCCTTGACATATATATCAGAGGGTCCGCACTGAAAGCCATGTCACGCTTCAAGAGAAATGGTCTTTGGTACAACTCGCATTGGAGTGACAGTGTACTTGCGCGAGGAATATTCTATGAATATGCCTTCTGACGCAATGACACCTGCCATCCTACTGCTGTAACTTCACAGTCACATTTCCATGGCGTCAGGTCTGGCTTTGGCCAGACACTGAACCTGGTATGGACTGTCTTAGCATTTTCAGAGATGGCTCCGGGAGTGGGCAAGGGTCCGGCGTTAAAGTTTTCTTTGAGCACGAAAATATTGTACTGCACTTCTCGTTAGAAAAATATGCGTCTGTCTTTCAATCAGAGATTTACGCAATCCTAATGGCTATGCACTATGTTGTGAAGCACAGGTGGAAAGGAAAAAGCATATGCGTCTGCAGTGACAGCCAAGCTGCACTCAGAGCTGTGTCCAACCCTCTATCCAACTCCAAATTAGTGCATGAACTCAAGACTTTTTTGATCAAAGTCGGAAGACTAAATTTACTTAGGCTTGTATGGGTCCCAGGCCACTCTGGGATCGCAGGAAATTAGATCTCCGATGAACTCGCTAGAAGGGGCTCAGAGGAGAGTTTCTCAGGACCTGAATCCGCTTTAGGTCTACCTGCTTCCACGGTCAAATCCGACATCAACGTCTGGGTCTTTAATGCACACAGTCGTAGATGGAGGGAATATGACACAGGGATGACACAGCAGAACACTTTCTCTGCGACTATCCCGTCTTCGCTCGCGCACGGTGGCGTACCTTTGGGGCCGACGTGTGGTGTGCCGAATCTCTACATCACTGAAGCCCCTCCTCACTTTTCTCCAGAAAACAGGGAAAATACAATAAAGACAAAGTGTCTGTCTGGTAGTACGATGGTCCAGTATTGTGTCTGAGTGCTCCAACAGATAGTAGAAGCCCACAGGCAAAAAAAAAAGTTATTGAAAAACATAAATGTACTTAATTTAAATTGTACTAAACTGAAGTAATTTAAATTCGAAATCTGAAATGTATAATATCAAAAGCGCGTGAAATTTTTCCCACAGACTTAAACTTGCGATTCAAAAATATTTTTTTTAAAAAATGTTGTAGGCCAAAATTTGAAATTTCGGCTCGTCAGGACTTAGAGTTTTGTTTGTTGTTTATTTAGAAAAAAAAATATAAAAATCGCCATTTGACCACTTATCCCTGAGCCACAACTTCGCGAATTAAAAATATTCTTTAGTATTTCTTGGTTCAAACAGCAGTACAATTAGTTCTATTTAAGTGTGTTATCGCACAATGCACAGAATATGAGTATACTTCAATGCCTTTGCACATCAGCATAAAACATATATTATTAGGTGTAGGGTAAATTTTAATCAATTCATCTTAGCCAGTAACCGCAGGTTGTCTTTCCCACAACTTCACAATGTCACTTTGGTAAAAGATGTGTGGTATACCAATGAAGAAAACCATCCAAGTTATTCTTAACTGGCTCATAATTTTTGAATGTTTATTTTGCTCATTAATATATGGAAATCGGATGTGCCCTCGATTGCTGCTCTCTTTTTTCATTTCACAAAGAAAATTAAAACTTATGTATCACTTTTGACATTGACTTACATTTATGTATCTTCTCCATAGGTCCGGCATACTGTTGCCTTTTTTATATAAGAGAATAAGAAATAACGACAACTCCTGTAGTTGTGTTCTATGCTAAAAGCTGTATGCGGCTGCACAAGTGGGAAAAGTCTTTTGTTATAAAAAACTGAGTTAAATGAAAAAGAAAATCGACTTGGAAGGGGAGCACAATGCAACTGAATTTTTTATTATGATAATCTTAGAGTTTAAAAACTAAGTGAACAATATTTCCAGTGAGAACATTTCCAAATTCAAGCATTCAAATTCTTTTACTTCATTATTATCAACACTTCCAATTTTGAATAGTTTAATTTGACACTCGATTAACTTTTAAATGGATTATTTACAACTCCAATCAAGTCTCTAAATTTCTCAAAATTTTCTTTGGTTAAGGCTTTGGTAAAAATGTCTGCAATTTGATGTTCAGAAGGAACATAATTAATACACAATTCTTTTCTTTCATACCTCTCACGTATGAAGTGATTGCGCTTATCGATGTGTTCGGTGCGCTTATGAAATTCCGGGTTTTTAATCAATGGATTGCACCATAGTTATCCATATTCAGATCAGCTGCCCAAGACTCTTAGCTGACATCAGTTCTGCCACAAGTTGTTGAAGCCGCACCATATCTTCCAGAACTTGTGATGCTGCCACGTGTTCTGATTCAGTAGTTGATAACCCCACACACTTTGTCTCTGTGATGCCCAGAAAATAGGTCCACCCCCAAACATAAAAATAAAGCCAAAGGTCTTGTAGGAACGTCACCAGCGTAATTGGCATCACTGTAACATATAAAGGTTAATTGTAAGGTTTTTTTAAAAATTATACCCATTTGCTTCGTGCTGCTAATGTATTTCAGGATTCTCTTAACCGCTTTCACATGCATTTGAATCGGTGCATCTAGGTACCGGGACACAACTCACACTGCAAACGCAATGTCCGGCCGGGTGGCCACTGCCAAATACATGAGGCATACCACCACTTCCCTATATGGAAAGCTTATATCCTTCTGAGATGAGTCGTCTTCCATCGGGAGTTTTTCAGCTGGCGTTGAAACTGATTTGCTGTTAATCATGTTGAATCTTTTTAAGACATGTTCCTCATAACTTGTTTGGCTAACATGAATTTCTCCGTTTGTTCCCCATGACAACTGCATCCCCAAGAACCATTCCGCTTCTAAAAGTGTAATCTCCAATTGTGTTCTCAAAAATTCCATAAGCTTCATATCATCTTCTTTCTTCTTTGTGGCTATTAGTCCATCATCGACATAAATTGTCAATATAAAACGACTGTTAGCATCGTTTCCAACAAAGACGCACCTTTAAGTTGAACTCTTTTAGCACATGAGCGATTTTCTCTTTCCAACAGCTGGAAGCTTGTTTGTAGAGGCTTTTTCGAAGTTTACACACCTTACCAGAACCATCATTGAATCCGAGAGGTTGACGCATGTATCTTCATTCTAAAAGCCATTTAAAAATACTGTTTTAACGTCGAATTGAATAAGAAATAATTCCTTGCAGGCGGCAATTGCCAAAACTGTTCGAATTAAAAATTTTGCAACAGGACTAAAGGTTTCAATATAGTCGATACCATATTCCTGTGTAAAACCGCGAATTACCAACTGTGCCTTACATTTCTTTTTTCCATGCGTGTCCAAATTCTTGATCTTAAACACCCATTTGTTATCGATCACCTTCCTATTAGCTGGTTGTTGCACCAAGTCCCAAGTGCGGTTTTTAAGAAGACTTTTCACCTCGTCTGCCATTGCTGCTTCCTAGTGTTGTGCTTCATCACAAGAAACTGCTTCTCTGTAGCTCACTGGTTCCCCTTGCACAAGAAAAGCTCGCTTTTCTGCGAAATTAAGCAAAAAACTGAGTTCTTCCAGTTCTTTGCATTACGGAGTTTTCTTCAGCACTTTCATCTAAGGCAAAAGTCGATTCCAGTAGTAAAAAATGTCCTGTTACTCTGCACTCTATGCGCTGGTAGGTTGCCCATGATATGTTCGAACATTTTCGGCTTTAGACGAAAACACCTGATGCATTTGTTTATCACTCTTGTAACAGCTTTCCGACCACCAATAGGCCAATAATGTTGCCGAATTGACGCAAGCAAACTTTGTGGTCCAGCATGTAAATATTTTCTATGAAAGTGATCGATGATCGCAACTGAATGGCCTTTTGGTAGCAAAAGCGGATGCTTGGCTTCAAAGTCCAAAAACGAATTTTGCAATCGTCCTCCAACACGAAGCATCCCGTATGAATCAATCAATCAAAACAGATTTAACGAATAAAGTTTGCTTGATGCATCTAGTTGTCTCTCAGATCTTAGCGCCTTGAATTCAGATACGAAATGGACTTGCTATATATTTCGAATTAGCAAATGTGTTCCCATTTTTATGCCTTGCGGTGTCAAAGGATTTCTGTTTTGAGTGGTAAGTCTCGATTTAAGCAAGCAAAAATGGTAAATGTTGGCGAAGACGCGTTGTAGCTTTTCAAAAGAGTTGTGAAATTTACAATTAAGTGATATGTCTGGTTGCGATGAAACGACAAGAGCTTTGCGACGTCGTTCTGGCAAGTCGGTTAGAAACTCCATTGTTTTAGGCCAGAGTGAACAATCTTCTATTAAGAATGGTGGCCCGCGCTTCCATAGTTCAGAATGTAGCAGATCCTTTGGGGTGCATCCTTTCGAGAGAATATCTGCCGGGTTTAATAAAGTTGGTACATGATGCCAAGTCATGCCACTAGTAAGCGTTTGTATCTTATTAACTCTATTAGAGGCAAATATGTTAAAATTTGATGGCTGCTCGCGAAGCCAAGACAGCGTTATCATTGAGTCTGACCAACAGTGAACTTTACAAGGATGTCTTACACTTTGCGATATGGATGCAACCACCTCAGCAAGAAGTAGTGCCGCACATAGTTCTAATTTAGGAACGGTCAATCTTTTCAAAGGTCCTACTCTTGATTTCGCGCACAGTAAAGATGATTTTATAAGTCCCTCGAACTCGGAACAAAAGTATACGCAAGCACCAAAAGCTGTTAAGCTTGCATCACAGAATGCATGCAACTCCCAGGTAAGGTATTAGTACGAAGTGAGAAAATGTAAAACTGCTTGCAAGATCAAATTGAGCGCATATGTTAATCCAGGTGTTCTGAAGAGTTTGGGGTAAGCTCTCATCCCAATGCAGCTTTTCCTTCCAAAGCGATTGAAGAACGATTTTAGTTTTAGTTATGACAGGTGATATCAATCAGAGCGGATCGTAAAACCGAGCGACTGTAGAAAGGATTAAACGTTTCGTTATGTGCCTTTTGTTTGTAGCTGGGGTAAAAGCGAATAAAAATTTGTCGGTGTGAGAATCCCATACGAGGCGAAGTGTTTTGGTTACATCGGTACCATCATGGAACTTGAGAAATTTCTCACAATCTGAATCAGTAACTCCACAAAGAGCCTTTGGCTCATTAGAGCACCATTTTCGAATTTGAAAGTTCCCTCGATGAAGGAGGTCCTTCAACTGTTGCCTGATTGCAACAACTTCTTCTATGGTATCCCCACCTGAAATCAGATCGTCCACATAGTCTTGACGAATGATATTAGCGCCTAGTGGGAAAGCCTGTTCCTCATAAAATTAAAGCTGATGCATGGCACGAATTGCCAAGAACGCTGCGGGTTTGGTATCGTAAGTCACAGTGTCCAATTTGTAGATTTTAAGGTTTTCACGCCATAAGATGCATTAAAGATATTCATCTGGGTGCGAATTGCGGACGCAGCGGTACATTTTGCAGATGTCTCCGCATAAAGCAATTTTATGAAACCGAAACCGTAGCAGCGTATCGAATAATTTTTGTTGGATGGTTGGCCCAGCTAAAAGTAGATCGTTTAGGGAATAACCCGAAGTAGTTTTTGCAGAGCCATCGAATACGACGCGTAGCTTCGTCGTCGTACTGTCGAGCTTATGTACACAATGATGTGGTAAAAAATACTTTGGTGTATTTACGTGGGTATCTGCTAATGACATATGACCAAGTGACTCATTCATGAACGAAATGTACTCGGTTCTCAATTCAGGATTGGTTTGTAACCTCCTTTCCAAGCTCGATTGAATGAGTCACCCAATGCATTAAAATTTTCTCTTGTGGGTAATTTGACTGAATAGGCTCCGGAAGACAGACGAGTAAAATTTTGCTGAAAGTATTGGTCACACCAAAGATCTTCTTCTGATAAATACGAAACGGAGTCGAATTTTCAACTTCCCAAAACCTCCTTACCAAATCATTCAACGAAGTATCCTCAACTATGTGGATTAGATTTTTGCTGAAGGCTGTTAGGGTTTATGATGGTTTGTTCGAGTGTGAGACTCCCCCTGCGATAACCCAACCAAGACGGTTTTTTTGCAACGTTGGTAGAGTATCTGCTATTTGAATTTGACCAACGCACATCAGATCAAAGAATAAATCAGCACCAATCAAAATGTCAATGCGTTGGGGTTTAAAGAATTGAGGATCGGCTAATTTGATGTTTTGCGGAATATTCCACTCAGAAGTATTCAAATTGAAGTTTGGTTGATAGTCTGTTATGTTTGGTGTCACAACAGCTCTGAACGAAGTGGTGTAGTCGCCATCCTGCGACTGTGCGAAAATGTCGACCGATTTGTCAACTATAAGATTAGATTCTCCTATGCCGGAAATTGATATTTGGGATTTTTGCGATGGGAGTTGTAACTGATTTGCTAATCGAGTCGTTACGAAGTTGATTTGAGATGCTGAGTCAAATATGGCACGGCAAGGAACGAAGGTGCCTGAGCGATTTTGGACAAAAAGAATGGCTGTAGCTAGCAACACGTTGTTGTTAGTTGTTGATATCGGGGATTTAGATGCAGGGTTTGTCGATGATGGTATTTATAGGACCATATGCTGATTCATTGCCAGCTTCTGACGCATGCGCACGAGGTGAAGAGGGGGCGGAGAAAGGTACAGAGCTCATATGAAGCAATGAATGGTGTTTGACTGGGCAGTGGCGGCGGGCGGACCCAGACGAAATTGGCAGGTCAGTTTTCAGGCGTTATCAATGAAAAAAAAGGATTAATCCAGGGTTATTCTAATACTGTGTCATTTTATTGTATCCTCATAAAACTCCGATTTTTTTAAAAATAATAAAAAAAAGGTCAATGTTTCATACAAGTTAAACGCGACAATGCACATTTTCAAACACCAAATTCCACAACCTACACAGCCAACCGATCATCTTGCATCCTCCACACGACATCCGGTCATTCCGTGTCTACATGCACCTACATCATCCAGAAGCAGTATGATCATCTTACACCTTCCCATCACCATCAGTCAACATGCACTAAGCTGCCATATGACACCTGCCCATCCACCGCATTCCAACACGTACACGAAGATGCACATTAGGGATAAGTTAGGCGATAAGTAAATGTTCTGTTAGCCACTAAGTCACTTGTGTTTCTGATTTGAAAAGAGGAGGTTCAGCTCCCAAATTAATAAAATTATTTTTTTAAGGAAAACCTAAATAAAGGTTTTTAACTTACATTAATTTGCCTACAAGTTCAGCTGCGTTAAAACCAAAAAAAAAGGTTTTTCTTAGAAAAAATGGTTCGGGTTTTTTTTTTATTTCTCAAAAACTACAAGACATTTTTGCATCCGGTTTTCTGTTTTTAACTAAAAACTAATAAGAGAATTGAATTTTTGAAAAAAAAATTAGTACTTAATAACATACAATTTTGAAAAAAAAATAGTTCGAATTTTTTTTTTTCAAAATTTTGAGTTTGAAAATTAATTTCTCAAAAACTATTCCTTAAAACAGCTTCGTTTAAAAACAAGATGAAGGAAGAAGTTTCTGGCTTTACAATCACGGCATCGTGGATGTGACTGTTGATTTTTAATAATTTTTTTTCCAAATTAAGTCAATTTTTTTAGAAAATTGTCCCTCCCGGCTAAACGGGGGGAATAGACCCCCCCTCCCATACGATTTTTTTCTTGTCTTGACCAGACCTACACACTCTAGCTTTTTGGCACACTGCTCGTGGGACAGCCTGTATACTCCTCCAAATGTTGGTATTTTTAATTCTGGTAAGCGGGTATTTGGTATTTTCAATTCTGGTAAGCGGGGCTTACGTTGAGATAACATAAAGGTTGACTGTACATCTTCCGAGCTAAACCGTTGAGTTGAAGAGTGCTGTCCCGTTTCCTTGCGATGCAACGTAATTCCACGTGAGAGTTTGGCCTTCACATCGAAATATACCCTTAAGAACTCGGCTCGGCTTGTACCATCTAATTCGCCTGGATCGGCTTCTTCAAGCGCTGACTGAATTCTTTCGAAGTCACAATGCACGTGGTCGACAAACTCTATTCGAACGGAAAGTTCAGCTTCATCGAATTCAGCTAGCTGGTCGACGGTGAGAAAATTATTAAGTTCCACTAATTGCACTTTTAAAGACATGATCTTCTTTTTCGCAAAAAAATTAGCTTCACGGTTATTCGATGCATTACTGTTAGCCTCAGCATCATTCGATGCACCGGTAGTATTCTCTAGCATGTTATTAACGGGAAAACGGTATAATCGCGCGACGATTTATGATCAAGCAGATATGCACGCGTTTGAGCAAAATGAAAGACAAAAAAAATGCGAAAATTGTTAACTATCCGAATTGATAATAAGTTAAAGACTTCCGACCGAATCACGTCGGGGTCACCAATGTTAAGAGGCGGTACTGGTTTGCACCACCTATTGTTCGAAAAAGAAAAATAAAAGAAAATGAAATCGCGAAACAATGTTTGTTCGTGGTTGCGGTGGAAGTGAGCTTAACAATTTCTATAATTCATGTAAGTTCAGCAAAGAGAAGAGATGACAATGATAGAGAAAATATGCAATATAAAACAGAGAGATTAATTCAGCTAGGCTATTGTAAATTTAGGCTTATGTATTTGTATTTGTGTGTCAAATTGTAGAGACGAAAATGACATGGTTATTGCTGCTGCGAACACATTCTTTACTTTTTTTTTTTAGAACTGTTCGAAATTTGTACAAACTTTAAAAAAAAATACACCACCTTGTACCTTGAAAAATGGTCTTTAAACAAAAGAAAGTACCCACAGCCGCCAATTGACCTTTCCTCCATTGGTCCAACCACGTTTGCATGAATAAGTCCGCCCGGGTGGAAAGCTTAAAAATTACTTTTAGGAAAAAGCAATCGATGCTGCTTCCCGTAGACGCAGTTATCACAAGAAAAGTTCTCAGTGTTCTCAAACTGAATGCCTTCTTTCCTCAACTGCTTGTGAGCCTGCACAATGTTCTGGTGCGCCATTCGTTCGTGCCAAACTTTAATTGGTAATATATGACTTGCCACATTCGCTTCTCTCATAGTTAAGGGCGTGATAGTACTTTGAAACACATCTTAAAGAGTTGCCCCTGTCTACCGCCATGACTGAACCGTCCGTCTTCACAAACCTGCAATGAAGATTATCAGAAATAATAACCAGTTATTTATCCAATGCACGTGTTAATAGAAACTTTTGGCACATAACCAGTTGAAGCGAGAATGTTTATGTCACAAATTCCCTCTGCAAAGATATTTTTTCCACTTCCTATCTGAATGCCAACAGGATCGGTGAATTGCCTATAAGATGCGAACCACTCCTTTCTGCACGTCATGTGGTCGCGTGCTCCAGAATCCAAGTACCAGCTCTAACTTACTGATGAGCTATCCTTTGTTATTAGCGCCTTGCAACCGAATTGACTTCACTTCTAATTCCAATCCATCGCCTAGTGTCCGGCTTACCCAAAAAGTTGGTTTGATCCCTGCACCTCACTCGTGCTTCCAGTCAATCCTCGATCAAAAATTAAATTCCCACAAGTCCCATAATTAAATCACTGTTCCGTCTTTGCACTTCAACCGCATTTCCAGTCATCACTTTGTTTTCAATTTTGCATATTAGATTATCACCCCTTCGTACCTCGCCCTTGGTTCCAGTCCACCTTTTACCATTAATTACAGTATTCTACCTTGGACACTCTCTTTTCCAGTGGCCATGTTCATTACAATGAAAACATTTTCCAGCTTTAGAACACTTTGTCTTTCCTTTCTCTGCCTTTTGCTTCGCGACTAAAGCAACGGATGAACTTGGTGAATGCGATGACATGCGTGTCTCTTCGTGACTTAAGATTTCGCAAGGCTTGCTGCTCTTTTGCGATGGACTTCCACGCACAAATGAAATGTTGAAAATTGGTTGGAAGGGTCATTAGAACTTTTGTAATGATCATATTTACTGATATTATTTCTCCAATATCTTCAACTGTCTAACAATGTTTTCTAACCTGGATATACGAGTATGCACTGAGATACCGTCTTCCGGATCATTCTCAAATCCGTAGAACTTCTGTAGCAACATGTAGATATTTTCCTTCGAGTTCTGGGCTTTAGTTTAGCCCACGAAGAGGTGATTTGCTGTCAGATCTCTTCCAAATCAAGAGTCGCTTATCAAAATCTTCTTGTGTCTCATTTTGAATTTTGATGGGAAGCTGTGATTCAGCATACATAAATGCAAAAAGCCCAGATGCATTAAGCCAAATGAAATCTTAAAATTTCCATACGGAATACTGATCTGCAATTTGGAGTTGCTCGATTTTAAAAAAGCTATTTTCCATTTTTCCCGATTGTCTTTTTAGTTTACACTACTCAATTTCGCAAATAAAAAAAAATTACCACAAAGTATTGCGTTCCAAAAATTGAAGTAAAACTTTATTTGTGACTTTAATTTAACCTTTAATTTTATTTTGCGTGTTCTGTGCCCATAACCTCTTATAAAAAAAACGGAGTTAAATAAAAAAGAAGACCATTGTGCTCCAAACAATGCAACTGAACTCTTTATTATGATCTTAAAGCTTAAAAACTAAGTGGACACAATAACTGGAAATATTGCAATATTGCAAATATGAGCATTGCCAAATTCAAACATTCAAATCCTTTTACTTCATTATTATCAACATCCTTAACTACCGACATTATTTCTCTTCCAGAAATGCGGCGGGATCGCTCGATTAAAAGGTTGGTGCAAATCTATGAAAGATCTTGTGAGAACTCTCTTACAAATGTTGCTACAGACTGACAATACAACGCCTATTTGGATGGGGATTCATTATTTGAAGGAGAATTACTCAAAAAGTCTTAAATTTAAGGCGTGGGCAAATGCTTTTTGTATAACCCATATAAATACTAACCTCGGAACCATAAACTTAATTAGCGTTCATACCCCGTTCAGAGTAAGACGACCGAATGGAAAGTATAACCCCCTTCTATCAAACCATTTTTAAGGTAACTTTTTGGAAACCTTAATCAGAAAGTGAATTAAGAGGCACTTCCATTCCATTCTTGGTCAACCAAAATTCAAAGTAATTAACTGCTGCTAATGTTAATGGGCCGGATACTAGCCTATTCACCTTAATAAAACTGCCGTAGTATATGTACCTGGGAGAAAATGTACCCTTCAGAGTCGGTACCCTCCCTCTTTCACTTGTGTGGAAAAATCGCGTTACAATCGCTAAATTTGGTGAAGCTTCATCTGCCTCCTTCCTTGCGCCCTTATGCCAGTAATATGTTTAATTTTTATTGACTGTTTCGCCATACGTAAAGAAGATCTCTGTTTTGATTGAAGAAAGAGAATCATTTCTTTTTTCACAAAATTCTTTAGAATTCGACTTAATCCCATATCTACAGAGATCTGAGAGGATGAGGTGATTGAATCGTAACTAAACATCTAAGAATCCTGTTGTCGGACATTGTGGTAAGGGAGGAAAACATTCCTCCTATTGGCCCGTTGAAACCATCTTTTTTGAACGAATTCTTTCTAGGCATCAACCTCTTGGTTGACAATCTCGACTTTTCTAGTTGTTTTCCAGTAAAACCCTGCAGAAATAAGATAATGACATGCAATGTGTTCCTCTCTCACGAAGAGGCACCACTAATTGAGAGACGGGAAAGTATAACATTTATCAAATCATGTTTTTTACCCGAAAATGTGGCATAGCGTAGATTGTGACAGCGAAGCTTTTTTGTTTCAAACCTACATTTCACATCTTTCATCGATCCTTGATATTCAAGTGCATGTGCAGAAGTTTGTCCTAGGTTTCCCGTGCCAACACCAACTTCCACAACATCTCGATTCATCGCAGTAATTTGTGTATTTGTCAAGTGAACATTTCCAATTTTGAAACTTTAATTGCCACATGAAGTAAATATGAATTGAAAATTCTGTTTTCCTTTGCTAGCTCCGATTTGTTTTTCTTTTCATTTCAATTTAACAAAGTTATCAGACATGCATGTGTAACAACACTACCTTTAATCCGATATTTGATCACACATGGGTGCCATATGGTCATGTCGACTCAGATTGGACTATGTCATCTTTCATTCCATCGATTTAGTGAACCGAAGGCAATTATGAACAAAGTGCAATATATCAATATTAACATGGCAACGGTTTTGAAGTGTAGTTTCCACGGAACGCAAAAATCAAAACAACGTTTGTCGATTTGAAATTAATTGGCGAATTTTGTTGTTCTGTAAAGTGTCCCAAGTTGACGAATCGTGTTACTTGACACGTGCCTTATACGATATGTATGTTTTCCTGCTTGCAGAGTAAATCGTTTTGACAAACGTTTGATGTATGTACCCCATATGTATGTTTGCGTATAAAAGACCAAAACACGTTGTCTTGAAGTTACCTTGAAGCCTTAGCAACCGAATGCGTCCTTAGTAATTGAAGACATTTTAAATCATTATCGGAAAAAAAAAAATCACAGGGAAATATCCTTATGGCCTTGGAAGCAAGTCCCATGATGTTACCCCACATAGTCTCTGATACACTATTTTCCTGGAAATTACATTTTCAAAAATATAATAAAATATAAAAAGTATTCTCATCGACGTTATCTATCACTAAATATACGAACAAGCATGAATTTTAAGCATTAACGTTAATTCCATCGTACCTGTACCCCCACGGCTTCTCCTCAACTCAGTCAGCCTTAGTTGCTATCTGTGGAACAATAAAAACGTCAGGCATTACGTGCGACTCGTTAAATTATCATGATATAACCGTCCTGCCACCCTATTTCACGACCGATTTGGCCACGACTTTTATTACGTGTTTATAGGCATCTCTTATGTAGGAATTAGGCGCAATTACTTTGAAATGGAAAATTGGTAGATCAAGCGATCAGGATAGAGTATTATTGAAGTACGAGTAAAGTCGCAAAAATACGGTAAGAGTTTTAAATTATATTAGAAGAAATAAAGCTGACAAGACGTAAAGAACTAACAGCGGCCTGTATTGTTACTATTGTTATGAGTTTCACTTTTATCCTCAAGTGGGTGGCCTCGGGAAATGACTTTCAAATAAGAGTTAGTAAAAACTCCCTCCCCTCCTTGGACTAGAATATCCCTATCAGGCGCCTTTGTTTGGGCTCTCCATACTTAAACATTATTTCCTCGATACTCGGCAAGACGTTCAATGTGCACAATCCTTGGCTTATATCTTGAATTTTGAAAGTCATATTGGCGATTACATCCATAACTCGGTAAGGGCCCTCTCAATTAGACTGAAGCTCCGGAGACACACTAACCTTCCTTCTGGAGTTATGATTGCTCGATGCATTTCGTGCCCGGCTCGTTTGTGCACCTCCTATAATTGCTCCTGGAGCTGCTTTGCATAACTGCATAAAAAACTCGCCGAGCGGCGTTCCGAACAACAAATCTGAAGGCAATCTCATTTCTATGCCAAAAGCATTGTAAAAGGTGACTGCTTAATTGATTCCTGTTGCTAGACACTAGACGATGTCAACTGATACTCGTTGGAAGAGCTACCCAAATAGATAGACTTGGAGTTCACCCCGTTTTCACACCTCTTTGTGATGGACAGATATCGCATTCAGCACAATACCGCTCAATGCCTTTTATGGCTCCGACTCAGTAAAATCGTGATCCGATTTTCTCGAACGTTTTATTGCAACCAAAGTGAGCACCAAACGGAGTGTCATGAAACATTTTGATTACATTGCTAGTCAATGATTTTGGAACGATGGGCAGCATTCGTTCTGGCTGCGTAAATGTACCCACTTTGGCACCCACTTTTTGCAGAGCATTTGGTTTACTAATCATAAACCGGCAAACTAAGCCTAATATTCTTCCAACAGATTGCTTGGACTCACAATGATGACACACTAGATCAGCGCATGGTCGGCGCGAGAGAGTGTCAGCATTTAAATGTACTTTGTCGGCGCGATGTTATATTTTATTGGGTATTGTTGGATGCATTCTATTCAACGCGCAAGTTGACCCTGAGCATTCTTGAAGGACAGCAACCAGTTAAGAGCAGCATGGTCGGTACGGAGCAGGAATTCTCGCCCACAAGGTACACGTAGAAATGTTCAATCGCCTTAATCGTAGCCAAGAATTCCTTGCGGGTGGTGCAGTAATTGCGTTCGGGTTTGCTGAGTGCACTAGTGTAGTAAGCGGTAACTCTCTCATTTCCATCATAAAGATGGTACAATACTGCTCCTATTCCATGGTCGCAAGCGTCGGTGTCCAGCACAAAATCTGCATCAAAACGAAGATGACCTAAAATCGAAGGGGTTGTAAGGCATTTCTTTAATAAATTATATGCAGCACCACAGTCAGGGAATCTCTCCTGCTTTATGTAACAATATCCACGAATTTACAGAATTGAATTTAATATATTGTGCTATTTGCTCGGTTCGCTGGAATGATTTATCAATAAAGATCAAAATTCAAACCACACGTGTAGGGCTATCGAAAGTTCAATAGCGGGAGCTCTTATGAATTCTAGAAAGCCATATAATTCAAATCAAATAATACTCAAAGTCAAACTTCACTTAAATTAATTTCAGTATTCCGTTGCCAGCAATGTATCAATAGGGCTATGTATATATAATACATATGTGTTCATAAATGAAGTTATTAATAAATGGATCGAAGTATTGACAAATGCTAATGGACTTATGCAGGACCCATGCCGAACGAGAAATCCATCGATGCCATCAGCTTAATGGGTGATCACTTAAGTGGAAAATGTCTGTGGCACATGATTTGAAGGTCGAAGTACACAGAATGGTGGAATGGTTCCTTTCAGATTTCCCATGTATCCTACGAATCAGATAAACCGAAATATTCACGTAACGACCAATAATATCTCCGTTTAAGTCTTGATTGTTTGGGAATTACCTACTTGTACCTACTGTACTTGTGAAGTGACAAATGACCAAAACTTGGATTTGTCATTCCTCATATCGGTGAATGGCCTCATGGAGAACTGATGTGCGGACAAACCTCTGAAATGTTAGACCAAATCCTTCAGTTTTAAGAGGACGTTGAAACTTGCATTACCCATAGCTCTCATCTATGCTGTATATCGCAGAGTTATTATGTAATCCAATGCAGGCATCATTTCAGCTCACAACTCCCTATTTAAGATTCACAGCGCTTAAAATTATTATCTGACGGTACTAATTCGTACCGCCTACATTTCTGCCAATATTTCAAATACCCGACCGCATAAGGGACGGTTATCATTGCCGATCCTGGAAAGTCTAGGTTTTGGAAAGTGTACTTAGAACTCTAATAAAAAGCTAAAAAAATTGTATTTTTTTCTTTTAATATCATTTTAAATGAATTAAATGCCATAAGGTATATTTTCTCGTTATTTCTAGTAGGCGTTCGGAAAGGGCTAAAACTCACCACCAAAGAACTTTCCTACCAAGATTCAAAAGCTTTGATTGTTTTACACCTCAAAACACATTTGTTTACAATGTTCTATTTATAATTTAATTGGTGCCCGTCAGCGACTATGCTTTTCTACACATAAATACTTTTGTGTATTTATCAGTCTTTTTCGTTGTGGGTGTCTTGTCTGTGTTATTCAAATACCATTGGTAAGATTTGGGTCTCCTCTTGTAATCGAGAAATATATAATAGATAGGTGGAACGTGTTTCTTGTAAACTGTCTCTATTTAAGTGAATTTAATTTGTAAAAATGGCAAAGATCACAAAAGGTAGATATTTTTTTAATGAGAAACTTAAAATATCTATTTTTCAAAAAAAGCAAATTCGGATAGTGATATTATATGCAGGCGGTATAATGGCGTATTTTCGATAGCTTCTGGTGGAAATGCAGTACATTGCGCGACATTTAAAAGGATCATTTTTCCCATCCACATTCGATTCCGAGATTTCTGCAATGGAAGGTACCTGGGCATTTCGCACCATAAAAGAAAATCACTTCAAATCTCCTGATGGTGCCACAAAAATATTTCGTACGTGCTTCAAAATTAAAAAGTTTATATGCTCTCAAACTAAATGTCAAGCAAGTATATTGTCAATATTTTCGCTCCACTAATCAGAAAAATTCTTTACGGATAATTAAAGCAGTGTCATTTCGTTTCTATTTATGTGGACGTGTAAAATCACGGTTCAATAAAATTGTTTCCTGTTCTCGTCAGATATTTTCCTCCGAATTTTGTCTGTGTGAATATTTTGGAAGTGTCGCCGGAAGCCGGTGAAACATCAACAATTATTACCAATGAGCTCGTGCAAAAATCAGCTGAAGAATAGGATTTGAAACGAAAAATTATTAGGATAACAAGTTCGATCGTGTGAGTGTTGTACACTTAGGTCACTGTGATTATTGTTTATTTTTAAATTTTTCAAAATGAATTGTTCCCATTGTTCGCAAAGAAGTGAAAAACGTTGTACCACGAAGATTTTAGGTGATTTTAATCTTAACTTATTAGAAAAGTCTGAAATAATATCTAACTACCTAATAATATCTAAATATCTATATATAGCCCTATTAGTATCGCATGGACTGACCATCATCATCAATGAACCTACTAGATTGGCCTCGAATACATGTTTGGATCACATTTATGCTCGATCTTCGCATTGTGATCTAATTTTTGAAAAGTGTATTTTGGATTTAAAAATATCAGATCATTCTATGACAGGACTGTTGCTAGAGACTTGCTCTAACATAAACAAAGCCCGCACTGTAAATGTCGTCCAGAAAAGGTCAAAAATCGATTTTGTTAAGCTTAAGCATCTTCTTTTTCATGAGCCTTGGGATAATGTGTACAAAGAGAAATGCTTCTCCTTCTTTTTACATCTTTAAATAGACTTATATTTAACTGCTCTTACTCTTTGAGTCTAAAAAAAGTTGACAAAGGGCTGAAACCATGGATCTCAAGTTATCTTATTAAAAATATTAAGAGGAAACATAAAATAAGAGTTAAATGTTCAAAAAACCCTTTAAATCTAAGATTGAAAAAAAGCTACCAAAAGATTTGTCGTGATTGAAATTCCTTCCTGTCGTGATAGCTATTATCGTAATAAATTCATTTCAGCAAAAGGCAATTTAAAATCGGAATGGAAACTGCTAAATAATATTTTGAACAAATCTTCCACTACCGCAAAACCTTTTTATGTGAATAACCTTGAGTATAATGGATATGCATAATGCATTTTATGCATATTTTACATCTGTTGCAGATAGTGCAACATCACAATATATAGGAAAAACTTGGAATCATTGTACCAATGCGTTCATTCTCGCTGAGCGTCGGCAGAATAATAGTTTTGCCTTCGAATTTATCACTGCACTAGAAATTTTAAAGGCGATTGGGTCATTAAAAAACTCGCATGCGTGTAGTTTCGACGGCATTTCGAATGTGCTGCTATGTGGTTGGTGTTGTAACCGGAATCTTTAACCGTAGTGTGATTACAGGAGATTTCCCAAATGCTCTCAAATGTGCCGATGTTGTGCCTTTACTTAAAAAAAGTTCTGCAGATAACATGAAAAACTATAGGCCTATTTCACTACTCCCTACTTTCAGCAGTCTTTGAAAAGGTCATCAAACTGAGGGTAGTGTCTTATTTGCACAAAGTCAAGTTTTTCAGTCCAATGCAATTTGGTTTTCAGAAGGACAAGTCAACTGAGGATACTCTTCTTAAATTTTGCTCAAATATTTTATTCTCCCTTGATAATAAAAAGTTCACTGCTGGACTATTTGTTGACATAACTAAGGCTTTCGATATGGTCAACCATTCTATTTTATTAGAAAAAATCGAAAGGGCCGGGTTCGAAGCTTCATGTTGGACTGGTTTAGATCTTACCTACCAAATCGATCTCAAAGAGTAAAGTTTGATGGTACCAGAAGTGAGATCAAAATGTTTAATATAGGTGTTCCTCAGGGATCTGTACTGGGACCAGTTTTGTTTCTAGTTTACATAAACTCACTGTTTGAACAGAATTTTAGGGGAAAGGTGACAGCCTTTGCATATGATGTGAGTTGCTCATACGCCTCCAACAGTTTGTTAGATTTAATCTGCGACATTAATTTTGATCTCAGTCTCCTAAGAAGCTGGTTTTCTGAACACAGATTAGACATTCTAGTTAGCCTTCTAGTTTATCTACTACAACGTATACTTTTCCGGAAGTTTATTTTCATGCTCCTGATTGTAATGGATTCGGATTGGAATGGCTCAATTGTGTCGTTTGCCCTCCGCGACAAACTTTTTGTTTCAGCACTAATTGCAGTGAGAAATGCTTTCTGATCGAAGCAGTAGACGAGTACAAATACCTTGGTCTTACAATTGACTCAAAGATGACTTTTAGTAATCATAAAAGTCTTTAAAAAGATATTTATTTAATACTCTTAGTCATTTTTATTTTCTCAAAAAAATATGTTCCAAGAAACTTTCAACAATTATTTATTAAGGAATCCTACATTCTAAACTACAATATGGTATTGTGTGCTGGGGAGCTACATACACGAATAAGATATACCTCTTATTAATTTTGCAAAAAAGTGTACCAAGGAAAATATGAAATAACCACCGTTTTCATTATAGCCTTCCACTGTTTCGTGATTTAAGAATTCTTCCAGTTCGCCATTTATAGTTACAAAACATTTTACTGTTACAAAACATTAAAGATTTTTTTATGCGTTCTGGAAATCTCAACTGCAGATTAATTTCAGACTAAAATATACATACGTAGAAACTTTTCAAATGTTGTGACGGTCCCCATTTCCGTACAACCGCGTATCGCAATTTCTACTATATTTCATCTTGTGCTTTATTTAACAATCTTCCTCAATCCATAAGACTCACTACAAACCCAAAAAAATTCCTAAAATTAATAGTATAGAATCCATCCTACCTTAGATTTTGGTGTAAATTAAGCTTTTCTTTCGACTTTTTTCTATTTCTTACTTTGGTTTTTTTAAAAATCTTTTTTGAAAATCTTTTGTATTTATTATTTATTTATTTTTTTTTTGCCCAATAATCTTTGCTTTTATCTTTTGTTACAAGTTAATAGAGTCAACCCACCCATGAATTGTTCTCCTTATAATTTATAGCTCTATGAAGTTACTAAATGTATGAAAATAAAAATGTCACCTACTTATTTCATTATTGTTATTGTCTTAATGAATTATTGTCACGCTATTATGCTATCTGTTAACAAAATGCATATGAAATAAAATGAAAATAAATATAATATATAAAATAAATAAATAATATACATAAAAAAAAAAAGATCACGACATCATGTTTGCAAAGTGCAAATATTTTTTTGGTAGTATTTCCGAATTTTTGGTTTATCTTTCAGATCCAATTATGGAATTGAAAAAATATTCATAGGCAACTTTAATTAAAATCCCAAATTGGAAAGATGTTCAGGAAATAATGGCACATTTGAATAATAGAACTTTTATTCAACTCAAACTAAAATTCGGCTCAGTTGCGCGAAGAATATCCCTACATCAGAAATTATTGCTCAGCAGTTCAAATTACCAAACCGAAAGAAGAAAAAGTACCAATAACAAAGCGACGGGTTGAAGTTTACAATCATTTGGACACTGAAAAGTGTGATTATAAGGAAATTGTGACTGTTAGCGAGTTTGTGTTATGTGTTCCGGGTTCGACTGCTCCTGTTGAAATACAATAGTTTTTTTAGCAATAAATAAAATGTGCACGGGGGAGAAAACACATCTCACAATAATTGAAACATTGAAAGCTATTCTTCCAAAAAAAAAAAATAAAAATTTCAGAACTACTCTAGATAGGATTTCCTGGAAGTTTTTCCCTATTATGGTTGTGTTGCTTGTCATTTGCAATCTTTCTCGGACAGGGTTTGAGCAGGTGGTCAGTATGGTTTCCTTGGCCTGCCCACATCCCCTGCAGATTTTATTAAAGTGGAAGTTGCATGCCCCGTGTCCTGCTATTTAGTTCTAGAGCCACTTTGGCACATTTGGGATTGTTCTTGAGTGTTTAATACCCTCCTGTCTGCCCCAGAGTTGGTACTTTTGTTTTATGATTCATTTGTGTAAGTATAGGTTTATGTCTGAATTGTCGAAACCATAAAGGGGGGGTGGCCCCGTAAAAGCTATCTTAACACATTTCTTGGCTTGTATTTTAGCATTCATGGTTTTCATGACCTGGCACCCAGCTCAACTTTAATCTGTTGTTTACAGTCAGTTTATTTAGTATTTTTCGGCGGCTGATTTGACCAAATTTGAAGTAGATTTTGTAACTTCTCTCCTCCAGTGATTTTATAATTTATTGGTCTACTTAGAGTACCAACAAAGTGGATGTCCCCTTGTTGTCTCTTTTCTCCACGAGTCTGCTTTCAATCTAGCATTGTGGAATTGTATGAGGTCAAGTATACTGTGCCCGCAGCGTTAAAGGAGCGTTTAGGAATATATTCCTCCTTTGTACCCCACAGTTCGGCTCTTTCCCAAGGCGTCATGCAATTCAGATGATGAACCCTGCTGTTAAATTAATAAAAGGACATATTTTATATTTGCGAATTTCTTAATAAAAACAAAAGAACAACTCAAGAACGCACAATTCAGAAAAGAGAATTTATTAAACGCTTATACCTATGGTTACATTCGATTAAAGCGGCTGATCATGACTGTCCTCACGCAAGTCCGAGGTTGAACCAGAAACCAGAATGAGACGTGCGTCTTTCGTACGTCTTCCCCCGTGACACCCTGAAATTTTGACGAGATTTTGACAGAGGTTCAGGTGCGTAGCGACAAAACCCGTTACAAACAAACTCTAATCGTGAATACGTGTGAGTTCATTTCATTGTACCGCAGTGTACTCCCGCCACACACACTATTGGAATTATAACAATGTGCGTGATTGTTTACAAAAATTTGACAGCACTTGAGGTACCCACGTGCTCGCCCGCGCTTGTAGGCAAACGTCGGCGGCCATTTTGAGTGGGACGTCTCATTGGTGGTTTCTGGGTTGAACTGACAACCGATCGCTTTCTGACATCCTTGTTTATTCCTACACATGCATATTCCTCACACAATTTAACATTCTCCCACCATTGAGATGAGCTTTACAGTGTTCATCTCAATCCATACAGTAATTCAGATACTATGCGATTAAAAAACAAAAGAATATAACATACATGTATATCTATGTAGAAGAAAAATAATACATTACAAAAGTACAAAACACATAAAAAAAATAAAATGAGAAAAGGAAATAAAAAATGATTAAAATAAACATATTCATTTACTGATAAGAAAGTCTTTCTGGTTGCTTTATTTCTCTACCACTTCTTGTTTCCACAGGCGGTGCTTTCTCATCAACACTAACACTATCGCTTTGCTCATGCGGTTTTCTTGATCGACGTACATTTTTTAACTTATTAACTATTACATTTTTAGAATCAGATACATAATTATTACAATGAATTTCTAATGGATAAATTTTTTGAATTGGCCTTATCAGTTCACCAGTGGCTGTAGTTAAACGCACGACGCGTACATTATTATCTTTCCCGATAATTAAATCTTTTACTCTCGCCAAAGGCCAATCAAAACGTTTAGTATTTTCATTTTCAATCAAAACGACGTCACCCACATTTATCTCTTTAGTACTTTTATTTTTCGATGTTTTGTATATCAAATTACCTAAATACTTGCTACGAAATCTTTTCCTTAAATCGTCTTTTATTTTTTGTCTATATAAAAATCTTTTATCTAACTGTGTAGTTTCAATTTTATCTAAATCTACGACGCCAATTTCTTTAATCTCCTGTAAAAACATTGACGGAGTTATGGGCGTAAAATCTTGTACATTTTCTGACATAAAAGTAATCGGTCTTGAATTAATAACAGATTCACAGTCTACTAAAACAGTTAACATTTCTTCATAAGTTAAACAAGCCCTTCTTAACGTACGCCTTAACAATCTTTTTCAAAATACCGTTCAATCGCTCCCAAAAACCTCCCCACCAAGCTGCATCGGGTGGATTGAAATTCCATTCTATTTGTTCAATTGAAACTTCTTTAGCTAATTTTTCAAAATTTATTTGATTCATGCAGTTATTCAAACCGACAAAATTTGTGCCGTTATCGCTGTAGATAACGCGCGGTCTACCTCTCCGAGCAATAAAACGCCTCAACGACATTAAAAATGAAGCTGTACTGAGTGACGTCACCAATTCTGTGTGTACAGCTCTGTATACAGCACACGTAAATAAGCATACCCACGTTTTTTGTCCTCCTTTAAGATAAATCGGGCCTGTATAATCTACACCTACGATTTCAAAGACGGCCGCGTCTCTAACCCTATTTAACGGCAAAGGTGCAGGAGTAGATTCTAACGGTTTAGAATCAAATCTAATACAATTTACGCACCTTTTAATTACTGAGCGTATAACTTTTCGGCCTCCTAAAATCCAAAACTTTTCTCGTAAAGCATTCATTAAGATTTCAACTCCAGCGTGATTCATATTTTCATGATTTTCTTTAATAATTAAACGAACAATATCATGATCACCTGGTAGAACAACTGGACACACGAAATTAAATAAATCGTCTCTTAACGTAATCCTCGTTTTAAAGCGTATTAAATCATCGTTATCTTTGAAAGGCATAAAATGTTTAATCTGTTTATCATTTTCGTCAATAAAACTTTCTTTCTGAACTAATTTTAATAGAAAGTTATCCGCATTTTTTATTTCTTTAAATAGTAATACATTTCTTTTATTTCGTTCGTCTGCATTTACTATATTTGAAAATACATACTTTATTTCCTTTCGATTTATCTTTACACTTTTTATAAAATCGTAAAACATACGCTAGTATACATATGTACGTACGATTTTGCTATACTTAGAAAACCTTTCAACATACCACGGTTTATTCGTTTTGATTTCTTCACTTTTTATTGCAGATAATAGAATAATACTTTTGGTTTGCGCTTTTAGAGCAGACTTTTTTAGCTCGATATTTATTTCACTTTCATTAAAACTTGATACGAAACTAGGCCAATTTCCAGATTTTTCATTTCGGACCCTCCTACCATCTGGAATTTATCAGGTGATCTACAGTACAACCCCTCGATGGCAAATCGGCAGGATTTAAATATCCGGGTACATGCCTCCATTGTTCTGGGCTGGAAAATTCGCGAATTTCTTTAACGCGATTATGAACAAATATTGACCAGTTACATTCTCTTTTAATCCATGCAACAACGGTGGATGAATCTGTCCAATAAAAAATATCGTATCTTTTAATGCTTAACACGTCTATTATTGCTTTCGTCAACCTGATACCTATAGTCGCGGCTAATAATTCCAAGCGCGGTATACTGTGTCGTGAGTCATTACCCTTTTTCTTGGCTGGCGCTACACGTGCTTTGGCTTGTAAGAAATAAATGCGTACACCGCCTACACTCTCTATACGAATAAAACAAACGGCCGCGTAGGCCACTTGACTCGCATCATAAAATGTATGTATACTTATACGATCATTATAGCAAACATCTCTTAACACACATCGCGGTATCTCGATTTTATTTAATTTTTTTAAGTCCTTGGCCCAATTTAAAAATTTCTTTTTGACATCGTCGTCAATGTCTTCGTCCCACGATAACTTTTGTGCCCAAGTTTCTTATAATAAAATGCGCGGGCATAATGAAACAGGACTCGCAAAACCTAGAGGGTCAAACACACGATGCGACTTATGTTTTCTACCTTTTTACACCGGGAATCGCTAACTACAAGAAAAAACACCTTAGCTTTGTTACGGATGCTTAACAACTGACGACTTTATTTATCTTCATCATTCGGTGGCAGATTTACAGTGCCACCCGACACTTGTGCATTCCATCACGTACATATGCCAGCGATCAACACGACAGCATGTACCTTCACCAAAAGATGCAATGTTGCGCCTTCTCGTCGGTGTCATGCCGATCGCTAGCATCATGTTCATGGGAATGGTATGTAACTCTTCCCCGCTTTAGATCAGGAGCCTCCGGCTTCATATTATTTACAATTTCAATTTTGTTTTTCTTTAACAATTTTGGCACAAATAATAACATACCTAATAAAATTATTAATATTACTATAACTATTTTCTTATGGTAGTGAAGCTCCTTGATCTCGTCTAGGTTTTTTTCATTAGTCATTACTATTTTCTTGAAATCTATTGGTTGAACAAACAATGTTTTATTATAATCGGAAGGGTAGTAAAATTTTTCTAAAATGCTAATTTTTTTATTATGAAACTTTTTTTCTTTTACGAATATTGAACAGTTATTGAAATTTATCAAGTAATTTCCATTTAGTGTCAGTTTTCGGTTATCACAATTTTGCCATAATGATTCATTATACATATTAATGAGCAATATTGTTTCATCATCAATTTCCTGAATACTTGTGATATTGTTACATTTTAACAAGCAAGTTTTCTTAAATATATAATTTGTGCTTTCTTTTAAGTTCTTAACTGAAACTAATTCATCATATTTAAAGAATTTTTTATTTATTTCAATCACAAATTCTTCTTGTTTATCAATTTCCAAGTGCTCGTCATTTGGCAGTGGTTTTATCATTTGAACTTCGGCAATAACATAATTAATAGGAATTTTGATAGCAAATATCTATAAATTGTTATTATATTTCATCATACCAGATTTTAACAGTTTTAATTTATGAAGGTCTATTTCATATTTCTCGATTTCCTCTGACGTTAATATACTAGGGTGTATAATGTTAATTTTTGTTGCTATAATATTATCTAAAATTTGATTGACTCTGTTTTCTAGATATCTTAACTTTGTATTTTGATTCAATAAAAATAGTTTGTAATTTAGTTCCCTTAAATTTGTATCTACCACATCGTTTGCTTTTACAATATTTAATCGGTCACTTTCAATTAACAGTTTTATGTCAGAAAAGGTTCGATTAAAGTACTCGTTTATTTTAATCTGCTGATTTAAGTTTTTAATGGCTATGTGATTATTTTCTTCAATAATCTTCATATGCTCTAATATATCGCCACGATCTCTATCATCCATAGTACCAAACAACCAATTTTCAATTCTACCTACCGCATTCAATAAACCTCGTTTAGCTCTGTTAGGCTTCATTATTGTTCCTAGCTTACTCCTGACTAAATTTACTTCAGAACTAAGTGTTTGCCTATCTTCCTGTCTTAAGTTTTTTATATTCTATTGCTCCAGTTGATTTAAAATGTCTGTAATCTCCGTCATGTTTATAATATGTAAAATCGTATTAGTCTCGTTAGCTATTTCAATTTGTTTAATTTTAATTTTGACGAATCCGTTTCTGTCCGCTATTGGGTGAACCTGCAGTAGCCCTTGTACTGTTGTCGTAAGCATGATTAGAAGGACTATCATGACCTGCAAATTTATAAGGCCTTTTAACCCGAATCCTCCTGAACGTTAATTTTTCGAATTTTTCAAAAAAAAATTAGGTGCACTTATATCAAAGGAGATCTGAACAAATGGCATCATTAGATTTTCCATAAGGGTCCCTGTATTCCTAAAATGTACTGTTGCCATATGGCAACGCAAGGAGCGGTGGGGTACAGGTCTGCGTCCATACATACAATTTTGATTTTTATGCTTTTTTATTGAGTTTATTGAGTAAAACCAAAAAAGAATTCATGTTTTTTCTTAAATTGTATATAATTCATATTAAATTGATTTCACAGATAATTACACTAATGTGTAATTACGGATTAGCGGTATGATAAGGCTTGAAACATTTCAAGCAAAGTCCTTTATCGCACTTTGAGCAAGCAGTTCGTATGATTGAGCTACACAGATCTCCGTCACATCGTCTCTTTTTTTCCAAAGGAACAACTAAGTGATTTCTTTGGTCGTAATGAAGGGTAGTTGCCAATGTACCAGCTTCTGAACGACATTTCTGGTTTATAACACTGCTGTGTGACTTTGGTGGATTCCCGAAATGTTTGCAGTAGTAAATGGCAATTTCACGTTTGAAACGTAGCTGTGGCATACTCGGATCGATATGCTGATGAAGTTGCCATGCATTTTGGACGCATGCATCGATTAGCCATGTAAAAATAGAACTCCACCACTTTTTCCCACGATATGTGATTCGATATAAAGATACATTTTGGTCAAATCGATCGACGCCACTCATCCATTTGTTATATTCGGACACAACACACGGACGAGTGACTCCCACTTTCTTCCGAGCCTCTCTGGAATAACGCGATGCAATAGATATTGGTGTGGAGCCGAAGGCAGTGGATAACATGCAGACAACGGAATTATCAACCCATTTTGTAAGACGAATCCCAGTCTCATTCATTTTAATAGACTCGTAGTAGCCACGTTGCTTTCCTTTCATCGCTTTTTTATGAGGGGTAGGACAACTTTTCGGTATTCGATTCTCCCGGATTGTACCTGTTCCATTGTAGCCACGATTTTTCAAATATGTCAACAAAGGAAAGCTCGTAAACAAATTATCAAAGTAGAACGAAAACGGTAATTGTTGAACATTTTCAGAAAAATCGTCGATCATATTTACTAAAGGAGCCGCACATTTGCCAAAACGTTCTTCATACTGTGTGTTTGATCGGGGATTCTTCCCTTGATACACTTCGAAATTGATCATGTACCCGGTGGAAGTACATAAAGACCACACTTACATCCGTGCTTTCCAAAATAAGCGATCATACCTTCGTCGAACGATAAATGCTGTTCAGGGTGGAAGTGTTCCAACATTTTTGATTTAACGTGATCTAATATAGGTTTTAACTTCCACAATTTATCATTTCCATTTTGTGGGGCATACATTTTGGGCTCAAAGTGCAGGCACTGCGAAATATCCTCAAATCGGTTACGACGCATGCTTTTATATACCATATCATTTCGTAAATCGTTGTCATTACTCCACATGGATCTGTAACTGCTTTGCCCGGTGTACCCACTGACAAGCAAAATACCAATAAAAACGCGAAGCTCTGGAATGAAATATTAGTTCTTAGCTGCACTATAGAATGAAAGGATATTACCACCAACCGTTAACGTTAATCTTCGGAATTTTATTTTCTCGGTAGGTGGCATATATTTCGGAACAATCGCAAATATGCTGAAGCAAGTTATCATCTATAAATTTTTCGAATAGCTCGTGAGGTTTCAACTTATGGCAGTCCTCATAGTTGGGTTGTGGGAAAATCGGTATCATTCCGGAGGATTCATCTTCTGACCAACTAAAATTAGTATTTTGATTGGATGCTGGCAAAGGACATTTGGAAGTGGATTGCTGAACACGACGCAACCGGGATAAAGGTGGTTCCTGAGATACTCCTCCTGAGTTCAAAGAGGAGTTGTTTAGGACATCGGCTAAAACACTATCTTCGAGCACTTCGTCCAAATTCTCCACCGGGGCGTAAAAGTCTTCAATACGTTGGCCATTTTCAAACGCAATTTCACAGCTTGATCTTAACTGTGCTGGACAAACATTGTCTGGAATACCGCTTTCTTGTTCATCAGCGTCGTCTTCTCCACTCAAATCACCATCATTCTCTGGTGGTTGAATGTAGATAGCGTGAAGGTTAGTTGAAAGACCACTTTCATCTTCTGAACCGAGCTCTTCTACGTAATCAAGGACTTCTTTAAGCGTCAGTTTTCTGGATGACCATATTAATCAAAAAAATAATAATGAAAACACATTTTCCAGTAAAAAAATCATGTTTTAGCATGAAACATCAATAATAAAATCCTGTACCCTATCGCTCCTAGCGTTGCCATATGGCAACAAGCTGGGAAACTCTTGAAAAAAAGTATACCAAACATATTTTTTGACCCTGTTATTTATTTTACTCGTATTACACACAAAATACTAGCAATACTAAAATTTATAATCGATAGATAGTGTACACTATGAATTATATCGATATACTTACTTATTCTGCTGTGCCATTATACGATTTTTTCACCTTTTTTATTAACGATTGAATTTGCGACGGTCTCACTATGAACAGCTAAGCACACTACTGAAACCGACTATCCAATATGAAACGCAGATATCCTACGTTGTAGAAAAGTGCGAATATATACAGCTGTATCCATTGGTTACCGTTAGAGAGGCGCTAAATTGCATGCAATATGTTGGTTGCCATATGGCAACGTCAGGAGGATTCGGGTTAATATTGGCTGGGTGAACATTTTTTAAACAATATTTTCTAAAATATGGTTCGTCTTTATGTCTGACTCGTAGATAGTTCTTAATAAAACCTTCGTTTCTATGTTCTTCATATTGCTCCCTTCCTCTATTTAACTTATCTATGTATATTTTTTTCTTGTTTTCTAACTTTTTGGCTAGTAGGTGAGTATTATTTAAATTAAAAGCTTCTTTCGGGGTCATTTCTATTGCAGAATGGTACCTATTATTATAGTTTCCTACAGCTTTTTGTATTTTTTGTTCTACTGATACATTTTCCTCAACTGCCTGAATTTTTTCAATGAGTGTGGAATGTAATCGCTCTATATCGGCATTCCCAGTGTGACTATTGGGCGTTGTCCAATGAATTTGAACACCTTTTTCTTGCAAGAACTTAATAACTTGTTGTGATTTAAACTCACTGTCCATTACCACTTTTCTTGGTATATCGAATGATGCAAAGTACGCTTCTAAAACTGCTATTTTTTTTAACCCAATTTCTGTCGTTAATTAAATATACTACTGCAAATTTTGTTAATTTATCTATAATGGTTACGAAACTTTGTTTTTTATAGTGGAAAGTATCAATGTGTATTATTTCATTTTTCTTACTTGGAGTTTCTGTTACGTTAAATACAGGTTTAATGGGATTCCTATCATATTTAATAGCTTTGCATTTCTCACAGTTACTTATTACTAAAATAATATGGCCTTTCAAATTTGGAAAGTAAATTTTATTCCTGAGTGTTCGAAAGGTTTGATTTATTCCACTATACAGTGATTCCTGGGTATGGTATAATGCAATTTGCCTATGACATTCTTCTTCTGTCCCTACTTCTTGTGCTCTTTTTGTTACTTTTAAGAATTTCTTTTTTTTGTCTCCTGAAAACAATTCAATAATAATTTTCTGCACTTTGTTATACTCGCTATCTTCTAACTCTGAATATATACCGATATATCCTGAACTGACGTTTTCTTTTAAAATGTTTTTGATTTCTGCTTTATCAATCTGGAGATTTATATATATGATTCTTCTGCCATATGAAAATTCTACTTGCTTCATTGGGCTGTCTGTCAGTATTATCTGGGTTTTAAACTTATTAATTATATCTTCTTTTATTCCTATATAATCCTGAAGCTGTTCCTCCGCTGAGTGTATGGTGTCAGACAGGTCCATATTGGATTCACTGCTGTTACATTTATCTATCGGAGGGCTATTTTCTACTCTACTCAAAAAATCCGCTACTTTATTCATTTTCCCTTGCAAATATTCGATGTCGAAATTGTACTCCTGCAACTTCAGTATCCACCGTTGGTTTCTTGGTGAGAATTCCTTGCCTTTATACTTTGTAGTTAGATATTTGATTGGAGCATGGTCAGTTATTATTTTAAATCTTCTGCCGTACAAATATGGTCTGAAGTAATTAACAGAAAACACTATAGCTAAAAATTCCTTATCTGTTTAGCTTTATTTCTTTTCATGATCGTTTAACGTTCGCGAAACATAGCACACCGGCTGACCCTCTTGTGCCAGAACTGCTCCGATTGCATAATCGCTAGCGTCTGTTGTAACCACAAAGTCTTTTTCATAGTCGGGAAATCTCAAAATAGGATGTGAGGAAACCAATAATTTAAGTTTTTGAAATGCCTCGATGTACTGCGGGTCGTTAACATTGCTTTTAACATCTTTTTTTCAAATATTTTATTAAATGGTGGGCTATTTTCGCATAATCCCTTATGAACTTTCTATAAAAGCCTGTCATCCCCAGAAAGCTTTTGAGCTGCTTTTCTGTTGTAGGCAGATTTACTCGCATAATATCTTCTACCTTGGCAGCATTTGGTCTAATACCCTCTGTAGTCAGTGTATGGCCCAAGAATTGTGTTTCTTTTTTCATAAAACTACATTCGTTAGCCTGAATTTTTAAATTGTGTTCAGATAATTTTTTGAAAATTAGCTCTAATGACTTCAAATGTTCGTCTAGGGTTGTTGAGAATATCAGAATGTCATCTAGATAGGCAACACAGATTCTATTGATGTAATCTCGAAGTATATCATTAATTAACCTTTGAAATGTTGCCGGCGCATTCTTCAAACCGAATGGCATCCGGACAAATTCATAAAGGCCTGCTGGTGTTACAAATGCAGTTTTCTCAATATCTTTCTCAGCTACTAGTATCTGATGATACCCTTTAGCGAGATCAATTGTGCTGAAATACTGAGACCTACCCAACTTATCCAATATACTTTCAATATTGGGAAGTGGATATTTATCATCTATAGTGACTTGATTAAGTCTTCTGTAGTCCACTACGATTCTGAATTGTTGAACCCCAGAGCTATCATTTTTCTTAGGGATAACAAGAATGGGCGAACTGTATTTGCTTCTACTCTTTCTTATAATACCCTGAGATTCCATTTCTATCATCTGCTTTCTTACTTCCATTTCATAACGAGGAGGATACCTATACAATTTGGAATTTATCTGCTGGTCTGTTCTCGTTTTAATTTCATGTACTACACTGGTAGTATTAGTGAGTTTGTCCCCTTCCTTATAAAATAGCTTTTGATATTTCCCTAATAACGTGAGTAATCCCTGGTCAGTTTTAATACTACTTATTTTACTCTCTTCTAACGAATTTACTTCTTGTTGAGTTTTTTTATTTAGAAATGGTATTCGTTCCTCATTATACAATATTATTTCTTTTTTTCTCAATCCAATCCATGCCTAACAAAAAGTCATATGTCTTATCTAAATTTATTTTAACCCATTTCATTCTCGCAATTTCGGGTTGTTTAAATTCTTTGGGACATTTCGTCTTAACGAACTCTGTATCTTTTCTACAAACCCCATCTATTGTAGTTATTTTTGCTTTTCCTCCTATGCCTGTATCCTAGACCCTGTATCGACTAAAGCAACATACTGTTTATGTTCTAAACAAAGAATAATATAAATTTTATTTTCATCCGAGGCTAATTGATAAAAAAATCGGCTAATTGGTTCACTTCGTTTCTTCTTGTACTCACAGTACCGATTTGTATTGGCTCCTGTGATTGCGAACTATTAGCCTTATTTCCATTTGAACTCGATTGGTTCCTCAATTGACTACTATTAAAATGGTTATTATTTTGCCTAGAGTATCCGAAATTTCTATTATTTTGGTTATTCCAAACCTGGTTATTTCTTGAAGGATTTCGATATTGAAAACTAGTATTATTATTTTGCGCCCGATTAATATTATTGTTTGGCATTCTATTTTTACTTAACGTATTCTTAAATTGTGTTTGATCTCTAACATGTAAATTTGGCTTAAATTCCTTTAAATTAAAACAATCTTGCCCTATGTATTTATCGATAATAACTCTAATTTCTTGTAATTTAAATTTATTATGTAACTCAGCTGCCAAGGCACCAGCTGTTATTTCTTTTATTTTAATCACTAATACACTTATTAATTGGTTTAATATCGTGGTTTCATATTCACTAAATAAAGCACATTCTGATATATTGTCAACAAAACCCTAAAATTGAACTCACTTTCAAAACGCTGATTTCCGCTGTTATCTGCTGTAGGTGTTTCGTTGGCTTGTAGTGTAACTTCAATTTCGTTTTACACTCCTCCCATGTAGCTGGTGCTTCCACTTGGAGATAGTTTTTCGCTGGACCTTGTATCTTCCCGTTGTATATAATAGAGTATATATCCTGGGTATAATTCGGGTAATCGTGTAGGGCTTTTTCCACGGCTCCAATAAAGGACGGTAGTGTTCCTGGTGTCCCAGTAAACGGTGAAAGATATCTAATTTCCTTTTCCAGGTGACTTCTAATTGGAATTTGATGTTGATTTGCAGCTATTTGCGTTAGTTGCATCAAACACTGCTCCATTAGATTTTGATTTGCCATTCTTCTCTGGTCGAAAATTTTGTTTCTTATAGTACGCCTTTCCAGTTTTATTTGTTTATATTTTGTTTTATATACTACTATATATACTACTGTATATTTATAGTTTATTTCAAGTAGAAAAACACTTATATTTTCTTGATCACACACTTGATTTCAAGACACCGACTGCGCCACTTATGTTTTCTACCTTTTTACTCCGGGAATCGCTAACTACAAGAAAAAACACCTTAGCTTTGTTACGGATGCTTAACAACTGACGACTTTATTTATCTTCATCATTCGGTGGCATATTTACAGTGCCACCCGACACTTGTGCGTTCCATCACGTATGTACATATGCCAGCGATCAACACGACAGCATGTACCTTCACCAAAAGATGCAATGTTGCGCCTTCTCGTCGGTGTCATGCCGATCGCTAGCATCATGTTCATGGGAATGGTATGTAACTTGCGCGAGTGATAAAATTTTCCTTTTTGTAATTTTATTACATGAATCGTCGATGTTCGGTACATTTAATGACAGGGTATCGCGTTGTTTGTTCCAAACAACACCCAAAACTGCAGCTTGGTTTTCGTGAGAGTTATCTCCATTAAACTCCCACCCTCGAAGGTCAAAACTAGCTAAGTCTATCATCGTTTTGGCATCATAAATGAATTTGTTTAACTCATTGAAAGAATTTACGCTCGTAACACAATTATCAACATAAAAACTATTTAAAAGTTTTCCAACGTTTTCCTTGGAAATATTATATTTAACATTATCTTCTAGATTATCAATGATTTTATTCAAATGTATGTAAATAATAGCACCTAAAATAAAAGGACTGCAAGAAAGACCAAAAACTACTCTACAAAGCCTAAATATTACATACATGGTAAATAATAACCAAAATTATCCTCTTCATCTTTAGGTACCCTTTCAATAATACCTTCGGTTATCCAGTCGTCAAAAACTGCATCATATTTTTCAAAAAGTTCATCGTTGTTTAACTTTTTTACTGTAGATTGAAGACGTCGCGCGGCAAGTTCTGTATTATCACATATCACTGGGTGATTTTCAATCCACGGTAATTTAACCTCATAACGACCGTCTTCGTTAATACTAACATCTTTCAAAAAATTCTTGCTAATCTCCAGCTCGCGTTCACGTTTCGTTTTAACTTCGATAGGATCTTTGATACCCAATACATCTAAACTCCACAAGTCAGAAATAATGTCACTTCTTGCGAACATCGAGATCGCATTTATAGCAGGATCGCCGCGTTGCTTAGTACCAGGAACTTTACCCATTAATGTCCAGCCTAAATAAGTTTCAACGGCAACTAAGCCACATTTCAAACGAAGAAGCCGACCAGTAAATTATTTTCCAGCAATATCGGCTCCTATTAACACTGAGATCGCACGATTTTCGTTATAAACGTCCACGATTTTTATATTTAAGTCATTCAGTTCGTCGAACCACACACCGCTTTTGATACATGTAATTTCTTCACAAATAACACTTTGATCGAGAGCTACAAAATTACAAGAATAGCTATTATTCAAGCTACGCAGATGAACTCGATATTTTTTATGCGGAACTGTCTCAGTTTTCGCACCGCCAAACAAAGAATGAGTCATCAATTGTTCTGCGAAAGGCTCATAAAATACACGCGATGATGCTTCTTTAGTAATGTAAGATTTTTGTGATCCAGTATCTATAATCGCACGAATGATTATTTCTTGATTTCCGTTACGAAGTTTAACGTGAAGAGTTTGCATAAATACTTCTGGATCACTAGAGATGCTAGCCAAATTACACTCATTTTTTACTGACTCATTGTTTATACAATAACTTTCTTTTCTATTAAAATCACTGCACATTAAATCCACGTGTTTACGCGAGCAAATAGAACATTTTACATTAACGCGACACTGTTTGAAAACATGTCCAATTCTCAAACATCTAAAACAAGCGTTATTCTTCTTTGCATGCTCTTGTTTTGCGGAAAGATCCATACTTTTAGCTTTTTCACAATTTACACTTTCATGATTATTTACATTGCAAAACACACACGTAATTAATTTATTATTTGTAAATAAACCAGCCGCGCTTGATACATTTATTTGCTCATTACCTCGATCAACGCGATTTCTCGACCTTGTAATTGTTCCCACATTAGATTGTCCACTATCAATAGTTAAATCAAAACCTTTCGCAGCCATAGAAATTCGTAGTTCATTATCAACTTCATTTTCCAAAAATACTATTAATTGAGTCAACCGATCCTGTGATACTGATACCGCAGAGCCCTCATCATTTTCTCTATTACTTTTTGCTGCACTTCTTTGCCAAACTCTCAATAACTCTTCCGGCAAAGACGATTCTATAAGCGGAAAAAGCATTGCTGCATATTTATCACTGGTCACACCAAGAGTTAAATAAAAACACCACACGCAATTTTATTTATATTTTTTTTCTATTTTTGATCTTTATTCATTGGCTGCTCATCATCGAGAGTCAGTCCAACACTTAAGACTACCTTAACTTAATAATATCATAATATTAAGTATAAAATATCATAATAGTAATTTAAATAAACAAATAACACTCAAAAAGGAAAACGCAACATGTACCTAGTAAACAAATAAGAACCAAAAGAGAACGCAACAAAAGGAAAAGACGCTACGCATAAACAAGTATGGTAACAGCAATGCTTTGGAAGCTTAACTGGGCTAAGTTGTATATTCTGGGAGCTTCATACATGTATGATATGAATTAACAAATAATAGATTTATTTGTTTTAAAAAAAAAATTTATTTTTTTGATTTTTAATGGGGCAGTACTTCCCCTTACACGTCAAAACTAATTCTAAATACAAATTTCTTATCCACTACCTTAAATACTAATCTGTCGTCCCATGCGTCGCTGTCGTGCCGGCTCGGGTGACGGTGCTCCGGAACGTGGAATGTGTGGCTCAGGTGACGGTGCTTCGGAAACGTGGAATGTGTGGCTCAGGTGACCGCGACGATCCCACGATGAAAAGTGCAGCGGTCAGTTGTATGATGGAAAGTCGATGCCATTCGCCTAATTCCAACACGTACAGATCAGGTGATGTTGGCGTTGATCTGTTTGTCGTTAACTCCTCCCTCCTTAAGTTCGAACGCCCTCGTTCGATCAACAGATTGTGTTACATTAGAAGAGTGGAATACGGCTAATCCTCGTTACGTGATCTGGCGATGTTTTTTCTCCTTGTGAGACGGGTGGCTGTGGCCTAGTTGTTGATGACCTTGGTGTTTCTGCCTCTGAGCCATTGAACTCTATCTTGATTTCAGCATCTGATCTTCTTCGCTTTGACCTTGCTTTCAGCAGTATCATAGAAATGACAATGAGTGAACAAATTACTATATTTGTGATGGAAGTGGCTTTACTTCCGGTGTCTAGCAATTCAATCAATTTGGTGTTGTTTATTTGTAGTTCCTTAATCAATTCTATAGATGACAGTTTTTCGATGCTCGTTCTGCTGGATGTAGGTTGCAGTATGGCTGGCAATGGTCTAAAATTGGTGACCTCCATGGAAAAGAATGTTTCGTTGCCTGTTGTTATAGTAGCGTTGGAATACCTGATGATGTATGTCCCGTTTAGTTTCATGGGGTCCTTATTTACTTCTATCGTGCCATCGAACTGGTTCAGGAATACGATTCCGGGCAGGATTTCCTCAACTGTTGGTACGTGTTGATTGTTGGTAATAGAGCACGTAGGCGGTCGACTGTTCAGCAAGTTGGGGATGCAGCTTGAGTTGCTTATATCTACTAATTGCTTACTTAAACATATCGAAAGATTATTGTAGGATTTACAAGGGGAGTTTATACCAAAGATTTCCTTTTTGCATTTTACAATATTTTCATAATCTATTTTGTTTATAATTTTTTGTATTTTTACTGGTTTAATGAACATAGCCTCGCAGGACTCTTTATTTGTCATAGGGAAGCTAATTATATATATAATTACAGTTTCGTTTGAGGCAATTTTAAGCTCTGCAAAGTCGAATGATTCTTCGATATTTGTAAATGGTATTTCTTCTGTATTAAGTACATTTTCGATTTGACTTATTTCTAAATTAGATAAAATGTAAGAATTTATAATATTGGCCTTGGCCCAATGTATGGAGTATCCTATATTAACAATTTCTTCTTTTATTACTTCTAGCCTATATTTAAAATTTTGCATTATAGTATCTTGTAACCTACCGGTTACTTTCATTGTCTTTAATATGTCATTTGTAATATTTATTAATTCATTAATTCTTTCAACTGACAGTTTGTTTATAATAACCTGCTTGTTGTTATTTGATAGAACACCGTTTATCTTTTGATTTATAATTTTTAGGTCGTGGTGATCAGGACTGCCTGCGATCCACTTCCATGCTGTGCCTAAAAAGTCCAATGCTCGACTCTTCCTTGTTCTAGGCTTCAATCGATCCAGGTGGTTCTTTATTTGGATTAGCTCGGTTGATATGAAAGGGAAACTGGGATGGTTAGGATTGGAATCTTTGTTTATAGCTGCCTCGATGTCATTGATAGCCTTTTCATAGTGTTCCAGATCTATTACATGGATTAGCTTGAAGGTGCCTGTTTGCACTTTGGCGGTTCCAACGTTCACTGCTACAAGCTGGGAATTTGAATAATCTAAAATTTGGATGTGAGCCCTCGCGGCTGCGAATAAGAACCTAAAATCGAATGTTAATTTCTTATGTGAGACTTGTGTATAATTTTACCGGATTCTGCTAGTACGGTAGTTTTTCGGTTCTCCTTAACCCTTTCCTCTCTATATCTACTGGTTAGTTTCGTCCCTAGTCTTTTGTTTAGTTTAACGTAAATCAATTGTCCTGGTAAGTATTCTTTAATAGCCTGTCGTTTCTTGTTATGATAGTCTATGTCTTTTTTCTGTTTTAGAAGTAGTTTTTCGAAATTTGCCTGTCTAGTCTTTTCGTAATCATCGGGAGTGAAATTTAGATTACGTCCAAAAAAGAGGTCCACTGGTCTCTTGTTAGTCGTAGAATGGATTGAGAAGTTATATTCGCTTACTGCTCTTTCGAGAAGTTCATCGAAATTGCGTTCGGTCCCATTCTCCTTCAGACATCGCATGATCTCTGCCAAAGTTGAATGGAAACGCTCTATTTGTCCATTCACTTCACTCTTATAGGGGGGTGTCGTGAAGACATCAATGCCGAGTTGATCTTTTAGCATGAACAATATTGATGGTGAGTTGAGTGAAGGCTCGTTGTCGATAACAACAGATTTGGGTACTCCAAAGAAAAATATAATGTCGCGTAGGGGTCTTCGTATGTCGTCTATTGATCTGCTTTTGAGTGGTCTAGCGAGTGCGTACTTTGTAAACTTGTCCAGTGCGGTCAGTATGACTTTCTTCTCAGTTATAAAAATGTCCAAGTGTACGGTATGTCCCGGAAAGGTTGGCAGCGGTGTTTCGCCAAGCTTCGGTTGGTTGGGATGCCTTTCATATTTGCTACGCTTACAAATTGTGCAGATTTTTGTTATTCGTTTGATTTTCTGCATCATGGATGGGAAATAGAATTTTTCTAAAATTTGGAAACGGTTTTCTTGGGCATTCCGGTGAGCGCGATTGTGTGTCTCCATTATTATGGATTCTTGCTCTTCTGGATTGGTGACGTCCTCTACCTGTATTTGCGTGAATCTTATTTTGTATGCTTTGAAGTAGAGTGGATACAGTTCCTGTATTAAGCCCATGATTTGCTCTTCGGTTTTAATGCAATTAATAACGGAGGGATTTAGAATTTTTTTAAGAATTTCTGTAAGATTGTTTTGATTATAGGCCGTATCAGTAATAGTGTGTCTATGGTAACCGGGAAAAATTATTTTGAAATCATGTGATGCTTTTTCGCCTATGTTGATGAAAATTTGGCTCTTGAAGGCATTGATTGGTACCTCTACACTTACAATAAGTTCGTGAGAGGAACTCTCATCACTGTGTACTGTTGGAGTTAGTGAGTTTATCAGGCTATTTTGTGGAGGTCGGGATAGCGCGTCAGCAACGACGTTGGTTTTGCCGGGCTTGTACTGGAGTTCGTGATTGTATTCCTCCAATATTGCCTTCCAACGTTTCATTTTGGCATTACTATTTTTGTTGCTTAGTGCGTAAGTCAAAGGCTGATGGTCGGTGTATATTGTGACTTTAGCTGACCCGTACAGGTAGTTCCTGAGCGACTTTAGAGCCCAAACGATCGCGAGCATCTCTTTCTCGTTTGCCGCGTAGTGTTCTTCGGCTTTGCTCAGCGTTCTCGATATAAACGTTATAGGCCTATCATCTTGGGACAACACGGCTCCTAGAGCATAGTTAGATGCATCCGTTGTTAGCTGGAAGCTTTTACCGAAGTTGGGATATGCGAGTGTGACTTCTTTGGAGGTAAGGGCGAGTTTTAACTTATTGAACGCTTCTGAGGCTTCTTCATTAAGGGTTACAGCATGTTTACTAGAAACGTTTTTAGATAGCCGACCCTTCTCTCCTCTTAATAGGCTTGTCAGGGGTTTCGCGATTTTGGCATAATCTCGCACAAACCGACGATAGTAACCTGATAATCCTAAAAAGGATCGAAGATCTTTGAGAGTTCTTGGAGGTGGGAAATTTAAGATTGTTTCCACCTTCGCCGGATTGGTTCTTATTCCTTGTGATGATATTATAAATCCGAGGAATTCCACCTCAGACTTGAAGAACTCGCACTTATCCAGTTGAACCTTCATGTTAGCTTTTTCCAACGTGCTAAAAACCTTTTTGATATTTTCCGCGTGCAATTTCTCATCTTGACTAAATATGATAATGTCATCGATATATACATAACATATCTTCCCGATGTGTTCCCTGAGAATATCGTCCAGTGCTCTCTGGAAGATTGCGGGCGCGTTCTTCAGCCCGAAAGGGAGTCTGGTGAACTCATATTTGCCATTGTTCACTGAAAAAGCTGTTTTTTCGATGTCTGATTCCCTTAAAGGGATTTGATGAAATCCACTTTTCAGGTCCAGGACAGAGAACAAGCTATTCTTCCCGAGTTGCGATAGCACCTCGTTTATTTCTGGGATTGGATATCGGTCTGCGATGGTAACAGAATTTAGTTTCCTATAATCGATGACAAGACGGAATTTTTTCTCACCTGACGCGTCGGATTTTTTTGGAACAATCCATACAGGGGAGTTGTATGGGGATCTTGAGGGTCGGATAATGCCATTGTTCAATAAATCTTGAATTTGTTTCTCAACTTCGTCCTTCAGGGACATGGGGTAAGGGTAGTATTTGGAATAGATTGGACTGTCGTTAGTAGTGCGGATTTCTCCTTTGACGGTTGTCGTAAATGTGAGCCTTTCGTTTGGCTCATCAAACAATCCGGGATGGCTGCTCACCAAGGAAGTAATTGTATTTTTTTGGTCGGAAGTCATGTGGTTAGTTCTGATGTTTATAGAGTTAACGTCTTGAGCGGGTTTATATTTTATTCGTACTTTGACTCTGTCTTGTATTGTCATGTAGTTTTGGTTGGTGTGGATAACCGCGGAAAGTTCCTTAAAGCTGTCATGTCCAAGAATGGCATGGAAAGATGAAAGTGTCGGGAGTAAAAAGAATTTAATTTTGGATTGAAGACCGAAGAGTGTAAGGTAAGTGTGGTGAGTGACTTCCACGCTTCCTGCAACAGAATTAGCGTAGAAGCACTGCTCGTTGAGTATGGCTTTACTTACCAAAGAAGGCTGTACGTAATTTTTATTTGAACCTGTGTCGATTAGAAATTTCAACATTTTCCCACTCTTCGTGCGGCATTCAAAGAATGGCAACGAAGAGTTGGTTAATCTAAAAAATGGACATCGGTGAAGTCGGTGGGTTCGGTATAGCTATCGGATTCGGGCATGTTTTGAGCAAATTCTTCCATCGTGATTCCATACGAATCATCTTCGGAGATCATAGCTTTGTTATATTCGTCAATCTCTTCTGCAGATGTTTCAATGGAGTAATTTCTTTGGGGGAAATTTGGAATTCTAGGGTTTTGCTGCGGTTGTGTTCTAATATGGTCTCTATTTTGTTGATGTATCTGTCTAAGTTGAGCGGAAGGTCCCTGAGTAAGTGGTTCCGCCTTTATCTGTGGTCGTGGGGGAAACGGGTTAGGGTTTCGGTTAAAATTTGATTGGTTTTGGGTGTTGGTAAAGTTTTGGTGCATTGGTCCGGAATTGTTATGGAAAGGTCTGACATGCGAATAGGTCAAGGGATTAGCTTGAGGATACCTTGACGTTCTATTAAAAGGATTCTGAGTGGGAGGATGGTACCTTTGAGGAGTGACTGGAGTAGGAGAAAAATGTGGTTTCCTATGGTTCTGGGAATTATATAGGTGGTTTGCACGGAAATTTTGGTTCTCTAACTTCAGGCAAAGATGTAGGGCCTGAGGTAAATCTACGGGTTCCCTGATGCCCAACAATCTAGGGAGATCGCCTTTAAGCCCACGGATGAAAACATCCAACGCTTTGTCCCTGTAGGTCTGGGTGAGTAGATTCATAGATTCCTGACCAATTTTCATGCAGGAAATCTTGCTGAGGATCAGCGAAAGGTGAGAGTAGACAAGCTGATAGAACGCCTGAATCGAGTTCGCTCCTTGTACCAAGGTAGACATTTGATATTCCAGCGTGCTAACATCACGCTTATCTGCGTAATGCATGGTTAGGCATTGGCAGATGCTTTCCCAATTCAGGGGAGTGTTGTACGATTCAAGGGCCGCGTCTGCCTTACCGATGATTTTATTGCGGATTGTATTGAGGATTCCATAGTATTTAGGAGTTCCCCTAGCATGCTCGTAGATGTGCAAGACGCGTTCGACGCTTTTCTTCCATGAAGAAAACTCGTTCGCGTCCCCCGAGAAATTTCGAAGACCCTTGACCACGTCTGGCACCTTGTCCAGGTCGTCAAGCTTATCGCGATGTTCCGGGTCGATAGTCTGATCTATCCCAGGAAAACGTTGTGCGTTTGGATTAAGGACGCTTTGGACCAGATTGCGACCTTGTTGTTCTAGGATTCTGGTTACTATGGAGGATATTAGGGAGTCGAGAGCGGGGGTTGTTCCCACTTCCTGAGGAGCCTCTACTTGGGAGGAACTAGACAAAAATGAATTATTGTGGTTTTGTGCATCTCTGAGAGGATTGTCCATATTGGCTATGGTAGCTAGATGATTCCTATGAAGGTGAATTGGAGGGTTAATGCGTGAGTTGGGTTCTGTTGGGTTTTCACCACCAGGACTAGTAGAAGTACCCGATCGAAGGTCTGGCATGGTTTAATTTATTATAAGATAAACTGTGTTTAAGATAAACTGTGTTCTTTACAAAATTATTGGCTTAAATCTAGATTATTCTCTTGAAAATTTTGTTTTTTTAGATAATTAGAAAAAATGCTTAATTACTATGCTTACACTAGTGACAGCATCCTTACGCTGGCGATGGGGATTTAGTCCTTTTCGTCCGGCTTGGCGGTTACTGCGGATCCCACGATGCGCACTTCCACTGCGTAATACACTAGAGGCTGTCTTAAAGCCTTGCCTAGTATCACTATCACGGTTCTTTAGTTTTTGGTTCACAGTTCACAGTTCTTTAGACCGGTGATTTTCGTAGTTTGTGGTTCTTAGGACCGGCGGTGTTTCCGAGCAATTTGCGCGAGGGCTACTTAAGGCCAACAAAGTCTGCACGACGTGCGGGAGCTACTTGAGGTCACTTGTGTCGACACAGAGCGCGGAGCTGCTTGAGGTCACTTTAATTGCACGGTTCGCGGAAGTTAATTTGGATACGATGCACGGGAGCTACTTTAGGTCACTGGCAATAGACGTACCGTTCACAACCTTCGCGATTTACCACCGGTCCCTGCTCGGGCGCCAATTAACAAATAATAGATTTATTTGTTTTAAAAAAAAAATTTATTTTTTTGATTTTTAATGGGGCAGTACTTCCCCTTACACGTCAAAACTAATTCTAAATACAAATTTCTTATCCACTACCTTAAATACTAATCTGTCGTCCCATGCGTCGCTGTCGTGCCGGCTCGGGTGACGGTGCTCCGGAACGTGGAATGTGTGGCTCAGGTGACGGTGCTTCGGAAACGTGGAATGTGTGGCTCAGGTGACCGCGACGATCCCACGATGAAAAGTGCAGCGGTCAGTTGTATGATGGAAAGTCGATGCCATTCGCCTAATTCCAACACGTACAGATCAGGTGATGTTGGCGTTGATCTGTTTGTCGTTAACTTATGAACATGCATGTAACTCAAGGGTATCAAGTGACCTTATGAGACTCAATTTTTTCATATAAAGCTGACAAATCTATATTTTTGGAGGGTGTCACTGCTTTTTGCAACACTAATTGTAAAAGTTCTCTAACACACACTTCAATCTGCAAGTCATCGAAACGATTTTTTAAGCTTTTAATCACTTTATCATAATTATCACTGGTAGGTGGATAACTGTTCACCAATCGAGCCGTACGAGAATCATTGACCATAGACTGTTTCAGGTATTGAAATTTGTCCTCGTTGGTGATATTAACATCTACATGGATCTGCTTAAATACACTCAAAAACTTTAACCATTCATGAATATCACCACTAAATTTATACAATTCGATTTCGGGTAATTTAATGGTTTTCTTTTTATCAGTCACAATAGAAGGTGTAACATTCGATTGAACCGCACTTACACTTTGTTGAGATATTAAATAATTAAATTTGAGTTTAGCCGTTAAAAAATTATTTTTATATTCATTTGCATCGTCGTACACATACTTACTTAGGGTAGTCCTTGCTTAGGCCTTCTTGTGTTTAGTGCCTGGTTTTCTTGCACTAGGTGCTGTTGAGCCCGGCTTGTTGGTGCATTGTCTTTTTTGTTTGACGTTTCTGGAGGCGTCTTCTCCTCTGGTCTACGTCTTTTTGGAGTCGGTTTTGCAGCTCCTCATATTGATTTCAGTGCCACCACTTTGGCAGGGTAGCCTTTTCCTGGCGGCTTCGCTATGCTTTTTAGTTTATCCTCGACACTTATTTTGTCCATTTTGTCTTGGATGATTAGTTTAGCAGTGTTTTGAGCGAAGGTAAGAGGTACCTCTATGTTCTTCGACTTTCTGCCACACAAGAGTCCTTCAGCCTTTTTGTTGTTGGGACTCTTAAGGCTGTCTCCGCCCTTATTTATTTTTTTTAGTTCTGATATGTTGTTTCTATGAGAACCGCGAGTCTGTCATCCGAGCCAGAGCTCCGAGCCAAAAGCTCGAATGGGCATTTATTGAAATGGGATCTCGCCAGGGTGTCCGCATATTCGCGACTAACTGCAGCTTAGCAATGGCTCAGAACCCTTATAATTTAATCAAAAATGTCCAAAAGATCTTCCTTCTGGATTAACAATGGGTGGAGAACTTGAACGGGTATCTTTTGATATAGAAAACTTCCAAAATTTCAGAATCGCAATGAGGGAATCAAGTAACTTATCGAGATGCATGATATATTCTCTAAAGTACAGATGTACCAGTGTCAGCATTTATTTGGGTGCAGTAAAAGTGACTGAAATCAGTTAGTAAACTTCATCAGATTCAAGATTAAAAAAAGTTTGGGTCGAGCCCTTTTTTTTATGTAAAAGCTCTAGTAACAACTCATTTTCCAATTACTGAAGGCTCCCTTCAGACCCTAGATCTTTGCCCATAACCGTTTTTTAAGGATGTTCGAATGCACCTTAGTGAAATTACCAGTGGTCAGTCGGTCGCAGATGGTCAATCTTGTAATTACAGTAACAATGCTGAACGTTTGACTAGACTTTTGAAAAATTCTATTTGCATTTAAATTTAAAAATAAAACTACCTACTTACTTACTAAGGTGGCGCTCCGTATTTGGGGTTAGCTTGGTCCTCAACCAACAGCCTCTCCAGGCGGCACGGGGTGTTTCTGAAACACCTTAGATGCGGTTGTTCTCTGCTGCTTCATCTGTCGGGGTGGAAATCTTAGACTCTTCAGGTCTAAAAAATAGTAATCATTTGCTCCACATTGTAACACTAGACATTAGACACCGTACAGGTTCTGTACTTGGTACTTGGTCCTGTACTGCTTGGTACTGGTCCTTACAAACAAACAAAGATTACACCAAGAGAGTTTGCACTCTCAAACTGCTCACAAGATTCTGCGGTGTAGGGGAGAAACGGGATGGTTATGGCCGTATCACAATGTGGCGTTCGAGCGCTCGGGCTTCTGACAGCATGAGTAGGAACAATGAATTCATACGGAGTAACACGGAATGCGACCATAGGCGTTGTTTCGGCTTATATCGTAAATATCGAGCTCAACGCTAGAGTAGAGCTACTGACTACTCGGTCGTGCGTTTTGACATCTGACAATGCTTGTATAAGTGCGCTGAATGTGTGTATAGATTTTTTCAGGAAACTTTGCTTGCATTTTTTCATATACCGATTCACATTTCGTTGAAAAAATTATAGTTTAAAAACCTAAAAAACACGCTTTTAGAGATAATCTAACTAAAAAGTAACAAATATTTCTTAGTATAAGAATGAAATTACTGCCGAGATAAATAATGTCACTGTTCTAAAAGCGTGGCGTGCTTTGTATGACATTTTTAAACTAACTCTTCATTTCGAAATGAAACTAGTGAAAAATCATATTAATTGATGTACAAAGCATACAAAGCACCCCACGCTTCTTCTAAGCAACTAGCGCTTATTTAGCGAAACTATAGCAATATGTTTTCTTATGGACTGAGTACACAATGATGATAAAGGGAAATAGGCATTTTCAAACGATATTATTAGTCGCAACAGACGACAGGAATGACCTGAATCAGATGTACATCATCTTGTGTGTGAGGCAGACGGCCTTACCTGTTTTCAAAACAGCAAAATGTCTACTGGTCCTGATTAATACTTTTCTAGCAAACTACTACCATATGACGTGATAGCGCCGTGGCGCAGTCAGGAGGGCGTCAACCTCTGATGCGCAATGAGCCAGTTCGGATCCCGATTACAACAACGCCAACGAATGTTTATTTCCCGGCTTTTCTCCTCGGCGGGGTGGTGGCGAAGTACACTAGTACACTTGCCTCCTCACAGCATGCCCAGCACTGATAAGTCGCAGGTTCTGCGTCTTTGGCAAAATACTTCCTCGATGAACCTCAGCTTGGCCAACATAACCAGTTTTCTTAGCTCCACAGGCCAGGGTTCCTCTTGGGTCGGTGCTGGGCCCTCTCCTTTCGAACCTAATGTATGAGGGTGTTGTGCGACTAGGATTTCGCCTAGTCCGGGTTAGCATCACCGGATTTGCAGATGACATAGTAATCGGTTGTTAGAAAACATACAAAAGAAGTTGAGCAAGCCATAAACGCTGCAGTCGCCCAGATAAAGCAGAAAAACCGTAACATACATCGGCAACCAAAATATCCGATCCAAGGAAGCGGTTAAATACCTAGGAGTGATGTTTGACCACACACTGCGGTTCAAATCACACGCAGACTATGTGAGCAAAAAGGCATCTAAACTGCAAATGCCACTCTCCAGAATACTGCCAAACGTTGGTGGGCTGGGACATGCAAATAGGACTCTGTAGTAGAGTGGTGAGCTTAGTCATGCTGTATGCTGCACCAGTCTGGGCAGAAGCGCTTCAGAGGAAGGGAATTGCCGACAATTATCATCGGTATACCGGCTCTGTGCCCTGAGGACAATAAGCGGCTAATGGACGATTTTCTGGCCACGGTGGGTACCGTGAATACCTATATCGATTCGGACACGATACTTCTCACTTTGTCCAAACCAAGAGGAAGACGTGAGGCACGTTATCTTCAAATGTAGACGCTTCGCAAATTGGATAAATACTCTACCAGGATCAGAAAATATAATTCAGCAAATGGTGGAGTCAGAGGAATACTGATTATCTGCGTACTAACCAAGAATGTGCAGACAGAGCTGAGGAGAGTAGAAGCTGCAAGAAAAGAAGCAGAGGCAACAGGAGCAGTAGAAGCAGGAGGAAACTTACAAATACAGGAGTAGCATGAATTTCTTGCCAGCCCCGCGAAGTAATACTTAGCGGCAGTCTCGCGGGGAGAGTGGCATAAGAGTTCAGGGCGTGGTTTAGTAAGTAGTTATAGACTCGACGCAACTGGATAGGGTCTGTGAATCGTGCTAGTAAAGGGTCCGCCAAATAATTTTTTTTTTTGAAAATGCTATAAAAAAAACTACTGAATATTTTCTCAAATTTCTTTTTTTATTTGAAAGTACAATCCTTCCGGTTAATAATGGAAAATAATTTCATTCAAATGGCTGCCTCGGCTGGCCATGCAGTAGCCTACACGATCGGTCCAATTTTTAAGCACATTATCGATTGTGTGCAGCTGTATTTCACCAATGGCTTCACGAATATTGTCCTTTAAAGCGTCAATTGTCTCTGGCTTGTCGGCGTAACACTTATCTTTGACGGCACCCCACAAATAATAGTCCAACGGTGTCAAATCGCAGCTCCGAGGTGGCCAAACGACATCAGCTCTGCGGCTGATAATGCGATCTTCAAAAACAGGGCGCAAAACATCGAGTGTAGCTTCGGCTGTGTGGCACGTAGCGCCGTCCTGTTGAAACCAAATGTTGCCAATATCCTCCTCTTCAATTTTTGTGAACAAAAATTCGTTCAACATGGCCCGATAACGATCGCCATTGACTGTAACGGCCACTCCTTGCTCATTTTCGAAGAAAAATTGCCCAATTATGCCTCTAGACCAAAATCCACACCAAACAGTGGCTCGTTTTGGGTGCACCGGCTTTTCAATGTATGCGTGCGGGTTTTCTGTGCCCCAAATGCGACAATTTTGCTTGTTTACATACCTGCCAAGATCAAAATGAGCTTCATCTGAAAAGATGATTTTTTTGGCAAAATCGGCATCTTCTGTAAGTAATGTCGCAATATTTCCCAGCGTTGTTCAAGCGTATACACAACCATATTCGTTCAGCGGAAGGATAAAACTAATTATCTGTCAAATCAGACATGAGCTAAGTGTTGCCATTCACGAAATAAGCACTACTTGAAAAAAAAAAACGTTAGATGGCGGACCCTTTATATATGAAAATTCCACATCCGTTTGGCGCATACAAGAGAAAAATAAATAAAAACAGGCTGGATTTAAATGAACATCTTCCTTCGCACCCTCAATTACACCAGCTTTGTGGCATCAAAATGGCGCCTAAGCGATTATTGTACCCTGACGCGCATAGTGAGTAGCCACCTTAACCTTCCATATGTAATGTGTAAATGTAATTTACAGATTTCACAAAATCAAAAAATGTATTTAATTCCTCATAATGTTACAAAATTATCTGTTACTAGAGTTTTTAATATTTAATGTTTGAATATATTTTCTGAAAGGTCATCAAACATTCATAAAAGTATTCAAACATTAGAAACAGAATAAAGCCCTCGTCTGATCAATGCAGAGCCAAAAGAGACATTGTCATGAAAACCGATTAAAGTATGAAAAAGAGAGATAATATATGTAATATATGTTAATAAAAAAACGTGTATTTTTCCAGTAGCAAGGGCCAAGAAAATATGGAAGCAGGAAGAAGGCAGCAGGCCTTTTTTTTCAGTTATGTAAGCCGCTTGGTTAGAGTGTGAATAATAAAATAACCTTTCGTACATTATTGAATATGCTTTGTTTCCAACCTGTTTGAATTTTGTTCGATATGGACCCATGTCAAAAACTATTTAGAATTTTTGGGAGTCAATTGGGAAAACGCCTCAAAGTTATGGAGTGGTCCGAAAGCTGGAAAACTAGGTCTCATGCGAATTGTAACCAATCGGAGTAGAAAGACGTTCCTTACAGTCCCTTCAGGCAAGGAGTTTCGCAACTGAAGCACTGAAAATCGCCGGTTAAGCCCGGTCAAGGTCAACATCAACGGCGAAGCCAAATACCCATTCTCATGTTCTGTAGTAGGTGGGATCGAAAGATTATGAGCTGCTTACACCGAATTTAACCATCATCTCATACCGCGATTATAATGAATACGCTTGAGCCGTGGAAACAACATCGGTTGCCGCACTTCATAAAACCTTTCAAGACACTTAAATCCACTTTGTATTAAGCAGTTTTTTTCAATAGAAAATACGATAAGAATTAATTCCGACTCTAATGCAATATTTCTGAATTTAATTCGCAATTAAAAACGCAATTTGTGAAATTAATATTTGTAATTAGTCAGGCTTAGCTTAGAGAAGTGGTGGATAAAATTATTTAAAATATTTTCGCCTCAATGCAATTAGAACGACGGAGTGAAATGCTAACTCATAAGTATCGGTGAGGCGTTAAAATAATACTACCGCGATAAAATGAACTAAATTAATCAAATTTAACACAACACGGAGCAAGTTATTGGATAACACCCAATAGTTATTATTTTAATACCACAAATAAAGTTATGGACGCTCTCTTTGATTCAATAGGCTAGATGTGCCTATCGCATATCAAGCACCATAACAAGAGCTCGTCCCGTATTGCAAAAAGTATACGTTTCATGGGCATTGAATTTTCAGAGAAAAAACGGAATTTGTCGGCTGCAAGACTCATGTTAATTATTTTTTATCAATGAAAATTAATAAAGTGCTTGTTCAAAAATGTATGATATCATCACTAACGGAGTTAGAGGACGTTAAATCTGGTGAATATTATTTTTCAATAAGATACGCTTGGTTGATGGTTCATGTTACGGTCGGCATAATCGTCCATCTGAGCAAGTTATTTGGAAAACGATGAATAGTTTTCGCACCTCGTACGCTCTAGTAGATAATACGCATCCCCAAAGACGACAAACAGGGTGAAGAGAAGAAGTTATTGCCGTTGTGGAGCGCAGTGTTGAAGACAATCCGAATGAGTCGATTCGCCATCGTGCACAGCGATTGGAACTATGCCCATCCACTTCGTGGAAGATTTTACGAAAATATCTTGGCTTAAAAGCTTATAAGATCCAGCTTGAGCTGGATGATCCGGGCCATTTTTGGTTAATTGAATATATAAACGAGCAAAATTGCCGAATTTGGAGTGGAGAAAACCCAGAAGCATTTAAATTCACTATTTAGTGTGCTTTATGGGCTGGAGGAATCATCGGCCCATATTTCATTAAAGACGATGCTGGCCAGAATGTTACCGTCAATGGAGAGCGCTATAAAAACATGATTTCTGACTTCTTCGTTCCTCTGAATGACATTGACGTGACAGAGCTTTGATTTCAATAAGATGACGCAACATGATGGCGCGCGACACCATAAATTAATTGCGGGAAGCATTAGCTGAGCGCAACATTTCGCGTAATGGACCTGTGGACTGTTCTCCACGATCTCACACCCTAAGAAGAACCAAAATCAGTGATCCCAGTGGAAGCATATAATGCCTACCACTCCGAAGGTGGGAAACAACCCCTTCGCCGCCCTTTCAAGTTCGGTTATGGAGAAGGAGTTCAGCGAACTTGAGGAGAAATAATACTTCCTACGCGCCCAGCTGCAGGCTGTAGTCGGAAAGCTTAAAACGATAAAACAGATGGAGGTAGAAGAAGCAACAGGGGCCCGACAGAAAAAGCATCAACAACAGCAGCCGCAGAAGAAGGAACAGCAACAACAACAGCCACTGCAGCAGAAACAGTAGCAACAACAACAGCCGCAGCAACAGAAGTAGCAGCAACAACAAAACGCAGCAGCAAAAACAGCAGAAGCAGAAACAGTAGCAACAACAACATCTGCAGCAGCAGAAGCAGCAGCAACAACAACAGCCGCAGCAGCAGAAGCAACAACAGGCGTAACAACATAAGCACCAACAACGCCCTAAAAAGGAGAAGGTGCCACCCATCTTTACAATACCACGGCCATCGAGACCTGTAAGTATGTTATTGGTGTAGGTAACTTTCAGTTTAAATGTTTAGGCCAAAAATGCTATGCTGTTCAGTGCGAGATGCTGGAGCTTATTGAAGGAGTCCACAACGGAGTTTTTCTCCTTCACACCTAAGGCCGAGAGATTGCAGACGATGCTCCTCAAAGGCGTGGAGTCGATAACAGAATCGGAGGAAATGCTCTCAGAGCTCAAAGAGTTCGAGAGCGATGACCTCAAATTCGTGGGGGTTAAGCCATTCTCCACGGTGAGCTCCCGACGGGAGAAGCGAGTGATTCCCAGCAACAAGCTGGAGAGGCATCCCAGACTGTAACGTGGGAAAAGTCTGCAGCGTGACTTCAAGCAAATTCAGCAGTATTATGATGACTGGAAGTTGAAAATCAATTTCATCAGAATCTACATATATTGTTCAGAGCGCCTTTGTCTAGGGCCCCTCCGGACACTAGAAAAAAACTGGTGCAGGTTCTTAATTTTTGGAGCGGACGAGCGTCCACTGGCGAGACAAAGTGTGGTCTGATTTCTTAGGATGGTACTGGATCAAGACATATGTATCTATATTTTGACAAACATGTAGATGCTGCTTTGGGAAGGGTCCGGGGCGCTTTCGCTCTGACAAGATGGCTGTTTCATAGCAGCCACCTTGATCCCAAAGTGAATGGTTGCCTAAGGATGTCCCGTCTGGTTCAATGTGAGAGCCAGCCTAATAGAAAGGATTCAGGTTGGAGTCTCAGGACTTGTCTCGGGCTACATAGGACAGCGGGGACTTTCTGGGTTCCTTGTTTTTACAGCTTTCCTATTCATTCTTCTTGATCTCGGAACTAGTTTTCGCGATTTTATTGCTCGGACAACGCTTGGGGCTGAGTAGATTTCCTCGAGTTATTGATTGTGCAGTTTTCTCCGTTCGTCTGTTCCTTCGTCTTGTTTTCCACAACAGATTCTTCTTGAGATCTTGTTTTCAAAGTCTCGAAATGTATTTTTCTCCCTCTTAGTTATTTAAAAAAAAAAAATTTCACATCCTTATACTGTCTTTATTTATTCTGATCCTTAGTAGTTTTTGACAGTCAATATGGAACCAAGATATTTAAGTTCGTCTAAATTGTCAAAGCGTTTATTGGGTAAGCGTGAAATTATGATCGCTCCATGTCAGTCAGACCCCATATTTTAAGTTTTCTCTTCATTTATTCCTACGCCAACTTCCTTTCCTGCCATTAGACGTTCTTCAAAGATTTATGCGAATGCTTTCCTGACTGTCAGTATGTCCGTCCATACCCAAAAATCAAACTAAGCTTGCCGAGTAACTATGAGTTTGAAACTTTACCCTGTTATAGAGTACATGATTCTAAGCCCATAGCGACCGATTTTAGAACCCCACTGTGGTTCCTGAGATCCAGGTGAAAGTTTGCAAAATTCCTGGACCTGGAACTGTAGCTTGGCTCCTGGCCATCTGATCCCATCTGGTTTTATTATTTCCCAGCAGGTCCAGATCGTCGGCGTAAGCTAGAGTTGTGATTCCATTAAGGGATATTCCACTCTCATTTTCCTGGAGGGACTCCACTACGTATTCCAAGCACCAAATTTAAGTGATGACAAGACGTCTTCTTATTTTAATCCGTCACCCATATCGAATTTCTCAGATGGGGTGTAACCAACCTTAATATGACTTTTGTTTTAGTTTAGACATACTATACTTGTATCAGTTCCGAAGTTCCCAATCTTACATGCACATGATATATTTTCGATCGTTGCATGGAGTCATGCGCCTTTTTAAAATCAACGAATAGTTGGTTGAGCGTTTCGCGAAATTCCCATATCTCATCTAAAAACTGTCGTACATTGAAAATCTATTTGTTTGTCGAGCGGTTTCTCCTAAAGCCCAATCGGTAGTCTCCGATTGTTTCTTTAGCGTATGATGGCCTGTAATGACGCCCGCAAGCCTTCTGCGATTATTTCTCCTTAAGGATAAGAAGAATATTGTGGACTTCTTGCAGACATCAGGGCAGTTAGGGCACGCACTCAGTCATCCTGCATTCTGGATATTCCCTCCATCTAAGACTGTGTGCATTAAAGGCCCAATCGTTGATGTTGGATTTGACCGTGGAAGTAGGTAGATCTAAGGCGGTCTAGCGAGTTCATTTTCTTGGCTCCTAAGGCGACCTGGGACCCATACAAGCTTTAGTGAATTTAATCTTACGAATTTCTTCGAAAAGGATGGAAGATTCATCATAACATCTAGAGCAGTGCCCGGCGTGCTGGAGAAAACTCCCCTACAGCTGAGAGTTTGGTGAAAGAGGCCAGAATGTATTTGCATGTTAGTCGGTTCCACCAGACAATCGATGCCTCAGAGATTACCGATGTTATTATCACTGCCTTGTAGGTCCAGAGGACCTTTTTCGGCGATAAGCCCCCTGTTTTGACAAAGGCACCTTTGCATTGCCAAAAAGCTGACAGCGCTTTGGTGGTTTTTGACTCAACATGCTTTGACCAAAGAAGCTTTCTATCTAAGATGACTCACAGGTACTTAGCTTCCTTGAATATCGGGTATCAGCTGAGTAATGCCAGTATTTTTCCTCCTTCTCGTGAAGAGAACGACATCAGTCTAAAGAGAATTCACCGACAGCCCATTACTCGTGCACCAGTCCTCGATCACTTTTAACGCCACCTGTGCTTTGAGTCACTAAACATGAGCCAACAGAGAGAACAGCAACATCACCCGCATAGGCCTCGGCATCGATTTTAGAGGCATCGAGCGGATAGTCGATTTTCATCATAACAGAAGAGATAGGTCGCCACCTTGCGAGAAACTTCTGTTTACGCCGTATTTGACACATTGTTCGAGGCCTGCATCAGCGATCAATGTCCTGTGCACAAGCATTGCTTTGATCCACTAAACCAGTGCTTTATCTACGCCATGCCGCGCCGTCTAGCAGCGTTACACATGCTGTCGAACGCTTTCCTTTCGAGTGCGCATTTAATTTTCCCAACTAGGTTTTGAAGCACAGTCTCGCAAGATTTTCTGCGCTGATAAGCATAGGTATTGCATCTGCGAGAGAGGCTGCATTCGAAGGGCAACTTTGAGCACGTGCAATTCTACTAGTCTTTCCGTGCTTTTCCACAAGAAGGATGTTAGACTGATTGGTCTAAAACTCCAGGCGAGTAAGTAATCTTCTTTCCCTATTTTGGGAATAAAAACCACTTTCACCGCGCGCCAAGAATAGGTAGATAGGCAAGTGCCAAGTTAGCAATGAAAATTTTTTTCAGAGTAGGAAGCAGCTGTCTTATACCTTTCGAAACATAACAGGGAAAGATGTCATAGCAAATTCAACGGCCTCAGTCGTTGCCACACGTAACACAATATACCAACTACGCTGAGTTGTTTTCATCGTTTCAGTCGCAGTTACCATTGAAGGAGTGTACAACGAGCTGATGACGGTTTGATTTCCCGGGAAATGTGTCTGAAGAAGTAAACTAAGAGTTTCCGTTTTAGACTCAGTAAAGGTACCATCAGATTTTTTGAGTACATCTAGCTTTTTTGATTTTTTTTTTCCTCGCTTGAGGATATTAATCAACTTGCTGGTCGCGCACAGGGATTTGATCTCTTCGCAGAAGGACTTATACGAATCATTCTTTGATTTACGAATTAGCTCCTTATATTCCTTTTGCTTCGGTCGATATTTATTCCAGTTATCTTCTGAGTTTTAAGCGATCTATTCAGGAGAATTCTGGCTTCCCTGCGAAGACATTGGAGCTCAGCGTTCCACCCGGGAGTCAATTTCCTGCTGGGAGGTCTTTTTTGACAGGACATGCGAGTTCGCCACAGTTGGTGATGGCGCTGCTCAGGTTATAAACGGCATCCTCCACCAATTGCTTTGTTCTGAGTTTAGACAGGGCTTGAGTGGATTCCTCAAGCTCCTCTCGGAATCGTACCCAGTTCGTCTTTCTCGAATTCCGCTTTGGCTGCGAGGGGGAGATGTTACATTTCAATTTGAATTCGATATTTCTATGGTCTGACGACGTAACATCTGATAAGACTCTCCGGTTAGTGATGGCCTTCACATGTCTATTAGACAGGGTTAGATCAATTACCTCCTGTCGTCTCGCCGTCACAAAGGTTGGTTGAGAGCCAACATTGTTGGTCAAACGAAAGAGTGAATTTTAAAAGAGGGTCTCCTCTCCGGTTGCATTTGCTATTGTCCCCAACAGTGTTTTGAGCATAAGCATCGCAACAGGTGATGAGTCCACATTTTTAGGCTTCACACTTTTCTTCGAGTTCAGAAACCAGTGGCAGAGGCAGTACCGGTCGCAGAAAAAGTAAGCAGACGCTACGAGAAGTGTTCAATTACTCCGTGCGCTTTGTAGCTAACACTAGCAACCAACAGATCTTGTCCAGAGAATTGTATAAAAATTTGGTTGCCGATAGTGTGTTTGATATGGTGATTTAGTCCCTAGGCCTTCCGGATAGCATTGTAGCATCACGTATATCATCAAGACCACACAAGCGCTTATTCCACTCTTGGTTCTTGAATGGATACAATGTGATGATTTATGCTACCGCATTCAATTCTGCTACTGAGAAGGGCGGGCACGTTAAGTCGATTGCTGTCTTTACTTTCCTGATGGTTGGCAGTTCTACCTGAATTCCTGCTGTGTGAATAACAGAGTTTCCCAATGATGCTTGCTCTCCATGTTCAGTAAGGAATATATCGAAATATCTCCTCCATTAGGCTCCAACTCTTTCGTGGTAGGAAACGAGCTCCACGTTATTGTTGCCTATAAATCCCGATCTGGCCTGTTGTCCTTACATACTCTCGTGTTTTTTGCCCACGTTCTTCCTGAATGTTAGCAATTTTTTTTCTCCACCGAAAAGGACGGCTGACTTCCCTTCGTGGGGTCTAATTTTTCAGGGCCAGAAGTCATTGAACACTACGGGCTTTTCCCTTTCCTTCGCATTATTCCTGAAACCGAGGCTGCCCTTTAGGGGCTTTGCAAAGGTAGATTTATTTTCCGCTTATTTCTTTACAGCATATTTTATTATTGGCAATACTTGTGCTTGTTTTGCTTTGTCGTTATTTTCTATTTAGCAGTGCAAACGTATTGACGCTAGATAATACCTTCAGCTTTTTAACGTTGAATTTTTTATGTCTTGCTGTGACCCGCTTCTGTGAATTTGCTATGTATGCTTTAACATCTAGTATATTGGTTGTGTGTTACTCCATCCGTTGATATCCAGGTAGCCTTACTCAAAGTTTGTACAGATCAGATTTGTACATTCCACAGTTACGATTGGGAAATTGGTTTGCCTTCGAAATATTTTACCCAGGAAAAAACAGGCATAATGAAATTTAACGATTGCAGTACATAATTGGCTTCAATAACTTGCTATATTTTTTTGCATTGAAATCGATAGATACACTGACGCAACCACACCAAACACAAAACCAAAGAAAATCGCAAACTAAGAAAAAATTGGAAATCAACCGACAAAGCTAAATTTTATAAAGCGGCGAAAAACCGAAAACGACTGAAAAACAAAACTTGCAACTAAAATAAATATATTTAATGAACAACTAACCGCGTAATATAACCCATAACTTCTGCGGATGGCTGACTTCCTGAAACCTATGCAGTCGTATATAAAGGGTCCGCCATCTAACGTTTTTTTTTCCAAGTAGTGCTTATTTCGTGAATGGTAACACTTAGCTCATGTCTGATTTGACAGATAATTAGTTTTATGCTTCCGCTGAACGAATATGGTTGTGTATACGCTTGAACCAGAAACCAGAATAAGACGTGCGTCTTTCGTACGTCTTCCCCCGTAACACCCTGAAATTTTTCCGAGATTTTGACAGCGGTTCAGGTGCATAGCGACAAAACCCGTTACAAACGAGCTTCTATCCGTGAATAGGTGTGAGCTCATTTCATTTTACCGCAGTCTACTCCCGCCACACACACGCTTGGAATTATAACAATGTGCGCGATTGTTTACAAAATTTTGACAGCACTTGAGGTACTCACATGCTCTTTTGACAGCACTTGAGGTACCCACGTGCTCGCCCGAGCTTGTAGGCAAACGTCGGCGGCCATTTTGAGTGGGACGTCTCATTGGTGGTTTCTGGCTTGAACAACGCTGGGAAATATTGCGACATTACTTTGAAAATCATGGTAATGTTGCAGAATGTGTACGAAAATTGCGTACGGATTTTGGAAGAAGAGAAGCACCGTCAGCTCCGTATGTTCGTTATCTTGTGAAAAAAGTGAAAGAAACTGGCATCCTCATCGATAAACCAAAGCGTGAAAAGCCAAAAACAGTGCGTACACCCGAGAATATTGCCGCTGCGGCAGAAAGTGTGCGTGAAGCGCCATCAACATCAATTCACCGTCGTTCTCAACAATTGAACATTTCGGAGACATCATTGAGACGAATTTTGCATAAAGACCTTGGTATGACGCCATACAAAGTCCAATTGGTTCAGGAGTTGAAGCCAACTGACCATCCAATGCGTTTTCGCTTCGCTAAGTGGGCCTGCGATCGACTTACAGAAGATGCCGATTTTGCCAAAAAAATCATCTTTTCAGATGAAGCTCATTTTGACCTTGGCGGGTATGTAAACAAGCAAAATTGTCGCATTTGGGGCACAGAAAACCCGCACGCATACATTGAAAAGCCGGTGCACCCAAAACGAGCCACTATTTGGTGCGGATTTTGGTCCAGAGGCATAATTGGGCCATTTTTCTTCGAAAATGAGCAAGGAGTGGCCGTTACAGTCAATGGCGATCGTTATCGGGCCATGTTGAACGAATTTTTGTTCACAAAAATTGAAGAGGAGGATATTGGCAACATTTGGTTTCAACAGGACGGCGCTACGTGCCACACAGCCGAAGCTACACTCGATATTTTGCGCCCTGTTTTTGAAGATCGCATTATCAGCCGCAGAGCTGATGTCGTTTGGCCACCTCGGAGCTGCGATTTGACACCGTTGGACTATTATTTGTGGGGTGCCGTCAAAGATAAGTGTTACGCCGACAAGCCAGAGACAATTGACGCTTTAAAGGACAATATTCGTAAAGCCATTGGTGAAATACAGCTGCACACAATCGATAATGTGCTTAAAAATTGGACCGATCGTGTAGGCTACTGCATGGCCAGCCGAAGCTACACTCGATATTTTGCGCCCTGTTTTTGAAGATCGCATTATCAGCCGCAGAGCTGATGTCGTTTGGCCACCTCGGAGCTGCGATTTGACACCGTTGGACTATTATTTGTGGGGTGCCGTCAAAGATAAGTGTTACGCCGACAAGCCAGAGACAATTGACGCTTTAAAGGACAATATTCGTAAAGCCATTGGTGAAATACAGCTGCACACAATCGATAATGTGCTTAAAAATTGGACCGATCGTGTAGGCTACTGCATGGCCAGCCGAGGCAGCCATTTGAATGAAATTATTTTCCATTATTAACCGGAAGGATTGTACTTTCAAATAAAAAAAGAAATTTGAGAAAATATTCAGTAGTTTTTTTTATAGCATTTTCAAAAAAAAAAATTTTTGGCGGACCCTTTATTTTAGCATTACCTATGGTAACATACCATACAAAAAAAATTAAAAGGGAGAGCTTAACGGCGAAAGAAATAATAATTCACTTTAAACGCAGATTGCAGCAAAGAAAATCAGCCGGGTAATGAAATGAAATTGGAAAGGATATTGGCATATCAATTGGCTCATTCCATAACATTTTTTCAGATATTTTGTTAATGGAACGTATGTCAGCGAACTTTGTTCCGAAATCGCCAAATTTTGACCAAAAGAACCCGGGTAGGAGCAGCGCTCAAGAGCTCTTGAATGACGTGAATGACGATTCAGATTTGCTGAAAAGGGTCATCACTGGTGACAAAACATGGGTCGAACCAAAATCCAATCATCCCAATTGAAGCATACAGAGGAGTCAAGACCGAAAAAAGCAAACCGGTCAAATGTTAAGGTTCTGCTCACTGTTTTCTGGGATTTATATGGCGTGGTTCATCATGGGTCCCTGCCGTACGGTTCGATTTGTGGGAAAATAATTCATGGCTGTTGCATCACGATATACCTGCGCACTTTATTTAGGGTCACGTCACTGCCCTACAACGAATGACGCCTCCACAGTCTTCGCAGGGGCCTATATACCCCTCGCATTGCGATGTAATAATTCGGCCATCTTATCATAGTTCGTGTCCTCATGGTCGGCGTTCTTAGGGTCGATTGTGCCTGCCTCCTCATCTACGACTGCGTCCTCCGTCAACCCAGCGTCATCGCTATCGTCGTCCTCATCCGAAGTTATCGCCTCAGTTACTACGTCAATAAGCCCCTCCTCCAGCAGCTTGCATCACGGTTTAAGTTTGTCTGAGCTCATCACGGTGTTAAATTTACGCTGCATTCCGAGTATGTCTGAGACAACGAATGGTCGTTAGGCGGTACGCTTCTGACGATGTTAGGTCCACGGTAGAGTGGCTCTAGCTTACGGGACTCACCTGTCGATGCTCGACTAAGACGAGGTTATCCACCTCGTACTTGGATGGCTTGCGATGTCGCAGATCATACCGCCGTTTCTGCTATGTCTGGCTCCTCTCGATATTTTGCAATGCTCTCTCTCCTTTGGCCCATTTTATCCGACCCGACTGGTCCGATTCACCCTAACTCCAAAACAGCTTGTTACCTATGATGTACCCCGGAGTATACGCAAACTATAACTCGTAGAGGAGCTTTTTGTAGTATTCAATCCTCACTGAATCGTTCGCAGCTGACCCGCCCAGTCCATTCTGTGTACATTTTGAGTGCTGAAAGGATGGTCATATTGAAGCGTCCACCTGGTCATTCGTTCGTACACGTCCTTACAATAGTTCTGATGTACTCCACCCCGTTGCCTTCACAATACTACTCAAACATCTTGGATATAGAGGCTGTCCCACGATCGGTGAATATTCGTTTCGATCTTCACAGCTCGCAAAATCTTGTATTTTGTGAAACTGTCTACCATCGCTAGAACGTATCTGATACCTTTTCATCGAGTGAACGGCCCAGGGTGGTCGAGATGGACGGTGTCGTACGGTAAAGGCACTCGGTCTGCGCTGTGTAACTCTGCTTCAGTCATCCCTTTTATATTCCCGGGTGAAGAGTTATATCAGAAACAAAAGCAAAACCTAATACAATATAGGTCACATAGCGTATTCACTGCGACTGTTCCGAAAACACAGAATGGTCGTCCAAAAGCTGACAATTGTAACTAACCTAAACAAACAAACGTAAACTAAAGAAAGGATAAACTCTGCTGACGAATACACATCATACCAATAGGTCACAGAAAGCAACACTTAAGCACCAAACGCCAAATATAGGCCAATGTCCAGACGAAGGCGCCCACATAACGCATTGCAACATCGTCGCAACGCACAGTGAATCGATCCAAGAACACCCTATAAAAACCAAAGCAGAACCTCCTCATGGTATGTTGTGTGTTCCCGAACTCCTATCTGATCAGACGCGATTTTAGTTAATATAATTTTTTTTTACTTTTTTTACTCAAAAAGAAAATCTTGTTTCCATTTCTGTGAAGCTTCGCATCCTTGGAAACCAAAACTCTTCCCGTGCTTGTATCAGCGTCTTGTCCTCAGCCAAGTGACCTATATCGTCGTGACAGAGATATCAATCGAAACTCTCCATCTTATCGTGTGGGGCACCACTCACGCTGATCACGATAATGAGCTCTTATCTGCAAAAAGTGTCTAAATAGCGGAGATGTGGGCTCTCGAAGTTTGGAGTCGAGGTCTTAAGGGGATTGTATGGGAAAATTTGACGGTCGAGAATTTTCAATTCTGATATTTCACATCTCCATTCGAAGCTGATCACGATAACGAGCTCTTATCTGCAAAAGTGCCTAAATAATGGAGATATTAGTTCTCGAAGAAGGAGATGCTGAAATCCTTCCTTTTGCAGCTGCTCTTTCCTAACTGTTGATTCGGATGATTACATTATTATCTCCCGCAACCTAGTGTCCTGCCACTACATAGACACTAACCAATCGTCATCCGTGATGTGCAGATAAAGCACCAAAAACGATGCTTCTTCCAACGTTTTCAACCCGTCCGCCGATTACCGACTTAAAGCGTTCACAAAGCTTGATGTACGGTCTGGAATGTGAATTCCTGTAGCTTAGGCCACGCATTCGCTTGTGGGTAATCTTGGGCTTGTGCTTTGTGGCTATGATCGCCTCGCAATCTGTTACCTTGAAGTCCCTTTCTAGCAGGTAAACTCTGAAAAGATCGAGACTGTCCTTATCGCCAACACCTCTAATTCGTAGGAATGATACTTCCTTTCATGTTCCGAGAGCTTGCGAGTGTAGAACAAAACCGGACGGAAGGTCGAGTCTACCTTCATCCTCTGAAACAAGATTCCTGCCAGGCCCACGGCTGACCCATTAGTGTGTACCTCGTGCTCGCACCAGCATCATGCATCCTCCTGCTGGATTGTCCATACCAATTTTTGATCCCCTTTTGCCAAATAAGTCATAAGACTGCGCATATTCCTTCACGAACTTACTAAAGAACCCGGTGAGTTCTAAGAAATGTTGCACCTCATGGATGTTCCGGTGTGCTAGGAACTTGGTGATCGCTGTATTCTTCTTCCGGATCGGCTTAAGCCTATCTTTATCCATCTCGTACCCAATAAACGTAATAATTGTGTTGAAGAACACACGCTTGTTGACATTCAGAGTTAATCCGAATCCTTTAGCAGTCTCAGAACGCTTTACAGCTTATCCAAACCCCCTTCGATAGTTTTGCTGGCTATGATGGTATCGTACAAGTACACTGCTACATCGCCTTTCCTCAATCGTGACTTCACCGAATCCATACAGCACTTCGCCTATGACGGGTTTCGGAAATTTCCGTTTCTGTGTGACCTTATTGAGCGCGCGAAAATCTATACAGAACCGATTTGTCCAATATTTCTTCTGGGCGAATAATAGTCCGATGATGACGGCCGTATATCCCCTAAGCTCTAGCTTACCCCCAATTCCTCAACTTTCTCCTTAACAACTGCCCGTTTGGTTAAAGGAAACCTATACGGTTGTACACTGATTGGCTGTACTGAAGACAATTGAATTACGCACTCACCTAGCTTAGACCCCCCAACTCCTCGATGATCAACGCAAAACAGTCCCCATGGGTGTTGACTATATTCTGCAGCATCTGCCTTTAGGCTTCTCCCAAACATCAAGTTCAGCAACTTCTAATTTCTTCCTCGGAACCCTTTGATACTCCACCTCGGTTAAAAGCACTTGCTGCGACCCGCTTTGCAAGCCATCGAAGATATACAAGTTCTTAAGCGATTTTTCGATCCTGACCTAGGAGCTCCCAACCTATGATCACGGGATAAGCTTGACTATCGTCAGGTACCACTAAGACCTCACACCAAGGCGTCAGTTGGTACACGGAAATCTTCCGCATATGTATGTACATATATGCGACCTATCGCGGTGCAACCACCACCATCCCCACTACCTCTTTTCTCATCGGCTCAGTGTCTGCCCTTCTACATCACGTCGACCGCTTTACCACTGCCCACGTCGCTCCGCCGAGAATTCTCCGTCGCACGCTAACAATTGGTCCTCAAACTCACAACCCAACGTACTCTCTTTAGAATTTCGTCCACTGACGCCGCGCCGGCCTCTCTGCTCAAAATTCTTTTAGGCACTCACCATCCGAGAATCCCTGTGCGATATATTTCACCAAAGATGTACTCTGAACGTGATCTCTTGACGCAATCATTTTCCTCTCGAATATGTATTCTCCCACCTTCTCACCATTCTTCTGCCTACCCTCACGCAGGCGATCATGAACATCTGCGTCATCGTCTACCGTTGGAAAACTCTGGCACAACTCATTGAAGAACTGCTTTGATGATTCCAGGGGCGTGCTACAGCTCCATAACATAGCCGATCCAACCAATTTTGTTGTTGTTACCATTAGAACCACCTTCTCATCTTCCCCATAGATGCGTTGGATGTCCTCCACCTTCCTTAGCCAGGCTTTGGACGACAGCCGCGCGATGGCTTTGTAATCGAACTGCTTTAACATATCCGCAACAACTCTGACGGACCAACACTCATCTGCCCTTGGTGCGACAAGAACGTCACGGGAGGAACACGCATCAGCTCTCGGTGTAATGACGATTTTTCCGTCTCATGAGCCGTCTGTTCCGAGTGGGCCACTGCAAGTTTCGCAAATGCAGCCTTCTGCCCCCACAGCTCTTTACGCATCTCTTGGAATTAGTCGCATCCAAAAGCCGCTCGAGCAACTCATCTTTCAGGCCGCCCTGGTCCGAACCCTGTTTCTTTAATTCCTCGCGTATTTGGTCCCTGTTCATCAATCCATACTTTTCTTCCCATTTCAACAGCAGCACGGTTCACACTGCTATCGGTTATATCTCGATCGGACGTTTATTTGCTTTTTTTTTTGTTTTTTTTCTTTATCCCACTCCCGATCTGTAAGACAGAGTGAAGCCATAGCCAAATCGAGGGCGCAGATGCTCTACAATGAATAACGCATATACAGTCTTCGCAGCGGCTTTCGCATTGCGACGTAAGACTACCAACTTCTCATTAGGTACCCTTGAATATACATATGTATACTTCAGACATCTTAAGAGCTCTGGAAATAGGACAAAGCGTGATTTTAGTCGTCAAAAATTATTTTCGAAAAATGTAACCTAAAGTCCATTCCTGTTTTTATAAACTTAAATAAACTCAAAAACCTTTCTTCCTTAAAAAAATTAAGTTAAGGTTAAGTACATTTTTACTATGCCCATAGCTCAGAATTAAAATCTTGTAACTATTTTTCGCTGTTATTATATCCAGTTTAATCCCAAAAAGTAAGTATTAACTCGGTGATCCGGCGGCTTAAATTCATCTTGAAATCAAAGTCGAAGCATGGTGTGAATTAAATTAAAGCCCTTCCAAAACTTCTGCCATCACCACAATCCATACAGGCGAAAAAGAAATATCAGTATTATTGAGAACCTTGAAAACTCAGGAGAAAGACTGGTAATTAAAAAGCAATTACGTGGTCCTGTTGTAGCGCCGTTTCAGCTTAATGGATGAACTTGCATAATTCCTCCATTTCACGTTTTTTAGTAAGTATCTGTGATTTACAGTGAAGTGGCTTTTGGGTTTCTGTTCTCTTCTTCATACTTTCCTAAGGAAATTACGAAATAAGGCTCACGCATACTTGTACTTATGTTAAGGTTAAGGGTCATTTGAAAGTATTTTCTCCTCTCACAGGTCTTACAGATGAAAAGTTAAATCAATCTGTTGAACTGTGAAACTAGATAAAGGAATAGCCTTCGAAAAGACTGCAGAAAGGAAAAGACGAAGACGAAGGAAAGAACATTGCTTTAATTGAACTGAACTCAGAGATTCATTAAACGATTCCTAACGACTCTTTCTTGTTTGCAACTTAGTTCGATTTCGAAACATTGTTCAAGAATTTTACATAAAATATTTATTTGCTACCATTTCAAGGACTTGCGCATATTTACATGGGACGGATGGTGTGAAATAAAAGTTTCGTTGATATCAAGAGCTACGGCTGCTGATAGAACTTCATCTTCGGATGAGAAAACTAATTACTAACTAATTTGTATTCACTTGCCTGCAACAGGGAGCGAAGATTGTTTGCAAATTTAATTCTGCGCACAATTAATCGTAACAGCAATTAATTTAATAAATTTTCTGAGACAATGCAATAATTGTGCAAGGGCTTGTGGTCGCAAGATGAGTGAAATTTGTTCTTTGAAAGTCCTTAGTCCTTGGTACATTTTGCATTAAAACATTCATCTAGCTAGAAAAAGACCAACTGTGCATAAAATATTAAATGGAGCTAATCCTTGATAACATGCGTTGTCTTAGAGAATATTTCATAAAAGTGAGCACAGTAACAACATCTGGAAATTTGAAGAAAAGTGGAGCATTGGGTTTCATTCGACGTGATGGCTAACATCACTGACACAAAGGGAGGTATGTCCATAAACTTATCGCAAATTTGTTGCTACGGTAGGATCGTCAGAAAAGTTTATTGAAAATTGTATTCACTTCGTTTATAGTACAAATGCCTCGTAAAGACGCACGCTTACACCTAGCTTAAATTACCTACTATAAAAGGCTCTGTCTTAATCACATTCGTAAAATGAACTGACATTCGAGAGCGTCGCTTAATGGGTTAAAATTGTGAAAACTTACTACAAAAAGAGTAGATTGGTTTCCCGAATTACGGGAAGGTTCTGTTAGGTATAATCTTCCATCTGAGTATAGACAAAACTGCAAAAGGATTCGAAAAAACTCAAGTTGTAGCGAAAGGTTAGACGATTTTTTAGGCCAAAAGAAGAACATCTGCACAACATGATAAAGATCGAGTTTATAGGCACAATCCGAAAATCCTTCACCAACTGATATTCATCAAATTATGGACTAATTAATGCTCGAAATGTGTCGAAAAGTAATCGAAAATTACCTTATAAGTATCAAGTCCTACAAAAACTTGCTTGGAAGACATTTGAGTGATGTTATATCTCCGTCACAATGGCGATACCCAAGCAATAGAATGAAATAAAAATTTTATTGAAATCTTAATCGTAAATGTGTTTTACATAAATTTAGTTTGGGAATACTAGTTGGATCATCTTATATTATAAATGTACATACTGAAATGGACAAATGATCTTCACTCATAAAGTGTAACAATATATTGTTTACATTTATCCGAGAAAGTTAGCGCAAACCTGATTATATTGTACTATTGCATGTATAGCAGTTAGGTGTAATACGGGTAGGTCCTCCTAAGGTAACAGTGCCTATTCGAATGTCTCCTGATTTTTGAAGTCATCCTCATTGTCAGGGGCGTAAACAGAAAAAAACACCAGAAGAAAAAAGAAAAATTATTGTAAAGAAGATAAATCGTATTCCGAACTGGCACTATATAGGTATTAGGTAATAGAAAGAAGTCGATTTACAATTTCAAGCATTATCAAACGATACAATAATAATCCTACCTTTGAAAGTTCCGAACGGTCTAATCGCTCAAGGAAGCTGCCTTCTGAGAATGAGGGTCAGATTGTGAGAGCAAATAAAATCACCCAAGACTGAGCTGATTAAAACTCTTTTAAGTAGAATGTTCATCCAAAACAGTTTCAAGAGCTTTTCATTATTCTGGATACAACGCACAGGTACCAAGGCGAAAACTATCATTAGTAGAACTAGTGGAAAAGAAAATAAATAAGCCGCAGGGATTTTGGAACAATGTGATGTTCTTAGACGAAAGCAAATTTAATATATTTCAATCGGACGACATGATACTCGTGCGGAGGAAACCTAACGATGAACTCATCCTTAATCCCACTTCTTCTTCTTCTTAGATGGCATTACAGCTCATGGAGAGCCAGAGCCTAGCTTTTCTTATTCACTTATGTTGTGAGCGATTTGTTTTTCACACAAGTGAACGGGACCTACAGTTTAATGCCGATTCCGAACGGCGAGAGTCGAGAAGCTTTTTCGAGGCAAGTGTACTACGGAGGGTTTTGCCAGTTCCCCGCTGAGGAGAGAAACCGCGTAATGAACATTCGATGGCGTTGGTGTTATCGGGATCCGAACTCGCTCATCGTGCGTCAGAGGCCGACACACTACCCACTGCCCCACGGCTCTCTTTTTTAAGCAGATCTAAACAGCAAACTGAAACATTCAGCGCCAAAGGTCAAATATTTCGGTTGATTACAGCAAAAGATTTGTTGAGTCCATGCTGAAGAGATTAAAATCAATAATGAAGCAGAAAATATTTATACATATTTTCATGTTTGTTTTTACCTTCATGACAATATTTTAAATGTTTGAACACTTATGTCCATCCTAAACTATGAAATTTGTTTATGTGTTATTTTCTGTACGAAATATTTATTTTTTTATTTTTTTTGACTTTTGTGATCACAAATACCTCGATACTCGTATTAAATAAATGTTTCCTAAAAGAACAAATTTCTAATTCTAACAAGATTTTGTTTAAAATCTTATCTTATTTTGAAAATGGCTTTGTGTAAAACTTTCATCTATCCCAAGATAAAGCAAGCCTTCTCAAAGAACGTTGGTGATCGCCTTTAGCATTTTGCTGTTCTGTACTTATTGTGTTCATTCTGATGTGCAAAGATCCCAGGGCTCGGGACGCTTTTGCTCAGACAAGACGGCTATTTAATAGAAGCTATCTTGGTTCGAGAGTGAAGGTTATCTGCTATATCGCCTATGGATGGTTCAATGTGATTGCCAGCTTAATAGAAAGCATTCGGATATTTGAGCGCCAAGCCTCAGAACTAGTCTCGGATTATGTAGAACATACGAATCTGAGTGGATAAAATGTTGCCCTAACTAGGTCTTTAGCAACATGGCTACAATTGTACCGGTAGACAATTTTCTGGTAACGCTGATTCCAATCGTGGCAAGAGTAATGGCTAACGTCAATTACCTGAACTTCGGGGCTTACTGCCGTAATAATTTATATCACAAGTGGGTTCGACTTACCGTCTTTGTCACCCTAGGAGCATTCCCCTATTTTGATCAAAGAACAGATTGGCTGATCCAGAACAGATTAGCGATGACCCTAGCCCCAAATTTCGTGGAACGGGAACTCCTTCACGAGCACGATGTCGCGCTCTGCGAGCCGGAGCGGGAAAGGTTCAGTAGGACGGTGCCAACCGTCCATCAACACTTTTGGAAGGATATAAGTTAAGATAGGTGGAAGCTTTAGGTGTAAATTAGACTTTTGACAGTATATGTACGTAAAACAAAACATAGAAAATTAATCAATGACAAAAACCAAAAATAAGAAAAAAGGATACAAACTTAAGCATTATAGGTATACTAATTCGTTCCGAGGGTTCTGGCATCTCATAATGATATATTGTAGTACATAATCGCTTTATGAAGATTATTTCAAGGTGCTTCACCAAGTTAATCGTATTAAGGAAAAGTTGGATATTTTGATGTTTTTGTTTTGTTTGTATGGGAAATTTTAGAATTAATTTGAGCAATGTTCGTGAGCGAATCTCTTTGCTGTGTACGTCCACCTTTCTCGTTACAAACAGCTGTTTTGGCACTGAGTGAAACACAAGTGGGCGAAAATACCGACTTTTCGGATTTGAGCCTGCCTGGGTATAACTTGGTGCTGTATATATGAGGCTATCAGCGCAAAAGTGGTGTAACCCACAAATTTTGTTGGTTGCTCTTCTGGTGTTATATACATTCCTTACAATACCAACTATCATTACAAAAGTGGCGTAAGCCACTTTTAGGTATTAAAAAGCAGATAGAGCTGAAAAAATAGTTTTTGCTCAGGGCATAAAAAATATAACAATGTAATAGAGCAAAAGTGGTGTAAGTTGAATACACCACTTTTGCATTATGGAATGAATGATTGGTCAGAGATGCATCGTAAGGAAAAACAATGCAGCTGTGCAAATAATTGCACTAATCAGTTTTCGAAAAAAAGGGTTCAAAATAAACAAGCATATTGCTTATCAGCGGTTTTCCATATTATTTGAATAGCTGCGTATATTAACCCGCTGGCCAACATATCACACCTTAATTGTGCAGTTCGGTAAATGGTCTCCACATCACTTCGTTTTTGGACGCAGCCGAGAGTAGGTGTAAGTAGTTTGAAATAAAAAAACAGTGTCAAAGAGTGTAAAAATTGAGAGGCTCAACACGAAATTTCATTGAAAATCTTAACCAAAAATCTTAAATCATGGACGAACAAGATGATACTACTTCAGGTAAGTTAAAATATTGTGTGCAAATTAGAAACAAACGTGTTAAAGTTAAGTATGTTTTTAAATAACGTTGGTTACAGCTGAAGATTTTGAAGAATCTGGCTCTGAATATCTACCATCCCCTGCACCCTCATCAGACTATGATGACTCTGAAGAAGTTCAACAAATCAGAACTAGTTCAGCCACAAATTTACAACAGCCACAGCCAAGCACGTCTAGTTCAATAACAGCAGAACTGCAAGTAAGTATGGGGTCACCAACTGAAACTCCCAACCTCAAAAGTAGAAAGCATTTAAAAAAGCCAGAGGCATGGCAGCGAAATGTGCTTAAATTACAACGAGCAAAAGGCGAACAATATAAGAACCACAAAAAGAACATTGTTCCTGCGAAGACACCTAAAACAGGCGAGTGTCCATGTCCCAAGAAGTGTCATCTAAGAATAAATGAGGAACGTCAGCTGGAAATATTTAGAAGTTTTTACGCATTGGCAAATTTCGACGCTCAAAAAGCATTACTGCTCTCATTAGTTAGAGTGAAAAACAAATCCAGAAGTTACACGGTAACAGAGAAATCAAGAAGACAAAAAACACACATTTATTATTTATTAGGTGAAGATGGTGTTGAGTTTCAGGTGTGTAAAAAATTCTTCCTAAGAACTTTTCAAGTTTCTGATGGACGTGTAACTAGGGTGTTGAAGCATAAATGTGCCCATAGTGTTCCACCTATTGATCAGAGAGGTCGACAAAGCTCTGTAAACAGAACACCAGACAATAAGATCGTAGAGGTAAAAGAATTCATTGGCCGGTTTTCAGTTTATGAGTCTCATTATACCAGACATAAAAGTGAGAAAAGGAGATATATTTCATCGGATCTGAGCCTTGGACGAATGTATTCTCCTTATAAAGAAAATACACCTGAACCTGTCTATCTTTCATTTTCAATTAAATTTCTAATGAATGTTTTAACCTACGGTTCCATGCACCCATCAGTGATTCTTGCAAAAAATGTGATCTCTTCAATAACAAAATTAAATGTGCTGAGAATGAACAGCTAAAACAAGAGTTGCAACGTGAACTGGAATTACACCAAAGGAAAGCAGATAAGGCCAGACAAGGCTTAAAAGACGATACAACCTTGGCAAAATCATCTGCTGACGTCACTGTAATCACTTTTGATTTAATGAAAACCCTACCTACCCCTGTGTTAAGTACTGGAATAGTGTATTACAAGAGACAACTTTGGACTTTTTGCTTTGGAATTCACAACATGGGAACAAATGATGCCTACATGTTTGTTTGGGACGAGTCTGATGCTTCGCGAGGACCCCAAGAAATTGGATCTTGTTTACTTTACTTTTTTAAAAATTTTGTGACCACTAAGAAAGTAGTCATGTATTCTGACCAATATGGGGGACAGAATAGAAACATAAAGATGTCGTTGTTTTGTCAGTATGTTGTATCTCACCCGGACTTTACAATTGAAGAAATAGATCATAAATTTTTGGTCAGTGGACATTCATATTTACCATGTGACCAAGATTTTGGTCTAATAGAAAAAAATAAAAAATTCTTCAAAGAAATATATGTTCCAGAAAACTGGCTCGAAGTAATTAAAACGGCTCGAAAAAGACAACCATTCAAGATAATACGAATGAGTGCAACTGATTTTTTCTCTTCGAAATCGCTGGAAAAAAATATAACCAACAGAAAAATATCGGTTAGTAGCACCAAGGTGGAGTGGTTGAAAGTTTAGTGGCTAAGATTCCATAAAATCCATCAATTTTCAATTTTTTACAAATATTCCAATAATGAAGATGTTCTCTATGACGAAGTCAGTGTTAAAAAAAGACAGTCAGTAACCATAACACAATTAGAAGCATTAGAAAAACCAACCATAGCCGAAAAAAAAGGACCTTCTTGAATTGTTGCACTTTATCCCGCCAGTTCATCACACCTTTTATAATAACCTGAATTGCTACAACAGTGTCAGGGATGAGGTGTATTTTGATGAGACAGATGATGAATAGCTCTTGTACTATGTAGTTTGATTGATTTCGTAATAAACTTGTTCTAAAGTGGTGTAACTTGTTTTTTATTTTAAATTAGGCCAAAATATCATAAATGCCGAAGTGGTGTAACCCACATTTTTTCCTCTAATATCGACTTAATAAATACAAAAATACGCAGCTATTGTAAATTTGGGCGTTCATTCTATAAATTAAAAATAAAGCAATTAAAATAATGTTCACAAAAGAAATTAATTTCAAATAAATATTTACCAAATTTAAAATCCCTATTATCTCCTATTGAGTTTTTTGGGGTTACACCACTTTTGCGCTGATAGCCTCATATATGCTGGGTATAACATAGTGATGTAACTAACCACATTACGGCCACTGTCCCAATTCAGAACTTAATTTTATGTAGTTGAAATTCCATGTCCGTAAGCACTTAATTCACTACAGCTTCACTTACAGAAGTCCAAACTTGGACAGTAACTTGATTTGTTGAGTTTGATGCGCTGTCCGACTCCATTACAAGAACTTTATCTCTGGTTCCTCCTATTGAAATCTCTATTGCGGGCGATTTCAGTATACACAATTTAATTGGCTTCGATATGCTGGTCAGAATATACGCGTAGGAAGGTATGTAGAGATCTTTGCTGCGGTAAACAATCTAACCCAGGTAGCAAATGAGCCAACACGAATACCTGACATTGCAGATCATTCCGCCAACACCCTGGACTTGTCTTTCGCCTCCCATCCTGATAAGTATTATATCGATATATAGTCACCTCTAGGCTCATCAAATCACTGTATCGTTTCAGCTAATTTCTGGTATTCAAACCACACAGTTAGAGAACGACTTACTAAGAGAACAGTCTCAACGAGAAAGCCATTTGGAGCGGACTCAACAAATTAGGAATTTTAACAGGTCACTATGCTTCCCCGATAGTGACGTGGATGTCGCTGCTGATGCGATCATGGACATACTTCCGCTGGGTATTAGATTCTCCATTCCACATAGAATGAAAAGTACCAAACCTAAAGAAAATGCGTGGTATGACTCGAGCTGTAAAGCGGCTCTTAAGAGAGCTGAGTTTCCGGACTTAAATAGCCAACACCTTAAACGAGCCAGAAATGCATTGATTCGATATGTCGAATTCTGCCATGAAAAAAGTTGAGGCAAAAAGTGCTAAATTGTCCCAAAAGCAGCAAACAATTTTGGTCATTTTTGAAAACATAAAGAATTCTGCCTCGTGCTAAATTCATATGCTCATTAACAGTGACATCACAGCTGTCAGCTCTTTAAACAATGCCAATCTGCTAGTCGCACAATTTGCAGCCAGCTCAACGCTCTCTGATTGCACCCCCGTCTATACTTGAGAGCGTGGAATCTTCCATGGGATAAATCCACTTACGCACTCGTGCAATTGCAAGAGTTAGAGTTAGAGGATTTCAACGTCCGCACATTGGTTTTTTTTTTTTTTTTAATTCATTTCTGTTTTCATATTTTTAGAACTCACTTATACTGGACAAAAATGCTTAAAACTAGCTTAAATATCAACAGACTTAAAATACCTTACTGACCCTATACGGACACTGTAAAACAAATTGAATAACTTAAGGCTATGCCTTTCGGCCTCATGATTTACATGTAATAATTAAAATAAATAAACAACTTAGGCCAAGAAAAGTGATATTTAAAAAAAACTTGGAATCAGATAATTTTTTTTTAACAAGGAAACTTATAACTAAGAATAAATTAACCTTAACTAAAATATATACATTTTTTTTTTGTTTTGTATTTTTGTATTTGTAAATTAAAGCTAAAACTAAACTAAACCTACCTGCCACCCTAGCCTGCCTTAGCCTGCCCTTACCTGCCACCCTAGCCTGCCTTAGCCTGCCCTTACCTACTCTAACCTAACCTACCTTAGCCTATGTAAGCCTGCCATTGGCATGTGGCAAGCTTTGCCTTAAAGAGACTGACATATTAAAGTTAACCACTACGCAGTCCGCTCCAGCCACCAAAAGCGTTGATGCTGTCGGATGACGTCTCCCCGATCTTGGTGCGACACTGATCTACTAAACCTGAGGCGCCCGGGCTCTCGGAGCCGAGTGGCGACTCTCAAGTTCGTAGAGGAGTCGCCACTCCACGGACTTACGAGCCACGTGGAAGATTAGCGGAACCGCCAATTCATTCTGGATCAGCCCACATTGATCCAAATATATGAATGCCTCTGGGGGGACAAAGTCGCTGTAGGCCATGTAGCAGATTACCTTCACTCTTGAATCAAGTTGGCTGCTATGAAACATCCACCTGAAAGCGAAAGCGCCCCGGGCCCTCGCCAGATCAGCATCTATATGTTTGTCAAAATACAGATACTGGTCTAGCCAGATTCCAAGGTGCCTGACAACACTTTGTTTCGCCAGTGGACGCCCGCCCGGTCCAAGAATTGAGAACCTGAGCCAATTTTTTCTAGTGTCTCGAGAGGCCTTAGACAAAGGCGTTCTGAACAAAATAGTTTCTGATTTCTGGCAGTTGATTTTCATCTTCCAGTCATCACAATACTGCTGAATTTTTTCGAAGTCACGCTGCAAGAGAGTGGCAATGACATCGATCGTTAGACCTGTCCTGTACGCGATTAAATCGTCCGCATACGCTATTGAATGGTGAAGAAAATCTATCAAATCACTGAAGTAAATGTTGAAAAGGATTAGCGAGTTCACCGTAACCTGCTGCAGTCCGTTGTTAATATAAAATGTTTGGGTAGAAGTCACGTTGGCAATTTTCACAACGAACTTCAAATCGGTTAACATGTCAAAAATCATATATAGCGACGCGGCATGAATAGCGTTATGCCCCGCTGTGAAACCGAACTGGTTCTCCGGATTGATTTTATTGTTCTCAACCCATTTAGACAGGGCTCTATGGACTACCTTCTCGAGACTTATCGACCAAAGATTTGATGGGTTAGAGGTGTCTTTGTCCCCCTTGGGTATTGGTTTCACCACCGTTGTCTTCCAACCCATTGGATAGTATGCATTATTCAGTGCATTTCAACGTCCGCACATCCGCTGGCCCAGATGGTATTCTCCCAATACTTCTAAAGAATCACGCTTGCAAAACCACTGCGTAAGCTTTTTCATCTTTCCCACTCTCCTAATCCGTCCCTAAAGAGTACGAATCTTCGTCTCCCAACTCTTACCTACCCATAGCGCTAATGTCCCTTCTTTCTAAGGTCATGGAAACACTGATAAATCGTCAGATTATGAAATATTATATCTTGAATCGCGGAAACTTCTTAATGACAATTGGTCCACTGGTAATATAATGGCATCATTTCGGCGAAAGCAAGATTGTTGCGCTTGATATTTCAAAAGCATTTGACAGAGATTGGCATCAGGCTGTTTTGTCGAAAATGCGTGCTTATGGTATCGATGAGTCTCTTCTTCTATGGATTCGAAATTATTTTTCGGGCGGTTCAATTCAAGTTGTATGGGACGGTTTCAAGTCTGATATTCACCGAATTCCGACCTTAACAGCATAATTATATGGGGTATAAACAACAGAGAGAAATTTAATGCTTCCAAAACTTAATGCTGCTTACTGTCACTCAAGCTAACCATCAATAATTAGCCATTATCCTTGAATAGCGCCTGTGTCGATGAAACCAGTAGACTTTCCATCCTTGGTATGTGTTTTAATAAAACCCTTTGTTGGAATTCGAGGTCGACAAGAAAGCTGCGAAATGTCTAGGTTTCCTCAAACGATGCAAGAAATATTTCACCCCCTCTGATCTGGCTTCAATTTACAAGGCCTACATCCGCCTCAAACTTGAGTACATTGCTCATATCTGGTCTGGTGCTCCCAAGACCTCTCTGCAGCTATTAGATAGAATACAAAAGCGAGCAATAAAAGTTATAGGAGACAACAATATCATAAAGTCGATCGACTCACTCGAACATCGACGTTGTGTTACTCTCTCTCTCTTTCTCTGTTTTAACGTTATTTTAACAAACTATGCTCAAGTGAGCTAGCCAATTGCATTCCTCCTCTTCAAGAATTTAACCGCAATACACCTCTCGCCCGGAATTCTCATCAGTTCACCCCCAAGCCTGTCCCACCTCAACTTTTGCAACTCATTATAATCCACAAGCATGTAAAACCAATGTGCACCGATACCTCCGTTCCCTCTCTCCCTCTATAACTGCGGCCCGCGCTGTGTCTTATTTCTTGACATGTAAGGCACGTGTCAATTATAAAAAAAAAAAATTGCCTTGAGCCAGAAAGCTGCAAAAGTCACGAGCGTGTGATGTTAAATATGTTATTTGTAACTTTTCACATAAAAAAAAATTCTAAAGAAAGAAAGAAGACAGCAAATTGATTACAACTTTAGTATATTCCTGCAAATAGAGAGATGACTTTAATACAAAGGAAAAAGAAGGGGTCGAAAGTTGAGCGTTGAGTTGAATTGACCAGGTTTCGCTCGTCGACCAATGATTTCATGGACCAGAAGCACAACCAAACAGTTATTTTTTCAGATGCATTGACAGCTCTTTTCGTGGGGTGTTCGTGTTTCAATGGTAATCATCACCGATTGAGCCGAAGGTCTGAGGCTCAAGTCTGTCCATAGTCAAGAACAATTCCTATACGGAAAAACTGTGCATCAACGTCAGCTGTGAATGAGAGATGATCAAAAAAGTGCCGACAAAGGCATAACACTCGCAGTATAAGATCACTGCAAAGTTCATATATATGTGTGCATTTCCAATATAACGCCTTAATGACATGGAAACAAAAAAGTTACTGTGAACTACAACCAACACGAAAAATTTAGTCGAATCTTTCAAAAAGTCCTATTTAGGACAACCACCTTCCGAGAGAATTGAACAAACATCTTCGACACAAACCATCTGCACCCCGTCCAGGTTGTGTGACAAACACCATAAGAGCGTACACTCTTGAACCTGCAGAAACCCTATAAAAAAAGAAAAATATATCCCTTCAACCAGAAATGAGTAAATTTTCGCTGTAGAAAATTTATCAATAATTTATCCAGTTTTTCTCACCGGAAATAGGATATTGTGACAGGTCGATCGGCTTCAGTTCACGCACGAGAGTAACACCTTCCCATTAATATATTTTGCTTATTTGTGTTCGAATGACGGCAACAGCGTTACGATCAACAGATAACGGTGTAGAAAACACTCTTTTCCTAGAAAGTATTTGATGAATCGAACTTAGGTAAACTAGTAAACTATCCTTCCAAGAGGATAGAACACCGTGCTAAAAATGTATTGTTTATGCACAGAGTAATCAGTAGTTTTACCAATTTTACTTAGCTTGTGATTTGTGTTCATCACACTTTTTTTGTTCAAATCAAATATCAAAAATGTACTCTTAAATCGGGCAGACAGAACACACTACTAAAAAGCCAGTCGAGGCAGCTATTTGGAGAAAATTATATTTAACAATTCTATTCAATAAAATATTTAATTTTGATAAAAAAAAAAACGGTTTCAAAAAGGAACAAGTTTACAAGTTGACACTCTCTCTACAATTTCGATGACTTGATGACTGCCAAAGTAGGTGTCACAAATGAATAGAGTGAACATATAGGTCTAATATTTTCATTACACCCTCAAACGGCGGCTTGTAGTATACGTTTTCAATTATCAATTTTGACTTGCTTAATTTACTTTCCGTCGCCCTTTGTGGCCTTTATTTTTCTCTAGTTTTGAGCTAATTGTTATTACATTTCTAAGACATACCCTAGCCTAGCGAAAATGTTTTAAACTAGCTTAAAATACCTAATTTAAAATACCCGACCCTACTGCTAAGCCTTTGTATGATGTTGTGGTATAGAAATCACTACTAACAAGTACGAAAATTAAGAAGCTACATCACAAGTGTTATGATTCGTATACGCTTTCCAAAACTCTAACTCGATAAGTTAGAAAATATCTTCATGGGAATGGCATTAACATCAAATCCGTGATCCGTTGACATTCTTATAACCGAATGCAGCTTGATGAATTTTCTTATTCTTAAGGCCCAATAGACGCTTTCATGCATCCATGAATCAAGCACATTATTCTCCTCTTTACTACAGCATTACACTGAAATTCCTTACTACCTTGTCAGCAATTAATCTTTTATTTAGAAGAGTGCCACCACCTTTTCGTTGTCGAACAAGAACACCTAATTGCTTTTCAACGTTATCCGGCTTTATTCCACTACCCTTAGTCAAACTGTCGCACTAGTGTAGATAAATTAAAATTCAATGATCGAATGATATAAATCTAGAATAGGGTTCGATAAATCCTGCGCGCTTTCAAACAAGTTTGTACCATGTAATAAATGAGTTATAAATTTTCCCGAACAATGCGCCTTGCTGTTTGGTTGCCAGATTGCGCTCCGTGAACGACGGTGCGGATGCGAACGGATGCAAACATAAAAAAGCTAATATCGATCGGGCTTGGTCTCACAAATTGTGAGCAATTTAAAATGTTTTCGGAAATGCGAAAACACAATTTAAGATTAATTTTTGTTAGAATGATGATAAATTTGGTTTGATTTCCATTGAGCAGAAAACAAGTCCGAGTATTTGGCTTGGATTTATATGTCTGATTAATGTCAATATCTAATTGGTATTCGAATAAACAACTCGGCTACAAAAAAGATAGTTGACATGTGGAACAACGCAAAGAGCTTTCAACGGGAGCTGTCATTAAACTTTTTATGGGATCAATAACGATACCACACATTTTAGACAGTCTAAGCCACCTCACAAGTCATGAAAAATTTAATATCCATAATATACAGTTTTCTTCCGGTCTCTTCATATGCAGCCTCTTAATTCGGATCATAAATGATGAATTTGGTTATGCTCCTTTTTGCTGGTAACACTTTCAGGTTTCATAAGAGTCCTGTCTACATGAACATGTTGTATGGTGTTCGCTGGTTCGAATTCAAATGGAACTTTTTCTTTTTTTATTTTCCGTACATCAACTATACTTTATTCAATTTCATCACAATTAACAAATCACAATTCCCTCAAGCCCAGCAACAGTCAATTCAATACTTTGTAACTGTTTTTTTATAGGGTTCGCTCAGGTTCAAGAATTACACTCTTATGGTGTTTGTCCCACAACCTGGACGGGGTGCAGATGGTTTGTGTCGAAGATGTTCGTACACTACTCTCCGAAGGTGGCTATCCCGGATAGGATTCGAGAGATTCGACTGAATTTTTGACTTCGCAACGATCACAACTCTCACTCTACTTTAAAGTTGAAACTGATTTCCATACAGCCGCTGTCCCAGTATTATAATCCAGAGCAGGGTTATGAAGTTTGGTAATTGGAAGAACCTCTCCCACCCAGGGTGCATTTTAACACAGCCAATTGTGATCGGATTGTTGTGCTCTGCCAGATGACGCTGACATAAACGACATTAGCGAATGTAAATTTGATTTGACGCCCCCACAGGGGCACTTTATTAGCTTAATGCAAGCCTTAACAAAAACTTAATTAACTCATTATCTAGGTGACAGGGTGGAAACCATTAAGGTTGTGGTTGTGGGCAATTCTAAGACTGGACTTTTTGAGGTGAAGGTGGAAAATGTTGGTCTTAGCTTTGCGCAGTATTCTGGACATTGGTTCGTGGTAGTCATAATTTATGCGATGAGTGTTTATACGGAAAAGGGGCATGGACCGATGATTACGTGGGTTGGTGTTAAGGGGAATCATGTGCAATAATGTGGGGCTGTCAATGTTATCGTCATGAATAAAAAGTATATCCGCAATATCGCGTCGTTCCTTACGGGGTTGAAGGTTGATAAATTTTAGGCGATCCGTATAAGTTGGTAAATTAAGGGGGCCCAGGGAAGGCCACGGTCGGCAAAACGGATAAACCTACGTTAAATGGCTTCAATACGCGTAGTGCGGGATTTATAAGGGGGGGACCAGACTTGGCCAGCATATTCGAGAAGGAGCCTAACGAAAGTAATGTATAATGATTTCGTAACGTAAGGATTCGAGAATTCTTTCGACCAACGTTTCACGAAACCGAGGGCAGAGTTAGCACGTTTGATAATGTTGTCGATATGGAGGCGAAAATTGAGTTCAGGGTCACAAATGACCCCTAGATCAACCAAGAAGTTGACAGGGGGAATGGTTTCATTAGGAATAATGTAGATTCTGGGTGGTGGCTTGGCATTTACTGACAATGAGCTCGAGATTGGGTCAGATTGGAGAGAGCACGACTCAACAGGAGAAGATATGTGTTGAAATATTTTCATATCATCGTCATATATGGAGATCTGTGAGTTCAGAATAAAGCTGTCATCATCATTAATGATTAGAAGAAATATCAATGAGCCGAGTGACTACCTTGTGGGACACCGGAGATAGTATTAATTAGATCGGAGATAGAAGATCTGAAAATAACGTTATATTGACGATCTTGTAGATACGATTTGATTCACAAGATGAAACCGGGAGAGAAACCGAGGGCAGAAGGAGAATAATTTGGTGAGACATTTTGTCAAAGGCTTTGCTGAAGTCAAGTGTGCTCACACTTGTGTATGTGATTGTAAAACAGACTCAACTAGATTAGTGGTTATCGATCGACCTTTAGGAACCCCAAAATTTGTTGACTGGAATTATATAAGCATATTTCCAAAGCTGAAGAAAGAGTTCTTCAGTGATAGATCTTTAAAATAAAGCGGTAAGGGCTAAAATAAAATGATTCGCGGACTTTTTTAAAACTGTAGCTGGCAGACAATCGGAACCGGGAGAGTAGTCGTACTTTAGGTTGCAATTTTTTTCAGTCTTACAAATATCGAAAATATCGAAAATAGTCGTAATCGGGTTGAAGATCCCGCAAAGAAGTTGGCGATTATTTCGGGTTTGTTGGAAGAGTTATTGAGAAAATTAAAAGTAGCGGATTAGTTATCGGTTTTTGTTTTTGTATTTATGAAGTGGAAAAAAACACTTGAAGTCGGAGATAAGGAAGGATTGCATTCGGGTCAGATATTGGATGTACGAGTAGAGTGATTCACATAGCTGTGCAAACTCAGTGTAGGTCTGCATATAATCACCCACTTTTTGGCCTAGCGCGTGCATGTACGGGGAATATAGTGGTCCGAAAACGATTTCGGACTAATCTTGTACGCACTAAATGTAGATATCGGCTATAACCACACATGTGTGCAGCATGTCATTCGATAGATCTAGGTCTGTAGATGAGCCATAAATTATCAAATGAAATTGTTTGATTGAAAAATAGTGAGAAATAACGAAGTAAAGTTTAGAAAAGTGCCATGCGGAGCGAGAGCAAGGTTGATAAAACAACAAATTTGCTCGCTCGATCAAAAATTTTCAGTAGCGGAGTTAAGCCCGCGCATACTGACCTTTCTAACTAGGCAGAAAGGTCAGATGCAGAGAAGTATCTAAGATAGGAATGCTAATTATTGTTTCTTTAATTGCCTAAAGAGAGTAGTTCCTTTGTATACCAAGGCGAAGATGAAGTCTACTTCGTTTTTGGTGAGTATGGGACTGAAAGAATGAAGCAGCTGAGGATTTTTGAGTAAAATAGCGCAAGAGTTTCATTTGAGGATATGTGCGATTTAATGTTAAGAAGAAATTTAAAATTAATATTGTTGAGGAGATTATTTAATTTCGCGAAATTAGCTTTCCGGAACTTGAAACATATTTTTGGAGGGAAGGATAATGAATTGAGTCTTGAGTGAAAGAGTTACCGATAAACGTGGGTGAAAAGTGGTCTTAAGTAGAGAGAAGATGGTTACTTGAGGTAACAACGCAGTTTGTGGCATCAAATGAAAAAATCAGGTCGTGTTGTCTGGCCATGTTATTGTTACTGAGTTGCTGAAAGGCGGAGTCAGAGGGATGATCTGTGAGAAGGATTTCTTTGCCTGAGGAGGGGTTAGCGGCGATATAATGGGTCTCATCATCGGATTGAACCCATGGTGGGAGAAATCGTCACAGATGATGATAATGTCATTGGGGTCGGCGGTATCAAATATGGAGTTGATGAAATCAACGGCTAGTTGGTAGCAATGTGTGGGTTGGGAGGGTCTTAGGTGACAGCAGGCAAGTTAAAGTTCCTCTATAGGGAGACTTGAGGCACTGGTGAAGTTGAAGTCAGCGGACTATTCGACGATTTGAAGGGCAAGAGATCAAACCGGCTTCGTATCCATCGGCCCGAAACACAATGAAATCTGAGGAAAATAACTCGCTGTCTCCAATGCTGGAGCATATATGTAGGTAGATTCGTTTCAGCTTTCTTGAAACCGGATAAAGGTCTTTTTTAAAACGTAGGGTCTGTGGGTAGGCCTTTTTGGTGGATTGAAACTAAGACGTTGGTTTTAGTTTTGCCGTCGATACAAATGGAGTCAGGTTTGTCGTGGAGGTAGGCCAAATAGAGACGTACATTTTCGCAGATTTTTCTGTCTCTTATCCCTGACATAACATAGCGGTCTTTGGCGCTAAGTTCGGCAAGGTGTTTGGTGAGTTTAGCATTGGGAGGGAGGAGTGGGAAAAAGGGTGAGGGACTGCAAGGGTTATTTTAAGAAGCTGGGGAGCAGGAGGGAATTGGGTTCAGAGTGTGAGAGTATATAAAATTTGGGTACTGTTGATACGTGCGGCTATTAAGAGAAGCCTGGTGTTTGGGATTGGGTGTTGAATTAACAAGATTCGGTGAGGGGTATGGGGGCCGGTAAGATGCGCGGTTATGGGTGCGTACTCTGTTAGTAGTGTTATTAGGTGAAGGGTAGGTTGAGGGTAGTTATTGATTTGGGAGTTATAGAGAGAGGAAGAGGTAGGGAGAAATTGGGCAATATTCCTGTTCTCAATTCCCTAGATTGTGAGGAGGTTGAGATAGGGAAGAAGTTCCAGGTTTGGGTGGGTTATGGGATTTGGGAGGGTTGGGCTTAGACTTATATTTAGGTTTAATGTTATTCTTACGGTCTCTAATAGTAATCCGCATCCTGTCAACTTTGATTTCTTTATTGGGAAGGCTCCGAAAAAGCCATTCGTATTGCGGAGGCTAGCTTATTTCGAAGCAGTTACTACGATCGAATTTGGCCAAGGTTAGCTTCGTGCACTTTGCGAAGTATCATTGACGAAAGAGGTTAAATACCCAGCGGTCGTTAGCGTCGCATGGAGCGTCGTGGGGATGTAGGTATATATAGAGTCCTGTACGGGCGCATTTTCCTTGTGAAGTTTGTTAATTCTCTGCTATTAATCAGACAGGGTACAGATATAAATCGTCGAAAGACAAACGAAAAATTGTCTGCTTATCTTAGAGTGCCTGCAGGGAGGCAGTAAGTTATTTTAAGGCAGTTAATTAATAATTAAGTTAGTTCTAAGCATTTTTGTCTAACATAAGATCGGTCTGATTAAAAGTTAATAAAATTAAGTTAAAAACTAAATTTAACTAAACCGCTATTTAACCAGTTACTCTTATGCTTCGTTTTCGTGGAAAAAAAATTGGTCTTAGTCGTTCACAGTTATGGGGTGATATCGAAAATCGTGTCATAGTGACCGCCTTATACAATTGTAATATCGTTTAGAGAATATCGTTTAACCCCTAAGCCGAACAGTGTTCACAAACAAGCAGGATTCTGTTCCAGCCCACAAGTGCGCAAGACGCTCAAGAATGGTTAAAAAAAAATTTACCCGACTTTATATCACCCGATCGGATAATTGACCAGCTGGTAGTCCGGACTTCATTCTTGGAATTATACAAATTATTACTACGACGGAATAGCCTGCTGTAAATATAAAATCTTTGAAGCGAAGCCACTGACTGCCCTATCGACAACTTTCCGATCTATGAGGTCCGTAAAACGATTGATGATTGACCAGTGCGTTTCAGGTCGTGCTTTAAGGTAACTGCCGGTCATTTTGAATAAAGTATTTCATAACTTGTGGTTAGAGATTTTACATATTTGATGTTTTAGCATACGTTTTCTTTGTGTAAGTACTCGTTTTTATGATTAGACCGGGTATTCTACATTTGAAGCAGTACAGCAGTATTTCTTGCGCAAAATTTCAACTTAAGTATGACGAACTGACTGTTGCGAGATGGATACTTCCTAGTGAGGCCTTCACAAATTATAGCGACGATTTTCGAGTATGATTTTCCTCAGTCAATTCCTTGGCCCCTAATTAGTTATCAACATTTACTAATTGCCTTTGCTCAATATTTTTGTTTCATAGTAAAAATCGCCGATAACATAGGAAAAAGAACACATTTTAGGAAACCACTTGGCTGTTTGAAGGACCTACTTGCGGTTCCATTTTGACAGAAAGTATACCATGCCGAACTGGTCACATCAAACGCGTCAAATGATCTTCGACCTATGCTGTTTGTCTTGGTCGTCGATTTTGATGCATGGTCGATGGTTGATTTCGTTCGCTTCGGATTATCGTAATGGATCTACTTTTCACCATCCATCACAGTATGATGCACGAAAACTTTTTTCTTGCTGATGGAACACAGCGCTCAAGATATTCGACATTTCTCGACTTCGACTCTTACATATAATAACCAACTTTCCTTGGTAAATTTCCCAGGCTTTCAAACGATGGAGAATGGCTTGTTGAGCTTTAGCCAATTAACTTGCAAGACCTTGTTATTCTTAAACTTTTTCACCTGTCCGAAGCGCTCCATGTCCTCCATATCGATATCATCCATATATTATGAATAGGAAAGGTTGAAGGTTTCTAATTAAAGTTTTTGGTTATTAACAAAAGACAGAGCATTTAGGTACATTGTTCAGACTGATTTTTGTTCCGAGTACATTGGACTGTAACTGTTGCATATTTGTCCGAAACACGACAAATGCCTCGAGTCAGAAGACAAAATCCCTGCTTTTCTGATCCAAACACAACAAACCATCAAAGCATTCTGTACCCAGTATGCCAAGGTACTCGTACATGGCATGCCGCTACATATTTACCCAATAAGCACACCATTATAGTGCTGCAATTCACAACAGACCTGCAGGTCTGTTATGCGTATTTATGAAGTACAAGCAGATTCATTGTAGCGATTTGTATAGTCATAATTTTTCGTGTTGCCACATCTATTTTCGTTCCATGAAAGTTTCGCCTGTAAGTTTGAGGAAACCATAAAACACAATATCGCATGAAGAATGAGACTGATACTGAGACTATATCATATCTTAAGGACTCAACAGGATGGCAAATAGCAAAAACAACCACATGTACGTACATTATGGAACATAAACGAGGAAATTATCCTCACTAAGAATGAAGAACCTGGGAACGATGGAGAAAGCTCTTAAACTACTCTGCAGTAGGTGAAAGGAGGATAGAAAAAACCAAACTGAGACGCGGGTAGTAGATCCAGTAAGAGAATCCCTTTTTATAAAACAGCAACTATGGCAACCGAGGATAAAGACGAAGAATTCTGCATCCTTCCCGAGATTGCCGCCGGTGTTTTATGTAACTTAAAAGTGGTCCTTGGTATTTTGCATTAGACTTACCTCACCAAATCATTTAACCCTGCTTTATGAATACCTGCACAGGATCATAAAATTATTTCTGGCTATTATGTCGCAAGATATTTGCTGTTATATGCAAAATTTATTCTCATGCTCTCGGTAATATCCTTGGACGTTGTTATTTTATCGAAAATGCTTTTGTCCTGCTGCAGGTCGTTGCAAAAATGTCATTTTCTCCTTCAACCCCTACTTGGTCTTCTACTTTGCATCGTATCTGAAGGGATTCGAAAAGTTTCGGTGAAAAATTCGTTTGAAAATTAAATCTATGTGTTTGTGGTGTTTTTAAACTTTTATAACAAAATTTTGCTATTAGTTCGACGGCCTGTAGGCATTTTAGACATACAATCCCAACCACAATCTTTTTATTCAGTGAGGCATGAAATTACGTCAACATCTTCCTTGTGTAGGGAATTCTTCTTTTAACCGAAACTATGCTATTGAAAGTTGTCAAGATGAAAATCAAACAAACCTGATAGAATGATTTCTGTACCTAGTAGTAGTATCGATTAATACATCTGAAAGATATCGCTGGAGCTAAAATTTAGGACGATTTTGGCTGCATAGGAACAGAAAAATTAGTTACTTATCAGAACTTGGTGAAAAAAAAAAATGAAAAAAATTCAGATATGGTAAATTTACTGTCAATGACTTATGCGTACCTTCAGAGGACATTAATTTCGGTCCTGCACCTGAAATGATTTTTTCAGCTGCCTTCGAGGATATCGCGGCTTTTACAAAGAAAGAAAGACTATCCTATATCGCCCAAGGTAGCGTCAGGTAGGAACACATTATGAATCTCAAGACTAGGTTAGATCAGGTTAGGTTAGGTTAGGTTAGTTTAGGTTAGGTTAGCTGGTCTCTCCTTAAAAAGCCTCGGGGATCACCTAGATCAAGATCGGTCAAGTGTGCTACCACTTGAGTCGGCGTGGTCACAATTACTCTTGGAAGCATTTTGAGTGAATAAAATTCGATATTTTGTAGATCTCCGTTTCGGATAGATCCATTAGTTCATTAAATAAGTATTCTCCCAGAAATCGCCTTTTTGAGGAGGCTATGGCAGGGCAATAACATAGGAGATGGGAAGGAGATTCTTCTGCAGTAGTCGTTATATGGCATTCCTAATCTTGCCTCACGTTTTCCTAACGCGCAATATCCTACTAGGACTCCGCTTAGGCTGCTACTAATCTGCCTGCGTATTTTTAGCAGGCTTGTGGTTTTACGTTGACAATGCTTAAGCCAGCTTTGTCTCCATTAGTTGCACGTTTTAAGGTCACGCCATCTCTCATTTGCAGTGATGTTGCAATGCTTATTTCGAGATTTTATATTTTGGGCTTCCATTGGTGGATGGATTTCCCCTTTAACAGTCGATAGTTTCATGCCTATTGTGGCTATTTCGTTTGCTTCGAAGTTACCTGGTATATCGCCATGCCCAGGTACACAACGCAACGTTATAGCACATCTACTCGATATCTCATTTAGAGACCTGCGGCAATGCCTGACCAATTTTGATCTTATACATTTATCATCTTATACATCTCTTACATTTCAGCGTCCACGAATAGACTTTCACCGAATCAATTAATCGTCAACCAAATGGGTCACAATCCGACTGCTTCGGGGGGACCAAATTTCTTTGGATTCAAAGCACTCTGAAGGGACCGATACAGATGAAAATCTGAAGAAGCAAGGTTTGGGGAATACGGTGGGTGCTGAAAAATGGAAATTTTCATTTTAACTACTTCAGTTTTTGCAGCGTTTAGATGACGCCTTTTCGTTTTGCTTATTCGCCGTGCTTGTTTCGCCATTATACTCTTGGAATCCCACCAAGTAGATGACAGTTTTTTTTTACTTTATTAGTTTACTAGTTTATTCGTTTTTATTCCATTCATTGAATCCAGATAACATATTTCAAGTATTATTGCTTAAAATTAATATTAATATTTATAAAATTTTCCGTGCAGGGACGGGTTAAGAATATCCCTGCAGCGATACCTCTCGCTTGTCGTAAAAGGCGACTAAAACAAAGGTAAACAAAAATCACATCTAGGCAATTTAGAAAACACCAAGGTGAGCCTAGGGACACATATCCCACCATTAAACTGCCCCACAAGTGTACATGCAAATCAGTGGGCTGACACGACTGGAGATCACCGGTGTTGTAAGAGTAAGATCAAACAAAAAAATATGGAGCATGCCCGTGTCACAAAAAAAAGCAGGCCGAAAAACAATTGGTGCAAAATGCAAAAACACCAGCATTTGATTGGCCTCAGCGATGAAGTAATCCCAAACCGGGAAGCCTGCCGCTACTTTCTGAGGTCAAACCGGCGGACCCCACAAGCGGACCAGTAGGAATGCAGTAAAGTGGGAAGGTTATGGTCCTACACTTCTGACCATAACAACGCCGGAAAAAGGAAAAGAAGAAGAAGATTAATATTTATAAAATTATAAATATTAAAATTAAGTTAATATTACAATGTACATAACAAGTATCTTAGAACATCATGTCTTTTATAGTGGGCTCAAAGAGGAATATTAAAACATATTTTAGTTATAAGTAAACTAGTGTTGGATGTAGTATGAAATAACAAAAGAAATAAAACAAAACTAACAATAGATTAATTTACTGTGCGGTGATTAATATTTTAATATAGTTACGCTAAAGTAATGAGGAAGAGGTAAAAATTTAACATGATTCAATTTTCAGTTCATTTAATTAAGATTCTGATTAAATTGTTAACTTCCCTGAAATCGAAATTGAGCAGCCATTTTTTGATTTTTCTGTTGAACATATAAGTTGATCGTATGTTCCGGATTTCAAGAGGTAATCGGTTGAAAAGTCTGGGTGCTACTGAGCTTTGAAAGTTTAAGAAGTGATGATTTTTATGAAGTGGAATGCTTGTCAGATGTCTATCATTGCTACGAAGTTCATAATCAGAGGAATTTCCCACTTTCTATATAAAATATTTTCAGAATCTTATAAAAGAATTTTTCAAGGACAAAAAAGGTCAGAGCTACGCTCATAGCGCCTTTGTTCTAAATTATTCTGAGGATATGCTTTTGAATTAATATTAATGGTTGTAGATTAGTGTTGCTAGTGCCATTCCCACATGAGAGACCATATTGTAACTTGGAATTGACCAGACCATAGTAAAATGTTTCAAGGAGCTTTCGTGAACAGAATTGTTTCAGGTGATAAAAAACATACGTAGCTTTCAAGAGACACTTTTTTGGTAAGGATGTATGCGCGCCCCAATTCAGCATGTTATTAATATTTAAGCCCTCTGCTACGGTTGAGCTAATGGTCGAGATCGTGAAGCCGAAAGACTCTACGCTGAAAGATATCCCAATCGGAGGTGTCCCAGTCGTAGTATGTTTTCAAGAATCCACCGACGTCTGCGAGAACACGGAGTGCTAGAGCATCGAAGAAGCGAAAGATCAGTTACAGACAGATCAGGAATCTTAGATGAAAGAAATTTGGATTTGGTCCGACGTAATCCCACCCTTCCGACAAGTTTTTGAGATCAGAATTTTGTCGATCATTACTGCTTCGAGATGAAACTGAACGAAACTATTTTGCAAGGATATTCTGGACGGATGAAGCACAGTCTACCAGAGATGGGGTTACTAACTTCCACAATTTGCATCATTGGAGTAGCACAAATCCACACAACAAAAAACAAAATAAATCACAACACCGCTTTAGCTGTAATGTTTGGCTTGGTATTGTTGGACAAACTGTAATCGGGCCCCGGTTTTTGAATGCCGTTATTAATGGAGAATCATACCTGCAGTTCCTACGAGACCTTTTGCCCGATTTGATAGACAACGTTCCTTTGGCCATAGCAGATAATTTAATCTACCAGCAAGATGGAGCACCAGCACAATACAGCTTACGGGTTAGAAACTGGCTGGATGATCATTTTAGTGACCGTTGGATCGGAAGAAGGGACCCCACGGAATGGCCACCTAGATCACCAGATTTAACTCCTCTAGATTTTTATGTGTGGGGATTCATGAAGAATTATGTTTACGAAGTGGAAATAGTATCTGTGGAACAACTGAAAAAACGGATTGAGGTCGCTGGAGTCAAATTGCAGGAAAATTTGTCAAGCATAGACTTATGTGCAGCCATTAGAAGGAGATATAATCTTTGCCTTCTAAAAAATGGGGATCATATTGACAATTTATTATAATAAAACCCCGATTTTTTGTAAAAATAATAAAAAAGAGGTCAATGTTTCATACATTAATTTGCCTACAAGTCCAGCCGCGTTAAAACCAAAAAAAAGTTTTTTTCTTAGAAAAAAATGGTTCGGGTTTTTTTTTAATTTCTCAAAAACTACAAGACATTTTTGCATCCGGTTTTCTGTTTTTTCTTAAAAACTAATAGGAGAATTGAATTTTTGAAAAAAAAATAGTACTTAATTACATACAATTTTGAATATAAATAGTTCGAATTTTTTTTTTTAAATTCTGAGTTTGAAAATTTATTTCTCAAAAACTATTCCTTAAAACAGCTTCGTTTAGAAACAAGATGAAAGAAAAGGTTTCTGGCTTTACAAAAAAGTATATCGCGGCATTGTGGATGTAACTGTTGATTTTTAATAAGTTTTTTTTATTAAGTCAATTAAGTCAATTTTTTTAGAAAATTGCCCCTCCCGGCTAAACGGGGGGAATACACCCCCCCTCCCGTACGATTTTTTTCTTGTCTTGACCAGACCTACACGCTCTAGCTTTTTGGCACACTGCTCGTGGGACACCCTGTATAATAAGACCTGAGCTGGTGTCCTCAAGAGTCATGATTTCTCTGAAGAGGATACGCTCCCTAAGATGGCAGAGGGCAGCACACGCACATAGTATGTGCTCTGCAGTTTCCTCATCCTCTACACAGAATCGACATTCGGTTTCAGACGAGAGGTTAATTTTATTAAGATGATATCTCAGACTACAGTGTCCCCAAAGTTAGCTGACCAGTCCTCTGATATCGAGTCTATTATATTTGAAAATATTGATAGAGTGTTTGTTCAATGGCCTATGAATCTCCTCGATTGTCCGAGTCCTTGAACACTGTTCCAAAAGCGCATGTGTTGCGATAATTCTCACTTGTCTAAGAGAAAGTTAATCTTCTGTTGGGGATTCCGCAGAAAGATTAGGCACCTATATAGCTTTTGCTGGAACCTTTCCTAGCGATTTGGTGGGCGATTTCATTGCCCTTTATGCCCTTGTGCCGTGACACCCACCAGAGTTTCTTATGGCTAGATCCTGCAGGACATCATGGCATTCTTTAATGAATTTTGAGTTCGTGCTATACGAGCTCAACGCTTTGAACGCCTCTTGACTGTCTGAGGGTATATTGATGGTTATACCTCTTATGCCAGTCTCTAAGTTAAGGTTAACGCACGTTAGGATGGCGGCCTCGTCTTGAAAAACACTAGGACTAGTTTCCAGGCCTTCTATATTCTCCGATTTGGTCTAAGGATACCAACACCAATATAGGAATCGATCTTGGAGCCATCTGTGTACCACCTGAAACCTTTGACATTTAGCAAGGGATCGCCGCTTTCCCAAGCTGTGAGGTTTGGGATCAGTATCTCAACTGCACTGTATATTGCAACGTTTTTAATAAAAGGATGCGGTGGAGTACACCTCTGTGGGACAGTGCAGTGGTGATTGACTTGTAGCTAGTATTATCAAAAACCCCCTCAATGTCGAGGAAAGTCCAAATTTCGAACTCCTTGCGTATGGAGGTATTTTTCACATGCGCTACTAAGTGATGTGTTCTCAGTGGATCGTTCTTTGCGGTATTCACTTTGATTCTATCAGTTTTTCCAGGAAAGGTCTTTCATTTGGTTTCACAATCTTCGGGATGAAGACGAGGTTGACTTCTTTCCAGAAGCTCTAAAGGGCTTAAATGAGCCAATCGCCCATTTAACTCTGTCGGGGCTGAAGAGTCTGCCAAATAGGCTATTTGTCCTACTTTCGATGTAATTTGTGACGCTCATTAGCTCACCGAAAATTATTAGCTGGGTAAAAGAACCAGGGAAAAGTACCTTGAGCAAAGTCCCCAGGGTTTCACTGCCATTAAGAGTGAAATCGCCGTCACATCTGTGAAGCAGCCCGAGTTCATTTGAATGCTCCTGGGATAGCGCTCTATAGAGTCGGGCCGAATCCACGCTTTCACAACGTTTCCTCCAAGACTTTCCTCAATTAGAGATTGTATTTTGTTAGAGAAGTTCTATTGTATAATATTGAAGGTCATCTGCTGTCCCGTCAATAGCATATTTGCTTTCGGCATCTCTTTGATGATTCAATAAAACGAATTCATTTAGCGATGCGACAAATAACGAACTTTTTTTCGTGATCAATTCTTTTGAATGTCATAAAGTCTTATTATAGGTGACTCTTCGCATTACCATAAATGTTCACATGTGTGCTAAAGGCAATTTCATTGGAATTTATTTTCAAATCTATCCTTTCACATCCCACTCAATATTCAAAGACCGCCCGATTGGACTCGGGCACAAAACGTTCATGTTTATACCAATCAGAGGATCCAGGTAATAAAATCAAGTTGGACAAATATTTATGCCCCCTTCCCTCAGAAAATTACAAACCCATTTCAGTAAAATCACACAATTTGTTAAAGCCATGACAGAACCACCTCCTCAGCCGGGCATCGTCAGTGGCACAAGGCACAATAAACTCATCACAGTCACTTCAGGAGTGCTAATAAAATGTGACCTTCCATAAACAGTTCAGGACCCTTTTTCAACACATCGATTTTCATCCCTCTATGTATGTTCAACGTATGCAATGGTGCTTATAATAGCTTTTCATTCATACAACGAAGGCGATGGGTGGTGTGGATGGGAAAATGATCGATACTCTCGTATCGTCATCGCCTGCGAATGGACGACGTACACAGAAATAATAATGAGGCAACAATTTGCATAGCAATCATATTTCTGTCATCATCAGGTATAAGAGATTTTAACAAATGGCTAGGAGCCATACGTACGTGTGTATGACGATGTGAACATTTTTTGCCTACGTTGTGTGATCCTTCAAATGTTTTATTGGAAAGTGATTGTATGTCTCTTCGGTTTTTTTTTCTTTCCAATTTCCATAGTTTGATTATTACCGGGACTGACGTTGCCAGGGATATAAGAGATATGACATGGCTTACATAGAACACTCTGATGAATTTACGAGTATAGTATTGTCGAAATAAACGAGCTGTCAGCATTCCATTGACTCAGATGATAGTTTGAGCAGCATATCTGCTAACTCACATTCGTTAAGGTAAAAAGCGGATATGCATGACACTGCAATATTGCAACTTAGATTATAAAGCAACTGAAATATAATCTATGTATCTCGTTTTATATGAATTCCTATGGAAATATGTAGTTCCAATTAGATATTTCCTTTATAACAACAGCTGTAGAAAGGTCAATAAATGAAAGTAAAGAATAGAAAAATAATTTTAGTCTGATTTTTATCTATTTTGACGAGTTCTAGTTGAGCTATAGGGAGCGAACCCTAAAAAGAGTACGTTGCTAGAGACTGTGGGTTTGGATATTGTATGAGTTTCAATGGCAGGGTGATTCGGATGAAAGAAAATCAATCTGGGAGGATCATAATGGTTTGAACATAAATTACATGAACTCTAGTTGATTTACTCATTTTCTTTTCAGTCCAGATGCCACTTAAATAGATACAAGATACAACATTTTTCCATGACTTTTCAAAGCGTTTAAATTTAAAATTCAATATCCCATCAATTTTATGATATACATATGTATGATGCCTGCCCACACACATATTCAGACACGTATAGTGCGATCAACGGTCGAGGCCATAGAAACAGTGGTAAATCTGGCTGCGGATGCCATCCAAGGAAAAAGATGGAGACGGGGAGAGAAGAAGTATTGTGCAGTAATCACGCTGGACATAAAAAATGCTGACGCAAATACAAAAGTCCTTAATTGACATGGGTACCCCCCACTATTTATTAAAGACCGTCAGCGACTACCTCAACAACAGGAGGCTAATGTACAATACCGATGAAGGCGTAAAATTCTACAAAATAACGGCGGGTGTTCCTCAAGGATCAGTCCTTGGACCTCTCCTGTGGAACATCATGTACGATGGCGTTCTACGATTAGCGCTTCCCGAAGGAGTACGAATCATCGGTTTCGCCGACGACATTGCCATCGTCACAGTGTCCAAGCATATAGAGGAAGTGGAGGCCACTACGAGCGCAGCTATCTCTAAAGTTAAAGATTGGCTTTCAAATGCCGGTCTAGAACTAGCAGCCCAAAAAACTGAGGCTGTGCTCATAACCAGCCGTAAAAAGGTGGAATATGCGAGCTTCTTAGTAGGAGACCAGACGATAAGGTCCAAGAAAGCAGTCAAGTATCTGGGGGTCATACTAGGCAACAGGCTTTCCTTTAGAGAACACATAATGTATGCCAGAGTCCTACTCTCACGGGTAGTCAGCTCAGTCCTACTGTACGCTGCTCCAATTTGGGCGGAAGCCCTTGCAGTAAAAGGAGTAAAGCGGAAAATGGATTCAGTCTATCGACTTTGCGCAATAAGAGTAATCTGCGGATTCAGGACCATCTCTGATGATGCAGCGCTAGTCATAGCAGGAATGCTACCCATCGATATTTTGGCAGACGAGCTCAAAAGGGTATACCGCAGGTGCACGCCAGACCGGCAACAGACCAGGCTTATAAAAGCAGAAGAACGAGCAAAATCCATGACAATGTGGCAAACCAGATGGGACATCTCGACAAAAGGAAGGTGGACGCATAGGCTAATTCCTGTCATTGAGGCCTGGACATCAAGACCGACAGGAGACTGCAATTACCATCTCTCGCAGTTTCTGTCCGGACATGGTGGCTATCGAAAGTATCTACATAGATTTGGATATGATGCCCAAATTCCGAGGAAGACGCAGAGCACACAGTGTTTTACTGCAGTCGCTTTATGCAGGACAGACAAAGGCTAAATGTACCAAGCCCTGAGAACCTGATTTCCTATATGATGGACTCGGTGGAAAATTAGAACGAAACATGCTCGTTCATTACAGCAAACAAAGCTTCGGCAAGTCGAAGCAGAGAGAAGAACCCAAGAGGCCTTTATCCGAAATACAGCGTGAACCGCTAATCAGCCCCGCGAAGTAATACCTAACGGCAGTCCCGCGGGGAGAGTGGTTGAAGTGTGCAGAGGTGTGGTTTAGTACGTAGGCGCGTAGAAAAAGGAGAATAATATCCCGCGAATCGTGCATACTGGCAACACGGGTTACCAGTATTTTTTGAAGATTCCACATCCATAGGCGCAACCAAAAAAAAAACAAAAAAAACCTATAGTGCCAAGAAATCTGATACGCTTCGAAAAACGAAAATCTACCTCTTTCTGTGAACAACGCTCAAAGAAGAAGATTATAAATAAAATTGTACGTTCCTTAAAACGTGGTTTGTTTCCTTTCAGTTTTTTCTGATCGTAAGATTAATCTATATGGGTTTTGCGGACGTAAAAACGTAAAGGTTTTTTTCATTTTGCGGAATTGAGTGCCATAGGTATTAGCATTGAGAAAATCCACCTGCATGTGACGATTTAAGCGACAAAACTCAAATAGGAGTACAGGGGTTAGTAGTGGTGCAATGGTAATCATCACCGACTGTTGAGCGGAAGGTCTTTAGTTCGAGTCTGTCCATACCCAAGAACAATTCCTATACGGAAGAATTGTGCAACAAATTCAGTCGAATCTCTCGAATCCTATTTAGGACAATCACCCCCGGATAGTAATGAACGAACATCTTCGACACAAACCATCTGCACCCCGTCCAGTTGGGTGACAAATGCCATAAGTGCGTAACTCTTAAACCTGTGCGAGCCCTATAAAAAAACATAATTTCTCAGCACACTGAAAATGGCTCTAAGTAATTACAAGATAAAAACGCTAACCACAAGGCCCGTGCAGGTGCATTTGCATGGATGCAAAAACGGAGACTTAGGATTTTGGGAGATTTTCAGTTTCTTATTTATTCCCTTTAAGATTGGATACCTTTCTTGTGAATGACAGAACTGAAATTTTATTCTATACACAATTATCCACCCCCGGGTTCTCCAAGCATGATATGCTGTACTTTACTTATAATACGAAATGTACTTGAAAACAGATCAAATTAGTTGTAGGCTTAGAGATTTCAAGAACATTAATTACAATGATCTGTATTCAGATGTTAGCGGAATTTGAGAAGAAGTTGTTAACATTCCCTCGGGCAATGACCAACTTTCGTCTATACCAAATAATATTCAAAGACCTTTTAACTTGCATGTAGCTTTAATTTCTAAAGTAATGAGGAACAATTCTGTTCGAACTTACATACCTATATAAAAAAACGTGACATTACTTATTCACGACGGAAGCGTTATAAACTGTACAACACCTATCGCCATCTCAGAAATTAAGACATTATCCGCATAAGAATTACGGAGCGTCGCTACTTCGACCGTAATTTAGATCACGACTATCAAGATAGTCGATAGTTATGGCGCAAGCTTCGGAAAAAGCGATTTGGCAAACAATATCTACCGTCACCATACAATATAGATTGCAAACTTCTCAGCCAACAGTTCGCGGAAGTCTCCAACTTACAAACCGAAAATATAAGCTCACATTTTGAATCCCTGGCATGAAAAATTAGGCACGAATTTGAAGGTGAAACATACGAGGCTGGTCCGATAAGTACTTAGCCTACGGGACCAAATCTGGAGAATACGGTGGACGGGGTAACAGTCCGTAGCCCAATTCGACCAGATTGGCCGTGGCGAGGGCGGATGTGTGAGCCGGTGCGTTATCATGGTGAATGATAATTTTTTGTTCGCCAAGTGTGGCCCTTTTTTCTTCAATTCGGCGTCGAATCGGCCCAATAATTTGGCATAGTACAGCCCTGTGACCGTTTTGCCCTTCTCCAGGTAGTCGATGTGGATCACACCTTGTGAATCTCAGAAAACGGTGGCCATCACCTTTCCGGCCGATGGAACAGTCTTCGCCTTCTTCGGAGCACGTTCGCCGGGTGAAGTCGACTCTTTTGACTGTTCCTTGGTCTCTGGTGTGTACCAGTGGATCCATGTTTCGTCGACTGTCACGAAACAGCGTCAAACACTGCTCTGAAGTGGTCTCACGGTTGCGCTTTTTGTCCGGAGTGAGCAATGCACCCATCGCGCCGACAGCTTTCTCATGCCCAAAATTTCATGCAGGATATGACCCACGCGATCTTTTGAAATGCCTACTGTCTCTGCTATCTCGCGCACCTTCAATCGGCGGTCTGCCAATACGAGATCGTGGATTTTTGTCACGTTATCCTCCGTGGTAGCCGTCTTCGGAGCACCTGGACGTGGATCATCAAAAACCGACTTGCGACCACGTTGAAACTCATTAAACCAATTTTTGATGGTCGCCATCGAAGGAGAAGAGAAACGCTCTTTGATTTCGCTGCGCGATTTCCCTTCCAAAAACAAGAATCGAATCACCGACCAATATTGTTCTTTTTCCATTTTTCTAAAATCCGCGGACACTCCCGCTTCCCCACGCGGTCAAAACAAAACTACGAGTCCGATCCGGCTGAAATTTCGACAGTAGCCGTCTACTAGAATGTACTACACGAATAAGTTGCTCTTGCGATACTGGCACCATCTGGCGGTGAGGCTAAGTAGTTTTCGGACCACGTTCGTATTATAGATTCATTCACCTTATATACGAGGACATAATCAATGCCATTTTGACAATAAAGTCAAACGTGGTAGGCCTTGACCAAATTAATCCTCAGTTTCCCAAAGTCATCTTTCTATACACACTTAAGTATATAACATGTACATTTAACACAATTCTGGAAAATTGACAAAATTATTTCTATACTGGACACGTCACACCGCCTATATCTATACTACCCTTTTCTCCAAGGTATTTGAAAGGGAAATACTGAAATGCAAACTCATCTAAGTCAAAATGAGCTGTTGTATAGTCCTTCTTGCACAACGCACAGCACTTCTCTTTGTTGTGGATGACATACGATTGACAACGGTCTCAAATTGTTGTACATTTCTAACATTACTGGATTTTTCTAAGGCATTTGATACAGTAACTCATCATATGTTGTATGGAAAACTGTTAACTACAAGTTCGCTCATTTGGTAGTAAAACTTATTTTTTCCCATCTATGTAACCGACAACAATGTGTATATCGTAAACCAATAAACCAACATCATCATACTTTAAGATTCCAGCAGAAGTTCCTCAAGGATCCATTTTTGGACCATTACTATTTTCATTATGAGCTCCGAAGCGTGTTACTCATTGCTCTATACATATATTTGCCGACGACGTACAACTTTACTTAAGCTGTCCGTTGGCCAACATTTCAAACATAAGCTGTATAAACGAAGACTTGCCGAAAATTCAAGAGTGGACATTGAAACGCAATTTATTCCTCAATCCAAAAAAACGTTGTGTATATAAAAAAGTGTTGTAGATTCTTCAAATTCTCCCCGAATTTTATTACAAAATATATCTATTGAATACGATTATTGGAGTCATCTTCAACAACCGCTAACTTGGTCAGACCACGTAACAACTACTGTAGGAAAAACTTATAATGGCCTCCGCTTGTTATGATCAACTCAAAATTATATACCAATCAGCACAATAAAGGCTCTACCTCTACCCATGCTATTGTATTGTTGTCAGGTGCTCGGTGAAATTGATTTCAACACCAGACGAAAATTAAACGTAATATACAACAATTTAGCCAGATATTTTTTTAACAAAAGAATTTCCGATCAAATCTCTTCTTATGCACTACAAATACTCGGAATGAATTTCAACAATTTCGTGCAAACTCGCCAACCGAATTACTTGTACAACAGACTCATTCTTCACAGTTCAAATCGCGCTAACATACTTATTTGACCAAGAATTAACTGCCTTCGATCAAAACGTTTGCTTTGTCAATGATACATTCTTATGTAACCCGCTGCCAATCACGCTTAGGAGAACCAGAAACATCAACAAATTTAAAACTTTACTCTTGGTCAATGATAACTAAAGGTATAAACTCACTCAAATATTTACTAGGTGTACAACTTTGCATCCGCCGTTTTTTCCCCAACATTTGAGGCTTTAATGAAACAAATTTGTAACACATGTATCATTCCAAGTATTTTCCATCGCAGGCCACTACTTCCTCCCATCTTTCGGGCATTGTTCATCTTTTGAAGCGATCCACGAATCGATCCAATTTGTGATTTCTTCATGAGATCGGAAGTGTTGGTCAGCCAGGCCATGCGCCATTGATCGAAACAGGTGATAGTCAGAGGGAGCAATGTCTTCAGAATACGGCGGGTGGGGTAGGACTTCCCATTTTAACGTTTCCAAGTATGTCTTGACTTCTTTTGCAACGTGGGGTCGAGCGTTGTCGTGTTGCAAGATCACTTTATCGTGCCTCTCGCTGTATTGCGGTCGTTTGTCTTTTAATGCTCTGCTCAAATTTAGTTTAGGGTTATCGTAATGAACCCATTTTTCGCCTCCGGTCACAATGCGATGTAGAAATCCCTTCCGTTTTTGCCTCTGAAGCAACTGTTCACAAACACACAAACGCCGTTCAACGTCTCTCGGTTCCTTCTTTCTGAATCATGCCCATGGATTTGAGACGTTTTGAAATGGCTTGCTGTGTCACTCCCACTGATCGTACCAATTCTTCTTGAGTTTGACGCGAGTCTTCACTCAGCAATGTCTTCAATTCTGCATCTGCGAAAACTTTCTCTCTTCCACCACTATGCCGGTCTTCGACGTTAAAATCACCGTTCTTGAAGCGTTGAAACCACTCACGACACGTTCTTTCACTAATAGCGTCGTCACCATACGTATCTGAGAGCGTTCGATGAGACTCAGCCGCTGTTTTCTTCATATTGAAACAAAACAGTAACACATCCCGCAAATGACGAGAATTTGGCTCCTAAACTGACATTTTCAATTGAGACAAACTTTATGATGCAGACACAAATCGACTAATGTTTGAATGGTGTTCTGTTGACCGAGGTCCAAGCCAACTGCCTGACTTCTGCGATCTGTTTTTTTCGACCGCTACTTACCGTTATCGCCACATATCGGCAAACGGCGGAAGCAAATTTGTACACCTTATAATAAAATTATGTAGATATTTAGTATACTACCTATATTATCTACTCTATTCTTGTAACTGTATAGCTTAAAAATTTATATTATTTTATTTATTATTTATAATTAGAAATGTATGCATGTATTATTCGTTTCATCCATAAGACACGAGTCTTGCTGTGAAACATTATTCAAATAAATAAATACAAATACAAATTCAAAGCATCGTCTTCAAAATAAAATCTGAAGATTGACCAGTGGATTTTAGTCAGTGGATCTTTCATGTTTCTTCTTCAACCCACATTTTACAGAAACCTCTTAGCGATGTGCTTAAACTCATGTATTGTACATTTTTAATTTTGAGCATAGCAAAATTTTACACGGAACTATGATCGCTAAAAAGGAGGCTGAAATGTAAGATTTTTTCCCCAAAATTCGAAAATGGAACAAATTAAAATCTCTGTTTTATTACTTATTTTATAGCTCCCGACAAGAGCTCATGATGACCGAGCCATTGTAATCGAAAAAAAAAACTGTGAGCAAAACCTTAACATTTGATCGAACTTGGCGTGCTTTTTTCGATTCTGGCTCTTCTGGTCGCTTCAATCAGGATGATTGAGCTTTGGTTTCGTCGTTATAACCATATACCTATGTTTCATCACCAGTGGTGACCCTTGACCAATATAGCACAATGAAATTGGAAATCGAATATACTTAGCTGCCGAAACCCCCCATATTTGTAACAAACCTCGTATATACGAAGAAAGTTCTCCTCCACAACGAGTAAAGCAAAATCACTGAATTCAAGGAAAGCAACTGCTTATTATAGTTGTTGAAAATGGGGTTGGCCAAAAATCATTCTGAGAAGTCAGGGTAAACCGAACCTAAGGCTGACGTTATGGGAAAATAAGTCACGTTCATTTAATGAAGTGTCAAGAGCATGTGGCCCATGCTAATTAAGCCGAGAGGTGAGTGGAACAAAGAGTAGGCATTTTGAACACCAAGGCTAATACAAGGTGGTGCAAATTAATCACCCCATCGGAAGATGTTATAGTTTTTGCAGATGGCGGCGTATGTCAATCATATTTGACATTTGTGAACTAGACAGCTGCAGTATACCAACAGACCAGCAATAGAGCGCTATACTCTGCAAGAGCATGGAACAATTGTGTCGATTTGAGTGCAAACAGTGAATCAGTTAATGCCTGTTGAGCGTCAGTCGCGTATGAATTATTGTCGAGCCACCCTTAACCTCAACAACGATTAGGACTTTTTTGTGTAGAAAATCATCATGAACGACGAGGTGCAATTCCACTTAAGCGGTTACTTCAATAAGCAAAATCGTCATTGAAAATCGGGCACTGAAAATCCACGTGTAATGCAGGGGCTTGGTAAACATGTGGTTTCAACAAGACGGTGCATCCACACACATAGCACGAGTCACAATGGATATTGTGGAAGAAGCGCTTCCTGGTTGCGTCATCTCCGGTTTTGGCGAATACTTTTCCTTCTTTCTTTAGGATTACTTAAAGTCGTGAGTTTATGCCAACAAGCCTCAGACAATCGCAACTCTTAAGGAGAATATTCGACAGGAATGCGAATAGTTATCACCGGAAATCACCGAAAGTCATGGAAAATGCGATAAAACGGGTACAAATGTGTATCAACACTGGCGACAACCACTTGACAGATATCATCTTTTCCATTTGACAAAAAAAATTGTAAAGTTTCAAATAAATATCTTCATCACTAATAATCTTCTTTTTTTTTTATTTTGTGAAAAAGCAATTTAAAACAAAATTTACTAATTTTGCGCCACCTTGCATATTTGAAATTCGCGAAAACACAACAAAAACTAAAAGGTAAGAAACATGTTTTAGGAAACAATGGACATTTAAAAATTCCTTATCCTTCGATTTGAAAATTGTGCTCGGCGATTTCGACGCAAAAATAAGAAAGAAGCGATATCCATGCCAGGAGAAAAAAGTCTCGATGTCTCATAAAATTATAATGGTCTTAGGAAAATAAATTTCGCCAACTCAAAAATATGATCGGGGAGACCACAACATTCGAACACTAGAATAGCGGGCAACAAAATTGATCATTTTCTGATAGACAGAAAATCCATACCAATGTACTGGTTAAAACATATAGGGAAGCGCATTGCGATTCTAAGCATATTCTGATCATCACCAAAGTTTAAGGAAAAATGTGTCAGCTGAACGCTGCCAATATCGAATAAAATACATCACTTTCGGAACGCATCCCAAAAGAAACGTCAACGATGACATCGAATTCGACAAAAAGTAAGCAACGGTAAGGGAAGCGATCAAGGAAAAAGGACGCCAACAGAATTCGTTATGCGCTACGGGAAACAAAGGACAAATTAAAATATTATATTTGATATGTCAAGTATTATAACAAGGATACGCCTTATCAGCACTTATATTTACCAGGGGTGTAAGTTGAAACTTGGCCGTTATTCTGGTAGATGCCGCTAGTAATATGTATACATAACTATGATTTGACATGTACATATATACGAGGGGCGATCAAAAAGTAACGATAAACGGGTATTATTGCAGGGCCTAATTACGTGAAATCTATTGTTTTCACTTACGTATACCCTCCCTAGTAGCGAGCAAAAAAATCATATAAATAGTTCACCTTTTCTGGAAGATACATTCATTCAAACACGAGCAGTCGAAGAGATCACATCAAAATGGAGAAAAATTAAGTAAGAGCCGTCATTAAGTACCTCTGCCTGAAAAAAATGTCTACTAAAGAAATTCACGCTGACTTAGTGGGAACATTGGGGGACTCTGCTCTACCAGACAGTTGCAAGGTGGAGTAAGAAGTTCAAACTGGGCAGAACGTCGACTGAAGACGAACATCGCTCCGGGTGTCCATCCACATCCCGCACCGAGGATAATATCAAAAAAATCGAAGACATCGTGCTAGATGACCGACGAGTGACCATCCAACATTTAGTTAAGATCACAGGGCTCTCATTCGGAAGCATTCAAAGTATCCTGACAGATGATTTGAACATGGAGAAGGTCTCCGCAAGATGGGTTCCAAGAATGCTGACCGACGAACAAAAAGAGAAGCGACTTCGCATTTCAAGAGCGAATCTTGAAAAATATCAAAAGGATCCGGCGGCTTTTTGCACTCGTTTTGTAACGATGGACGAAACCTGAGTACACCACTTCGACCCCGAGACTCTATGGTCTGGAAAGACCTTCTTCACCGACCCCTAAGAAGTTCAAGGTTTCAAGCTCGGCAGGCAAGTTTATGGCGCCTGTTATATGGGATGCCGAGGCAATTATCATGATTGATTATTTGGAGAAGGGAGCTAGTATTACAGGCTCCTACTATGCATAACAAATAAGAAAGTTGCATTAAGGAAAAAAGGCGGGGCAAACTGTGTGCGAAGGTGTTGTTTCACCAAGACAACGCACCCTCTCACAAAGCTCAAGTTGCGTTGGATGCCATACGGGAAGCGGGCTTCGAATTGGTTGAGCACCCTCCCTATTATCCAGACCTAGCCCCCAGCGACTTCTATCTCTTTCCTCGCCTCAAGGAACACCTCAGAGGCCAGAAATTTGCCGATGATATACAATCTTTAGAGAAGAGATTGACTAAATGTATAAACTTATTAGGAGATTATGTAGAAAAGTAAATTTAATTTGAAAGAATAAGTGTTGTATTATTGATTATCATTACTTTTTGATCGCCCCTCGTATATTTTTTTTTTCTATTGACATTAAGCATCAAAAATACATAAGTCTCATTCCGTCAAATTTATAGCGTCTTAGTTATTTATCACAGTGAATATGTCGAGTTTCGTTCCAAATAAACAGCATTTGCGACATGAGTTGTTTTTCTTATTTCATCAAAAGAAAAAAGCAGCTGAAGCTAATCGTTTGCTTGTAAAAACTTATGGTGAACATACTTCAGTTATTAGAACATGTGAGACATGGTTTCGTCAATTCAAAAATCGACTCCAAACCGCTTTGGCCGTAAAAAAATGCGCTGGGTTTGGTGAGACCAGAGTGATGTGGCGTACCACGAGCTATTAAAATTTGGTCAAAGGGTACATAGAGATCGCTACCGATAACAGATTATAAATATGGATCATGCGTTGATTATGAGCCGAAGATATGGCAAAGTTATTGTGCAGAATGACAACGCGCCGTCTCATACCGCTAAACGGGTGAAGGACACGTTAAAAACGTACCGTAACCTCTAGACCTCGCCCCGTCCGACTATCACTTTTCCCCATCGATGGGACACTCACTTGCAGAGCAGGGCTTCGCCAATTTTCAAGAAGTCGACAAATGGCTCGTCGAATGGTTGGCCTCGAAAGAAAATTTTTTTTTTTGGGATGGTATTCATAATTTGCTTGAAAGATGGCAAAATGTGTAGCACAAATGGTCAATACTTTGAATAAAAAAAAATTGAAAATCCCCTAAAAATTATGTGTTTTCTTTAACGAAAAAACCGGCAAGCTTCATCTTACACCCTTTAAATTGGTGCTGGAATACATAATGAAATGCCTTGAGGAAATAAATAACGTTGATGATCTGGAACTGCTGGGTGATAGTGAGGAAACTTTTATGAGAAATGCAGAAAGGAAAGGAAGTAGGCCCATAAGTAAATGGAGAGAAAATCAAATACATACATATGTATACTCGTATGGTCACTGACTGACTTGGATCGACCCAAACCTAGCACCAGACTATTATCGACAAACGCTTAAAAGTTGAAATATCTGGGTGCTGTATTGATTTCCAAGAAAAAAAGATCAAAATAAATAGAAGGCTGTAAATGGTCAACGTGTGTTTCCACGATGGAGGAAATGTTCAAAACAGCTCTCTTGTCTCACAATGTCAAAATCCGTATTCATAAAACCATAATACTCGTAATGCCACTGACACTTTACAGATGTGAAGCTTGGTGCTTGACGAAGTAAGAATCAAACAGATTTCAAGTCTTTGAAAACAAGATCTTAACACGTCCGCTGCTGCCCATATAAAATTTGTTTTTTTTTTTTGAATAAAGGTGTATGTTTAGTGTTTATAAATAGTTTCGTGATGTCCATCAATACGGAAAAGTGTAGCTTGTGATAGCCCGCGATATATGTACATGGCCTCGAAGGGAGTAAAAGTCGTGTGGAAAAAAGGATGAAGAAACAGAAGAATGGAGAGAAATAAACAATCAGGAACTCGAGGAAGGCCATTCAGTCCTAATCATTGTTCGAATAGTAAAATCGCGATGGGCAGGACAAATAGAACGAATGAACAGTGGACAAACTATCAAAAAAATAATGAGTGAAAAATCATGTCAAGAAAAAATGAGTTGAAACACATATTCACCAAGGCCCGCTCATCCAATTCCGACAGTAAGAAATCATTTATCATGGGCGTGTACCGTTCGCCAGTAATAGTGATTGACAATGGCGTCCTCAAACAAATACGGCCCAATCACTCTTTCCCCGTGAACGCCGCACCACACAGTGGCTTTGAGTGGATGTAATAGCACTGCGTGTATTATCTGTTGCACTGCTTGCTACTTGTACGGGAACATGTGAAAGTCTTTCACTAAAACTCGCTGTAGGGTCCTGCTGGTGATGCCCAATTACGTGGCCCGTCGTCTGGTCGACGTTTCTTCGTTCCCAGCGACATCGGCAGCCACAGCCCCGATATTCTCGGCCGAACGACCAGTCCGGTGGCGGCCGCGCCCTGCATGGTCTCCTGTGGTTCCAGTCTTGAGTCTAGAGTCGAATAGCTGAGCGCCGGAATGTTTGCCCAGTTGGCGCGATACGATTAGGGAATCGACGCCGAAATTCACGCTGCGCTAATATTACCGACCGATTATTGGTCAGAAAAATCGACACAATTATTCCACGCTCTTGCGGAGTATAGCACTTCATTGCGTGTCTGTTTATATAAAACAGCTGTCTAGTTTACAAATGTCAAATATGATTGATGTACGATGCCATTGCAAAAATTACAGAATCTTCCGATTTTGTTTTGTGGCACCTTTATAATGATGGACCTAGAAGATATTGAACATAACAGCAAAATTTGAAATTAAGACACTCTTGACAGGTAGGCTTGGCGAAGGGTTTTCAACGATGCTTTGAGCCACCGAGTTCCAAATGACCGGTAATAATAATATTGATTGTTATTATTGACAATAAATGTCATTTTACATAACTAATAAAAGTAAGTTTAGGTAGGACCTGCAGAGAATTTATTACGAAACCAAATGTTCTTCATTTCAAGGATAGTATATTTGTTCAACTCAAAAATAACTAAGTTTAAGAGATGAGGATGGAATTTAGCCGAGTAAAACCTGTATACAGGACGGTAAATGGGTTGGAAATATTTATAAGTATGGAACTCCAAAAATCATTATAAACCCATGTTAACACAGCCTTACAAAATGTTATAGTAATAAACTTGCTGGTGAAAAAATTCATATATGCCATCATAATTAAGCCCAAAATGCACTCTACTTTGAGCTCGATAAGATGAAAGAAAGGATGTCAATTAATTAAAATAGACAAAGGTTTATTTTTTTTTAATTAAACCAGGTTGGGAACCTTGGAGAAGAGTTAACCATTTGCTCTTTGTTCCAAATTATCTTTTTCTCCAATAACTCATGGAACTGGAAAATATTTTAATAAGCAAAAATCCTAAAGCATTTTTGAATAAATTTGGGTTTCATATTAACTCAATATATGGTAAAAGCAAGTATGTCATGCAATAATTAAAGCGACTGTACAATGTACCCGGCCAAGTTCACTGACAACCAACTGGTACCGAAAGTAATGCAATAAGCCAGTCTTCTATCAGTTTTAAGCTATAACAGAATGAGAAATCAACGAACACGGATTTGTGACCAAAACTATACTCAGAACACAACCCGCACATGAACAGGTGGGATATGGTCGCGCGGGTGAGTACGGGGATGGTTTGTTTTTGTTCTACCCTCCTACAAGCATGTTGATATTTTTCAGTGTATATTTTATCGTTGTCCGTTGTGAATAGAGGCTTCAGTAACTGCGCATATCGGGGCCACGAACAGTATCAGGCATCGATGTAAATCTCTGCCACGCTTGTATTTACGACTTGTGATGCCGTTCATCCACCCAGGGTATGGATTTCTGGATTCGTAAAATCAACCACCTCCCTTCAAATCCCAATATATGTACATACATATATCCATAGGTATATAAGGCCCCCTAAACACAACCTATTCACTCCATTTCGGAGGTTTGTTAGGGTGCCGGTTAGTCGGGTTGTCAGATGTCCATTTGTGTGTGTTTGTGCCAACAATACAAATTGGAAATCAGGATTAGATTTGTTGAACATTGCAGTATGTGAATTAGGTTGAACAGAGTGTAGATTGGCCTCGTCCTGCCTTTCTCCTTCCACTTTCCGCCTACAGTTTGATAAAGTTTGTAGGATCGAAAGGTTTTTCGTATTTTTAAGGATACTTCTACGAGTATATTGCCACAAATATGGGATAATATGTACGTGGGTCTCCCTATCAGTCCTCATTCTCACTCAAACACAGAAACGGCACAGATACAAAACACCCGCGCACACGATTTGAAATTATGTTTATCGAGTTTCAGTTTTTTGGAATAAATTGACAGTTTAATATCGTAAACAGTGAACGTGAGGGAATAGCACGACTATACTTAGTATAGCTGAACGTTGCGGCAATAAAACTGAACTTGTTTTTGGTATATTTTCAAGTGGCGAATTGTTCATTTTTCTAAAAAAAATTGGACTTACATAAAAATATTAAATACAAATCAGAGCAGACGAAGGCAAATAGTCCATGTTCTGATAAATATTTGAGAATAACCTTTTCAAACGTTCAATAGCGCTGCCGGTGTATCGTACGTGTTCTTTGTTTTCCATATCATCAGCTGAACTCGTACTATAATTTTTGTTTAAACAGAAATATGCTGAGTAGATTCTATACGTGACGAAGGTAACAAGTTCTAAAATCGACTTACCTTTCCTAAACAATGGTAAATCGGTATTTGAAGATACTTTCGCGATCGAGTAGGCACCATCACATATGGGGAATAAAATTTTGCTTTGATCCCTTCGATCAGGATTGGATTTTCTGACCATCTGTCTGAGATTGAAGATATGTCTAAGATAAATTGGATTTCAGAGCACTCTTTCCCGACAAAGCCTCCCCTCGAGATATCGACTATCAAAACCGATATCGAAACTAGTAATATGGAATAGCGTAGTTTTTTTTATAAAAAAAACACCTTTTTTGAAACACTAGGTCCCTTTTCTCGGACGCGGTCACATCTGTTGATTTCTTGCAAAGCTTGCTTTTCATGCTCATAAACGTTGTTAGTATCCTTGTAATTGGCTGTTGAATTAGACGTGGGCAGTAGGTAAAAATTCCTTTTGGTGCAGTGCATGACAAGGAATTGTGAGTTTATTTTCTTTATATTTTTTTTTCGGTTAGCCTTAGTAATTTTTTTTTTTTGTACCATTAGGGAAAAATTCAACATTTGTAATAATCTGAAGTTTTGAGATGAGTTCCGGTGAATAACTAGTGAATTTTTACATTTCTCAGTGAACATTGTTATTCCTAATATACAATATCCGAGGTTCTTGTTTCCTTTTTTACTTTGAATATCTTGTAAGTTTTCAGATGGCACCTAATATGAAAAAACGTAAGGCCGTAAAATCAAAAGGAATGGGTTGCAGGTACTTTTAAAGTTCCGCGGGCAACACTTTTCAGATTTTTAATTCGTCTTCTGCTGAAGCCTGAGATGTACCCCTTGGTAGAAAAGCGTTCTTAGTCTAGAATTAGATAATCAATTGGTGCAGTACGTCCTGGGAATGGAAAAAAAGTACTACGGTTTGACACGAAAAGATATTAAAAAATTGGCTTTTCAATTACCTAGTTTGTCGTAATAACTTTCAAATTCTTTTAAAAATGAAATGGCTAGACGAAAATGGCTAAATGGGATTCTAAATCGACACAAAGATATTATTACCCTCCGTAAACTCACTTTAACATCAGTTGCCAGAATAAGTGGATATAACAAGAACAATGGTTCATCGTTTTTTGAATTTTTGTTTTTTACCGAGTAAAATCTGTAATGTAGACACAACTGGATTGACCCTTTTTTCCAGTCAAAACTTCCACAAATTTTCGCAGCAAAAGAAAAAAAAAACAGATTAGTGCTATAACATCCTCTGAAAGGGGGTGTCTAATAACTTTTTGCCTATGTATGAAGTATGAACGCAGCTGAAGACTTTGTTCCCCCAATAATAGTCTTCCCCAGAAAAAAAAATGGATAGTTTTGCTAATGAAGGGAGCTCTAGTAGAATCTATGGCAAAGTGTCACCCCTCAGACTGGATTCAGACCGACATATTCGTCGATTGGTTTCAGCACTTTCTGCGATTGGTTTTAGCTCTTTCTGAAGTTTTTAAAAATAACGGCAGAAACCCCAGTCATACTTATTTTAGATGGACATTACAGCCACTCACGGAACATGTGACGATCTTGTGTTTCCCACCACATTCTACCCATAAAATGCAACTCTTGGACAAAACGGTATAATAGAGCTTGGACATAATAGAGCTGTTTGGTAAAGCTTACGCACGGATTCAAAATGCTTCGCTAGCTGTTAATGTGTTCAAAGCAACTAGGATCTATCCTTTCAATCGGAATATTTCTACAGAAGCTGACTTTATAGGAGAAAAAGGATTTATCAATCAATATTATCAGCATTAAAACGTTCCAACGGTTGAAAATATACGTGCATCCAAATTAAGCCCAGAAAGCCTCTTAAGTCTCCAAAATTACGGCCACCAAAGCCCTCAACGAGTTTAGGACCACCAGCCTGTCCAAAGCCCCCAGCGAGTCCAAACCATTCAAACAATTCAAAGCCTCCAATTTAGCCAAAGCCTAAAAAGCTCACAAAATATTCTAAGCCAATTTATAAGTCTGGAAATTGTTTCACCTTATTCTACTAGAATTTCAAATCGTGGAAAAGAATCGGTTTTTAATTGCAAGACCACTGCCTCGTCATACAAATCTGAGCTGGAAATAAGCAACGCAGCAGAAAAAAGACAAAGTGAAAAAAGGAGCAAGTATATTTCACCAAACATCAACTAGCATCCTTAAAAAGAGATCGATTAAAAAGTCTATTCAAAGACAACCTTTTTGTTTTTGTCTTGGAATATTATTGTTTTTTTTTTCAAGTTTTTGTTTTGTTTTGTAAGTAAAATGAAGTGCTTTCGTTAATAAATATTTAAAAGATCGACTGTCTGCCACATGCCACATTAGGATAATTAGAGTACATTAGGGTAGATTAGGTGTGGCTGAGGTATGCAAGGGTGGCGCGTAGGTTTAGTGTAGGTTAGTTTTAGATTTTATTAAATTAATAATAAAAAATATCAAAATAAAAAAAGTATGTATGTATTTTTGTATATATATCTTATTTAAGGTAGGGTTAAGTCAGATCTAGTTAGCTATACGATTTTTTATATAAAAAAAAATGTTCTGAGTCTAAGTTTTTTAAAATTTTATTTTTCTCAGCCTTAGTTGTTCATGTTCATTTACCTCTAATTATTATAAGTTACTCATAAGGCCGATAAGCATGGCTTTAAGACTTTGTTTGCTTTAGAGTGTCCTGGCCCTATACGGACGGTAAGGTATTCTATGTTAGCTGTTATTGAAGCTAGTTTTTAGCATTTTTTTCCTAGGGTAAATTCGTTCTAAAAAATATAAATAAAAAATGAATTTAGAAAAACAAAGATTTGGTCATCGCTAGTCATGGGTATCGCTTTTGAGTGCTTGAGTATTTCCAAATGGTGTTCGTTATCATGTTGCAAAATCAATTTGTCATTTTTCTACTGTATAGCCAGTGATGATGCCCAATTATGGTTTCGTTTGGTTGCAGCAACATTCATTGTACTAAACCCAATTGATTTCAATAAATACAGAGCACACGACTAGGTCTGTGAAAATTCCGTTCATTTACGACATTGATGCATAGCCCGGATTATCCACAACTTTTTCGTGATGTTAAACAACTAAAAAAAACCTCTTTGCTACTGTCCTAAGATGCCCGTTTTTCTTTTCTTTTGCCTTCAAAAGGTCAAAAAAGGTACTGTGTCTTCATCCGATAATGCCTGTAATTCGTCGCCTTCAAATTTTTCACTGAGCTAGAGATGTTTTTTGGATATTGGCTGTCAATGACTGTCATTAACTGAATTCAATTGGTTGATCTTCCTGACAGATGTCAAGCACAGTCTTTGGCATTTTAAGCCGTGGAACCGTTTAACACTCAACGACGTCTTTTTGTTGTCCAAACTTATTGCAAAAATGGGCGATTGTATGAGTTCATTTCGTCCCTATATCTTCTCGGTGAACATAATCGCCTAGTAACTTCGGAATTTGTGGTAGAGTTAAGCGTTCTGACGAAACTGCTTCCGTATCGTGTCAAACTATCGTACCATCTTGGTCTGGACAATCTCTAATTTCAATAGAATGGTGATACCGCTCACGCAAGAATTTAATCAATTTATTAATTTCGGATAGATCAGAGCCGCGATTTGAATGCCTATAATTTTTTTTTTGTCGGAAGGATGATGTCCATCTTGGACACACTATGAAGTTAACGGGGATAAATAGTATCTCAAATATCGTTTTGAGGTACCTACAATTGAAGCAGTAGATGTCCTCACCACGCTCTTCAAAAACGCTCTGATTAGTATTCATTATCCAGCATAGGGTGGTCCACCCTATCCCTAAAAGGGATAGAAATCAAGCAAACCCAGCTAATCTCCGATAGATTTGTGTGCTTCCGACTGTTGGCAAGATTTTTGAAACAGTAGTAGACAGAGCTTTTACCAAATCGATTGAGGAAAGGAAAGTAACACCGGACAACCCGTTACGCTGCGTTAAAACGTTCATTGCGATTAGGATAAAAACCAATGTACGGGTGCTTGTCTGCCCAACTTTGAAAAACAAAATGACGATAATGGTTGAATGTCAGCTTTTGGCAAAATGATTTACTCACTTCGGAAGATGACTTAAAAGAGTATCCTCCTCTAATGAAAATATGATTGTAAAAAAGGAAACATGTAGGAGAGTGAAAGGGCCAACAAAATAGCTAAGATTGGCGAATGTGCGGAAAGGAAGCGAGCAACGAATGAAGCATATCAAAAGGCGCTGCAACTAAAAACAAGAGCTGCGCGGGAAGAGTACAAAGACAGAAGAAGGGAGGAAAAGAAGCTACTGCGAAGAAGAATAGAGTCTTCGCAGCCTCACAGCGTAAGGATATCGAAGAGGCCCGGGTTAGACTGAAGGTTTCAACGTTCTACAAAAAAGCTAAAGCCCTTGCATCCGGCTTTAGAACGGGCGCCTAGACTGTTCGAAATTGTGAAGGTAATCTTGTCACCGACTCGCAGGAAATAGTGAATGTGTTGAGGTGCTCAACTAGCTTACTTCATCCTGATATGAAGATAAACTTGGTTAAGAGTCTCATTTTGCCATTTTTTGCTTTTAATTGTTGTGTGTACCCTTGTCTTGACTTTAGATGTAACCGTAAGCTAAACGTTGCCTTTAATGACTGTCTTCGTTATATATTTAATGTACCTAGATGCATAAGTGTTAGGCAATATAAATCAAGACTGGTTGGAATGTCATTAGATCAATATCGAAAAATGAGGATCCTATTAGAACTTCACAAAATTATTCATAAAAAAAGCCCGCAGTATTTGAAGGATATGATTAACTTTGCTCAATCACGTAGAGGTATTTCTCTGATATTCCCCCATTTTACACACACTGTTGCAGAGCGGTCTTTTCTTATCTCAGCGATACGGCATTGGAACAGCTTACCAGCCGCATTGCAGAGAACAAACTCATCAACGATCTTTCAGAGGAATCTAATTCTGCATATCTTAACGGAACCTTAATTACAAACTTTTTATTTTTATGTATTTATTTATTTATTTATTTTGTTTTGTTTTTCCTCAAAATAATCCATAATAATAATAATGTCTGCGTTTTCTCTTTCAATACTTAAAGTAATAAGATATGATATTAATACTTAAAATAAGATATAATATCTTGAAGTATTGTATGTTATTTGAATAATAATAAATGAAATGAAAAATGAAAAAAAATGTTTAAGCAGCACTTTCAACAGCTGCTTGAGAGAATGATAAGGTCAGAAGAAAACCCAGACTGGCATACCAGCTCTATATGCCCCATATGCAAAAAAAACGACCCTATCAATGTAGCCTACAAAATCCTATTCAGTGTACTATCTGAACGTCTTAAACCGGTTAGTACCACACTAATAAGTACGTACCAATGTTGGTTCCGTCCTGACAAATTTACTATAGACCAGATCTTCACTTTACGCCAGATCCTGGAAAAAACCAATGAGTACTCTTCATCTTTATTTTTATCGACTTTAACGTGGCATATATCAGAATTCATCGTCAAGTAGTGATGAGACTGCTCTTGCGATCGCTGCTACTCGGAACTATGTTATTCACAAAAGCAGGGAGCAACTGTGATTGCTCTTTGTCAAATGCTCCTAGAGGGAGCAGTTTACGGAGCAGTTAACGGAGCAGGAACTGCTACCTTATCTGTTCTTCTGCTCTTAAACATAGCAATAGTATGGTAGAGAACATGAGAGAAGAACAGTGTTCTGATTACTTTTATGTGAAAATATATAGAGCGAAAGAGAAAACAATGGACATTATTCCAAATAATTTCTGAGATGCGTTCACTGGAATAGTGGTGATTGATTTCAGTATATAAAATGAAATATTATTTAAGATGTACAGATTTGTTATTTCTCTTGCAATTCTTCACATACTAGATACATTTGAATGCCTATGGGGAAATTGGGAATTTAATATTATACTCTCAGAATGAATTTATTTCAAAGTTATTAACATTTTAAGTTTAAATTTGATGATACAAATATTAGATAGCGAAATTACATTTGCTACTGAACGCTTCTAAGTTGTAAAATTGACAATCGAAAGTAACTGATAGAATACGAAGAAAACGATAATATACTGTTGTCTGCTTTGTTCTTTTTGTGCGTACTTTTGAAAGTAGCAATTTAGGTGTGTGAAATTAAATTGAATTTGTTAAAAGTTTTAAAGTTATCATTTTTTGAAATGGAGCGAAAAAAGACCAGTGACATTTGGATGCATTTTACACAAACCGTTGGTAAGATGGCTGTTTGTAAAATTTGCAAGCAGTCGTTATCCTTCAAAACGTCAATAACCAATTTGAAAAAACATATGAACGTTCGTTATCCCACAATTGTTACGAGAACAAATTCTCCCATGGACGTGGAAAACATCATACCACCTGCAGAAGATATGTCCGTCAGTGAGATCATCCCAGCCCATCGAAGTCCACCTCAGCATTCAACCCAAGTTTTAAGACAACAGGTACTCCAATTCATTCCATCAAAAATGTCAATTCCACAGAAAGAAAAAATCGACAGGTTGGTAATGAATTTATTTATAAAAGACTATCAACCTTTTTACATTATTGAGGATGACGGTTTTAGAGAATTAATGAAAACATTGGCTCCTACATACTGTCTCCCAAGTAGGAAATTTCTTTTAAATACTTTATTAGACAGTATGTACAATGAGCAACTCGTTTTGTTAAGATCAAAACTCAATAATGTAAGGAGTGTTTGCATAGCTACTGACCAGTGGACTTCCATAAACAATGAATATTACATTGGTATAACCGCTCATTATATCGATGATAATTTTGTGTTTCAAAATACCATGCTAGAGTGCATTAAGTTTGAAGGCCCACACACCGCAGCTTCCATTGCAACCGAAATCAATCGCGTTCTGACGTTATGGGCATTAAAGGACAAAGTCTTGATTATTTTAACTGACAACGCTGCAAACATCACCAAAGCAGTTAGAGATCATTTGAACAAACGTCACTTCGGTTGCTTTGCTCATAAACTGAATTTGTGTGTGCAAACGGCGTTGGGTTTTCGAAGTAATGTCGAGCCTGAGGATACTTTGCAGATGTCAACTACGCAAAGGACAATCAAAAAAATTAAGGACATTGTAAACTTCATCAAGCGAAGTCCTCAGGCTAATGAGAAACTTTTGCATAGCCAGGTCATGTTGGGTAATGAACAACCCCTTAGTGTGGTCAATGATATTGGAACGAGGTGGAACTCAACATTCTACATGATGGAGAGATTTGTTATTCTGAAAGAAGCTATAAAAATAATGTTTGTAAGTATTAACACACAAATTCAAATGCTTACAGATATTGAGTGGTTAATCGCTTCCGACTTATGCACCATTCTACGTCCTTTCGAACAAGCAACCAGGGAAATGTCGGCAGAGAACTATTTTTCTGCAAGCAAAATTATCCCTATATCTGCCGGGCTTGTAAAAATACTGGAAAGGATGCTAAGCGATGGCAGTGTACAAAATGCGCAAACATTTGCCGAAAACCTGCTTCGAGAGCTCAGGACAAGATTTAATAATCTCGAAACGAGTTTAACCATCTCTTTGAACTAATTTTTGGACCCTCGGTTTAAACAACATGTCTTCGAAAACAAAACTGCTCTCAACGCCGTCCAAAAAGACATAACCAACTGGGTGGCCACGAATTTTAACAACAACAGAAGAAATCAGGAGTCGATAGTGAGTACATCGCAGGGCATCGTAAAGACTGCAGGAGACTATTCTTACTGGAGTTTATTCGACAACAAAATTTCCAGTATGGAACCCAGCACTAGTGGAACGTCGAATGCAGTACTTGAAGTGCAGCGGTATCTCAACGATAAGGTGGTCGAAAGGGCGGACAATCCCTTGCAATGGTGGAACATGAACAAAAATTTATATCCAAATCTAAGTGCATTGGTAAAAATAAGATGTTGCATGGTGGCTACAACTGTTCCGTGCGAAAGACTTTTTTCTAAGGCTGGGATGATGATCACTGAGCGTCGCGTCGATCGAGGCTTTCTCACAAGAAAGTAAACAAACTGTTGTTTTTAAAATATAATATGAAATAATTTTTTTGATATTAATATTCGTTTGTTTGCTTAGTATTTGTTGTTTGTTTCTGGCATTTTCGCTGTATATACATACATACATATATAAATTTCATGCATTTTTTTTTCTTTTTTTGTGTTATCTTTCTAATATATTTTTTTCATATTCATACATTACTGCTTATAATTAATATTTTCGTTTTTTTTTTGTATTCTGATAACATGAAATATATGTAATTTTGTTGTTCTTATGCATTCATGTTATTGCATTATACATATTTCAATAAGTATGTACTTTAACTTTTGCTTTGTATAGTATAATATATATCATATTATGTACATACCAAACCCAAGTTTTCCCCGTTTGTTAAGTCCTAGTGTTAGAAGATGTATGCCATAATACATAGAATATTGGAGTGTCAACCCTGAAGACTGGCAGCACTGAAGTTTAAGACCGGCACAGCATCTAACTTCATAGGGTAAGGGCTGTCGGGGTTTTTGTTGTTGTTGATATATAGCGTTTTGAAATAAAGTGTGAAACGACCACGAGAGTCGCAAAATCAAAATCTTTTTTTATTAACGCCATCGGGGCACAGTTGTCTTTACATTTTGGCATCCCTTGCGGGGAACCTTTGTCCTCGCAATATACAATATTTAATTTAAACCTGCCGAATCAGGTTAAGACTCTGCAAGAAACCTGATTTCTTGGACCCGACTTCAACCGAACCATTCGGAAAAGAAACCTGATTTCTTGGACCCGACTTCAACCGAACTATTCGGAAAAGAAACCTGATTTCTCACCTTAAATCCACCTAGCTACCAGCTTAACCATGGCCACCAAAGAATTGAAAGAGGATACGATGGCCAAACTCATCTTAAACTTCATGTCCAATACGCACAAAGTTGCCAAGGCCAAGAAGACGAAGGGATTTCTGTTAGCACGGAAAGGTCTTTTAAGTGAGTACTGGGCGAAGTACATGGCAGCGTGGGATGAGTCAATTACTGAATGCAGAGAAGAGCAATTCTCTGACGTCGAAACAGCCTACTGTCAAGCTCTTGGAGAGCTCATCGATTTGATCGAAGCGGCAACAGAAATCAGCCATGTGCATTCGGACACCCTGGCTGACCAATCTACTACATGCAGTACCCATCACCAGCCCAAATTACCATCGATCGAACTCCCCAAATTTTCGGGTTCATTTCTCAAATGGCTTCCGTTTAAGGATATGTTCAATACGTGCATCATCAAAGAATCATCAAAAGGTCTCTGTCCAACGTTCAGCGGCTCTACTATCTCAAAAGTTGCTTGCGAGGCGAAGCAGACCTTTTGGTAAGGAACATATCTGTAACAGAAAATAATTTTCAGATTGCATGGGACACATTGCACCAGCGATATGACAGTAAACGTAAGCTGATCAAGTCATATTTGCGAGAAATCGTTAGGCTTCCACCCATAGTAGCGGAGTCGATCACTGCATTGCGCAAGGTCCTAGACGGAACCACCGAAGCTGTACGGTCGCTATCGCAGTTGGGATGCCCAACAGCAGAATGGGATCACTGGCTTGTTTTCATGGTCACGGAGAAATTGGATTCTAACCTCGTCAAAGATTGGGAAATGTCCCTTGAATCGCCTAATTATCTTCCTACCTACGAAGAACTGCGCAAATTCTTGGAGAATCGCATCCAAGGTCTCGAGGGCATGGAATCTTCATCAAAATACAAGGCGAAGTTCAATACATCCAATCCGCAAGCAATAAAAACTCACCACACAAACGTCAACCGCTGTGCACTTTGTGGTGGAAAACACATTATTATGTTTTGTTCAGAATTTCGACAGCTGTCAGCAGCTAAGCGGATGGAAATAGTAAACAAAAACATCTGTGCAAAAATTGTATGAAGAGTGGACATCGCATGAGCGCGTGTACATCTAAATTTACTTGCAGTGAATGTGGGCAAAAACATCACACCATGCTCCATGAAAACATGGCAAATCATGTCGGCTCCCACCACCTCTGCACCGAATCAACAAAAGTGAAATATCAAGGGACGGAGGAAGCACCATTAGTCGAAGAAAAACAGACGCCGATTCTTCTAGCAACCGCCCAGGTCATACTCCGGTCTGCCACCGGCAACTTTCTACAAGTGCGAGCTCTCTTGGATACCGGATCACAGGCGACACTTGTAAGCGAATACGCAGCTCAACAACTGAGACTTTCTCGGCAGCGAGTAGCAGTTCCAGTAATTGATGTTGGTGGAGCTAAAATCGGAAAATCCACAAGTTTAGTGAAACTGTGTTTGGGCTCTCATAAGGACCCATCTTTCAACATTGAATGCAGATGTTTGGTTTTGCCACGGCTTGGCCGTCTAGAGACAATAACGCCACTATCCTATCACACATTGGAGGAGATAACATCTCTCGACCTGGCTGATCCCAATTTCCACGAACCAGGGCCAATCGAAATAATTTTAGGAGCTGACGTGTACGGAACATTGCTGTGCAACGATGTTCAACAGTTCAATGATAAAGCTTTAACAGCTCAGAATACTCGATTGGGCTGGGTACTCAGTGGACGATTACCTGGACTGGAACCTAACAGAAAGAAGATGATTTCATGTTCATTTACCATCGCGGAGCTAGATGAATTGGTGCAGAACCTCTGGAGGTTTAATGAACAGGAAGGCGTGGATGATAAATCCACCATGACCCAAGATGAAATCTATTGCGAAGAGTTTTTTCGAAAAACCGTTCGTCGTACAGAATCTGGACGGTTTATCGTTAAGTATCCCCTTAAGATATCAGCTAATCTTTCTGCTCTCTCAGGTACCAAGGATGATGGCACAAATCTATTTCATCACCAAATGCGTCGGTTGGAAAGAGATCCGAAACTCAAATCCCTTTATGAAACCTTCATGCGGGAGTACGAGGAACTCGGGCATATGGAGGCAGTGCATGAAGCCGAACAGCAACAGAATGTGTGTTACATTCCCCATCACGGCGTGTATAAGGAGTCCAGTGCAACCACCAAGTTAAGAACTGTCTTTAATGCATCCAGGAAAAGCAAATACGGTGTCTCATTAAATGACTGCCTATTGACAGGACCGAAACTTCAAGCGGACTTATCTGCCATAATCCTAAGGTGGCGCAATCATAAAGTCGGATTTATGGCTGATATAACTAAATGTTTTCGGCAGATAAAGGTGGATGAGGAAGATGCCGATCTGCAACGAATTATTTGGAAAACCGAAAAAGGGGATCCAGTTAGTTTTCGACTGTTGACTGTGACGTATGGTCTTAATTTTGCACCGTACTTAACCATCAAAGTTTTAAAAACCCTCGCCAACGAAGAGGAAGTCAATTTTCCTATAGCTGCTTAGGTGGTGAGCGAGTCATTCTACATGGACGACTGTTTGCATGGGGCTGATACCGTGGATTGCGCTTTGGAAATCCAAGGTCAACTTCAAAAGCTTTTACTCCGTGGTGGATTTGTCTTACGAAAATGGACCTCAAATTCATTGGAGTTCTTGGAAAACCTCAACATGAATGTAGAGCGAGGAGAACATACGCGAGACCTCAGCCGTTCGGATACAGCGGCCCTAGGGGTCTATTGGCGTTGCAAGACTGATTCACTGGGATATCGACTTACCATGACACATAGAGGAGGACCAATCACCAAACGTCAACAACTATCTGATTTGGCAACGATATACGATTCCCTAGGACTGCTTGCCCCAGTTATGATCGTCGGCAAATTGATAACGCAACAGTTGTGGTTATTGGGCTGTAATTGGGACGATTACTTGCCTGATCCACATCAGCGAAATTGGCAACGGTTCCGAGAGGAGCTGCCTTTGATCGAGAAGATTGACGTGCCTAGGTGAATTTTTTCGTCATTAGATGTGCGCTGCTACCAATTACACGTCTTTGCCGATGCTTCATCGACCGCCTATGCTGCTGTAGCCTACTTAAGGGTCGAGACGAGTTATGGCGAAATAAAAGTGTCATTGCTTCAGGCGAAAACTAAAGTCGGCCCATTAAAGAAGACCACGATACCTCGCCTCGAACTCAATGGAATCTTGCTTGCTGCGAAACTCAGCGCCAAAGTTGGATCAGCTCTGCAGTTACCAGGACTAGAACTTTATTGTTGGTCTGACTCCAAGACCGCCTTGAGTTGGATTCGGTCACATCCCGGCGGACATAAACAGTATGTTGCTAACAGAATTACTAAGGTTCAAGAACTAACGGCAGGCACTTGCTGGAGGTATGTACCGACTACGAGCAATCCAGCTGATGTCGCCACTCGCGGAGTGTACCCTTCTCAACTTGAGGCATTGGATGTATGGTGGACTGGGCCAATCTGGCTGTTGGGACCGCAAGCAGACTGGCCAGACCAGACAGGCGCAAGAGTCGAAAAAGTAGCTGTGCAGTCTCACCTGGGTTTGCCGAAGGAGAAAGATGTTCGAGAGATGGACCTGTTACACAAATATTCGAACATTCACACTCTGATAGCAGTCACAGCTTGGTGCCTCCGTTTTTTTGACGTTCTTCGTGGCAACAATCATGAAACCACTTCCTGGATCACTGCTAGCGAGCGCAGACTAGCATTACGAGTTCTTATCAGGTACGTTCAACATCTTCATTTTTCTAATGAGATTTCTTGTCTCTCCCGAGGTAAACCACTCTCCTCGAAAAGCAAGATACGAAAGTTGAATCCCATTATTGACAAGAACGGTGTATTACGTCTTGATGGAAGACTCAAAAATGCCCAAATTCTAGAATCGGAGAGATTTCCCATCATCCTTCCCAAAGAGAGCGTTCTCTGCACTTTGCTTATTGCCGATGCTCATATCGTTACCCTCCATGGTGGTACGCAGGTTGTGCTACACTTTCTTCGCAGACGATATTGGATTCTGGATGCGCGAGTTGCCATAAAGAAATTTGTGCAAAGGTGCATAAAATGTTTTCGGCAGAAAGGCGCGATAAACAGTCAGCTAATGGGAAATTTGCCAACGCATCGTTGTGTTCCGTCTCCGCCGTTTTTGCGATGCGGACTGGACTATGGAGGTCCATATAATATTCGTATGACAAAGAGACGAGGTATTCGCAACCACAAGGGCTACGTGGCTTTATTCATCTGCCTCAGTACACGAGCGGTTCACCTTGAGTTGGTGAGCGATATGACAACTCAAGGCGTGCTTAACTTTTGAAGAATTTCTCACGGTACTTAAACAAATTGAAGCGATACTTAATTCCAGACCGCTGTCCGCAATGTCAGACGATCCGACCGATCTAGTTGCGCTCACTCCTGGACACTTTTTGGCCGGCCGCTCATTGATCGCAGTTCCTGAGCCAAATCTTTTGGATATTTCTCAAAGCAGGTTGAGCAAGTGGAAACAGTTGCAGCAAATGCAGCAAGATTTTTGGAGACGTTGGCGTTGCGAATATCTGCACGGGTTGCAGGTCAGATACAAATGGCAGTTAATCAAACAAAATCTAAAGGTGGGCAACTTGGTTTTGGTTCGAGACGAGCGGACCCCACCTGCCCAATGGCCACTTGGACGGGTTTTAGAGGTGTGTGCTGGAGATGATGGCATCGTCAGAGTTGCTATCGTCCGAACAAAATCATCGACGTTGAAACGAGCAATCTCGAAGCTCATTGTCCTTCCACTCGCGGATGATGACGCAAACGGTGGGCGGCTGGAAGGTCCCATAATACATTCGTCGCAGTGCCTGGACGAGGTGGGCGGTGAATGTTAGAAGATGTATGCCATAATACATAGAATATTGGAGTGTCAACCCTGAAGACTGGCAGCACTGAAGTTTAAGACCGGCACAGCATCTAACTTCATAGGGTAAGGGCTGTCGGGGTTTTTGTTGTTGTTGATATATAGCGTTTTGAAATAAAGTGTGAAACGACCACGAGAGTCGCAAAATCAAAATCTTTTTTTATTAACGCCATCGGGGCACAGTTGTCTTTACACCTAGTATTTTTGCTGCATATACATATGTACATAAACAAAATTCATGTATTTTTTTTCTTTTTTTTGAGTTATTTGACAAATATTTATATTCATGCATACTAAGTGCATTTCTTTAAAAAAAATCATAATCATTATATTATATAATTCCTATTGTTTTTTTGCAATAACATGAAATAAATGTAATTTTATTTTAATTTACTACTCTACTTGTTATTTATTTACTTTCCTATCTCATTAAATTAATTCACTATTTAATTTGCGATGCCAAGAGCAGAATCCATATTCAAATCATTAGATCATAAATGCTACCAAATCACAGCTTCGCTTAACTGCTCCTCCCCATAACTGCTTGTTGCGATCGCTGCTACCCTAAAAGAGCAGACAAGCCCACCACTATCGTCAAGAGCTCTACAGGACGATGGCCGATTTCGGATTCCCGGAAAAATTGATTCGGATGTGTCTTCTCACACTGCAAGACTCGCGATGCATTGCGCAGTTTGGACCCCATACCTCCTAACCTTCCCAAATAAACACCAGATTTCGACAAGGCGACGCGCTGTCATGTGATTTCTTCAAATTAATCCTTGAAAGAATAGTGACGCCGGCAGGTGTTAAAACGGAAGGCACTATCTTCTTCAAGAGCGTCCAACTGTTGGGATAAGCGAACCACATTGACATCATTGCAAACTCCCAGCGCACCTAAGTAGAGGCATTTACGACAATTGAAGAAAAGGTAAACATCGTTGGCTTAAAACTAAAGAAGACCGAAGACCGCCTTGGGCAGAACGTAACCATTGACAGAGACAGTTTTGAGGTAATTAAGGAGTTTGTCTACCTCGGACCAAATGTAAACTCCACAAATGACAAGCTAGCGGAGATTTGATGAAGAATCATACTGGGCAACCAATGCTACTTTGGTTTGTCAAAACAGCTAGGGCCAAAACTCCTAAGAAGGGAATCCAAAATTACTCTCTACAGAACACTGATCTTACCAGTCCAGCTTTACTGAGCCTTGCTTGGACGATAAGAAAGAAAGCAGAGGTGGTCCAGGACTCTTTTGAAAGAAACATTTTCCGTCGAATACATGTATGGTCCTATCTGCGAGGAAGTCGAATGGAGCAGAATACATAAGCGCGAACTCGAGTTGCATAATGCTGTGGACGTAATTCGGAAGGCAAAAATCCATCGACTACATTGGCTCAGCTACGTCAAGTGCATGAACGATCCCGCTCCAGAGAAGAGGGTCTTCGTATGCCAGCCACCTGGTTTGAGAAGGCAACGGAGAACGAACATCAAAAAAATAACGAAACTTGATAGTAAAAATGCATCGCTTGAGGAAAGCTAGAATTCCTCGAAGAATATTTTCTATAAACTAAATGGAAGGATAACAGTTGCTGAGATGATTTCCGCAAAGATGCCAATTTCCGAAGAGTTCCTTATAATAAACAATAGTGAGATCCATGATTGACATAATTCCAGTTCAACGATTGAATTAAATACGCCACAAGGCGCCTTTAATATCCCTCACGTTCAACCTTCGGATATTTTTGGCAATGGTTTGATGGTTTCGGTGGTACTGACGTATTGTTTTAATATGTTGATATTTCCATGGCATTGCGGTAGAACGTCTTTTAATCCATACTGCACATACGCGTCGTCCATAGTGAATGCGAAGGAAGTCACCCCAAAGTCAAGTATCAAATTAAATTTTGCTTTCCATTGGTGGATAATGTAAAGCCAATTGCCGTGATGAGCTTATCTGAAGTGCACTTACGGTGAATGTCAGCGAGGAGCCATGTGGCTTTTCGTCAAACGCAGGCGCTTCAAAAGAAATGAAATTAATGCTATGATTGTTGCATCAGCCTCTGCCTTATTTTGACCAGGCGACATTACGATATCGGTTTCGAAATTCCACCGTAAATGGTTCCTTTATATCACTGTAAATTGACATTAATTTCTCCATAGGTGTAACTATTACTATTATGGTATATGCAACATAGTAATTTGCTTTTCCAATGATTCATCGATTCTGATACCAGATTTGAGTTCTAGAGATCGATTAACTAATTAAACAACAACCTTTTAGCATAATTCGACTTTATAAACAAACCCAGGTAGTTAAACTCCTTGACAACTTCGATCAGCCCACCTTCCTAGTCTAGTCTAGTTTTCTCGTGCCATCCTGCTACTTTTATACTCTAACAAAACCATAATTTTTGATTAGAAAATGTTAATTTTTAAATCCCATAGGTCGCAATCCCAAGCTTGTCAATCTCTTTATTTGCAACTGAAGAGCACGTGGGCTTTCAGTCAAAATAACCAGATCATCAGCATACAGAAGGACTTTAACCTCAACTTCACCAACTCTAATCTCTCTCAGTAGATAATTTGCTATGTCATCAATGTAGAGGGCAAATAAAAGTGCACTAGGCACACAGTCTTGCGGAATTCCCGTCTGAATTTCAAAATAGTTTTACAAAACACTACCATTCTATTGCGCAGCAGAGCTCTTTAAAACTCTTATAAATTTGGCCAAGAGTCCCAGAGTCAATAGCTTGTACATCAAAAAATTCTTGTACAATCAAAAAAATCGACAAAGAAGGCATAAAGTTAGGCATAGTCTACTGTTGAGAACCATGCACGAACATTTGTTTTGAAAACTCTAAGACGATTGTTGGTCTCCATCCAAGTTAACCTATGGTAGAAGATTTGTGTGAAGACGGTTTGTACCTAAACGGTTTGAAGAGCAAGATGCCCCTACAGCGTAAATCACCGATTTCAGGAACATTTCTGGCACTTTTTCTGAGTTTAATATTTTGTTGTAAGAAATCAGCAATATTTAGAGCCACGCGGGAGAACAATTTTTGGAGAACTCAACTGCAATGCATCTACTCCCAGAATCTTACCTTTTTTCATTTTTCTCAACATTGTTATTAGCTCCACCATTGAGATGCATCGAGCACTGTGATATTAGGCAGGGCAAATTGGAAGTTTAGTTGGTCTGCTGCTGGGCTTAACAGTTCTCTGAAATGATTTGCTAATATTTCTGAACCTATAGCACAATTTGCTCAAAATAAGCGCCGTATACAGCCCAACAGTCCTTGCAGTCCTTCTTTTTATAGGCTACTTTCTTATAATACTCCGCTTTTTTAATCTTACACATCTCCTTGTTGCAAATAAGTGCTTCTACGTACAAAAGTCTAAAAACTATCAGCTTTAGTTTCTTTAAATAAGTTCAGGAGCGCAAATGATTTACTTCTTAGTTTTCTACACGAATCATCGAACCAGATCGCTGAACTAACTGCGACAAGAGAGAAATGTTTTGGAAAATCGGAACTGGTAATTGCTTCTGATAGTAGTACTATGATTTGCTCACAAGGCATACTGGCCTATCAAGTTTTCTCCTAAACTGAGTTACACAATTTGTTTTCCAATTTATCTTTTTCAAAGGCTCTCGTGGCATGTTAGGCTCAAGATGTGCAAAAGCAGATGGACTGAAAAATTGGCTGCTAAGACTTCAAAGTCATCCAATCACCGAATAGCCTTGACTAGACACAAAAGTTAGTTACCCTTTGCAAATGCTATTCATGACTCCATTTAAAACAGAAAATCATCCAAAAGCAAGAAGAAAACTTAAAACAACTTTAGAAAAAAAAAATGTATTGCATTTGATCCAGTGCAACATTGTATTATTAAATAAACCCAATCCTTCCATCTCTTCTGCTTTATTGCCTTTCCATTTTTCTTAGACCCACTCCTCCCTCCCACGCTTAAACTTACATCTTGCCATAAAAAGCGCTGAAGGCCACTATGTCATGTTACGCTTAAGAGACAGAAAAATCTCCGAAAACGTGAGCCTCTATTTTGCCTACCTTTTCGCGAGCTGACAAAAACCTTTATCAGGTTCGATAGAGAGCCTAAATATTTCACCCAATGACGTAGCTAACGATCACTCCTCATTCGCTGCCTACGTCAGCCCCAACCGCCAATCCGGACAGTCGCGAAATCCTCATAGCAATTCACAGCCAATACGATCCTTTACCTTTCAAATCGCCGAAATCGGCTGATTTTAGCTTTATAAGTGCATTAATATACTCTTTGACAGCATTATCTACGATACAATATTTGTTCACTGCCAATTTATTTTCTCCCCAAATCAAATTCGTAAAAGGTCGATAGACAACCACTAACCTCATTAAGTTTGTCTCACAATCCTGGAATGGCAAAGAAATAGACGTTGTTACCAGAGACTTCAGCAAGGCCTTCGACGAAATTTTAGATGGAATTGTACTTCTTAAATTTACTGATCTCAATTTTGAGAACCATCTAAGGAGTTAAGGTCTAAGCAGTTCTCGAATCCTTACATCACGAAATCCTTATATACTACCTTTGTTAGGCGTTGAATATGCTGGTCAAGTCTGATTCCCTTCTGACAGTATTCGTACTGAGCCCATTGAGGCCGTCCAATGTAGGTTTATTTGTCTTGGCCTTGGTGGTCTTACCTGGGTTGATACCTATATAATTTAGCGCTTCCCAAGTTCGCTTATGAAGCAACCTACAACTCCAAGACAAAAGACGCAGTTCGGACAAGGTGGTTTTCCTATCGGAAAATGTTATTATTTTTGAAAATGGTGTAGTATCCATATTTGATATTTGGGAACTAGACAGTTGTAGTATACAAACAGATAAGCAACAGAGTGCTATACTCTGCAAGGGCGTGGAATAATTGTGTCGATTTTTCTGACCAATAATCGGTCGGTAATATTAGTGCAGCGTGAATTTCGACGTCGATTTCCCAATCGTGTCGCGCCAACTAGGTAAACATTCCAGCGCTTAGCTACTCCACTCAAACAGACTGGAACCACAGGAAACCATACAGGGCGTAGCCGCCACGCGGCTGTGGTTGCTGATGTCGTTGAGAACGAAGAAACATCAACCAGACGACGGGCCACGCTATTGGGCATCACCAGAGGGACACAACAGCGAATTTTAGTGAAAAATGTACACATGTTCCCGTACAAAGTGCAAACAGTGCATCAGTTAATGTCTGCTGACCGTCAGTGTGTAAATTACTGTGAAGTCATCCTTAATCTCAACAACGAAGAAGACGATTTTGTGCCGCATTTCCACAAGCGGTTACGTCAATAATGATTGGGTCGTATTTTTTTTAGGACGTCTTCGGCAATACGGTCACTGTTACTGGCGAACGAGTTCTTACTGCCTGAATTGGATGAACAGGGTTTCGTGAACAGGGGGTTTCAACAAGACAATGCAACCGCACAAACAGCACACGAGCCACAATGGATATTGTGGTCGTGTAATCTCCCGTTTTGACGATTTGACATGGCCAGCAAGATCGCTCCGCAATCTTTTTCTCCGTTGTAGATATTAAGTTTATTTTAAGTTTTGATTGTTCAAGTTATTTTTTTCTCTGTTTAGGCTTGGAAGTGAGGAAGTGAACAAACAGAGCAAAGAAGTTGATCGTGTTTAACATGGCAAACACCAGTTTCTCTCTTTGTCCCTGATCAATTCAAATGGATCCGCAGCCTCCCCAGCCTCTAGCTATCTTCTGGATAGCTGGTCTGGCATCCACTGGGTAATGAACCAATGTGTGCAGCGAACCTGGCCCTTCAGTTGTGGAGTAATGCTTGGGGTTAATATCTCTACCGCGGAAAATAAATCTTGTTGCGAAACAACAACAAGCCTCGAACACGGACGGATACAATGTTGATGACCCATATAAATGGAAAAATCTGAGATTCTGAACCCAACATGTGCGGTCCCTTAACAGAGGAGGTGCAGACAACCAACTGGAAAAACCCTCGACTGCTACATAACCGCACTCCAACAAGTGCGATGGGATGGACCAGGCAAAAAAGGATGAAAAAAGATGATATCTATTACGGTAAGCGCTGCAAGGAAAATAAACAATGCCCGAGTTATGACAACAAAATTGTACAAGGTGATTTTAACGCAAAACTGGGTAAAGGGGACATATTCGAGTCGACCATATGAAAACGTAACCTACATAACACCACAGGCTAAATGACTTCCTAGCAGAGCGTAACCTCCTGGTAGCAAGCAACACGACTCCCAAATCTCAATATCCGTAAAGGAACCTGGCGGTCATCAGTTCAATCCACCAACAACCAGATCACGTTGCGATCGACGCCAGACACTCTTTCAGCATTCTAGATGTTCGAACTTTTCGAGGAGCCAACATCGACTCGGATCACTACCTTTTTGCAGCCAAAGTACGGATGAGGATATCAAGGATGCTACGGAACCGAGCAACACACCAAGAGTTTGACGTCTGAATGCTACAATCACAGAATGCCACTGGAATCTTCGCAGATTGAGTTTACCTCAACCTCTGGCAAAGACCGGTGACACCGACACAATCCACAGAGCAGCAGTGGGTGCATTGCCAGCGCGCCTCAGAGACGCTGCCTCTAATGTGCTGGGTTTCAAACCGCCGACAGCTAGAAACCCCTGGTTTGATGAAGAATGCAAACAAGCCCATGTAGCAAACCAAACCTCCTACAAAGTCATGCTAAAGAAACAGAGCCGCTCGTGAGTTCTACAGGCAGAAAAGGTGAGAGAAACACACACTTTCAATGAAAAAAAAAGGAGAGCACGAAAAGCTTGAGATCGAGGAGATGGAGAGATGCTGCCCCAGGAATGACGCTAACATGTCAGTGCTATAAAGTCAAAGCGGAAGCATGCGTTGATGAAGACGAACAACCAGTAGTAGAGTCAAAGTCGATGCTGAGAATATGGAAAAACCGCTTCTGGAGACTGATGAGTCGGTAGATGAGATGAGTCGGTAGGGCGCATGCATCAGCTCATCTGTAAAATATGGTCGGAGGAAACCATTTCCGACGAATGGAGTCTTAACATCGTTTGCCCATCCATAAGAAACGAGACCCCTATAACTGCGCCAACTATAGAGTAATAAGTCTCCTTAACATCGCGTACAAGATCTTCTCTGCCTTACTGTGTGAACGAATAATATGGCTAGGCCATGTAGAGCGAATGGACAACAAAGCTTCAATTCGAAGAGTATTCGAATCCAACCCTTAGTGGAGACGCAGCAGAGGACGACGGAATCAAAGGTGGCGCACATAAGTGGAATGGGATCTTAACCAACTGGGAGTGCGGCACTGGAAACAACTCGCAAAAGAAAAGAAATAAGGTTTTATTGTGAACATGCACTCCTGGGTAAATGAATCCTTGAAGCAATCATGAAAAAGAACTTTTATCATTCAAGCCTTTTTGTTGGATTTCAAAGTCACAGTAAATTTTTTCTTGTTTACTCTTTTAAAAACGGCGGTAAATTCCCCAGGGTTAACACCAAGAAAATATGTCAAACATTTTGTTGACGTTTTATATCCTTCTGCAAACTTTATGTTTTTTGAAATGAAGAGTCGTTCAGGCATTCGTTTCCAATAGAGACCTGTCTCATCAAAAAACTGGGAGGTTACCACCTTTTATGATTTTTTTTTAATGTTTGAATAGTCAAGAGCTGCAGCTCAATCAGCATTTGTTAGTTCACTTTTCATCTTGATGTTTAAATTTACATTTTTAAAACCAACCTGGAGTTTCATCCGCTTCCTGGTATTAAAGTTTTTCGAAACTTTTTTTGGCATTTTTTTGAATGACCGGTTGACTTACTCTCTTTCTACATGATGATTCTTCAATCCATATGATGCGTTGCTTTTCCATTATTTCGATTTCGACTTTTTTTTCGAGCTGATTTTTAAATGCTTCCAGGAGCAGCTGAATGTACTTAAGCCTTGTATTTAGAATGGACAAATCTGTCGGTGTTGCCATAAAATTTGGTAGACGGATTTTCACTCAATGCCAGACTTATGATTAAAATGGTTAGCAAAAGATACTGCGACAACTACCGAGCTTATCAACTATGTTACACGTAGATGCGCATTCTAGACTAGGAGTAAATCCCTACTAGCAACTGGAGAACTTTGTAACTTCTTGACTTATGTTTTACCCAGGAATCTGTATTCATATCAAATATCTCACTTATTAATTAAACAACTGACTTCACTCTTAAACAGCTAATTGGGGATGACCTCTGCTCAACTTTCACGATTAGAAGTGGCAATCAAATTTACATAAAAAAAGCTATTATACCCTTTTTTTACCAAACGTTTCTTATACACTAAATGCCCGAACAGCATTGGGGTCTGGCGTCTCTATACCATAAAAACCGTATTGTGTCGTAAATGCGTGCTAAAAGACTCGAAATGCCTTAAAAGACTTTCGTGTACAATTCCCGACTAATTTTCCCCTCGCATCATAAAAGTATTTCAGTGCACATAGCCCCCCTTCTGAGACTAGCTGTTCTCGTAAAATGCAAACGCAAATATCCTTGCGTGGATAAGATTACAGCATTACCGAGGTGGGTTGGAAGGATTTGCATCAACTATACCTCCAATCCTTACCGCCTTCTGGCTCTAATAAAAACTCACTTTATAGCCATTCATAAATTTGTCAACGGGGCTGTATCGTCTTACTTGGGCGACAATAATTGAGAAATTTACGACGATGCATGACTTTTTTGCTCCTTTTCATTTTATGTCTGGTTTCTCACATTAGAATCTGTCGTACTCCGTTTGGTATATCAATTATTGTGACTATAACGTATTCCATGGTATTTATTTTCTTCCTACTCGTTAGAGTATACAAGTATGTTTTACTTTAAATTTTTTGTTCTTTGCTGTCCCTGGCATTACTATGGAATAGGTTTTTTGTTTGCTTGTGGTTTTACGTCTTTGAAACTAATACGAAAAAGCATGCAAGAATGTTTATTGCAAATAATCATGTGAAAGTGCGAGTACGAGTATGTACGTTCAAAGAATTTTTTCACATGGGGTAACCAAAAACGTTTTTACCGGCTTTGAAGGCTAAGAACATTCCCTTGGCATTCAGTTCTACTTTATGGAAAAGTTATAGTTTTCCCTAAGGACGAATACGCTGCAAGTATTTATTCAAATCAGGAATCACAGCTAACTCAAATCGAATTCGGACAATTATTGGTCCCTTGATCGCAAGGATAATGAGTTAAACAAGTTAATTAAGTTAGCTTAGTCACTTTTGATTTTCATAGATATTTTTGCCAAGGATGTCAATACCTGAGGAAGTTACAGACGAGGAAAACCGATAAAGTTAGAGACACCCAACAAATTTTAGGTGTTTATACCGAGTCAAAGGCAGAAACTTTTAGTACAACCGAGTAACAGCGAATCTTAGATTTAAGATTAAAAGATTAGTAAAAAGGGCTACTTACTCTCCAAACTACCTGACTCCTTTCTTGTTGAAGAGCATGGGCAGATTAATAGAGCTACACGTGCACAAATTTATTCTACGAATGCGTTCTATGAAACAGCTCTTCAAACAGGTAAAGAATACACGCTAAACATGAAGTCAATATCTAGGAAACTTTTGTATACATACTTGTATATAAGTTAAAGTTTTAAATTATTTTTTTATTAAAAAAAACACAATTTTAATTACTTGGGGACGAGCCCACTTTATTGCGACACGTTAAAAATAAAACTGAACACTTATTGAATAACTTAAGCTAATTTATACATTAATTCCAAACTGCAGCAGACGCGGTGTCAGCGTTATCCATCCGGTGTACCGTGTTGACGGTGATAGCGATGTCAGCGTTATTAGTCGGCTTGCGGTGTTGTTCATCCAGCGAATGTATTGTATCGGACGCGCGTGTTGGCTTGACCTAATTCGGTCTTGCTGGAATTTGAGACTTCGTCGTGTTAACTCGTCCCTCCTTAAGTGAGAAGGTCCTCGTTCTCAGAAAAATGGGATCTGGCTGATCCTGGTTGTTTCTATTGGCGATTTTACGAGGGAGCCTTCGGGATTAGTTGCCGTTCTTATTGGGGGATCGACCAGCTCGATTGTTTTGGTGAAGCTTACAGGATTGTTCCTATGGCACCTGGCGAAGATAGCTATTAGTAGGAGACTGAGTATAATTACTGTTTGTCCGATGTTTATTAGGGAACTTCTTTGATACTCCTCTTCGATTAGCTTAATATGTTCGGTGTTGTTCACATGGAGTTGTTTCATAGATTGCAGTGTGAGAAACTCCTCGAAGCTTCTAAGGGTTGAGTCAGGTTGAACTATAGGTGGAAGAGGCTTTGCGCTGGACAGGTCTTTGGAAGTGTATGTTTGATCGCTGATCTTAATTGTTGCGTTGCTATACTGGACGATGAATGTGCCGTCTAAGTCCATCTTGTCGCTGTCTATCGAGATTGATCCGTTAAATTGGTTCAAAAGTAGCGTGCCGGGGAAGATTTCCTCTATTGTTGGTATGTGCTGATTGTTGGTTTCTGTGCAGTTGGATGGTCGGCTGCTAAGTAGGTTAGGTATACAATAAGTTTCGCTTAAGTCTATAATTTGCTCCCTATTACATATCGTTAACTTATTATTTGATTGACATTTTGTTTTTATTCCGTAGATTTTATTTTCACATATAAGTATATTTTCACTTACTATTTTAGTAACAATTTCTCCCCTTTTAATAGGTTTTATTAGTACAGTTTTACAAATATATTGTTCCGTATTAGGAATGCTTATAATGTATAATAATGTTTGATTGCTTGCTGCAATTTTTATTTCTGCGAACTCTATCGCTTCATCAATATTTAAGTAGGGTACATTATTTCTTATAAAAAGTTCCTTAATTAGATCTACTTCGCTATTGGACAATATAAATGAATTTATTATTCCTGCCTTTGCCCATTGCAAGGCGTATTCTACATTAATAATTTCCTCTTTTACAATATCTAGCTTATACTTAATGTTAGTTACAATACCGTTTTTTAAATCTTGGTCTGTTTGGAAAGTTTTGACAATATTATTCGTTACATTAGTTAATTCATTTATTTTATCTAAGGTAGATTTATTTATTATTATTTGATTATTTTCGTTTTTAAGTGCTCCGTTAATTTTAGATTTTAATATAACGTAGTCGTCATGGTCGGGACTTCCTGTTATCCACTTCCATGCGCTACCCAAAAAATTTAATGATCTGCGAATTTTCCTTTTTGGCTTTAGTCGATAAAGTAGGAGTTGGATCTGGGAAATTTCATGGATTAGGAATGGGTACATGGGATGATCGGTTTTGACGTCTTTCGTAACCTTTAGTTTTAGCTCTCGAACTGTCTCCTCATAGGATATCAAATCAAGGACATGAACTAGTTTTAGAGTTCCGCTCTGAAGCTTGGCCGTACCGGTGCTTAACGCTATTATTTTTGATTTGGAATAATCTAATACTTGTACCTCTGCCATGCAGGAACAAGTGAGTAGCCTGGAAAAGAAAAATTAACTTTTAATGTTGCTTTTATGGACGGTCTTGCCAGATTCAGTTACTATTGTTTTGGAATGGTTTTCTTTTACTATTTCCTTCCTGTATCGAGAAGATAATTTTGATCCTAACCGCTTATCAATTTTAACATAGATAATTTCTCCTGGTTTGTATTCTTTTATAGTATGTCTATTTTTATTGGCGTAACTCAGGTCAGCCTCCTGCTTCTTCTTTAGCCTAGTTATGTTGTCTTGTCTAGCTTGTTCGTAGCTCTCCGGATCGATGCTAATGTTCCTTCCGAAGAATACATCGAGTGGCTTCTTACCTGTAGTCGAGTGTACCGAATAGTTGTATTCATACACAGCTCTATCTAAAAGTTCGGGAAAAGTTCTCTGTATACCGTCTGCTTTGATGCAGCGCATTATCTCCGATAGGGTAGAGTGAAACCTCTCCACTTGCCCATTGACAGTGCTGGTATACGGGGGGGTTTTGAAAATTTGGATTTTGAGTTGGTCTTCGACCATGAAGTTTATTGATGATGAATTTAAGGATTTTTCATTGTCTATTACAATAATTCTCGGAACGCCGAATGAAAAGAGAAGTTCACGAAGGGGCTCTCTGATATCTTCTATAGCCTTTGACTTCAGTATCCTGACTTGAGCATATTTGGAGAACTTATCTAATGCCGTTAGTACATAATTTCGTTCGGTGGAGTAGATGTCTATGTGAACGATTTCCCCAGGATATTGAGGGATGGGCGTTGCCTTTAATTCTAGTTTATTTGGATGCCTGTCATATTACTGTTCTTTGCACGTAGTGCATTGTTTTATGATGTTGTTTATTTTGGCATTCATCCTTGGAAAGTAGAATTTTTCCAGTAACTGTATCCTGTTTTCACTCTTGCTCTTTTATGCTCCTTTAGGATTTCCTCGTCTTGTCTTGCAACATTCGTAAGATCTTCTACTGTTTTTTGAGTGAAGCGTATTTTAAGGGTTTTGAAATGAACCGGATATATTTCTTGGATACGACCCATTAATCCCTCCGAAGTTTGTAGGCCGTTAATTACTGCAGGGTTTATGTATTTCTTGAAAATAGATATGAAGTCGTTTGTGGAGTACTGAGGTTGGGTAATAATATGTCTGTGATATGTAGGGAAAGGGATACTGAATTGGTAATTAGATAAACTGCCTATTTTAATGGTTTTTGAATACGTTTATTGGGGCCTCGGTGGTTGGAATAAGGTTATGGTCAGAACTGTCACTGCTGTGTTGCGTACCTGTTAAGGAGTTAATCTGGGTCTTCGGTGCTCTAGAGAGGGCATCTGCTACAATATTCATTTTTCCCGGTTTGTATATTAGTTCATAATTGTATTCTTCAAGGATCGCCTTCCACCTTTTGAGTTTGCTGTTGTTGTTCTTGTTACTCAAGGCGTATGTGAGGGGTTGGTGATCCGTGAATATTTGAACCTTAGCAGTACCGTATGGATAATTCCTCAAAGAGTTTAGAGACCAGATGATAGCAAGCATTTCCCGTTCGTTAGTAGCGTAATGCTTTTCCGTTTTATTCAACGTCCGGGATATGAATGTTATTGGCCTGCCATTCTGTGCTAGCACCGCTCCGATGGCATAGTTGGAGGCGTCGGTTGTGAGCTGAAATTCTTTGGTGAAGTCTGGGTAGACCAGAAGTAGATCGTCAGATACTAAGGAATTTTTGATTTTGTTGAAAGCTTTGGTTGCCTCGTCATTTAAACAGATAGGTGTTTTATTTGAAGCATTTTTAGAAATACGGCCGCCTTCCCCCCTTAAGAGGGCTGTAAGGGGCTTCGCCAAGTGTGCATAGCCTTTTATAAAGCGGCGATAGTACCCTGAAAGACCGAGAAACGAGCGGAGATCTTTCAATGTTTTAGGGCTTGGGAAGTCCACTATCGCTTTGACCTTGGCTGGGTTAGTTTTAATGCCGTTTGAAGAAATAATGAATCCCAGAAACTCGACCTCATTCTTGAAGAACGAGCACTTATCGAGCTGGACCTTTAAGTTGGCATTTTCTAACGTCCGGAAAACTTTTTGGAGGTTTTCAAGGTGCGATTCCTCATTTTTTCCGAAAATAACGATATCGTCAATGTAGACGAAACATCTTACCCCAATATGCTCACGCAAGATGTCATCGAGAGCTCGTTGAAAGATGGCGGGCGCATTTTTCAGCCCGAAAGGCAGCCTTGTAAATTCATATTTTCCGTTGTTTACGGAAAAGGCTGTCTTTTCGACGTCTGATTCTTTGAGCGGGATTTGATGGAACCCACTCTTAAGATCGATTACCGAAAACAGTTTATTTTGACCTAATTGGGATAGTACGTCATTGATTTGGGGTATTGGATATTTATCCGAAACTGTTATGGTGTTTAGTTTCCTATAATCAATGACAATTCGATACTTTTTTTCCCCGGACGAATCAGTCTTTTTAGGGACTACCCATATTGGTGAGTTATATGGGGATTTTGATGGTCTTATAATCCCGTCCTTGAGTAGTTGGTCAATCTGTTTCTCTACCTCGAATCTTAGCGCCATGGGGTAGGGGTAAAATCTCGAATATACCGGCGTTTCCGATGTTGTCCTTATTTCACCTTTGACACTGGTGGTGAATGTCAACTTCTCATCGGGCTCGGTGAATAGGCTGGGAAATTGTTGAATTAAGCAATTCAATTTAGCCCTTTGTTCGTCATTCATATGTTCCATATTTATTTCTATTTTATTTACTGCCGTGTAGGCGTGCTGTTTGATTTTGATTCTAACCTTATCCTTTATAATCATGTAATAGTCTCTGGTGTGGATTATGGCCGAAAGTTCTTTAAGACTATCGTTTCCTAAAATGGCATCAAATGATCTAAGTGTGGGTAGGAGAAAGAATTTGATATTTGTGTCTGCAAGGCCAAATAAATTTACGATTGTGTGTTGATCAATCTTTATGCTACCACTTATTGAATTTGCGAAAAAGGGTTGTTCGTTAGACTTTGGATTTGGGACAAGTTCGGCGCGAATGTAGTTCTTATTAGAACCAGTGTCTATAAGTATTTTAAGCATTCGACCGCTCTTCGTTCTGCCTTCAAAATATGGCAGTGAAGAGCAGTTTAGCCTAAAAAATGGATGTCCGTGAAGTCAACAGGTTCTTCTTGTACATTTCCCGGTTCTTCATAAGATTCCATGTACTGTGTGAGTGATTCTGTGTGATTTTCATCTTCGTTCTCTAGGATCTGTTCATAGCTGGTTAAGGCATCTGCTTGGGGCTCGATATGGAAATTCCTTTGATACTTATTGGTTGCTTGCGCTTGCTGTGTCGAAGGCGCTTGTCTTTTCCCTGTGAAACGATTAGGCTGAGGCCTGTTCATATAGTTGACCGCTTTCGTCTGGATACTGATGTCCATGGGCTCTGGTCTAGGTTGTGGTTTGGGTGCTGACGGTCTTGGTGGGAAGGATGGATTATATGGGGTTTGGTTCGTCTGGTAATTCGGGTTTACTGACGGTTGTCTGTATGCAAATTGGTTGGGGTGGATTTGGGGTTGAGGTATGTGAGCTAGCTGTGGGAAAAAGGAAGGTTTATAACCTGGTGTGTGGTATTTTTGATGGTCTCCTAGGTTTCTACGAGGAGGGTGTGAAGGTGGTGCGGCCTGGTTGTGGGGTGATCGAGGTGGACGTTGGTGGGAGTTTGCGTACTGGGTTCTATAATTTTGGTTTTCCAATTTTAGGCATAGGTGCAACGCCTGTGGTAGATCGGTTGGCTCTCTTATGCCAAGAAGTCGTGGTAAATCGCCCCGTAACCCTCTGATGAACGTATCCAGAGCCTTATCGCGATATGTTTGCGTAAGAATAGACAGGGACTCATTACTGACTTCCATACAACCGATTTTATTTAGGATGAGGGACAGATGGGAGTACACGGCATGATAGAACTCTTGAATAGTCATATTTCCTTGGACCAAAGAGGTCATTTGGTATTCCAAAGTAGACAGATCGCGTTTATCGGCGTAGTGCATTGTTAGACAGCGAGCAATGCATTTCCAGTCCAACGGAGTGTTGTATGATTCCAACACTACGTCAGCCTGTCCGACTATCTTGTTGCGTATGACGCTTAAGATGCCGAAATATTTCGGAGTTCCCTTGATACCATCGTAGAGCTGTAGGATTCGGTCAACGCTCTTCTTCCAGGAATTAAACTCTCCTGGCTGACCCGTAAAATCCTTCAGACAGCGGACTACATCCGGTATTTTATCTAATTCACCGATGTTTTGGCGAAATTCAGGGTTGATGGTTTGATCTACTCCAACAAAGTGGTCCGAGTACGGATTTATCATTGCTTGCACTATCTGTCTTCCCTCATTTCTGAGGACTCGGTTGACTATACCCGTCACGAGAGAGTCTAAAACTTCGTTTGTAACGACTCCACCGACGTTTATGGGCGGAGGTGATTGGGAAGGACTGGGTACATTAAGAACAGGGGGTCTTATTAAATTTGGATTAGCCATATTCACAGATTTCTTATTATTATTATTTATATAGAATTGTTTTCCTTTTTTTTATAATAACTTGTAATAATTTGACTTATTCTATATTAAATGTGTATACTATCTTTATATTACTTGTTTCCTTTCGATAGTGTATATTATCTTTATATTACTTGTTTCCTTTCGATAGTGTATATTATCTTTATATTACTTGTTTTTCTTTCAATAACTTAGACTAAACTTACAAAACTAAAAGCTGCAGGGTCATGTCCGTCCTGACTTGTTGCGGTTTGTGGTGCGGCTAGCGTCCTACGCTTCCCGTTCTTCCAGTTGGTCTACTTGGGGGCCCTTCACTTTTCACCACACTCGCGGGGGAACCACAGGGTATTTTTTTCGGGGGGAGTCACTCGCGGATGGCACGTCTGTACTACTTGAGGACGTTTGACGTATACGCTTTTACGGCGGGAGTCACTCGCGAATGATTAGACGGTTTACGCGCACTTGGTGCTACTTGAGGACCTTTTATTTTACCGTACTGTCCTATGGACGTTTTGACGATTGCGCGCACCTGGTACTTCTTGAGGACCTTTCTAATATATCACCGCACTGTTTATTTACCCTGGGTCCCTGCTCGGGCGCCAGTTAAAGTTTTAAATTATTTTTTTATTAAAAAAAAACACAATTTTAATTACTTGGGGACGAGCCCACTTTATTGCGACACGTTAAAAATAAAACTGAACACTTATTGAATAACTTAAGCTAATTTATACATTAATTCCAAACTGCAGCAGACGCGGTGTCAGCGTTATCCATCCGGTGTACCGTGTTGACGGTGATAGCGATGTCAGCGTTATTAGTCGGCTTGCGGTGTTGTTCATCCAGCGAATGTATTGTATCGGACGCGCGTGTTGGCTTGACCTAATTCGGTCTTGCTGGAATTTGAGACTTCGTCGTGTTAACTTATATAAACCGTAATCAATGAATAGTGCACGAGAAATGGATTCTATATTGTTCTCTTGACGATAGGAAGAAAAAACGAAGACTCGTGCTAAAAGGTTTCTACATCGCAATATGCGAAGGAGCTTCAAGTTATCCTTCGACAGAAGCTACTTTGTCAAAATACGTCAAGTCAATAACGACTTATGTCTTGAATGTTTTCTGGCAACTTATGGGCGTTGCGAGTCGGTAGGTGGTGTCAAAAGGGCTTTTATATCATCAGTGTAAATAGGTAGACTATGTGTATAACATTCAACTGGGCAGCCACCGACGTTACTGTTCAGGATGAAAATGAGATGACCAAGATGAGTACCTTAGAAAGGATTGAATAGAGGACATCCGAAGAGGACTTTGTGTAACCGCTATTTAGCATATGATTGTATCCACCGTATTAGTCCAGGAATAAAGCCAACAGTTTTAAGTTCATTGTAAATGGTTTCCTGCAAAGTCTTAATTTCTTCGTTAAGACAGTTGTTATATTGATATCCCGAGTTTTAGAATTGCACAGTAATTGGGAATTTTGATCTTAGTTAGTTAGCTCTAGTTGCAAGAGGGTGTCATCTAAGGGCTCTTCAAGGGCTTAGGAAAAATTTCCTCTAACAAATAAGTTTCTCATTGGAACCGATTTTTTAAAATTCAAGACCGGGAGATAAACTAAAACTAAAAACGAACTAAAACTCTAAAAAGAGGAGGGCCACAGATAATTCCATCCGAAATGCTATGTTGCATACAGTTCAATTCAAGTTAAAGCGATTCACAGGGTTCGGTAAAATGGGTGGATATAAGGCGGTGATTGTAGAAGTCAAAAAGCAGCTGAGAGCTAAGATAAACAAAAGACTTCTCTCAAATAAAAGGAACGGAAAGTTACCATTTTACCATTTTAAAATGATCAAATGAACAAATCATTGGTTTAGGGGAACACGCCATGGCTCATAGTTTTTTTTACGGCACTTCAGGGAACGGTCTATTTTGACTGCCCGAAGACTTCTCTGCACGCCGAGCTCTGCTCTGGAAGCTATTTTAAATCTTACTATTTTTGATATGTTTATAAAACGCTAAAGTGACTAGGCGACCCTCAAAATAGTGCGCAAAATCAAAACCTTCTTAAAACGAAATTAAAAGAAACTGAATTTATCAAATCTTAAGTCAGTCTGAGAGGGCTTGGACCTGATCATACAAGGTTAAGTTGTTGACCGCTTTTCACCTTGCAAGATGTCACCAATGATCCTTGTCACTGCTCAAGTTGACATACAGCCTCCTCGCGGCGCCCTCTGAATAATCTCCTGGTGCCACAAAGAAATTCGGAAAGTATCCTCATGCAGTATAAAGCGGACATTCCTGCGATCCAGGAAATAAGGAAATACGCTGAAAAGGAAATGGAATAATAAAGAAAAACCTCGCGACATCTATTACAGCTGACACAAAAGGATTCTCATATTAGGATGCGGATTGGTTGTAGGAAAATGGCTTAGAACAAAGGTCATCGATTTCCAACCGATAAATGATCGCCTGTAAATCGCATCAGGGAAGGTTCTATATCATAAGCCTAATGTGTGCACACACCCCCACTGATGAGACTGAGGAATCCATCGTACTCTGGACGGAGCCTATCGAGGTGCTAGGAAGCTCGGAGCCTCCATGACAGCCTTTCCCCAAGCCTTCCTTTCATGAGTGTGTTCCTTTCATGTTTCGGTTAAATTGAAACTCTGGCGCCAAGGACGCGAAGTTTCTGGTTTCAGTCCCGATAGCAGTGAAGTTATTAAACTTTTTTTTGAAGAAGTCTCCTGCTTTGTTCGTCCACTAATTTTTTTATCAAAATTCGCTGTTCATTTTGCTTAAAGATCTTGACCTTCATCCCTACATGGTCAAAATAACTCAAGTTAATAGACAACAAGTTCACATGTGTTTCAAAGGACTATATTGCGTCCACAAAAAGTGATCATTTGATGTAGTTTTCATGCCGGAGGTGTGATTGGATGTCATTTTTAGTCGATGAAAATGATCGTTATTGTGTCGGTTTGGAAGACTTTGGAATAGATTTGGATGGACTCGACATCAATGACATGTGGTTCTAACAAGATGGCCCCACATGCCACACAGCTGGTTAAATAATTGATATAATGATGGGAAAGTTTGGTAATGAAGTAAATCTGAGAATTATGTTATATTTAAATATAAAATAGTTATGACCTTATTGTACACTTGCCCAAGGGTGAGGATTATGGCGGCGTGATTTGACGAACACAATGGCGCATCAGCCAAATATTTACGAACACTGAGGCAGACGAAGTCCAAAAATATTAGTAAATCGTTACCAATCGCTGTTTTCTTTAGCTGACTAGTATGTGACTTTATCAATGTTACGTGAAGTCGAACTAACACACCACGTTTAATACAATTAAAAAATGCTTGTCACTTTTTGAACACCACATTTTCATGGGTGGAGCAAAATGCCATAGAGAAATGGGCGGTGTTCTATATATTATATATATATATACATTTAACGTGGTAAATGTAATATGATGAGCTCCACAAATAAACAACGGTCTTTTGGCTCCACTATAGGCTTATGAGTAGCTCAGTAGTTAAGCATCAACCGAGACAAAATGCCAACTAACAACTTAATACATTGTTAGTTTCTATACTTCGGATTGCAAACCATCTGTAGTCCGTTAGCTTCGAGGCATTTTCTTATTCGCACTCATCAGCTACATTCACAAGCAGAATGGATAACAGACAAATGCTTCGAAAATCATCTGCCTTACTAACATCACAGACATCACATTCCACGAGTTGAATTATGCTCGTCCAAAATCGGAAGTGGAACACCAACAAGGATTTCATATTCAACGATGATAAGAGCTGTACTGCAGGATAACCCGCAACGATGGAATGATGTAATTTCATGGTACAATATGCATCGTTCGTTAAACATACACGTCGCCTGAAGTAGTCTTCCCCGCGTTTGTAATGATGAAGTGTCGACTTGAGAAGTAAGATTTTGGGAATGCAAAATGGCCTTTTGCATGGCAAATTTACAAAAGGACCTGAAAATTAGAGGACTTATTGCTGTCTTTACTGAACACGAAAGTTGCAGTGACTATCTTGACATCTTGATGTGTATGATAATGATTAGTAAGAAATTTGCCATTCCACAATTGTGTGTGATCCTTTTTTAACGTAATTGTGACCTAGCTGGTTAAAGGGGACTTCTAGCTCACATTAGTTATACACGAGGGTTTAGATTAAATCGAAGTTTTAGACAAAAATTCATTAAAGGTGCATATAAAAGAAATTCTAATAGCATTGGGTCACTTCACTTACTTCTCTAACTTTTTTTTTATGTAAAGTTTGTCTTTCTATTCGCCACAAAGGGTATTGCATTCGTTTAAAATTATTATAAAGTCATCAAATGTTGACGATTTCAAGCCTTATTAGGCAAAATCTTCATTTTAGTATGAACCAAGGTTGTGTTATATCAGTAAATATGTGTTTTCTATATTCAAGGGTGATCCAACTCGAGGTTCCGAAAGTAAATTGAAATTAAATATATTTATAATTAAGAATTGGATCAAACTTTTATTTCAGTATACTGGACGTTGCCATTACGAAATGAGTATAATACTATTCAAATAGCTATCATGGGGGTTTTTGTAAGACTCGATTCTAGCACTGAAATTTTCGATAACTTTTCGGCACATGTCGGGCAATGGCATGGTGAATATTGGTGAATAATAGTTTTCAAATCGTCAGAAGTTTCAGGATCGTGCATAAATATGATCTTTTATATAGCCCAATTAAAAGAAATCCAGTGGCGACAAGTCACAAGATCTTGGTGGCCGATTCACATCGCCAAAACGCGAAACAACTCATCCAGAAAATTATTTTTGTAATGAAGTCAAAATTGGCCTTGTTACTCCAGATGTTATACCGTCTTATTAAAACCTGTCCTTCACCTCCATGTCCTCGATTGGATGATAAAAATGTCCGTCAAAAAAACATTCAACGATTGTTAGACGATACATATTGTGAAATGGCAAACTTTAAACTAAACACAATCTGTCTCGGATGAAGGTTAGGTTTGGTAAATGTGAAGGAAACAGGAACTTAAATGCGGACACAGATGGATGACATTGTTCTTCTCTACTCTTTTGAAAGTTGCGTTTTTCTTTTACGGTCACCACTACATGGTTATCTAAGATATTATTTCCTTAAAGCTTTACACCCTTAGAAGTTATAGCCTATATTATATGTTTGCAAAAAAAAGACACATTAGAGGGGACTTTGTTATTTTCCCCATTTGTTATTTGTTAGTTTCCCCAATTAGTTTTATCATCAAGTATGGAATTTCAGTCGTTCATGGATCACCAGCCAATAAATCATCATACGAGTATTCTGAATAAGTTTCAAACAGAAATAGAGTTGGAAAAGTCAGAATATAAAAACGGTTTGGGATGGATATCTACGAGAAAATTCTCTAGCCTGCTGACCAAAACCTGGTATTCAGAAGTAAATGGTCATCCTAAACGTCCTTTTAAGTTTTATGCCATTGTTGACTCCACAATCAATTTTCATTACTTTTGGTAATCAAGAAATAAGAGATTACTGAATATGGATCGTGCGGATATGGATGATGCGGTAATGTTTTGTAAAATTGTTGGTTATCATCAGCACTGCTGTAGTGAATTTAAGCGTTAAATTCAAACGTCTTAAATATGAAGACTCCAGCTCATATTTGTAGCAAGGTCAGCTGAAAATATCGCCGCCACGAATGCCGCTAAGAATGTGATTGGAAACACAGGTTTGCCCATTTCGCGAAAATACATAAAACGACAATTTTCCTATCTCTCAAGATTAGTCCTAGGAATTTTTGCTAGAATTGAAGCAAACCGACTACACAGAACGTCGCATTGATCAAGTACGATCAAAGGCTGTAACCTCACTGGAAACCATCGAAAAAGTACATGCCAACATGTTTGACGATAGGCTACTAAATGTGAATCAGATCGTTGAAGTTGTACAAAGAATTAGGGATGTGAAAGCTCTGCGCAAGATGGATGCCACATAGGCTGAGTGCCCATTAAAAGAGAAAGCGCAAACGATTTTCGCAGTAATCGTTGGACGAGTACCAGAAAGGAAACAGCAGTCCAAGAAGTGGGCGAAAGCTGGTGATTCAGCGCCAAGGATTGCGTAGTCGATCGTATCTGCCGGAGAGGTCATGGCCACCGTATTTTGAGATGTACAAGGGATTCTGTTAACTGATTACCTTGCAAAGGGTAGAATACTCGTAATTACATGCGACTATTACGAAATTTACAATCATCTTTCAGCGAATACTGATGTCGGAGAAACGCTGGCCCAATATGTTGAATTCAGGGGAGATTATGTAAAAAAAATAAAATCATTTTTTTAACTGAAAATCTGAGTCTTTCATTGTACGGCCGAGAAGTTTCCATATTACCGTCGTATTATTATAATTTGCATTACTCATCTCACTCATCTATGTTACGTGTGATTCATTTCTTTTTCTTTTTTATTTCATTTTCATTTTTCATATCCTAGATCTATTCTACACGCTAGACAAAACTGATTAAAACTAACTTAAATATCCTAACTAACTTATAAATACCTTACTGGTCCTATACGGACACTCTAAAAAGACAGATCAACTTAAGCTATACCTTTTGGCATTATAAAAAATATATAATAGTTAAAATAAATGAATGCATTGAATGTATTTGTTTTTAAAATACTTAGCCCAAAAGTGAAATGGACCGCTTACTGACTACAAACAAAAAATTTCCGAAAAATTTTCCCAGAAAATATATCTGCAGAAACTTTGTTCAGCACCCTCCTGAAGAGAAACACTGTGAAATATTATATCGATGGCTGCGGTGGAATTTGGAGGCCACTAGTCATAACTATGAGCCAAGGTGGTCTGAGCATATATCCTAAAAATACGAGGGCAGATCAAAAAGTAATGCCTTCTGTGTCATAAAAACTTTATTAGTTATTACAGATTATAGCATGAACTGTCCTCAACACAAAACTACCGTTCAACGCAATCATCACTTATTTGCACAAATTTACGTCATCGTTTTACCCAGTCATCAAAACCACTTCAATAATTCACTTCACTGCAAAAATTCTGGATTTTTCTTCTTCAGCCATGAGTTTCACGCTGCTCTAACGTCGTCTAACTCATTGAATTTGATGCCACGTAAGTTATATTTCATAGGTCCAAACAGGTAAGAGTAAGACGGTGCCAAATCAGGGCTGTAGGGTGGATGAGGCCCAACTCACTAACACATTTTTGCAATTGCCTGAAAAATGATGTGCATTATCATGATGAAGGGTGATGAAATGAACGTCTTTGAGTTGTCTTATCTTATTGCCTCCTTAAGTTTCTTAAGTGTGGCTGAAAAGGTTTTGCTGGTGATTGTGGCATGAGATTGCAGAAAATCAACAAGAATAACACCCTGTGTGTCCCATGGCTTTAAATGCATGCAAGAGCTGTTGACAAATTTCCAATCGCTATCCTTGATTATCATCGGTCAATTGCTTGGGAACCCACTTAGCACAAACCTTGGTGTTATATCCCAAGTCAGCAATTATTCCTTGGGCAGAGCCGTACGAAATGTTCAATGCATTTGCAGGATCCTGAAGTGTATCTTCTTCAATTGATGTTCTATGATCTTCTATCAATTGATCAGCAATTGACCTCTATTTACGAATCTTTTTCCGCCCAACCCAACTTATGTCCTTCTGTTCTCGATTTTTTCATTATCAATCGAGTTTATTGCCGTTGCCGTTCGAGATTATTGTATCAACATATTGCTCTTAATGATCTGTTTTTTGTACGCTCTATTTTTCTAGATTTACAAAAAAATCTGTCTTTCATGACTTGGAAAAAGCTACCTGGCCTAGATTTAGGGCAAATATTAATTTAGAACTTATTGATATTACATAGATCTTACTCAGTTTCTAGAAAAATTAATGTCGATAATATCGTTGATGAGTTTACTAAAGATGCGATTGACAAAAGCGTATCCAGAAAAGAATCTAGGTTTAATATTCCAAATAAGCTTCCAAACTACATTTGGAGCCTATAACACTTCATAACAAAATAGACGTAATTGCCTAAGATACCGACAGCCTAATTTTAGGTTACAGCTCCACTATCTCAATAAATTGATCCAATATCTTATCTACGAGTTTCGCAACTTTAAATAAAATCAAAAGCCTTTTTGGAACATCGTAAAAGTTATCAAGAATAAAAATAGACAAATACCAGCTCTCTCAGGCAATGATATAAACTTTTTTTACGGATAAGGAGAAGGCAAATTGTCTTTCTACGCATTTCACACAGTTTGGCATAATGGCCTAATTTATAAAATAATTAACTTTAGCTATCCCATATATCAAATCAAAACTGTTAAAAGTTTTCTGTCCAGTCGTAGTTTTCTAGTGCACGTCAATACCTGTATGTCCAAAATTACTCATTTCAACACGGGAGTCCCAGAAGGATCAGTATTGAGACCCACTCTTTATAATATATTTATTTCAGATTTTCCCAGTTTACTTTGCGGTTATCTTTGTGGATGACACCTGCATTTATACCTCGCATGAGCTCGCTCTCCATATTGAAAGGACACATGTGAGTGAGATTATAAGACAGTTTTATAATAGGCGGAAAATAAGAATCAAATGTGGCAAAACCCAAGCTATATTTTTTAGTAGAAGAAGAAAAGCTTAGCGTATCGGTAAGCTTATCTATAAATACGAAGGTTATATGTTTATAAGCCTACTGAGCCCAGTAGCACAGAGCTTGTCTATGTAATCGGTGATAGTAATATTTACCGCAATGAACAGTTCGGTTGTAGTCTTGAGCCAATGACCGACTTCGTCGACGGTAATTACAATAGTTAAATACTGACTAGATTATGATCGGCATGTCGACCCCCATGCTTCAGAATTGAGTATAAAAGGAGTCCTGAATACCTTTTTTTAGCCTACAGTAATGTTTTTTAATAGAATGTCATATTTCTCTATAGAAAAGGAGCTTTGGGTTCAACATATGAGTATGTTGACTGCCTTATGATAAGCGCCTTCATTAATTCAATCACGAAGAAATTAAGTTACACCATACGTCATTTCAAATAACACTCAAATATGTTCAAAGAGTTATTCATCTCATTATTTATTAAACTATTCAAAACCTATTATTATACGTTGCTGCTCAACACTCGCATGTCCAGCATTGGCGCCATACTATTACCACAAATGCTTGCCCATAGTCCCATTGAATCGGATATATACTTGTACATATGTATGTTCAAACGTATCTTGCCATTTCCGCATCCTTCTCATGAAATTTGTAATGCTAATATACCCTTGCATTAACACAGCAATTATTACTTAACTTTATAAGCAACGCTCCTTTGACAAGAACATACTAGTCCCACACTTGCACATGTGACAAGTGCTGCAAATAGAATTGTAAAACAGTTGACTACCGAAATAATCTGATTACAAACTGAACATCAGTATATGCAATTGAATTATCTTCAATTACCAGTGGTAAGCCACATAAGTTTAAATGCTCTGATAGGAATCGAAGAGGCTCAATAGCAGAGTGAAATTTTCTGTATGAAGAGTTTCGTTATCGAGATATGATGAGGACACTTCAATAAACTTTCAACCAGAAAATGTAGGAGTACCTACATAATTATTATACATTTCAGCAATATATCGTGTTTAAGTGTATAAGGATGGAGCGGCTGAAAGAATTCCATTAATGTCGCATCAACAGGAGTGTCAAATTCGGAAATTCCTTTTTCGTGGTTTTCTTGTTCAGATTTACTTATTTATGTCATTTGACATGACATGATCGAATCTGAACTAGCCGAAGTGCCATAAAGCGATTTGTCCTTTCACACCCGAGTGCTTTTCTCAAGGCATCCATCCAAGGTTACCATCTGTTTTATTTCTTTGACAGCTTTTTGCTTTCGTCTAGACATAATTTATTTGACCGTCGGACACATGATGAATTGCTGTCTACTAAATTATCAGATAGAAAGTATAATATATCAGGTTTTATTAATATGCAGTATGTGGCAGTTGTGGCGAATTTGATGCCTTAAGGCCGAAATTTTATTTCCCATATGGGTTAAGCGAAATAAAACATGACTATTCCCATCAGGGGTAAAGCAACAACTGCTTTTATTGTGTTACACTACCGTTGGTTCACAAGTCGATGTTCAGAATCCCGTTGGAACATCGTTCGAACTCGTTCGCGAACATCAAGATATCCCCCGAGGTGTAGCTGAAACATCTATCGATGTTGAATTCATTTAATTTTTAAGCCATTGTGCCATTACCTTAGTGACTGTCAAAGCTTGCTCCTTCTACTCCACTAAGAGGTGATCTTGGGACTCACCTTGTTTTACAATGGCGAACGATATTCACATATTGAAGCGTTGCAACCTCTCTTCGTGAAGAATGGCTCTGGATATTCTTACTGTCTGTCTAAATACGAGGATGGTCCGATAAGTATGTACTTAGCCTCACCGCCAGTATCGCAAGAGCAACTTACTATCGTGTAGTACATTCCAGTAGACGGCTACTGTCGAAATCCGGATCGGACTCGTAGTTTTGTTTTGACCGCCTGTGGAAGCGCGAGTGTCCGCGGATTTTAGAAAAATGGAAAAAGAGCAATATCGGTCGGTGATTCGATTCGAAGGGAAATCGCGCAGCGAAATCAAAGAGCGTTTGGATGCCGTATACGGTGACTCTTCTCCTTCGATGGCGACCATCAAAAATTGGTTCAACGAGTTTCAACGTGGTCGTACGTCGGTTTTTGATAAGCTACGTCCAGGTGCCCCGAAAACGGCTACCACGAAGGATAACGTGACAAAAATCAACGATCTCGTATTGGCGGACCGCCGATTGAAGGTGCGCGAGATAGCTGGGACCGTAGGCATCCCAAACGATCGCGTGGGTCATATCCTGCATGAAATTTTGGGCATGAGAAAACTGTACGCGATGGGTGCCGCGTTTGAGCAGTGTTTGGCGCTGTTTAATCGCAATCCGAAAGAGTTTCTGCGTCGTTTCGTGATAGTCGACGAAACATGGATCCACTGGTACACACCAGAGAACAAGGAACAGTCGAAACAGTGGACTTTACCCGGCGAACGTGCTCCGAAGATGGCGAAGACTGTCCTATCGGCCGGGAAAGGTGATGGCCACCGTTTTCTGGGATACACAAGGTGTGATCCACATCGACTACCTGGAGAAGGGCAAAACGGTCACAGGGCTGTTATTGGGCCCATTCGACGCCGAATTGAAGAAAAAACGGCCCCACTTGGCGAAGAAAAAAGTGCTCTTCCACCATGATAACGCACCGGCTCACACCTCCGCTTTCGCCACGGCCAAATTGGTCGAATTGGGCTATGAACTGCTGCCCCATCCACCGTATTCTCCAGATTTGGCCCCGTGCGACTTCTTTTTGTTTACAAACTTGAAAAAGTCACTCGCCGGGCAGAAATTTCAGTGGAATGAGGAGGTCATCGCCGCCACGGAGGCCTACTTTTGCAAACCTCGAGAAAACGTATTTTTCAGAAGTTGGAGCATCGCTGGATCAAGTGTATCGAGCTAAAGGAAGACTTTATTGAAAAATAAAAAATAAAAAAAAAAAAAAAAAAAAAAAATAAAAAATAGACATTTCTCCAAAATGTTGGTTTTTCTTTTGTAGGCTAAGTTCTTATCGGACCACCCTCGTATTTGTCGTCTACAATATGTGATGAATTTTTTTCTATTATATCGAAAGATTTACAACTCACAATAGTGAACGAAATAAAAGAAGCCAAATTTTACTCTCTAATTATTAATTCAACACCTGATATATCTTACGTAGATCAGCTGGCCGTCATTATTCGCTATATTCTTCCAAGTGGTATAAAAGAAAGATTTACGGGATTTCTACCTATATTTTCTCATACTGGTGAAAACTTGGAGAAAGTTATTTTAGAATTTTGAAATAATATAGATTTAGACATTACTAACTGTCGGAGACAGAGTTATGATAATGCGTTCAATATGTCAAGTAAATATGAAGGACTCCAATCCAGAATAAAACAACATATTTTTTTCTGCCCATTTTATACCATGCGCAAATCATTCATTAAATTTAGTTGGAAATGCTGCTGTCGAAAGTTGCATGGAAATGACCACTTTTTTCAATATCGTTCTGGGATTGTGCGTATTTTTTTCAAGTTGTACACATAGGTGGAATGCATTACAAAAATGTTGTAAGAGCAAACACTTGAGTATTAAACCTATTTGTAACACCAGGTGGTCTGCTCGTTCCGATGCTGTGGGAGCCTTAAAGGAAAGTTATGAAGAAATTAAACATTGTTTACGTCATTTTTACTCAAACAAAGATGATAAACCATTAACAAGGTCCGAAGCTGCCGATAAAACTTGATACATTTGAGTATGTGCTGTTGCTTACTATATGGGAAAAGACAGAGAGAATAGATGTTACGAAGAAGACTCTTCAAAAAAAGACGAATCCCTAAATAAAGCAGTTTTAATATATGATTCATTGATAGATTTCATACAAACTGTTAGAGATACATAATTTCGATGATTTAGAAAAAGAAGCAGAAAATGTTAAAGATATTGCATATACTAATGATAAAAAACGGCAGAAAATACGAAAACTATTTCATGATGAAATTCCAGAATATGAAATAAGATTTAGTGGCAAAGAACATTTTAAAGTTAATATTTTTTTTGTTGTATGTGATTCTTTAATTAGCAACATTAAAAAAAGATCTGAGGGATAAAAAACTATAAACAATAAATTCAAAACAATTTTTCATGACAGTGATGTTAGTGACTTTTCAATAGAGGAATTAAAATGTTATGAACAAAATTTAAACCTAGCAAAACTGAAAAATTAAGTATTACAATTTAGAATGTTTATTTATTTATTGTGGCAGAAATTATACAATTAATAAAATGCAATATTCGTTTTGCAGAGATTTGGTTTCCATTACCTTACATCTAGAATATTTATACAATTACTTAAATAATATATCACAGAAATGCTTTCAGTTTAATTTAAGATTTTTAAGTTAAGAAAATATTACTTCGTCTGTATTCATGTGGTCATTTATTCAGGAAAAAAATATTATTTCAACATTCCCTAATTTAAACATTATTCTGAAAATTTAATATTTAATAATAATAAAATTTAATCAAATTATCTAGAAAAAGGGTTTTTTTTTTATTAAATAACTCTATTAATTATGACAACTATTGTAATTGACGGGTTTACAGAATTAAAAGAGAGAAAAAAAGGTAATATAACTAATAAATCTGGGTATATTTGTTTAAGTATTATTGTTTGTTTTAATAAATTATGTTTATTTAATTTTTATACATGTATATTATTTTTTTCCTTTTTTTTTTGGAATCCGATAATTAAATAGAACTACATACTATATGCTTTAAAACCAAACTACCAAACGCAAAGTATGTGTCATGACTGAAAAATAGGCCCGAAATTACAATGTTGCCTAGGGCCCGCTTTAGCCTTAGTCCTTGTAGTCATCGATCATATCTCGCGTCACCTGTGCTTTGAGATAGACAGTCGCTATACATGAACAGACAGAGAGAACAGCAATATCATCCTCATAGGCCCGGACATACATTTCGGAGACATTGAAAACATTGAGCAGAGAGTCGACTACCATGCACCATAACAGCGCAAACAGGATGCCACCTCGCGGGCAGCTCCTATTTATGCCAGATTTAACAAATTGTTAGAGGCCTAAATAAGCGAACAATGTCCTCTGAACAAGCATTGCTTTGATCTAAAATCTAGTGCTTCATCTACACCATGCCGTCTAGCAGCGGTACACATGCTGTCGAAAGATGCGAAAATTCCCAGCACATACTCTTTCCTTTCAATTGCGCATTCAATTCTCCCTAAGTTTTGAAGCGCAGTCTCGCAGGATTTTCCTCCGAGAGAGAATGCACTCGAAGGGCAACTTGCGCACCTCTACTAGTCTCTCCATGCTTTTTTGTTTAGACTGTTTGGTGAGTGAGTAATCTTCTTTCCCTATTTTGGGAGTAAAGACCACTTTAAACGAGCGCCAAGGAATATGTACTCCAAATTGCCTTCATCGTTTCAGACACAGTTGCCTTTAAGGGAGTGTGCAACGACCCGCTGATAGTCCGATTTCCAGGGAACTAGGTCTGAAGCAGTAAACTAAGAGCTTCCGCTTTAGACTTAGTAAAGGCAACAAAAAATCTTACTTCTAATGATCCGAAATCTATTTTCCTCCTTCTTAGTCAAAGACCAAGTTTTACATCCAAAAAATGTCACTGGCATGGCATTATTGTCGTTTCAGAAATGCGGATTTTAACGTTCCGAGACAGAAAAGTTGTTTTCATTAAATCCGTCATCGGGAAGAAGCACATGTAGCCCATATGCAACGTTTTATTTTGATCTCAATATCGTTTTTGGCAGTCAATGTATCCAGATATTTGAATTCCACTTTCTCAAAGTGCTTATTCACTACAGTGAGGCTCGAAATTTGAATCGCTCCAAGTCTATCAGTAGCCACATATTTGGTTTTTCCTTCTCTCACTTCTACGTAAGCCTACTTAATTTCCTGTCATTGTTAGCCTTTTCCCATTTCTTTTCACTGTTTCCTCACTGTCTCCCAGTAAGTCCACATCGTCCAGCTAGAGCACATTTGATTCTATTGAGGGTGATTACTCTCTATTTATTTATTCCAAGGTAATGATTTGCTACACTGTAAGATATAATATCTTATAAATAGTAATAGCATTCAATAGTTCATGCAATGTTAACAATTTGACGAGTCTTACATGATGAAGGCTATTTTTACAGCCTGCGTTTTGTTATCCAGGTAAAAGGATACTAGCTTGACAGCGTGGTTCGAAAAGTTTTAGAGCCGATACAACTTTTGACACATAATAACATGATCGACCGTGCTAAACGCTGTGTTGAAATCTGAAATAACTAAAAATGACACACTTCCTTCATCCAGGATACATCGTATTTCTTCAGAGATACCTATAACATCTGTGATACAGTTATGTTTTCGTTTAAAACCTCGTTGTTTTGGGGACAGAATGTTGTAAGTTTTGAGATACTCGCCAATTTGCTTTTGCATAATTTTCTCAAATACTTTCGACAGGAAAGCTAGAGATTGGTCGGAATTCATCACCTCTCGTTGTCTTGGGAATAGGTATTACTTTGGCCAGTTTACATTTCTTCGGAAAAATCCTCTTTGTATCGCGAAGGACACTAGCAAAAAAAAACCGTGGGAAAATCGGCGAACATTTCAAAGAAAAAACAAAAACGCACTAAGAATGTAAACGTCTACCGCCCACAGAGGCATTTAATACCCTAGAATAAATATGAGATTTAGCTGCCGAAGGTATATAATTTATACTATCCACATACGGAAGGTAAGCTACGAACTTGTATAGTCGCCAAGAAATACTTAAACATTTTTCTCCTAGGTACATACAGCAATGGAGACCTCACGGTGGTAACGTACGAACAACAAGACAAATGAATTTTGCCCCTATCGTCCGCATGCTTGCCATACGGTGAGGAGGACCCACCTCCAGACGCAGTCCGAGCACTTGTGCGACATACCAAGTCACGCGGATTGTGTTTATTGATAGGCTGCGACGCCAATGGACACCACACTCAATGGGGAAGCAGCGACATTAATAAAAGGGGTGAGTCCAATTTCGATTTTATAATCTCCACCAACCTCAACATATGCAACAAAGGTAATAAGCCAACGTTTTGTAACCGGGTTAGGGTAAGTGCGTCTGACTCTATCCGAGTAGAGAATTGGAGAGTGTCGACTAACTGTTCCTTTTCGGACCACAGCCGAATACTCTTCAACCTTAACGTTAACGAAGAAAAACCGAAACCTTTCAGAAACTTTCAGAAGACAGACTGGAATCTTTTCTCAAACCTAGTTGCCAACAGGTAAGTACCGCCACAAGCCATCACTAACCCCGATCCAACTTACATTGAGAATTCAGTCGAAAATCTTGTGAGAATTCTGAAAGTGGCTTTCAACAAATCCTGTCCTTTGCAACGTGCTCGCAAGAAGACCAGCGTAGTCTGGTGGACCACAGAGCTAAAGCAACGCAGGACCAGGACCCGAACTCTATTCAATAGAGCAAAGATCTCGAAAAGAACCGAAGATTGGAATAACTATAAATCCAGCTTCAATGAATACAAGAGCAAAACAAGAGCAGCAAAGTCTAAATCTTGGCGGGAGTTCTGCGAATCAATAGAGGATCTCAACGAAGCTGCAAGGCTCAGAAAGATCCTATCCAAGGACCCCTGCGTCCCGGGATTCATCCTTAAACCAGATGGTTCTTGGACAGAATTCAGTCAGGAATCCATACTGCCGCAAAAGACTATAGGCCAATTAGTCTCTCGTCATTTCTATTAAAAACTTTTGAAAGACTCCTTGACCTATACATCAGAGGACTCATCAACTCACGCAACTTATGCAACACTCAACACGCCTACCATAAAGGCAGACCAGTGGAAAGTGCTCTGCATAGTATTGTCCCTGAAATTGAGAGCTCGTTGAACCTAAAAGAGTTTACAATGGCAGCCTTCCTCGATATAGAGGGGGCTTTCAACAATGCAAACACAGAGGCCATAATAACAGCTCTAGAGGACATAAAAGTAGACAAATCCATTGTAATCTGGATTGAAAATATGTTGAAGAACTGAATTATCAATGCAGACACTGGACACATCTCTATAAGGAAAGTGGCAACTAGAGGCACACCACAGGGGCGAGCTCTCACCCCTATACTGTGGCTTCTTACAGTTAACAAAATCCTCAAATCCTTTATGGAGAAAGACACAAAAACAATAGCGTACGCGGATGACCTGGTTATCTTGATAAAAGGTAAATTTCTACCAACTATCAGTGAACTAATGGAATCTGCGTTGAGGGAACTCTCCTCGTGGGCAACACAGAACGGTCTGAAAATAAACCCCCAGAAAACCGAGCTGGTCTTGTTCATCAGGAAAAGGAAAATTCCGATATTTGTTCCCCCAAAAGTGAGGGTACTCCACTCAAACTCAAAGCGGAAGCCAAATATCTAGGCATCATTCTTGACTCCAAACTCTCCTGGAAAAGGAACCTGGAGGAAAGGATGAAAAAAGGATTGAATGATTTTTATGCATGCAAAAAGACCTTGATCTGTGCAGCGTTTTTCAAGCCAAAATCCTAGCAATAGAGAAAGCAGCCAAACACCTACAGGTAACCGATATCCCACCATCTGATATCACTATCTTCGTAGACAGCCAGGCTGCACTGAAGTCAATAGAATCCTGTATAACGAAATCAAAGGCTGTCATGAAATGTCGCGACTCACTGAAGTCCATCAGTCACCACAAAGTCAATCTCTGCTGGATCCCGGGTCACAGCTCAATCGCAGGGAACGAATTGGTCAGGCAAGGGTCTGAACTGGACATCAGCGAAGCGAAAACGTCATTGCAACCACCGAGCAGCGCATTATATATTAGCGACGGCTACACGACAAGATCATCGTGGCCAGAGCTCAATATCGGAAAAACAAAGAAGCTCTTGGCGCTGGACCGTAACTCGATCCGTATGCTCGTCGGAGTGATTACAGGACACTGTCCCATTAGAGCAATGATCCGGAAATGGGACTTGGGATCCAGCGATCTCTGCCGGAGCTGCGGCGATGAGGAAGAAACGGTGCGTTATCATGGTGGAAGAGCACTTTTTTCTTCGCCAAGTGGGGCCGTTTTTTCTTCAATTCGGCGTCGAATCAGCTCAATAATTTGGCATAGTACAGCTCTGTGACCGTTTTGCCCCTCTCCAGGTAGTCGATGTGGATCACACCTTTCGAATCCCAGAAAACGGTGGCCATCACCTTTCCGGCCGATGGGACAGTCTTCGCCTTCTTCGGAGCACGTTCGCCGGGTGAAGTCCACTGGTTAGACTGTTCCTTGGTATCTGGTGTGAAAGAGTGGATCCATGTTTCGTCGACTGTCACGAAACGACGCAGAAACTCCTTCGGATTGCGCTTAAACAGCGTCAAACAATGCTCTGAAGTGGTCTCACGGTTGCGCTTGTTGTCCGGAGTGAGCAAACGCGGCACCCATCACGCCGACAGCTTTCTCATGCCCAAAATTTCATGCAGGATATGACCCACGCGATCGTTTGAGATGCCTACTGTCCCAGCTATCTCGCGCACCTTCAATCGGTGGTCCGCCAATACGAGATCGTTGATTTTTGTCACGTTATCCTTTGTGGTAGCCGTTTTCGGGGCACCTGGACGTAGCTCATCAAAAACCGACGTGCGACCACGTTGAAACTCGTTGAACCAATTTTTGATGCTCGCCATCGAAGGAGAAGAGTCATCGTACACAGCATCCAAACGCTCTTTGATTTCGCTGCGCGATTTCCGTTCCAAAAACAAGAATCGAATCACCGACCGATATTTTTCCATTTTTCTAAAATCCGCGGACACTCCCGCTTCTACACGCGGTCAAAATAAAACTACGAGTCCGATCCGGCTGAAATTAGCCGTCAGTAGCCGTCTACTAGAATGTACTACACGATAGTAAGTTGCTCTTGCGATACTGGCGCCATCTGGCGGTGAGGCTAAGTACTTATCGGACCACCCTCGTAGTTTATAGTACCGGTGCCGCAGTTTGCATATTTTTGCATGTGTTCCCGCAAAAATAGATCGAAATCGGATAAATATTCCAAAGCACCTATATAATTACAATTATTTTCACTAAAAAACACTTCATTTTTACCACGAAACGCTAAAGAGTATGAAGAAACAAATTTGATTGTCGCTACCACAGGTTTAAGTACTCCCCTCCAATATTTTTTTTCATTTATAATTTGTTTTTTCACTTCAGTGTCAATGCGTCCGGTAATTTTAGATCTTGTTATAAAAATTAAAAGTTTTCATTTAAATTTTTATTTAAGTGTAGTTTTATTTAAATAAAATAATTAAAAACCTATTTTTCGGGACCCAAAAATTACGGACCCTAGGCACGTGCCTAGGTTACCTAGGCCTTAGTCCGCCCCTGGCTGTCAGTTAAACCCCTTAAGACTGATGTCGTTACCTTCACGAGAAAAATAACAAATACTGGCATTACTTAGCTGGTGCTTAAACTTATTCCCATCCCGATATCCAAAGAAGCTAAGTACTTGGAAGTCATCTTAGATAGCAAGCTTTGTTGGTCAAAGCATATTTAGTAGAAAAAACCTCAAAGCGCTAAATAGAATAGAAAGCTGCACTCAAAGCTGTGTCCAACACTCTATCTAATTATCAATTAGTGCGTGAACTCAAGACCTTTTTGAGTGGGAAGACTAAATTCACTTAGGCTTGTATGGGTCCCAGGTCAATTTAGGATCCCCGGAAACGAGATCTTCGATGAACTCACTAGAAGGGGCTCAGAGGAGGGTTTCTCAGGACCTGAACCCGGCTTAGGTCTACCTTCTTCCACGGTCAAATCCGATATCAACAATTGGGTACTTAATTCACACCGTCGTTTATATCAAGGATGCAGGATGGTTAAGCGCGTATGCTCTGATGCATGCCAGAAGTCTGCAACATTCTTCTTATCCTTAAGGAGAAACGATTGCAGAAGACTTGCAGGCGTCTTTACGGGCCACTACACTTTTGCTAAGTATCTCTACGTGCTACCTGTGCTGAATATTGCGCGGAGGATGACACAGCAGAGCACTTTCTCAGCCGCCATGGTGTATGCCGAATCTTTTAGCTCTACATCACTTTTCTCCGGACAACTTCTCTTAAAAATGTACGAGTACAATAGTATCCACTCCTATAAATAAGACGAGCTACCTATACACGATTGTGGCAATAACTCTCGGCTGCTGAATAACATCAGGCTATCGATTTCCTGAATTGATCGGAATAAAACAATAGGAAGGAACCTTATATCATTCCTGATATCTGAAACCACATGTGTACATATTCAATACAACGATTGTTTTAAGATCAATAGTTCATAACTACGCGTTGAGTATAATTTATCAAATCCTATATTTTACAACTGTTCAATGTCAAGTTTTATTGTTTATTCAACTACCGACGGTGAACGGCCAGTTTAATTTATGGCCATCCAATATTAAAGCCCGACATGCTATGCTCTGGATTCACCACCGCAAGTTAACTGAAAGAAAAATGTGCATATATCACACGATGCAACCACATACTCGACAGCTACCTAACTAAAAATTAGCTCGTTCTATCTCAAGACTGCTTGAACAGCATCTCCTCTTCCTTCAAGGACCGAACTCCTAATTGCTCTGCAATGAGTTGAGTAGGTAGAACGATGGAAGTTTTGCCACTATTATAGCCGCTACTATTGCCACAGCTATAATCGCTTGGCATCTCTGCCGCCGCGCCGCCTCCCACTCTACCCATTAATACAGATAAATTAAAATTCAATGATCAAGAGATATAAATCGAGGTTAAAGTTCAATAAATTTTACATTCCCGTGGAAGTTTGTTCCGTGAACTAAATGAGTTATAAATTCTCTCCTTCGGCATTGTGCTGGTGTTGCTACTTTATCCGTGAAGTTTTCCAAATGGTGGCCGTATAACGTATGTAGCCTGCTATTAAAGAACCATCGCCAGTGCCATCACCATCTCTAGCAAGCGTTTTGCCTTTGGCTGTCTACTTTGTCTGCTTGCATAAGCCAAAGGGGATGCATGAGTGGATCTTCCCTATTATTTTCGGGAAAATTGGCCAAGACTTTGTACAATATATTGAAACCTAAGTGGGTATGTTATGTCGAGCATAATGCCCCGTCGACAAATAACAGTGCGACGCACACGTTCATACATTCAAATACTCTTTCATGGTTTCTTAGGAACCATAAAAACATATCACCATAGAAGCATTACAGGAAAGAGACTTGAGCGCAATAAAACACCGTTATACCAAGTGATTATTACTAAATGTACGAGCGGCGTGAATTTAGCTACGAGTGCTATTCGATGTTTTACACCCTGTCTATTTATCCAACAACAAAAAAAAGAACTGAGAAAGGATTCTTTCATTAAGTGGATCAACTTCCACCTATTGTTTTTGCTTTGCGCTTAACACCAAACCATACCCACATACTTGATCGTATGGGGGTGCATAAAAAAATTGGCAGATATGGCCGCAGGAAATCCGTTCCCTTTTTCCGCATTTTTGTTACAATTTAATTTTACGCCTTCACTTTTATTCCATCTATGTTGCGATGGGTTGTGTAGTATGCGCGCCAGCTGCACATGCGACGAGTACACTGCTGCATGAGCTCTATTTCCTGAATATGGTGGAGTACTACGCTTCCGTTAGCCAGCTTCAGACAATTTTCAAATAAAAAAAAAAACAGAATAAACTAAAAAACTGACAAAAGAAATACCAAACACTACCGGAAGTTGTGTCCTGGAAATGGTGGAAAAAAAGTTATTTAGCGGAAAAGCTGCTGGAATCTGCGTTCATTTTTACAAGCCACCCAGGATCGACATCCACAACAGTTTTCCTGTGAGAAATAGAATGTAAAAAAAAATCGTCGTGTTCCGCCAGAGGGAGTATTCGTGTATAGTTTTTGAGTAATTTATTTCAATTTTTTTTAGTTTTTTTTGTAAAATGTAAAGAGCAAAAATTCGAAGCAAACTTTTTTACGAGCATATCCGCCCTTCAGGCTTGAGGCGAGAAGAGTTATGGCAAATGTACGTGGAACTTTTTGACACTCTGTTTACTGAAGGTGGTAAGGTTCATCTTTTTTCTCTGTTCCTTTTGGTTTTCCTTTTGGAACGCTTCAATTTAACGGTTACGTTGTTTGCTCTAGTGTGACTTGGAAACAGACAGATCGGGTGCGATCTGGATGAAAGCCAGTTGGTGGTCTTTGGAGGATTTTTGTATTCCAAACTACTTGAAGGATAAACAAATGTGAATGCAATTAGTAACATTTTTTTGGTTTTGTTTTCCTGGACCCTTGGTTGGAACATATGCTGACACTTGAAGTCTTGTGTTTTGTACTTGATTATTTGTTTAGTCTGACTATGGTACGTGAGAGCATCAGGCAGCAGTTGGATTTTGGAACACCTTTCCTCATAACTATGTTCGCAAATGTTCCGTCGATTTGTTGCTGTTGGAATATTATTATTGGTAGCGTGAAAAAAAAAATCGTATAAGGATCAATATAATAATAGCTAATACTTAAGGATAATAAAGAACATCGGTATTTAATGTGGCATGTTACTTCTTTCTTGGCTCTTAGAGCTATCGCGTCAGAATTCTCAAATGCTGCGAAAACAAACTTTTGTACCTGGTTTTCTCTTTTCAAAGTTTCTTCCACCCTTATTGCTTTAGTATCACTTCGACTTTCGATAGGAGCCGTTCCTTACCTCGGTGACTACCATACAGTTACTTCACTAAAGATCCCGAGAAGGTATTTACTCTTTTATCGTTCGTTATGAACACCAAAACATCGCGGTATAATTGTTCTCTATACACATTAAAAGACAGCTTAAGCAAAATATACGTGGCAAACACATCAGTGCAGAGTCATTGAAAATCGAAAATGATGACAGAAACAAACCGAGAATATATGTATGTTGACAACCAGCTAACGGCAACAAATCGACGTTTGCTATGGCTGGCCAAAACAAAAGCAAAATGTGAAAACTGGAAGTTTGTGTGGGTACGCGAAGGGTAAATTTGTGGGAGAAGGAACGATAATTCATCTATTTTACATATTAACACAGAAAAGGATATCGACTTAATACTAAAAATAAAATTAAAAATTTTAAGTAGCCCCCGACATAAAAAAAACTTTAAAAAGTAAAAAAATAAAACTATTCTCGCGTCCTTTTGACTTCATTAAAATAACCTATTAATATTTTTAATATGTTGTGCTAAAAGATTGGATATAATGCGTTGTGCTAAAATATTGGATAGGGTTACTTACGTTGTTTAGATAGAGTAGGTCTTTGTACATATAATTCATTCCTATCATTATCAATATTCATTTTATTTGTATTCTGGTTTTATTTTTATTTACTTAGCAGTTCCCCGACGCGGCGGCGCTTATATTAAAAATATTAAATAGTAATATGTACATTTAATGAAGTCAAAAGAACGCGAGAAAAATTTTATTTTTTTACTTTTTAAAGTTTGTCGGGGGTTACTTAAAATTTTAATTTTATTTTTATTTCATTCTATTTAAATTACTCGGGGACCCTACTTGCGATAGGTAACTATTTAAATTAAATTTTTCTTAAGGGGACAGCAACCAAATTTCGATCAAAAAATATTTTCTAATTCTACAAGCAATTCTGCATCGGATGGCACAAAAAAATTAAAATCAGACAAGTAGAAGTGGGAAAAATATACTTCTGAATTTCCGAAAAATTGATTTTTGACATTTGCGAAAATCGGACAAGCCCTTGTGTTTTTTAAAGACGCACCTTGGAAACTAGTCAAAATAATTAATGAGTAATAATGTTAGCAATACCAATTAATTATTTTAGGCGATATTTCTATACACTAAAAACACTTACCTCAGAAAACGGAAATGACGTCGAAATACGTAAAAACCGTTTTTTTTGTTTGTTGAAAAATGGTCGTCCTGAAAACTTTCCTTTTCTGAACTTCGAAAACACTTTTCTCGACACTAGTTTTACTTGACACTAGTTTAGATAAATCAATATATAAGTCATTCGAAAGCCTACGGATTGATTACATCGGGAGAAAAAAAATATTATGCAAACCTGATTAGCGTAAAATTTTATAATTTTTCGTTCTGATTACCACTCATCAGCAAATCTGTATATAAATAAAGATGTCGGCTCAGATAATGCAGTACTTAATGAGGAAGAAACAGAAAAAAAGAAATTGAAAATCGGACATGGCATTCCCGAGAAATTTGACAAAATTTTGACAAAAATTTTGACTGATATGAGCAGTTCGGAGCATTTTAAAAAAAAGTTCATTTAAATCAAATCAGAGGTTTGGAATATATAAGATTTTGAAGTGAATAAATCATCTTTAGTATAGCCGGGTGCCAAAACGTTTGCTGTCCCCTTAAGTATTATGCAACAACGCACAGGGCTTATTTTATGTACAAGGTGGCTCAAAATTTATCATCTAATTTTGGTTTTGAATAACTTTTTTACTAAATAAAAAAAATACTCTGAGTGATGAAAATCTTTACAATTTTTTCTGCTTTATGGGAAAGATAATATCCGTCCAGTGGCTACCGCCAGTGTTAATACACATTTGTACCCGTTTTATCACATTTTCCATGACTTTCCGCAAGATTTCCGGTGATAAATGTTCGTATTTCTGTCGAATGTTCCCTTTAGGAGCTGCAAACGCGAACGTCCGAGGCTTGTTGGCATAAGTATGCGACATCAAGTAGCCCCAAGGAAAGAAGTCTGGGATGGTTAAATCTGGTGATCTAGCTGTCCATGCCAAATCGAAAAAACGGGAAATTACGCGATCAGGAAACGCTTCCTTCACAATATCTATTCTGGCTCGTGCTGTGTGTGTCGTTGCACCATCTTGTTGAATCCAAATGTTCACCAAGCTCCTCATCCCATACCGGCAGTATTGTCGATGGCGTCCTCAAAAAAAAAATACGGCCCAATCACTCCTCGCACACGAACGCTGCAAAACACAGTGGCTTTGAGTGGATATAATGGCTCTTCGTGTATCACACGCGGATTTTCAATGCCCTGAGGCGAAGATTTTGCTTATTGACGTAACCGCTTAAGTCTGAATTCGCCTCGGCGCTCATGATGATTTTCGACATAAGATCGTCCTCTTCGTTGTTGACTAAGGATGGCTTGACAGTAATTCACACGCGACTGACGGTCAGCAGACCTTAACTGATGCACTGTTTGTACTTTGTACGGAAATATGTGTAAGTCTTTCACTAAAATTCGTTGTAAGGTCCGTCTGCTGATGCCCAATTGCGTGACCCATCGTCTGGTTGATGTTTCTTCGTTCTCAGCAACATCGGTAGCCACAGCCGCGATATTCTCTGCTGAACGGCCAGTCCGGTGGTTGCCACGTCCTGCATGGTCTCCTATGGTTCCAATCTGATCAAGTCGAGTAGCTAAGCGGAATGTTTCCCCAGTTGGCGCGACACGAATAGGAAATCGACGTCGAAATTCACGAAATTTCACCGACTGATTACTGGTCAAAAAAATCGACACAATTATTCCAAGCTCTTGCAAAGTATAGCGCTTCATTGTTTATCTGTTTGTATACTGTAACTGCCTAGTTCACTATTTGCAAAAATTATAACATCTGCCGATAGAGTGATTCTCCACCTAAAAGAACTGAATGCCTTGAAGCGCCTGAATAGATCTTCATAAATTGTAGCTAAGAACCATCACGTGAGCTTTCAAACAAAAAAAAATCATCAAAATCGGTCAATTCGGTCAAGAGCCAAGATGCCACACACAGATGACAAACAGACATGTGAAACTTACCCCTCTTTTTGCTTCGGAGGTTAATAAACAGAAGGAACAATATAATAACAACCACAATCTAAAATTATCAATATATAAATACGTAAGTATAAATGAAATACAGTTTAAAATGTTTCTTTTTTCATGCACTTATTTAAACATCCCATCACTTCGAAAACATTTTACACCAATCTTATCAGCAATAAATAATATAATCACATTTGTAGATGTAATAATACTCGTTGAAACTAATATCACAGATAATGAAAATGACTTGTTCCATGTACGCGGATTCAATGCAGAATACTGTAAAAGAGATCGGCAAGAGGGTGGAGGAATAGCAATCTACGTAAGAGAATCTTTAACCTATGAACACTCCTTGAGCAAAACGCTCTCATTCGAATCGATGTTCTCACTACTTGCCATCTAACGCCCACCGTCCTCCAAACCAAGAACTTTTATCAAAGAGATGGACAAGTTCTCGGTAATATGGAAAAAATGAAAGACACAGTGATCGCAAGCAACATAACCTTGCATAACCTTGCACGACTGAAGAGAATATCTAGAAATGATGGCATCTAATATTATGGTAAATACGAATAATGAGAGCACGGGAGTGAACATTAATGCAGAAACAAGTACGAACATCGATCATCTGTTCATTCGGAGTAAAAGCAACGTTCAAACAGCTGTGGTGCAGGCCAACATCTCAGAACCCATGAGAGATGGTACGGAGAAATCTCAAAACCAAGAAAAAGAAAAAAAGAAAACTATAAGCAATCATTTGAACGGCAAAAATTGGGATGAAATTCTTAATCTCCAAAATGTTAATGAAATTTATAAAAAACTGCGAATTGTGTTCGAAACAATATACACAGGAAAATTAATTGAGTGTTGCGAATAAAGAGACAAATAATACAAAAATCGGCTATCAAAACCCAAAAACAGTGCCAGGGAAAGGGAATACAAAACATATAGAAATATAGTTAAAAAAAATTGCTTAATGCCAAAAACTCGTTTTTTAAAAATAAATTCTCTGTAAACAAAAACAATATCAAGAAACTATAAAAGAGATATTAGGAAAAAAACTGACAACCTGGATAACACAATACTAAAATACTTTTAAACCAAGAAACAGATGTCCTAACAGACAAATTCGCTTATATTTTTGATGAAAATGTAAATAAAAAATTACATGATTGTCACATAAAAACATTAAATATCAACGAAGGTGCTACTCAAAACTCCTTGTTTTTAGAAAAGACCAACGAGCTGGAAGCACATAACATCATAAAGAGCTTAGATGCAAATAGGGGTCCGGGACATGACGGGATACGACCAAAAGACTTAAAAAATAGCGCTTAACTGTTAGCACCCGTAATAACGAAATTAATAAACGCTAGTCTCGAGGAAATGATTATTCCAAAAGATCTGAAAGTGTCCCTAGTTCGACATAAAATAATTGAAGCGAGGCAATATGGATTTCAAAGAGGCAAAAACATCAACCAACTTTTAGGCTATTTCGTTAGCACACAAATCATCATACCCTAGCTCTTTTATTGATTTCAGTAAGGCCTTCGTTACACTGTCACATGAAAGGTTAATTCACAGTCTAGAGAATGCGGGAATTCGAGGACAATGCTTAGAATGGATAAAAAATTATCTGAAATTTCGAAAATACCGCGTAAAAATTGGCAAAACTTTAGATGACGAAGAAACAACGGAGCCCTCAGGGCTCCAAACTGGGACCTCTCCTTCTTCTTCTTTTCCTTTTTTAAGGCGTTGTTATGGTCAGAAGTGTAGGACCATAACCTTCCCACTTAACTGCATTCCTACTGGTCCGCTTGTGGGGTCCGCCGGTTTGACCTCAGAGAGTAGCGACAGGCTTTCCGGTTTGGGATTACTTCATCGCTGAGGCCAATCAAATGCTGGTGTTTTTGCATTTGTTTGCACCAATTGTTTTTCGGCCTGCCTGTTTTGTTTTTTTTTTTTTTTTTGTGACACGGGCATGCTCCAGATTTTTTTTGTTTGATCTTACTTTTACAACACCGGTGATCTCCAGTCGTGTCAACACACTGATTTGCATGTACACTTGTGGGGCAGTTTAATGGTGGTATATGTGTCCCTAGGCTCACCTTAGTGTTTTCTAAATTGCCTAGATGTGATTTTTGTTTACCTTTGTTTTAGTCGCCTTTTACGACAAGCGAGAGGTAGGTCGGTAGGTAGGTAGGTAGGGGTAGCCGCCTGATATCAAGATGCCAGGCAAAATTAGCGCTTATGCGCCGTTTTGATGCCACCACTCAGTGACCTAGTGTGCTATTATTGGAGTTTCATATCCATCCTGTGGAATTAAGGAATTTGATGATATTACAGAATCCTATTTCCCTGAAAGCGAGAGGTATATTCTGCAGGGATATTCTTAACCCGTCCCTGCACGGAGAAACTGGGACCTCTCCTATATGTAGTATATACCAATGGATTAATAAAATCGTTAAAAAAAAAGCACAGTATTCGCACGACAATCCTTGTGTCGTACAGAGATATCGGAGCTGCAGTGAAAATTATGCACTCTGAACTAGGTGTCATTATAAGATGGTCACACGATAATGGGCTCACAATTAATGCGGACAAAACAAAAATAGTGCATATAAGATTACCCCATTTTCTGTATCAAGACATCCGAATTAAATTTCATGATACCCAATGCCTCCATACCAACGCCAGCGATACACCTAATGGCAAACGCGAAACCTTCATTGAAGTGGTCAACAGCTTCAAGTGCCTCGGTATAATAGTTGACCACTATCTCAAATGGCATCAACACATTGAGCAACTTCAACGAAAACTTCGCAAGACGTCATACATGCTGCAATTATGATGTCCTAAAACAGATATACATACCTCGCGTTAAGTGAATCCTACATCCGTCATGCAATTACAACATGGGGAACATCCACATATTGCAATAAACTTCAAACAAACCAATACTATTTGCTTAAAATTCTGGCAAGAAAGAAAAATGTCAACTACAGCACGAGCAGTGCAACGATAAGCAACCAACTTGAGCTCTTAGACATCAAAGATTAAATCAAGTGTGATTAACGAACTTTATGACGACAACAGCTTCAGAACGGAAACCGACCATAGGTACAACACCCGAAGAAATACAGAAAGAAGATAAAAAAACGCACAATTCTACAACAACTATGGAAAATATTGATTCCCCTCACTAATCCCAACGATCCTGAATGAGCTGCCAACCAATCTTCTACATATTCGCCATATTCCAAAAAGAAAAACAATAATAGAAAAATATTTTGTTCACAAAACACATTATTAAAAATCGATACAAATACTGATCCATTGAATCCATTGAATCCCAGTTTGAATCTCAAAGTATATCATTTAAATATTGGTTTACATAAATATCAATGATAAATTAATGCATTTGAAAAACTTGTAACAAAAATTTGTACATAACAATGAATTACTAAAATTCCTGCAGACAAGCCAAAGGGCTTCGCAGGATTATTATGTATTTTAACGTTTGTTAACTATTACACAATAAGTCAATAAAAATTAAAAAAAAAAATCAAATAGCCTTGAGCTGCCAAAATTGTTGAAGGTCGTCACAAGCACATGTAGGCAAAGAAGTCGCACACGAAAGATTTACCACTAGTATGTGAAATGATAGGATGCGAACAAAAAGAAAAAGATGCATTCTGGCTAGATTTCCACAACCTTGTCAAAATCATCCCAAAGGAAGAGGTTTTGTTTGTTGGGGGAGATTTAAACGGACATGTCGGGAAGACAAGCGAAGACTATGAAGGCTACCACGGAGGGCTGGGATACGGCACCAGGAACTCTTCAGGTGAAGATATCCTAAACATGTGCAAGTCGTACGGTCTTATAGTGCTAAATACCATGTTCGTCAAACAAAGCCGGCACCTGATCACTTATAGCAGCGGCGGAAATGAAACTCAAATAGACTATCATTTGGTATCCAGTTTCATGAAGCCACGAGCTAAAGATTGCAAAGTGATCCTGGGAGACGCGATCGCCCCTCAACACCGTCTCCTCCTGACTGAATTTTTTCTGGATGCGAGAAAGAAGTCAAAGCAGCAAACGAAGGTGTCTGAGAGAATCAAGTGGTATAAGCTGGATAAAGGAAAAGGCGAAGCTTTTATTACCATCATGGAAAACTACCTCTCTTCCATTATCGATGAGGTCGGTAATGAGGAGTGCAGAGCACAAGACATGTGGGATTCCCTACAACAATCTGGCCTGGAGAAAGCCAAATCACTGCTCGGAACATCTAAAGGCCCCTGCCAACACGCAAAAGAAACCTGGTGGTGGACAGACGAAGCCAAAGCAGTGATACACGAAAAGAAAATGGCTTTCCAAGCTTGGTCAAAGTGCTCTTCTACTAATAGAGAGGAAAAAGCTCGCCGTGAAAAGGTATATAGATGTTGCAAAGGTATCGCGAAGAAAAAATGCGCCGAATTCAAAGCGAAAAGCATGGAAGGCCTCTATCAGGAGTTGGAAGAAATATCGTCTTCCGCGTCTGACAGGAACCAGGCTACCCAGGAGCTTCGACAAAACAATTTGAACAAAGGAGCAAATATCTTTAAGATAGCCGCCCAGAGAAGAAGAAATGCTCAGGAGATTCGTTTCCCAAAGTTTATTAACAATGCTGAAGGCCAACTCCTTGTGGAAGACGAAAAAATTCTCCACAGATGGCGACAGTATTGCGAGGAACTTCTGAACGAACAGTTTCCCCGAGTGTACTTTCCAAGAGCCGCCCCGAATCATGCCGAAATACCCGACATCACAGTCGAAGAAGTTCGGTACGCGGTTAAAAACTCCAAGAAAAGAAAAGCTGTTGGGCCGCACGGGATACCCTCTGAGTTCTGGAAAAAGATGGGAGACATCGGGTCTAGATGGCTCATGGTTCTTATCTCCAAACTTATGAGAGGCGACACTATGCCTAATCAATGGAGGGAAAGCTATCTTCTTCCATTGCACAAAGGAAAGGGTGATACGCGAAATTGTGATAACTACCGTTCTGTCAAGCTGATGTCGCACACCATGAAGATCGTTGAACGGGTATTAGATAGCCGACTGCGGAAAATAATACGACTATCTGATGACCAGTGCGGGTTTGTCTCGGGTAAATCAACAACAGATGCAATCCAAAGTATAAGGATCATGATGGAAAAGCATCGTGATTCTTCAAAGGACTTGCATATGGTGTTGGTTGATTTCGAGAAGGCATTTGACCGGCAACCAAGAGATCTTTTATGGGTAGCGCTAAGACAAAAAGGAGTTCCAGAAACCTACGTGCGAGTGATTATGGACATGTACGAGAGAGCAACGACAAGAGTAAGATGCACCGCAGGAGTCACCGAAGAGTTCGCAATCAAAGTCGGTGTACACCAAGGGAGCGTCCTCAGCCCACTGCTTTTTATAGCAGTCCTTGATTGCTTGCTTGAAGGAAAAGTGACGGACCCCAATGTGCACCAGCTATTCTTTGCTGACGATGGGGCCATTATAAGTGATGATCAGGCGTCCCTACAACGAGCACTTGATGTGTGGGTGGACATTTTTGAGGGACACGGGTATCGTATTAGTTCAAAGAAGACAGAGTATCTGTGCTGCCCGTTCTCTGACCCTCATCAGCCTATTCCAGACATTTACTTGAATGGAAGAGTGCTTCCCAAGTGTGAAAAGTTTAAATATCTGGGATCTATGATTAATAGAGAAGCAACTTGTGATGACGACATCAAACATCGCGTAAGCGTAGGGTGGATGAAGTGGCGGGAAAACTCCGCCATCTTCTGTGATCGAAAAATGCCCCCTAAGCTGAAAGGAAGGCTCTACACTTCAGTTGTACGTCCGGCGCTCACATACGGTTCACAATGCTGGACAATGCACAAAAAGTATGAGAGCAAATTAACGGCAACTGAGATGAAGATGCTTCGCATGACAGCGGGAGTAACAAAGCGTGACAGAATTAGAAGTTCAAAGATCCGAGGAAGCCTCCACGTAAAAGAAACCATCACAAGAAAGATAGAGCGCGACCGACTCAGTTGGTATTGCCATGTTCAAAGGAGAGATCCTTTGAACCCCGTCCAAAAGGCGTTATCAATCAACATTCCAATTTCAACACGCAAAAAAGGCAGGCCGAAAAACAATTGGTGCAAACAAATGCAAAACCACCAGCATTTGATTGGCCTCAGCGATGAAGTAATCCCAAACCGGGAAGCCTGCCGCTACTTTCTGAGGTCAAACCGGCGGACCCCACAAGCGGACCAGTAGGAATGCAGTTAAGTGGGAAGGTTATGGTCCTACACTTCTGACCATAACGACGCCGGGATAAAAAGGAAAAGAAGAAGATGTGAAATGATAGGAGACCGACCTTGCAAAGTTCATCCAAGAATAGTGTTGACTGAAGTTAGATCAGATGTGATTCGTTTATGTTTGCTGTCGCAAGGAACCAATAATTGTCTGCTCCAATTAATATGCTGAGTCCGTTTTCCGCATGCAAATTATTTAGACACACATCCGCCAGCATTAACTTATTAAACATTTCAAGATATTTTCCTGGCGCTGGCAGCACATCCACTCAAATTTCAGGAACGTCCATCAACTCTAAACGAACAGCTCTGTTGTCATATTGATTACGTAACATTACCTGAACCTTATTGCACTGCATGCTACGTGTAACTTCCTTGCTTTCGAAGGGAATGATGTTTACATGTTGAACTCCGATGATGTCCAGGTAAAATTCACGTGTCAAGCTTGATTTTATAAAAGACAATTGGCTGCCACCATTTAATAGGTATAGAGGGAGAAAGGGAGAGGATGGGTAGGAAGTATTGGACTGGGAAGAGCATTCCATAATCGTGTTGTGCGGGTGAAAAACGATACTCTGAAATTAACTGTACGTCCGACTACTTCTTGGCAAGACGAGTATTGCGGGTGAATTCACGGAGGTGGGGAATGCGATTGGGTAACTCATTTGAGCAACGGTTGTTAAAATAGTGATAAAACCGTGACAAGGAAGACACATTCGAGCGATTCAATTGACTTTGCGATATTACTGTCTTCTATAAGTTTTATCGCTCGCTGTTGTATTTTATCTAGTAGATGTAGTGAGGCCTTAGGGGCACCAAACCAGATATGAGCGTTATACTCAAGCTTGGGGTGGACGTAATTCTTATAAATTGAAGCCAATTCGGAGGGGGTGAAGTATTTCTTGCATTGTTTGAGGGAACCTAGACATTTCGCAGCGTTCTTGGCGACCTCGAATATGTGGAAATTCCTACTAAGAATTAACAAGCATACCAAGGATGAAAAGTTTTTTGGTTTCATCGACACAAGCGCCATTCAAGGATAATGGATAATGAAGACGTGAATCCTCAAAAGAATATGAAAAACTAAGAGCACTGCCATGAGCGGAGGAGTGTATTGGATTAGAAGTAGCAGATAAGGGATCATTTATAAAAATGAGAAAGAGTGTCTGTGACATAATAGAACCCTGGGGGACACCAGCATTTATTTGGTAAATATCAGAATTGAACCCATCCAAAATAACTTGAATTGAACGTTTCGAAAGGTAATTTCTAATCCATAGAAGCAGAGATTTATCGATGCCATAAGCACGCATTTTCGACAAAAGAGCCTGATGCCAAACTCTGTCAAATGCCCTTGAAATATCAAGCACAACGGTCTTGCTTTCGCCTAAATTGTGAAAAGGGTGGTTCCATTTTTTGGTGAGATATGCCATCAAATTACCAGTGGACCTGTTGCTGCGATAACCGTATTGTTGGTTATTAAGAAGTTTCCGCGTTTCAAGTTATTTCATAAGCTGACGGTTTATCAGTCATTTCCATGACCTTGGAAAGAAGGGACGTTAGTACTATGGGTCGGTAACAGGAGGGGGACTAAGATTCGCCTTTTTTAGGGACGGGCTGGACAAATACTATTTTCCATCTACTCGGGAAGAAACCTGAAGAGTAGGACAGATAGAAAAGCTTACGCAGTGGTTTCGCCGACGCAGAAGAACACCTCTTCAGAAGTATTGGGGGTATACCATCCGATCCAGCGGATTTATGTTGAGATCTTTAACTGTACGAGTGCGCAACTATACGAGTGCGAAAATGAATTTGTCCTATGGTGAAATCAATGCCCTTAAGTACCGGCGGAGACTAAATGGAATTTGGTAGCGTTGAGCTAGACGCGAAGTGCGCAGGAAGCAGATTGGCCTTGTTTAAAGAGCTGACAGCTGGAATGTCATTGTAAATGGGCGTGGGAATTGAAGACGAGGCTAAATTCTTTAGGTTTTTCTCGAATGAGGTTTTTGCTACCTTTGGGAAATTGTAACACTTTCTGCCTTAACCTTTGTTCGTGGGACAATTTTACACGTCTCATTAATACATTGCAGTCATTTCTGGCCCGTTTCAATTTTTTCCGGTTTTCCGGATACATGATACAGCTATAGAACTCATGAACTCATGTCCTCTTTAGCCCGATCTTCATTTGACTTAAGAAACTCGCCCGCTCTATTACATAATTTGCCCAAGATACGTAGCGCGACTTGCCAAACCCATTATCGAATGCGTTAGGGTTAAATCACGTATTACGTCATTCGGTCGTGTTTTTTTTCCGGGCTTCGGCAACAATGTGAAAATGTTACAAATTCACTTACAGATCCCGAGTTGAAGGAAAACACCGTTTTGATTAACGAAATATAATTCAAATTTATATACATATACATATATGTATTTTGTATATAATGGATAAGAGATTAACAAACGGTAAGAAAGAAATGATATTATACGTTAGAAAGTTACTAGTGAACTGAACTAAGATTAAACATAATGTAATACAGTTGTTTAAGATTATAACATCATAAAATGTTCATACGAGGGTGGTCCGATAAGTATAAACTAACTAATTTGTTGCTCGCTTTAATTACTAGGGACTATATACATATGAAATCTTCGAGCGTGCATAAGGCATGTAGTGGAACGAAATTGAGCAACGAACCAACTAACTAACAACAAACGAATAACGGTACTTTATGTAAAAAATAAATAATATAGCGACAACAAGATGATGTCCAAATCTGATTCTGGCCAAATATTCATCAAAAGATCGAATATCATTATTGATGACCAAATTCCGATTTAAGAATGCAAACGCCTACCTCAAGAAAACCAAGCCATGCGAAGCGCGACCGTTTTCAGTGGATAGTGATGATATTACGCGTCATGAATTATGTACATACTGAAGGGCATAGAACAAGGTCAATAAACAATTTTATTATGTTCGTAAGCTACCTTTGTGATGTGTGTCTGTCGTAATTCGTATAATAAGATTTCAATTTTAAAAAGACATTTCATGGATCTCTGTACATCAAAACAACACCCCTCCTCATGATGCCTTGAATCTCTAGCCAAAAATACCACTCGTAACATTCAACTGTCAACAAGTTCCCCTAATCTGACAATTTGTGACTTTTCCTGTTCGACGTATTTGAAACACGTTCAGGGAAAACGTTTCCACAGCTGAGAGAAAATAAAAGAAAAATCACAGGAATATGTGGTAGATACAATGATTTTGATTTTGGTGGGGGCTATACCCCCATTTTATTGTGCTTAGTTCAAGCTACATACTTAATTTAACTTACAATCTAAGAGACTAAGAAAGATGGCGATTGAGACGGAGTTTTAGACAAGGAGTGCTGATGTTAAAGTCGAAACAGTTTTTCGCATTAACATTCCGCAGCATACGGGAGATAGGTTCATTGGAGCCATAGGAGGTACGAGAGGTGGGTATATAGAAGAGACGTGGATTTCGTGTATTACGAGTGTTAGTGTTAAAAAAGATAGAGTTATAAAGGGACGCGCAGTCGATGGTACCTGAGAGGAGTCGGTGGATAAAAAGGATGTCGGACATTCTTCTTCGTTCTTCCAGCGAGCTTAAATTGATAAGTTTAAGGCGATCTTGATAGGGAGGTAGGATTTGAGGATTGTCCCAGGGTAAGCCGCGAAGAGCAAAACGGAGAAAACGACGTTGGACACTCTCAATTCTGGAAATGTGTGAATGATAGTAAGGAGACCACACTTGAGACGCGTATTCGAGAATAGGGCGAACAAAGGTTATGTAAAGAGACCGAGTGACGTAGGGATTGGAAAATTCTTTAGACCATCGTTTCACGAAGCCGAGTGCAGAATTGGCCTAAAGAATTGTATTGCTGATATGTGCAAGGAAATTGAGTTCCTGGTCGCATAATACCCCAAGATCACGGATCACCTGAACGGTGGAAAGGGGTTGATTATGGAGAAAGTAGAGGCGGGGAGGAGGTTTGTTACGTTTGCGGGAGAAAGTAATAGATTGACACTTGGAAATGTTAAGGTCGAGGCAGTTCTTGGAGCACCAGGTGGAAAAGCTGTTGAGGTCCGATTGAATAAGGGAAGAGTCATATTCTGAGGAAATGATCTTAAAGAGTTTAGCATCGTCGGCATATAGAGAGATGTGGGAATGTTTGATAACCATTTCAATATCGTTAATGGTGAGGATAAAAAGAAGCGGGCCTAAATGACTGCCTTGGGGGACACCGGAGGAAGCAAGGAAGAGGTTAGAGAGGGCAGATCTAAAGCGAACGCTGTAGTTGCGATTTTCCAGATAAGAGGAAATCCACTTTAATAAGATGGGCTCAAAGCCAAGAGAAGACAGTTTGAAGAGTATTAATCTGTGTGAAATTTTATCGAAGGCCTTACTGAAGTCAGTTGAGAAAACATCGACTTCCTTGCCATTTTCTAAGGCTGAAAGGGTGAAGGAAACGAATTCAATAAGGTTTGTGGTTGTAGACCTGCCTTTAAGGAAGCCGTGCTGTTTGGGGGAGATTAAAGACTTGCATTGAAAACTTAAGTTATCATACAAAATACTTTCGAAGATTTCGGGTATACATATGTGACAGTTTGGCAATGAGACGGTAATTGTTAATGTTATTCTTCGGACCCTTTTTGTGTATAGGTGTTATAAAAGAGGTTTTCATATCCGGGGGAATTCACCTTGGGAAAGGGATAGGCTGAAGATTTTTGAGAGAGGTAGCGAAAGGGAGGAGAAACATTTTTTTAAAAATATAGCTGGGAGGCCGTCGGGGCCAGGGGTGAATTCATCGTTAAGTTGCTTTAATCTTTCTTCGATGATAACGGGGTCAACACTACGAGGGAGAAATGGTCAAAAGGAGAAGTTTGGTAAATAGTTGAAATAGGTATGCTCGGGTGCAAAGGAATCATGGGTAAAATATTGATTGAAAAATGTGGCAAAAAGGTTGGCGATGTAATGAGGATCATTGGAAGTTTCATTATTGAAGGAGAGTGAGTTTGGGTAGCCATCAGATTTTCTTTTGTGATTAACGAATTGAAAGAAGGACTTGGGATTATTTATAAGGTTGGTTTGCATCTCAACTAAGTAGTGTTGATAGAGGGATTTATAAAGCTCTACAAAATGCAGGTAAGTACCGAAGTAGTTCGAGAAGTCATTTGGGGATTGAGTACGAAGGAAAGTTGTCCAGAGCTTGTTCCGTTTGTTTCTCAAAGAACGGAGCCTGCGATTATACCATGGAGGGGAGGTGGAGGAAGTTTTATGTCGAGAAAAGGGTACATAAAGGGAGAAGGAATTAAATATTTCTTTGTAGAATATAGATATGGCATCATTTACGGTAAGGTCGTTGAAATTAAAAGGGGCATTAATGAGATATTCATTGATTAGACGGAAGTTGGCTCTGTGAAAATCGTGAGAGAATCGAACAGTGGGGGGAAAGTTCTGTATAGGGGAGTTGTGAAAGAACGAGAGAAGAAGGGAAGGGTGGTAGTTGTCGACGGTTGATAGGGACAGCGGAGAAGCTGAAACGGAGGAGTTGAAGGGGGCACTTGTGAAAATGAGGTCGAGTTGTCTGCCCATGTAATTCAAAATGCCGCTAACTTGGTTAAGGCTGGAATCAGCTAGGCGGTCAGAGAGGAGGCATTCTTTGGCTGCAGTGGGATTAGAGGCAATGTAAAACGATTGGTCGTCTGAAGGGATCCATTTAAGGTGAGGAAGGTTGAAGTCGCCGAAAACTAGGATCTCGTCTTGGGGATCTCGTAATTCAATTAAATTATCGATTGTATCAATGGCCAAGTTATATGTTTCAGTAGGTTGTGATGGCAAAATGTAAAAGCAGATGACGTAGAGCGATATCCGGGGTAATACAATCTTAATGGAAACAAAGTCGAGACATGGCGAAGACGAAGTTGCTATGAGAGAGGAGTCAATTGAGTTTCGGACAGCTAGAAGAACACCGCGGCATGGACAACCATCAGTAGGTCGGTTAACATCATCGCGGTAGACTTTAAAGTTGGATGGGAATAGTTCAAGGTTGTTTCGGTTAAGGCACAGATTTCATAAGGTAACGCATGAGATTGCTGCAGGACTGCCTGAGTTTTAGAACGCAGACCTCTTACATTCTGATAATAAAAGGTAAGAGGAAGGTTTTCGGGGGGCGTTGGAGTGGCAGGGAAGGTGAGATTTTTAGGGCCGAAAAAACCTATCATGGTCAGCTTTGCTACGCTGAAGGTGCGATATGCGGTTTGAGTGTATATAATGTCTGAAGGTATCAAGATCGTTTGATACTTTTTTGGGTGAGATATTGAAAAACTCGTGATATTTAATGAAAAGCTTCTTGAGGGTAGTGAAATCGGTGGGGAGACCTTCCTGTTGAATTGAGACCATTACGCTGGTGTTTGTTTTACCTTCATAGCAAACCGAGTCTGATTTGTCATGAAGATAAGCCAAGAAGAGTCGAATGTTCTCCTAGATTTTTTTGTCTCTTAACCTGGAGAGTGCGTATCGAGATTCGTTGGGGTCAATAGATTGCTGAGTAAGTTTGACTGAGGGTGGCAGTAGGGGATCAACGAAAGATTTGGAAGGGACTGATGTTGAAGGAAATTGGTTTGAAGATGGTGTGAGAGATGAGGATCTGGCTGTAGCAGAGGTGTTAGAGGGATTAAGGATGTGGGAGCTTCGAAAATTAGGATACTTAGCTCCAGACTTAAGGTCGAAATTTAGGAATGAGTTTGGATCCAGGTCATGTGCTAGGGTAGAAGGTGATACGGTTGTATTGGCAGAAGAACTAGTTGGGTTCAGATTAAAGCTGACCCGTTGGCTTTGAGGTTTTGGTGGTACTGAGGGAGAAGACTGTAAATGGGAAATTGATATGTGGTTAAAAATTGGGAAGAGTTTGGTTTTGTAGCTCCAGTTATCGTGGGGGTTGGATGGGGGCTTAGAGTGCTTTTTACTTATATTATTGTTCTTATTACTAAGTTTATGTTTAGGCTTAGTAGTAGATTTAGGATGGGAATCAAACTTTTTATTCCATTTGGTAAATGTTGTTCTACCGAGAGTGAGTGGGCGGCCGGAATTGAGAAATAGCCAAGCATATTTCGTTGCGATGGAAAGCTTTAGTTTGTTCGGTCCGAGATGTTGAAGCATTTGGCAGCTGAGTGTTGGGATTTTGTAGTGCTTCGTAAATTTTTGTATCCATTGTTCCTTAGCGATTGGGTCCTGTCCTTCACCCAAAAAAGTAGTGGTATCCTCGTTGCTACTGCGAAGCTTTTGGAGGCGCTGATTCCATTCGCGAATACTCCATATTTGGCCAAAGCGTTCGATACTGGTTTCCTCGGCTGACTCTTCTACTTTAGTTGGTTTGTTTGGGTGTAGACACATGATGTTGTTTGAGGTGGTGGTGGGGAGGCACGAATTAACGGGGTGGAAAGATTGGCTTCAAGTAGTTCGTCGCGGAAAGAGGCGTTATCAAATGACGGATTATTATGATACTGGCCGGGGAAGTGGATATCGTCAATTTTGTGAGCCGCTGTTCTTAATTCCTCGACTAGGTCATTTAAGGTGAACCTAGTAGAGGTAAGCTCACTGCTAACATCATTCAATTTGTTAGCCATAGCTTCAAGCAGAGGGTCAGGTTGATATGGGGGAGATATACTTTTTTTTTGATGAGTGACTGAAATGAATGTCAATATCGGATCGGAGGGAATTTAGATTTTCATTTATTTTCTTGAACAGGACAGGGTTAAGGTGCGTGTTGAGAGTGGAAACCAGGTCACGTTTTAGTTCGGCGCTGCGGGTATTAGGGGAGTTAGGTTCGGAGATATGATTGACGAGTTTTATTAGGGTAGATAATTGTTTTTCGAGAGAGTTGAGTTTGGAAAGGATCGAGCACTCCACAAGGTTGTTTAGGTCTTCAACACATTTAGGAATTAGGTCGAACTTCGCCGATAAGTTTTTTTAACACTAGGTTGTGGTTGTTGAAGGCAGTGTTTATATTATCATTATTACATTTGATAGCGAACAGGACATCGGCGAGGGATATCTTTTTGCATTCCTCGCAATAGAAGAAGAAATACTCCGAAAATTCTTTAAAATACGTGATGGATCTTTTACCAAGCCCGATGCAGGGGAGGTGGAACGATTTGCCGCAAATACCTCGGCACTTAACTCTATCAGCATTTTTGTTGTCGGTGACACAATGGGCTAAATCGCAATGATCCATATTTGGGTATTTTGCACAAATAACACAATTAAGAAACGGGACAGAAAGGTCACTCGCGTACGGATTTTGAAGTCGGTCAGTAAATAATTCAACTGGCGACGGAAAATGGGAAGTGGCGAGAAAGAATTTCACGTAATAATTTTCGCAGTGAACAAAAAAAATGGGCAAGAGACAATTAATGTTGGGAGCGAAATGTCACAGCGACTGCACACGATGGGGGTTGTCGAAGAACTGATGTCACAGGCACGTTTCAGCCTTGACTTTGAAGGTGGTACATTTTTAAACACAAATTCCATGAACTTTTTGAAAAATGTGAAAACCTTCTGCAGGCCTGATATTATTATTTTTACAAAATTACAACAAATTAAATTTAATTTGCAATTTTACCAATGCCATTCGGAAGATAAAGGTGCTATAATTGAGTCTCAATTCAACAATTAGGTGCTACATAAACTATGCCTTTCGGTCTTATGATTAACTTGTAATAATTAGAAAAAAAGAATTAGAGCTAGGAAAAATCTTTTTTGTAAGAATTAAGCATCAGATATTACTCAGGCCCATTATTATCTATGAATGTCGCATGAAGTTCAATGTGAGAGTTAGTTTAATGGAAAGGACAAGGGGTTTGAGAGACAATATCCTAGGAACAACAAAAAAAAAAACGAAAGTGCTCAAACCTCAACAGCAGTAACGAAAAATTCTACAGAAAATACCGAAGCTCAACGGAAACAGATAGTAAATAATGCACAAGATTTAAATAATCGCCGACCTCTTTTTACCCAAGCAGTCAAAACAAAGAAACCCTCCAGAAAAGAGCATAGAACAGTTAAAAACGCTCTAGCAAAAATACTAGATAAGCTAGAGAAGCACAAAAATTGCAATAAAACCCAGCAAGAACGAATAACTAGACTTGAAAGCAAAATAAATTACAACCAATAATGTCTGAGTTCTTAAGAATTATGGCATGGAATGCGAATGGTTTATACAAGCATTTAAATGAGTTACACATCGTATTGGAAACAGAAAAAATAGATATTTGTTTAATATCTGAAACTCATCTCACAACCCAATCATACATATATCAGATTGAAATATTATAAGCTCTACCATACAGTTGATCCAGATAATTGTGCTAGAGGAGGTAGTGGTATCGTTATAAGAGATAGCATTGATCACCATGAGGAAGAAAAAACAAGTTCCCTCAAGTTTCAAACCACAACAGTAACAGTTAGAACTAAAAATCAGTTTCTTTCAGTAACAGTAGTACTCGTATATAGTCCCCCAAGGCATGCAATTTCATCAAATGATTATACACAGCTCATAAAAATGCACAAGTCAAAATTCATAATGGGAGGAGACTTCAACGCTAAACACATATATTGGGGATCACGACTTACAACAACAAAAGTTCGTGAACTATACGAGGCAGGTAAAAACACTGGGTGCGAATTTATATCTACTGGTAAGCCTACATACTGGCCGACGGACTTTCTTCGGACTGAATTCGGACCAGTTTATTTAACAATTAGTGAAAATGTATTGTATTGTAATAGCCAATGAAGAAAACCCGTACCTCTTAAATAAATTCAGGGACTGGTTTAGTTTTAAACATATCGTCCAAGAAAGAGCTGGTACTGATATGCCTATTGAGACAGCAGAACAATTGGAAAATGAAGCATACGATTTTTTCCTTCATTAAAACGACAAACGGTTCTTAGCAACTATCCAAAAGAAATTAAGGAGTTGTTAAGATACAAAAGAAAACTACGGCGTAAGTGGCAACAAACTCGGTCACCTTTGGATAAAGCTAGATTTAACAAAGCCACACATGATCTTAGGCAATAGATAAAGGTAATCCGAAACGAAACAATGAAAAAATACCTTTCGGAACTATCTGCTGATAAGAATACAGAATATTCACTGTGGAAAAGTATAAAATATCTCAAGCGACCAACAAACCACACTCCACCAATTAGAGGCGACAACGGGCAATGGGCTAAGAGTAATGAGGAAAAAGCAACAGCGTTTGCGAATTACCTAGAAAATTACTTTAAGCCAAATGAGCTGTTTGCGACGAGTTCTTAAATGCGAGTGAAAATGAAAGTTCTCCGATACCTCCGATTACAATGTTCGAGCTAAAGCACGAAATTATGTGCCTGAAAGACAAAAAAGCTCCAGGTTTTGTCTTGTTCACTGCAGAAGTCCTGAAACAACTACCAAAAAAGGGTTATATAAACTCTTACGGTTAATGAACACAACCATTAGCCCATAACATATGTTCCGAGCGTCTGGAAAGTAGCTCATGTGATAATGATCTCTAAGCCCTTTATCTGGGTTACCCCAATGAGGTATTATCGTACAGACCAATATGGTTACTTCCATTGATCTCAAAGCTGCGTCTCAAACCAATAGTAGAATCAAGAAACCTTATCAAAAGTCATCAGTTTGGATTTCGAAGAAACCATTCTACAGTAGAACAAGTTCATAGAATTACCAACGAAATCGAACGAGCTTAAGAAGAACACAAAGAATAGTTCAGGCTTTCGACAGAGTCTGGCATGAAGGTCTTCTTAATTAACTAAAAGCGTACTTACCTGAAGTGTACTTCCGTTTAATAGAGTCTTACCTATCATCTCGTCATTTTCGGATTAAACAAGAAAATTCCTATTCTAATCTAATGCAGATCAATGCCGGAGTCCCTCAAGGAAGTGTCCTTGGGCCTCTACTATACCTCCTTTATAGCAAGGATCTACCAAAAACACCTTACACAAACACCTTACCTTTGCTGACGACACGGCATTACTACAATAGCAGTGGGGCACACGGCACTGAATTCAGTCCAAAAACTACAACCAGGTATACTACCAGGTTCTAAAACAAGTGTGGAATTATGGCGCTCAACTTTGGGGATGTGCCAGCCAAACCAACTTTGCAGTCATCAAACGCTTTCAGAACAAAGTACGTCGATCTATTGTGAATGCTCCATGGTATATAAGAAACAGCGATCTCCATCGGGACTTAAGGATTCCCACAGTTTCTGAAGAAATCCACTCTAAGGCCAAAGCACACAAAAAAAAAACTCCAGGAGCACGTAAACGAGGAAGCTACAAGTCTTCTTCACGTATACGAGTATGGCTTGAGACGACTACACCGTATAATATCAGACCTCGTCAGACAATTCGAAGCTGAGAGTTAAACTACAACTAACCCGATAGTAACTGAGCGATAACAACGAACGAAAACGGGCGTTCGGAGTCAACATAACCTCCAACGCTTTGGATGGATTAAATACCATCTATGCTCTAGTCACTCCATCACATATAATAAAAATATAAATAATAACTTTAGCATGTCTGAAAAATAGTAAAATGCTAATTATTTACTTTTTAGTACCTATACTGAAAAGCAAACTGCTCGTTAGCTATTTTACTAGTTGCAGTGTTATCAAATTTATGTAAACTCTTTTTTCTTATGTTCGAAATAAAAAAACAAAAAAAATACCCCAGGACTTGTTTTAGATTGCATAGAACATTCGAACAAAAGAAAATTTCAGCCTGACGAGGTCCTACGCAATAGGGCTAGAATTTTTCGATTAAACTAATTTGAATTAAGTTAGAAATAAAGCAGGAAAAAAATTAAAAACAAAATCAATTGATCATTTTTTTTTTTTTTTACTACTTTTCTTACTACCTTCTCTAGTTTATGCTCTCAGTGTCGCTTTACTCAACAGATAATTTTTGAACGACTAATGATCATCGGATCGTCTACCGATCTTGCATCTCATAGATTACTTCTATAAACAGTATTATTAATTTAAAATCAATGAAATAACAAAATTTTAAAATTGTAATTGAGAGCTAAAGCCAATTTCGCTGCAAAGCTCATTGAATGCTTTTATGCAGCTAGTCATTTACTCATTGCAACCATAATTTGTTCTATGCCTTCTGTCGAAAAGTAAATTTCTCACCCAAAGATATCTTTGGGGAGCATATACAGTGGCGGTAAAAAAATAGCACCACGTGCGTATTTCCACAAGCTCTAAGAATTTTGTTCTACAAATGTTTGTTTTTTTCACACTTTACTGTTCTAAACAGTTACCTAAATCGAACTCTCTGAAATTATGAAGAAATCCGCTTGCAATTATAGCGATCGATTTTGTTATTTGCACATTTTTAGTCATGAGCTCATTGTTCTGCAGTCAAAATAATTGTTTTTTTTTTTGAATATCACTTTCCGAATCTCACTTTTCACGTACAAATAACATTCAAAATTAATAAACGCGCGCGATCCCCAAGTTCCGGGGACAGCTCACTGTCCTTGGATAAAAAACATAAACCTATTCCGGTAATGGCTTCGTCGTCAAAAAAAAGTCCCAACTCCAACTACTGGAGCCCCCTGCAATGTCTGCCGAATAGTGACAATGAAAGTACAACGGACGACCTAGTGTTGCCTCAACAAACAAAAAAAATTGCGGTTCCCCCTATAAAGCTCCTTCAAAAAACTCCCGAGTACATTCTTTAATGAGACATATTGGTGTGTCCGACTACTCTATTAAATTAATATCCCTCGGCATCAAAATCATGTGTGAATCCATTGAATCCTATAAATCGGTTCTAGATAAATTAAAATCTGAAAACTGCCAATACTTCACCCATGATTTAAGAGGTGAGAAAGCATTTAAAGTAGTGTTGTTCGGTCTCGGTGATTGTGATATGTACTACCTTACTAAAAAATGAATTGCTAAGGCTTGGAATTAAGTGTAAAGACATTAAAAAAGTTTCAAAAAACTATGAAAAGTACTGCGAACCGTTTTATATAGTGTTTATTGAAAACGGATCAATTAAACTAAACGATCTTAAAAAAAAATTATCGATCCGTTTTGCATACACAAATTAAGTGGAACTTTTACCGGCAGCAAAAAAACCGCATAACACAATGCCGTAACTGCCAAATGTTTGGACATGGCGAAAAAAACTGCCACGTAAAAACGTACTGCTCGCACTGTGCTGGTCATCATAATCAGAAACCAGAATGAGACGTGCGTCTTTCGTACGTCTTCCTCCGTAACACCCTGAAATTTTTCTGAGATTTTGACAGCGGTTCAGGTGCATAGCGACAAAACCCGTTACAAACGAGCTTCTATCCGTGAATACGTGTGAGCTCATTTCATTTTACCGCAGTGTACTCCCGCCACACACACTCTTGGAATTATAACAATGTGCGCGATTGTTTACAAAATTTTGACAGCACTTGAGGTACTCACATGCTCTTTTGACAGCACTTGAGGTACCCACGTGCTCGCCCGAGCTTGTAGGCAAACGTCGGCGGCCATTTTAAGTGGGACGTCTCATTGGTGGTTTCTGATCATAATACTGCCGATTGTCCTAATTCAAACATATATAAGTGCGCTAACTGCCACGGCAATCATAAGTCAACTGACATTTCGTGTGCAAGCAGGAATAAATATGTTGAAATGAGACAAAAAATAATCTCCGCCAATTCTCGAGCAGAAACCAGAATGAGACGTGCGTCTTTCGTACGTCTTCCCCCGTGACACCCTGAAATTTTTTCGAGATTTTGACAGAGGTTCAGGTGCATAGCGACAAGACCCGTTTCAAACGAGCTTCTATCCGTGAATACGTGTGAGCTCGTTTGATTTCGACGCGGTGAATTATTTTAATGAAAAGTACCGGAAAGGTGAGTTTCGTTCGTTTAGAAAAGTCAAACTGACGATGAAAGTAAACAAATGGACGTCATAATTGTCATAAATACAAATGGGACAGAGAAAAAGAAGGAAAACATGGATAAATATGTAAGTTAAAAACGTTTTATTAATCATTTCGTTGCTATTTTTTATAGGTAAAGGAATTGTGCAGTGTGTACCAATCATCTGGGCGGTGTTTAGCCTCCGATGAAGATGTGGTACTTCAAGAAAGTGCAAGACTAAAACAAGATGTGCATAAAGGTTAATGCAATTTGCATTTTGTTGAATATTTTCATTAATACTTTTTATTTTACAGATTCTTCTTATTCATTTGTTTCCTGCATTTCCACACCACCCAAGAGGTATACAGGATAGCGCGTTAACCGTTTTTTTTCTTTCGGGTGTTCGGTTTCCCCAATAGGCTTATTGCACCCGCCTAGTATTCCTAGCTATATTTACATTATTAGTGTATATTTTCTAAATAGTGTAAATATTGTAAAAAAAATATTGCAAAAATAAATACATATATATACATATATACATATATTATAAAATAAATTCAAATATTTTTGATAGATACATACATATGTATATGCTGAAAAATTGTGTTTTCAATTTGACCTCCACTTTGATTTTATTTTTTTTCTTGAAAAATATCTCACCACGCATGTTCATAGAACATATAAAAGTAAAAAGGTGAATATATAAGAAAAATTGCCAACAATATCTTAATATTGAAAACATATTGTCAATATCTCGCCAGTAAAGTTGTATGAATTCTTAATTTTGCATTATATGTAGAATTCAACCGTATTTAAACCATTTTCAACTATAATATTACTAAATAATATAAGTCAAAGAAATACATACAACACACATAAAAAAAAAGTTTTTTCTCTGTATATATATAGCCAAAAATATTCATAAACGTATGTATACTGTTAAATGTTTATTAAATAATATAATTTGGATATATTTAGATGTATATTATTGATTTTAATAGCTTTATACAACCTTCTTAAATAGTAAAGTCGAATCTTATTTTTGCCTATTCTTATCATAACTATGAATACTGATATATTCTGAACTACTCTTAAGAAAAAACATCTTATGTATTTATATTGTTGATGTGTAATTGTGCTTTTAATTCGAATGTATTTTAAAATTAATCTTAATAACAATAAATCCGACAGTTTTAACAGTTGTTAAAATCAAATTTAAAATAAACATGCGAACAAAACTCCCCACGGAATTCAAAGTGTCAGTCCAGCTTGAATGTGTTGAAGCCACGTGCTCGAGGAGTTATAACAATGTGCGTGATTGTTTACAAAATTTTGACAGCACCTGAGGTACCCACATGCTCTTTTGACAGCACTTGAGGTACCCACGTGCTCGCCCGAGCTTGTAGGCAAACGTCGGCGGCCATTTTGAGTGGGACGTCTCATTGGTGGTTTCTGTTCTCGAGTTTCGCAACGTAACATTAATTACAACACCAACAACAACAGGAGAAATGTTAACATTTCCATATTATCATTGAGCGAGTTGCCATCTCTGCCAACACGTCCAGCAAGGAAAATTAACAACAATCCAACCATTTCTGACAGCAGTGCATGGGCGAATAGTGCATCCACTTCAGCTGCGGTGCCTTCAGCGCAGACTTCAACCAACTACAACATCACTTATTCCAGTTCCGGCGATGGCCTGTTTACAATGGAAGAAATAAATGTACTAGTCATGGAGATGATTACCAAACTGCGTTCGTGCAAAACGAAATATGATAAATTTAATGCGACTAAGTTCTTGTATAACAATGTCAAGTAATTTAAGAAATAATCATATCAAAATTTTAACATGGAATTCCAGAGGTATTAGGAATAAACATGTTGAATTTATACATTTCTTAATTAATAACAATTTAGATATTGCATTAGTAACTGAAACATTGTTAATTTAGAAATTAACATTTCCACCTCGGACTACAGATGTTACCGAGTTGACAGAGAAGGTAGAAGAGGTGGTGGTGTTGCAATACTTATAAAAAGATAAATTCAACATGAAGTTTTGCCTTGCATTCAGACTAAATTCATTGAAAATGTAGGAATCGAACTAACTTTATCTAATCAAAGAAAAACTAAAATCTTTTGTGTGTACTTCCCGGGTAGAATAGCAAGCCTGGCACGTGAACGCAAAAGAATTGCTTTTAAAAATGATTTAAGAAAACTTTTATCAACGTTTGGTGCATTCATTATAGGAGGTGACCTAAATTCTAGACATAGGGATTGGGGCTGTGATAGAGCAAATACTTGGGGAAATGTCTTGTCCGACATATGCGTAATGTTAGCCGTAACTATTATGTTTCCGCTGTGTCCGTCATATGTTCCCGCTAGTTATGTTGGCAATCCATCTGTTCTCGATTTCTTTGTAACAAACGTTTCTAGTCTAATGTCTCAACCTGTCGCTGTTAATGAGTTAGGTTAGACCACAACCCTGTTATATGTAAGATTCGTCGGTCGGGTCGTGAAAATGTGCAATATCGATTGGATTTGAAAAGAGCCAACTGGGCAAATTATCGAAACGATCTGAAAAGACGATTTAGAGATAATACTTTGAATCTTGACTCAATAAACAGCAATGAAGATGTTGATTTGGCTATTCAGCATTTTTCGGAATCTGTTCTTAACTCCGCAAATAACAATATACCTAAAGTTAGAAAACAAAGTTGTTATTTAAAACTTCCTGCTGACATACTCGAACTGATAAAAGTAAGAAACATCCATCGAAGGAATTGGCAAAGATATCGGCTACCACATATATGTAGGTTTCTTAGTCAAACAGTTTAATAAGACTATTCAATTTAGAATTCAAGAATTCCGCAACAATAAGTGGAACTCCAAATTACATTCCCTAGATAAGGGTTCAAAGCCCTTCTGGAATATTGTTAAAATTATTAAAAACAAACACAAACAAGTTCCTTGTCTCAAAAATGGCCAAGTTGTATATCGCACAGACAAGGAAAAGGCAAATGCATTCGCGGAAAATTTTGCCAAAAATTATACTGTGTCCCAGCATTTAGGGAATACTTACACAAATTCTATTGTGGAAAATACTTTAACCAGCTTTAATCTCTCTAGTCATTTTACTCCACCAAATGAATTCATCACAGAGAGTGTTATTATCTTTTTTGTTAAGAACCTCAATCTTCATAAAATGAATGGATTAGACAATATAAAGAATGTTTTCCTAAGACAACTCCCGAAAGAGGGAATAAAATTCCTAACTTTCACCATAAACTCTTGTTTAAAACTACAATATTTTCCAGAAGCATGGAAATTAGCCAAGGTCATAGCAATACCCAAAGCAGGTAAGCCAATTGACAGTCCTGAAAGCTATAGACCAATTAGTTTACTAAGCTCGGTGAGTAAAATCTATGAACAAATAATCAAAGAAAAACTTGTAAACATAATTGAAGATAAAAAGCTCTATCCTGCTGAACAATTCGGATTCCGACGTTGCCATGGTACCTCACATCAAGTATTAAGAGTATGTAACATTATTAAAAATAATCGTGCCATTGGAAAATCTACAGGCATGCTCTTACTAGACATTGAAAAAGCATTCGACTCAGTATGGCACGACGGCCTTATATATAAAATGATAATTCTTAATTTCCTAACTTTCTTGTGCAATATTGTTAAAAGCTTTGTGTCTAATCGCTGTTTCAGGGTATTTGTCAATAATCATGTTTCCAGTCTCGTTAATTTTAATTCTGGAGTACCACAGGGTTCCGTTCTCGGCCCAATTTTGTATAATTTATATACGTCCGATATTCCAAAACTACCTTTCTGTGATATTGCAATCTATGCAGACGACACAGCAATAATATCTTCTCATGAGTTCGGTTCCGTTGTTGAATCGAACTTAAGAAATGCAGCAGCCTTATTAGAAGAATATTATTCTAAATGGAAAATAAAATTAAATGCCGATAAAATTCAATCTATCTTTTTTAGAAGAAAAAGAAAGTCTTGCTTCTTACCGGCGAACCAAATAAATATTTTAGGTAACGTCATACCATGGCAAACATCAGTCAGGTATCTTGGTATACATTTAGACCCAAAACTGACTTTTAATGAACATCACACTCAAACCCTAAAAAAATTAATCTTGCAATTAAAATACTGTATCCCTTTATCAATAGAAAATCACTACTCTCAAATGCAAATAAAATAATCATTTATAAAACAATATTTCAAGCAATTCTTTTGTATGGATGTCAAGTTTGGAATAATTGTGCTAAATGCCATATAGCCAAACTACAAATATCCCAAAATAAGGTATTGAAGTTAATGCTTAATCTACCGTGGTTCTATTCCACTTTGGATTTACATAGCAGAGCAAATGTTGAATTGGTCAGCAACAGAATACAAAAATTATGCGAATCATTTAGAGCTAGATGCGAATTCTCTGAAAACCTCCTAATAAATGAATTAAATCGAAACCATTACACATGATATATCTACTTATAATATATCTACAATGTATATATCTACTTATGTTTTCACTAATAATTTATTATTTAGTATTTACTTATATTTATTTATTTGTCCATCTATTTATAACAATTATTTATTTAATTTATTAATTATTATTTATTTATTATTTATTATTTATTATTATTATTTATTTATTTATTTATTTATTTGTTTATTCATTTATTTATTTATTTATCTATTTATTTATTTATTTATTATTATTATTTATTTATTTATTTATTTGTTTATTTATCTATTTATCTATTTATTTATTTATTTATTTATTTATTTATAGATTTATTTATTTATTTATTTATTTATCTGTTTATTTATTTATTTGTTATTATTATTCCTATTATTTTTAATTATTATTTTTTTTTCTTTTCTAATTTGGGTTTTTTTTTTCGTTATTTCCCCAGTTTTTGTTTTTTGTTATCTTTTCCTAACATTGTTTAATAATGTGTCATTTCAGTAGAAAAGTTTCCCAAATAAACTATATCTCTGAACTATTATTGTAAATTGTGCGATAGCCATTGTAGCTTAAGAACGAAATAAATAAATAATTTCAAAATTCAAGTATCAGGAGTTCCGTCCATCAGTGTCTCTTGACAGATGTTAAGATGCGTTCTATTCTTTTTTTTTTGTATGTTAAGTATATGTATGTACATATGTATGTACATTTCTTAATGTGAGTGGTCCCTTTTATTTAGACCAGTTCAAATGGCTTTTTCCTTTTGAGTCTTCTCACTATATTTGCATTGTCTAAAAGTTGCACTGCCTCTGTGTTTGCGTGTACTTGAAGTCTTGATTCGTGCCTTCGTGCAGTTTTTTGGACCTCATCCATGACTAATTCCACTCCCAAGTCCCTGTGAAGGTTCTTAATTTTTATGTATCATGGTGCATTTACGATTTTCCTTAGTACTTTGTTTTGGAATCTCTGTATGATGTCTACAACCCCATAGTTGACTGCCATATGTTCATATTGGCTTCAGTGATTGCTTATATAATAAAGGCTTATTATAGACTGATAGTAAGGAGTTCTTTCCTATCAGCCAATACATTTTTCTGTATTTTATTTATAATTCCTCTTTTTTCTTTTTAACGTGCCCTTTCCATCTTAGATTATAATCTAGCGTCATGCCAAGATATTTCGCTGTGTTCGTATACGGTACTATTTTCTGGTTGATAGTAATCGGGATTTGTGTTATTGCTTTGTTAGTGAAATTTATGTGAACTGATTTGCTCTCATTAAGCTTGATTCACCATTTTATTTTCCACTTACAAATTTGGTCTATAGCTGATTGTAGCTTCTGTGTTGATTCCACATTATTCTTTCCCACTGGAAGGATTGCAGTCTCATCGTAACCAATGTGCAATATTCTAGTTCTGGGAGATCACATGTATATAGAAGATACAGAATCGGACCCAGCACACTGCCTTGTGGGACTCCTGCCTTAATTTCCGTTAATTCTGAATACGAGTCTTCCTGTTTTATTCTAAAACATCTCCCGCTTAGGTAAGATTCTAAGATTGCAGCGTATTGTTTTGGTAGGAGTTTATGGTTAAGTCTTTAATGCCAAACCTTATCAAAGGCCAGCGCTACACCTAGAAACACTGCAGAACATTTTTTTTTCTTCTAACGATTTTTCTTCTCGATTCTTCTGGATCATTTGTTGAGTGATATCTCCTAAATCCGAACTGGTAATTTGGAATCAGATTTTTCCGTTCAATAATATACATACTATTAAGTCGTTTGACAAATATTTTTTCGAATAGTTTACATATAATCGGTAGTATTGAGATTGGCCTATATGATGTCACTTCGTTTGGTGGCTTGGAAAGCCTGGAAGGAAGGCTTAGAGATCATTATTAATTCGGTCACTTTCCATAAACCAGGAACAAATCTCATTCTAAAAGCAGCATTGATTACATGTGTTAGTTTAACCACAGCTTTTCTTAGTAACTGCTTCAATATTTCACCGGTTATAAGATCATATCCGGGGCATTTTTTCGGATTGATGTTATTTTTGATCTCATTTTTCACTTCCCTTGGGGTCGTAAGTCTTATTTCTTCATTTTCTTCTTCGAATGTTTCCGCAGGAGTCCATATTTCTTGTTCGTTGTTTGGTTGAAAAACGTTTTTAAGGTATTCTGCGAATAATCTGCATTTTTGTTCATTACTTCTAGCCCAATTTCCTTCCATTGTTTTAATGGGTGGAACCGGGAATGTTGGCCTTTTTGTATTCCTCATTGCCTTCCAAAGCGAATAATCGGTTGCTTTTTCGTTAATTACTAATGGAGTCTTCTTTTAGCTTCCTTATTTGTCTTCTTAACTGTTGGGTGAGCTTGGTCAGTTACGTTTTTTTTTGGGGGCTCTAGTCTGTTGCCATACTCTTCTCGCTATTCTTCTATCTAAAAAAGTTCCCTAATTTCCATGGGGTACTTATTGCCTTTAGATTTCCTTTTTATTTCTGATGAAGAAGGTCAAAGTTAAAGCAATTTGGTCGAGCGTACGAGTATTGTAAGACTATCGAAAAAAGATCCATTCAAGTCAGCTGCCAATAAAAATGGAGCTGAAGCGTTGATACTATTCGTCAGAGGCCGAGGGAGGAAAATTTGAAGGCCTGTAGAAAAGTTCCGCTACTCAGACTATGTTATGTGCCTAAGAGGTTGAAGTTTGCTCGAAACCACAGCGATTGGCCAATTCAAAAGTGGTGGAACATTCCATGGTCAGATGAAAACAAAATAGTGCTTTTTGGTGATGTTGGATATCGTTTTTTTGTTCGAAGACCTCCAAACATGGCATTTAAACAGCCTTACACTATAAAAACTGTAAAACATGGTGGTTGTAGCATAATGGTATGGAGTTGTTTTTCATACCATGGTGTTGGTTAAATTTATTGGATAAAACCTGTACAAGACCAACACCTTTATCTCCAAAAATTGATAAAGTCATGTTGCCACTTTCTTCCGATGAAAAGCTGTTGGTTTGGGTCTTCCAACAAGAAAAGCACCCCAAGCGCACCAGAAATAAGGCAAAGCAATGGTTTCGAGCAAACAATGTCAATGTCATGAAATGGTTATCTCAAAATCCAGACTTGAACCCTGTCGAACATTTATGCGCCGAGGAAAAAAAAAAGTATTTCCGAGGACCAGCGAAGTAACATCAAGGAACCTTGGGACGTGATCCAACGCCGGCCGCTGGTATGCAATACCTAGAAAGAAATGTCACCCATTTGTTGATTCAATGACACGGCGTTGTATGCTAGTAATTTCCAACAAAGGTCATGCAACAAAATATTAATTATGTCATATATGACCCTTTGAATTAAATAAAAATACTTTTTGCAATAAAAAATATTTCGAGTTTTTATTATAACCCCATACAACTTTCTGTATGTGTAGATATTCCTATTGGCCCAACTTTAAAAATAATTCATATCTACTGTTTTGTTTCTAATATTCCACCCTTACCGAATTATGAAATTTATGAGGCACATATTAAGAATATTACAGATATTGTCGAAACTACTGATGAAAATTGTTATTTTATGGTTTTTGGTGATTTTAATCTGCCCAATGTTGGATGGTTCTTCTCAAATGATGAAAAAAAATTGTTAGCTAGTAATGTTACAAAAGATTTTGAACATACTGTGATTGATGGTTTAATTGCTTTAAATATGTACCAAATTAGTAATATTTCAAATTCTATTGGCCGTATTTTAGATCTAATATTTTTTTATTGTAATCTTGAGGTTCAACTAACTGAAGCAAGTTTTCATCTGTTAGATAATAGTACTCATCACAAACCACTTGAAATAAGATTTAATTTTTCTGTATTAATTGAAGTCGGAGCATATAATATTGTTCAAACGTATGATTTTAAAAACGCTGATTATAACTCAATAAATATTTATTTAGAATCTGTTGATTGGCAACCAATTTTTGATTGCTCAAACTTATCGCTTGCTTTTATATGTTTCGGAACATATTGGATCATATGATCTCCGATTTCGTTCCCATTAAACAATTGAAACATTTAATGAAACCAGTTTGGTATAATAAAAACCTATCCAGACTTAAAAACTTTATGAATAAATAACAAAGAGAGAGTAAAGTTTGTATCTTATTCCGTGAACAATTTAGACAAGTAAGAAAGAGTACGAAATTTTGAGAAAATTAATTTAATTTTCGATTCCAGGGAACCAATGTATTGCTTCATTCGTTCCCTGGAATCGAAAATTAAAAATAACCCAAGAAGTTTTTGGTCATTTTTAAATACAAAGAGAAAATCACTTGGTATTCCATCTAACTGTTCTTACAATGGTGTTTCCTCAAATAATATAAATATTATTTGCAACAGTTTCGCATCATTTTTTCAGTCCAACTTCATTGATTTAAATTTAAATTGTGATGAACTAAGTGGCTCTAATTCTGTCATTGAAGCTGGTCAATTGCATTTATCTGAAAACGATGTGCTAACATTCTTGTCTTCTCTCGTAAATTATTTTTCTGCTGCGCCGGATAATATACCACGGGTTCTTTTAAAAACTTGCAGATTTAAACTTGTAGCCCTTATGTGTTATATATTTAACATGTCTTTAAATCAAGGTTTATTTTTAGATACGTGGAAATACTCGTTCATAGCTCCTTTACATAAGTCAAGTTCTATAGGGTTTACAGAAATCTACAGACCTATCAAGCAAAACTTCAGTTGTTTTCTAAAGTATTTGAAGCAATAATTAACGATAAAATATATAGCATAGTTAAGCACCATTTATCTGAACATCAACATGGGTTTATGACCGGAAGATCGACGGCTACTAACTTATCGATTTTCACTAACTACTGTCTCACTAACATGGAAAAGCGATGTAAAATCGACACTATTTATACCGATTTTTCTAAGGCATTCGATCGTGTTCAACACAATATTCTACTGAAGAAACTTGAGAACTTTGGTTATCACTCTTCTCTTCTTAAGCGAATAAAGAGTTACTTATCTTATGTTTTATCTGAAGAAATTTTAAATCAGGTGTTCCTCAAGGCAGTCATCTTGGTCCGTTGCTGTTCATTATTTTTATAAATGACGTGCCAAATCTTCTTTCTCATTCAAAATATGTCTTGTATGCCGATGATTTAAAAGTATTCAACTGCTTAAAATCTTTATCTGATGCTAATTGTGTTCAAGCTGATCTTAATAAAATTCTTCTATAACAATCATAAATGTAGTGTCGTTACTTATTTTAAGATCCAAAATCCTGTGTATTTCGAATACAAACTTGGTAACGATTCTTTACAAAGGTGTGACAACCAGAAAGATCTTGGAGTGATTTTCGACTCCAAAAATAATTTTTCTCTTCATATCGATCATTGCTATCGAGCTAACTCGATGCTGGGTTTTGTAATTCGTAATTCAAAGTGTTTCGAAGATCCCTATACACTTAAATCCTTTACATGAGTATTGTCAGACCACTGTTTTAGTATAGCAGCGTTATTTGGAACGTCTATACTAATTCAAGTATACAACGAATTGAAAAAATTCAGAAAAAAATTACTAGATTTGCCTTACGAAAGACCTTTGGGAATCTAAGTGTTCCATGTTATGAGAACAGATGTAGTCTTATTGACCTTAAACATCTTGTTTCGAGAAGAAAGTTAAATTCTGTAGTACTCTTTGCTTATGAAGTTTTAAATTGTAACATCAATTGTCCGATGTTGTTATCAATGTTTAGTATGTATGTACCTTGCCGCAGCCTGCGACCAAGAAATGGAGATTTTTTAAATGTTCCATACCATAGTACTATTTATGCCAAGAGCAATCCAATTAATAATGCATGTATTGATTGTAATTAGTTTGATTATGCTATTTATTTCAATGTAAATAGGGAGGAAATTAAAAAAAAATTATTGCGTTTGTTGTAAATTTTATTATATTTAATTTATCGAAAAAGAATGATAATAGTGTTATAATAATTTGCATTATACAATTTAGTCTTGGCTGAAGTCTTTATAAGGCTTGTAACTTGAAAGACGGTAAATAAATAAATAAATAACTATGACCCCTAGTTCCTTAACTTCGTCAAAACGAAGAAGCAGAAAATCGTTCATAAAATATTTTTATAAGGTCGATGCTGCAATACGGTGTGCTGTAAATTTCTTACATTTAGGAATATTAGGTTTTAATGCATTACGTTCACATCATAGATAATAGTTTTAAGTCATCCGCGAATCTTTAAACCTTGCAAAAAATATATATTTCGTGAACACCATTCAAGAACAAAACAAACCACAACGGGCCGAGGTGACTGCCTGGGTAAGGCCAGAAGTTACTTCTATTACGTGAGATGTATAACTATTAACTTTTACCAATTGCTTTGTATTACATAAATAATTTGAAAGCGACATCAGCATATTAGAGTGGAAACTCAGGATATAATTTCTTTAACAGCGAAAAAAGCTTACCCTTAATAATGCTTTCTGCTTTGGGGATTGCAGAAAGCTTAGCTATAGGCCGATAGTTTTCAACTTTTGTCTAAAACCGCCTTTAAATACTGGTGTAATATTAGGAGCACAACTAATTTCTTTCTGTTTTTTGATGAAAATGCAACTTTATTGTGAAAAAAAAAACGGATACAAATGAATCATTCAAAGTATTGCCCATCGCGAGCGATTACTTTTTTCCATCTTTCTGGCAGAGCTGGCATATCGTGGCGGTTGAAGTGTGCGTCTTTTGAGGCTATCCACGAATCAAGGCATTTTGATATGTCTTCATATAAATGGAACTGCTAATCAGTCAGACCATGTGCCATCGAACGGAACAAGTGATAATCGGACGGCGCAATATCTGGGGAATATAGCGGTTGGGGTAGGACTTCCCATTGAGCGTTTCTAAGTGGGTTTTAACGTATTTGGCAACGTGAGACCGAGCGTTGGCATTCTGTAGAATCACTTTTTCGTGCCTCTACTCATAGTTTGGCGGCTTTTCGCGCAGTGCTCGGCTCAATCGCATCACCTGAGTTCGATACCATTCCCCAGTGATGGTTTCATTTGGTTTCAACAGCTCATAATAAATAACACCGCCCTGATCCCTCCAAATACACAGCATAACCTTCGCAGCGTGAATATTCGGCCGAGCCGACAAGCAGTTGTTCACAGGCGAATAAACGACGCTCAACGCCTCTTGGCTTCAAATCATAAGGAAGTTCCTTGCTTTTGAATCAGTTCCAACGCATGCAATTGCTGAAATAGCCTGGCGGGTAACTTCTAATACTGAAGCAAGCTCTTTTTGCGTTTGGCATTGATCCTCATTGAGCAATGCCGCCAATTCAGCGTCTTCGAAGATTTCTGGCCTTCCTTCACGCGAACGGTCATCAACATCGAAATCACCATCTTTGAAGCGACGAAACCAATCACGGCACGTTGTTTCACTTAGAGCAGCATCTCCGTAAACTTTTTGAAGTTCTCGATGCGCTTCAACCGCCGTTTTCTTCGAATGAAAGGAAAAAAGCAATACTTCCCAAAAATGACGATTATTTGGCACTACCTTCACACGTTTATGACGCAAAAACAAAATCAATAATCTGTCAAAGCGGTTCGTTTACCATATGTCTAAGCTTGGTTCATGAGGTTTTGGATACGTCACAAACGACCAGCACTTTCTACTGGAGCCATCTCTTGATAAACAGCGAGAACTTAGTTGCACACCAATAATTTATGTATCATGTCTTTTTCTGACTTGCTGCTGGATGAGTGCAAGAACTCAGTTGTAAACATTAAAATACGTTTGAAGGTTTCATTTGGTTTCAACAAGGGAGACTTTTGTCTAAAACCGCCTTTAAATACTGGTGTAATATTAGGAGCACAACTAATTTCTTTCTGTTTTTTGATGAAAATGCAACTTTATTGTGAAAAAAAAAAAACGGATACAAATGAATCATTCAAAGTATTGCCCATCGCGAGCGATTACTTTTTTCCATCTTTCTGGCAGAGCTGTCATATCGTGGCGGTTGAAGTGTGCGTCTTTTGAGGCTATCCACGAATCAAGCCATTTTGATATGTCTTCATATAAATGGAACTGCTAATCAGTCAGACCATGTGCCATCGAACGGAACAAGTGATAATCGGACGGCGCAATATCTGGGGAATATAGCGGCTGGGGTAGGACTTCCCATTGAGCTTTTCTAAGTGGGTTTTAACGTATTTGGCAACGTGAGACCGAGCGTTGGCATTCTGTAGAATCACTTTTTCGTGCCTCTACTCATAGTTTGGCGGCTTTTCGCGCAGTGCTCGGCTCAATCGCATCACCTGAGTTCGATACCATTCCCCAGTGATGGTTTCATTTGGTTTCAACAGCTCATAATAAATAACACCGCCCTGATCCCTCCAAATACACAGCATAACCTTCGCAGCGTGAATATTCGGCCGAGCCGACAAGCAGTTGTTCACAGGCGAATAAACGACGCTCAACGCCTCTTGGCTTCAAATCATAAGGAAGTTCCTTGCTTTTGAATCAGTTCCAACGCATGCAATTGCTGAAATAGCCTGGCGGGTAACTTCTAATACTGAAGCAAGCTCTTTTTGCGTTTGGCATTGATCCTCATTGAGCAATGCCGCCAATTCAGCGTCTTCGAAGATTTCTGGCCTTCCTTCACGCGAACGGTCATCAACATCGAAATCACCGTCTTTGAAGCGACGAAACCAATCACGGCACGTTGTTTCACTTAGAGCAGCATCTCCGTAAACTTTTTGAAGTTCTCGATGCGCTTCAACCGCCGTTTTCTTCGAATGAAAGGAAAAAAGCAATACTTCCCAAAAATGACGATTATTTGGCACTACCTTCACACGTTTATGACGCAAAAACAAAATCAATAATCTGTCAAAGCGGTTCGTTTACCATATGTCTAAGCTTGGTTCATGAGGTTTTGGATACGTCACAAACGACCAGCACTTTCTACTGGAGCCATCTCTTGATAAACAGCGAGAACTTAGTTGCACACCAATAATTTATGTATCATGTCTTTTTCTGACTTGCTGCTGGATGAGTGCAAGAACTCAGTTGTAAACATTAAAATACGTTTGAAGGTTTCATTTGGTTTCAACAAGGGAGGTGTTTTTAGTGAGAAAGAATCTGACACTACTATGAGCCTCAGCTGTCGGTCTTCATAATATTTTTTGAAGATCTTCACCTACCCTCGTAACAAAAAAAAAAAATATTTCAGATATGTTTACCAAACTATACACTTCGCGTTACTAAGAGATAGGACGAAGTGTGAGATCAGCCTTCAAACATCAGTTTTGAAAAATATAGCATAGTAAGTGTACTTGCGTAATTTTAAAAAAATCGAACCTAAACATGGCCTCGAAAGAATAAGAAAATGGTTATTTTCTTTGCTATCCCTTAATATTTGTCCCTAATCCCTATGTCTATCACGTGTAAGGTGTATAATGGTTATTACAAGAAAAAAAACGGTCACATCCAGGTAAGTGCAAATAGAATACATATGTGTCATCCCCTCGAGCTCAAGAATTTACGGTCAATTTATCGCTCGTGCTGATAATATCCGCCTTAATCCATATTTATGTGAAAACAAGTATTATTTCCTGGCATAATGGATGTATACGTCAGCACGCACCAAACTATTACTTAAAAAAAAAACTATTACTTTTATAATAATTTTGCAATCGTTTTTTATAGTTTAAAAAATCATACCTTCTCAGGTTTTTAGTAGGCAATAATATATCGATTAAAACTGATTGGGAGTCATTGCCATCATTTTTCCTTGAGACATGTGTGCGTGTGCACACGGATTCGAGTTCTAAATATGTCTCTTGAAATGGGGAGAGGTGTCAGAATGTATAATGCGAAACATCGAACCCATTAAAATTACTTTCAACCGTAACAAACCGCTTGTTTTCAATTGATTAGATATTTTTCATATCTCAGTTTTGTAACGTTTCGAATGTAGGAATAATTTGATTGCTTCGCAGTAATTATTTTATGGAGAATATCTTCTGAATTCGACTCTAAATTTATATTTTCTCTTCGGTTTAAAGAAATCTTAAAATTATTGGGATCAAAGGCTTGAATTTTCAACACCATCAGGAGATTTCGGGCAAATATTTTCAATATGCTATGAAGAGTGTGGGAATATATTGAGTTAGCCCAAAATACATTGAAGTTGTGAAAACCTGAGTAGCCACTACGCTCCTCCAATTCTTTAGAAATGTAATAGCTCCCTGCAGGATTCCTTTTTCAACTATTACCTTAACCTTTGACATTTAACGGCACTTAGCCTGGGAATCCATTCGAAGTTTTTTTAGCTCAAAATGATTGAGCATATTTTTGGATTCACTGAATAGAACGTTAAAGAAACAAATAAAATTTACAAGGAACGCCATGTACCTGCACGAAGCGAACAATTTAAACTGGCAACCGAATTAAAGATACTCGTATAAAAAGATGAGACATAAAATTAATTACAAAGTTTTGCATTTTCTTTCCTTCCATTTTGCTTCTAACCAGCAAGATATTAACGATACTTTCACGAGATGCTGATGACAAAACAAAAGAAATAAACGAAATATCGCCCTCAGTGGCTTCTTAAAACGCTTTCCTGTTTTTTTGGTTTCCCTTCATTCCACTGTACAGAGCTTTCCAGGCTCGGTACAAATAAAAGGAAATTCAAAGGAAGAGCAAAGTACTTATGTTGAACAAACAACAAGGAGTGGTAAAAAATTCATAATCTCCGGCGTTTTGTGGTTTCTAATTTTGGGTTTAAATAATTTTGATTAGAAGTAAGATTGTGGGTCTTTTTTAAAACCACATAAGGTTAAAAGCTATAACAAAGTTTACTTTTTGTTTAGTCTTATGATTTTAATGGGCTACACGGACTAAGGCCTAAACCTAGTATATCGCATGCCACGATATTGAGTTTTAGAATACGGCGAAGTGAAGTTTCGTAAATAATAGTCGATAGGTCAGTCACGATATGGAACTACCTAAACATGTTATACGTAAGAGATTTGTCAATTCTCGATTTGTGGAGAAATAATTCTAGTCGCTTGTATCATGATAAAGTACCTGTTGCTATCTCATTGCTTTCTAGGAAATATTTGATTTTAAAACATTTCTATAACAGGTGCCTTCTATGGCATTGTTTAAAATTCAAATCCATTGAAAGCTCAATATACAATATATCCAGCTGATCCGATAGACGTCGTCCCCTCTTAGTCAAGAATGTTCAATTGGATGAGGAGGAAAGAATGAGGAAAAAAGTAAATTTTAAAAATTAAGTCAAAATGTAATGTTAAACAAATGTGTATCTGGAATATATAAAAATGAAACAATATTTCATCTACTGCTATAAAGCAGATATAACTGCACTACAAGAAGTGCGATGGGATGGACCAGGCAAAAAAAGCATGAAAAACTGTAATATCTACGTATTATGGCAACTGCTACAAGAAAAATAAACAACGCTTATTCGGATGCGGATTTGTTATTCGGGGAAGACTCCGACAAAAAGTCTTAAGCTTATTGTAGCCAAGGTACGAACGAGGATATCAAGGGTGCTACGAAGTCGAGCAAGACAACAAAAGTTTGACGTCGGAAAGCTACAATCGCAGGAGACCATTAGGATCTTCGCCGATCGAGTTTCCCTCAACCTATCGCAAAGTCCGTTGACACCGGCACAATCCACAGACAACAGTGGAAGCATTGCCAGCGCGCTATCAGAGATGCCTTCTCTTGCTTTCAAACCGCCACCAACTACAAACTCTTGGTTCGATGAGCAATGCAGACAAGCCGTTGTAGCAAAGCTAACCGCTCGTGAGCTCTACGAATAGAAAGGGAGGTAAGAGATCCGGCTTCTCAGAAAGAAAAAGAAGCGTGCGGTCGAGGAGATGGGAAGATGCTACAGCGAATAAAGTCCGAAAGTTTTACCAGAAAGTAAAACATTTATTCAGTGGATACAAATTCCGGACTAGAATTAACAGTATTAGAATCGCAGTCGATGCTGAGAATTTCTTAGATTCATTTCTGCAGACGGCGACGAGGACCCAAATACCGCTGTCAGGCAAATACCCCACTAAATCTGGACGACGATAGATAAGGTTTCCGTCCCCCCAACTCTGACGAAGTCAAGATAGCAATATCATGACTTAAGTCGAACAAAGCTGCTGGAGCGGACGAACTGTCCGCGGAACTGTGTAAAGCAGCTGGGGATGATCTGGTAGGACGCTTGCTGTAAGATATGGTAGGAGGAAAGCATGCCCGATGAGTGGAATCTCAGTGTCGTTTGCCCGATCTATAAGAAAGGAGAACCCTTTGACTGCGTCACATATACATAGAAGGATAAGCCTCCTTAACGTCGCCTACAAAAGCTGCTCTGCCGTTTTGTGTGAACCCCTGAAACCGTTCGTCAGCAACCTGATAGGTCCATATCAATGTGGTTTCAGGCCAGGGAAGTCCACAGTAGACCAAATGTTCACACTGCGGCAGTGAGTGTCCTGGAAAAGACACAAGAGATGCAGATCGACAGTTACCACCTATTCGTCGACTTCAACGCCGCATATGACAGCGTGCATAGAGACGAGTTATAGGTACAAAGCCATGTCCAGTTTTGACATTCCTACCAAGCTCGTCAGATTGTGTAGGATGACGATGGAAAACTCTCGCTGCTCCATCGAGGTCGGCAACGAACTTACCGAGACCTTCAATGTCAAAGGGTTTAGGCAAGGCGACGCGCTGTCATGCGACTTTTTGAACTTAATACTCGAGCAAATCGTGCGAAACTCGTCAACACTAGAGGCACGATTTTCCGAAAGTCGTTCAACTGCTGGCTTACGCGGATGATATTGACGTGATTGGTCGAACACAGCTAGCCGTCAATTTGGCTGGCATTGATAGATAGCGATAAATGAGGGCAAAACAAAGTACATGTTGTCATAAAGAAAGGACGCACAACAACGACGTCTTGGACAGAGCGTCACAATGAGCAGCATGAACTTCGAGGTAGTCAAGCCCTTCGTCTACCTGGGCTCCGCAGTAACTAGGGACAACAACATCGATACCGGATCAAACGCAGAATCACTCTTGCCAATCGCTGTTTCTTTGGGATCAAGAGGCAATTGAATAATAGAGATCTCTCTCGAAAGTTGGGCAGTTAATCTCGCGCTTCTATTTCGAGAACGAAATTTTCATAGCAAGTAGGTAGACTAGAAAGCAAAATTATTGCTAAATGATTCTCTTGAAGATCGATATTTGTCTCTTTCAAATTTTCTCCGAGCGATAAAAAAATTTATTGGTGGCATTTTCAATGGAAGAAGTTCCTTATTTTCGTGCTTGGTCCTTGTGGCTGATGTATGTTTTACAAAGTAATCAATTCTTTCGTAAGATGTTTTGCAATTTTTAATGTATTTAAGTTGCGATGGCGAGAGCGACGTAGTGCAGTGGATAGTGTGTTGTCCGCTGACGTATGATGGCCGAGTTCAGATCCTGATAACACTAACTCCACTGAATGATATATTTTGCAACTTCTCTCCTCGGCGAGGTACTGACAAAACCCTCCGTAGTAGACTTGCCTTGAAAATACTTCTCGGGTTTGGCCGATCGGAATCGGCATTAAACTGTACGTCCCGTCCAATTGTGTGAAAAAACAAATCGCACACAACATAAGTGAGTAAAATTGGAATGATTTCTGCTTAAACATAAGCCAGTTTGCCATTTGTGTAAAAACGAATATAAAAGATGAAGAAAAAGATTTATATAGGATGGATGGTTTCGAAAAGGAATTTTGGAATAGAAATGAACGTAGAGGTGGAGGAATCTTATACGAAGTACCTACTCATAATTTGGGACACAAACGCCTATTTTCTGAAACGGTAACATATGAGAGCATAAAAATTCGGTATATGGAAGACAACGTACTTGGAATATATTGACCACCCGGTTTTAGTAAAAAAGGTTCACTGAAGAATTTGAAAATAATGTAAAACTAATGGGAAAGAATGATGTTGTCGTTATGGGTGATATGAATATCAATGTCATTAGATCCAATAAATGGGACAAAGTCGATAATAGACCATATCTTAGTTAGTGCAGCACATAACCAAATTGTTTCTGCAGTAATCGAAAGTAGTATTTCAGATCATTACCCAATCCTATACTCAACAGGTACACAAGGTTCACCTGCCGAAGAAAATAATGTCAATATGTTCCATATACTCGTATGTAATGTTAAAGTAAGTTAACTAACTGGTGAAACAAATTGGGAGGATGTTCTGAACGAAAATGATGCTGTCTCCATTTACTCTCCAAATTTGCGAAAAAGATGGAAGATATTTACAAACAAGCGACATCTGTAACAATGATAAAAAATAAAAGAAAATATAACCCTAGGATGAGCTCAAATTAAGTCGCCAAATGTAAAAAAAGAGATGTACTCTACAGAAGGTGGAAAAACAATTGACTGAGTAGTACTTATGAACTAGAATATAAGAACTTCCGAAATAAGCTCAATAAAGAAATAACAGCGCAAAAATCGACCTTTTACAAAAACAAATTCAGCCAAATTAAATCAGATCCCCGTAAAACGTGGGTTTTACTAAATGAAATAATGCGAAAGAGGAAATCTGGCCTTGATGAAGCAATAATTAAGAATTTTACCTCCGAGGATAGTGTAATGAGTCTTGTTAGCGAATGTGCAAAACTCTTTAATACACAGATTCTAAAAATAATACATCATTGTGGCTCCAGCACATCGATACGTGCGAATACCACCTTAGCCAACTCTATTTTTGTTCAGGAAATATATCCGAGATGCTAAGTATAGTCAGTTCACTTGGAGAATACAAGGCACCAAGAATTGATGGAATTCTAGCGGTGGATATTAAAAATCACGCGGATATTTTTGCACCAATTCTGTGCAAATTTGTTAATCTGAGCCTAAGCCACGCAAAAATACCAGATATGATTAAAACCGCTGTGGTAAGACCCTTATATTAAGGTAGTGCTAAAAATTAACTATGTAATTACAGACCGATATCTATATTGCCTGTAGTTGAAAATGGAAGAGGTAATCTCGAGTAGGTTACAAAGTTTTATTAAAAAACACTCCCTCATCCATAAGAATCAGTACGGTTTCCAGAAATAGAAGAGCAGTGGCTAATTGTTGGGAGAATTCGCAAACTGTATCAACGAAAGTTTAAATAAAAGTCACCACGTATTAATCCTGTTTATGGATTTTAGCAAAGCTTTTGATACGCTCAATCTTACAAAGCTACTGGAGGCACTTGAACGTATTGGCATACGAGGAGTAATGGCTGACTGGCTAAAAAAACTATCTACACAATAGGCATTTTTGCGTCAAAATCAAAGATATCTACAGTCAAAGAGAACCCGTTCAATATGGGGTCCCCCAGGGATCAAAACTGAGACCAATTCTGTTTATACTGTACACCAACGAGCTCCTCGGCGTATTTAACGAGAGCATTCCCTTTGCTTATGCCGACGATACAACTATAGTCGTGCGACATAGATCTCCACAGACGGCGACAACAATAATGCAAAAGGAGTTCAACACTACTGTGAAATGGTGCCATGACAAAGGAGTGATGATCAACGCCGTAACGACAAAAATGATGCACATTAGAAGTCCACCTTTCCAAGCTACCCAACAAGAAATCTACCTTAAGAATGATGACTGCCTTAACACATCTAGTCACTTGATTGATATAGTTGAAAGCTACAAGTACCTTGGAGTCACCATCGTTAGTCATGTTCTTTGGGATAAGCATATATCTAAACGAGCTTCGCATTAGTAAAAAAAAAACTCTTATATGCACTAAAACATCTGCAGTACCATGCCACAAAACCAGTGTTAAAATAGGTGTACTTTGCGCTAATCGAGTCAAAGTTGAGATATGGAATACTTGCCTGGGGAAGTGCATCAAAAACTCACGTTCGAAAGCTGCACAAACTACAAAATGCAGCACTGAGACAAATAAACGGAAATATTTCTTATGAAGTTTCTGAAAGAAGAACCTTTAATGTGCTCCAAGTAGAAAAAAATTATAAGATGACGATCATTCTGGAGTATTATGATGACAACCGATTTAAAACACCAATCAACCACGGGATGAACACACAAAGATATGCCCAACTATGGTAGAAGACAACCCAGCTACATTGTTCCAGAAATATTAAACACACAGTGTTAAAAAACATAAGATTTTTTAAAAAAAGAAAGAAATACATTAAGAACTTCTTCTTAAACTTAAATTGTTTAATTAGCTTTGTTAACTCTTCCATTGAATATCTCTTAAATTTGTAAGTGAAATTAATTGAAATTGTAACTAAAACTAAGCTTGCTTTCTTAAACATACCTATAACTTTTTGTAACGCAACCTTCTGCAGAAAAGCTATTTAAGATCCGCGGAAACATATAAATATTGTGAACTATTAGGAAATGAATGAAATAAATGAAAAAAAAAAAAAATGAAGAGATGTTTGGGTCATGAGCTGTAACGCCATCCAAGAAGAAGAAGTTGCGATGGCTTAACACAAATTAGGATGGTGGCAATTGATTTTTCATCATTTTCATCTTTGTTGATCCACTCATCACTGCCTTCGATCGGCTTTTTTTTGTTCGACGCTATTTTTTCTGCAATTTCCATGATTCGTAGTTTTTGTTGTCTAGTCATTCTATTTTGTATAGTCAAGACGCGATTTTCAAACTAAAATACTCCAAGGAATGGAATGTCTTCGCATTTTCACAGATGGCTCCAGGACTGGGCAGGGATCCGGCGCTAGAGTTTTCTTTGAGCGCGAAAACATTCGACTGCACTTCTCGTTAGGAAAATATGCGTCTGTCTTCTAGGCGGAGATTTACGCAATCCTAATGGCCATGCACAGATGGAGGGGAAAAAGCATATGTGTGTGCAGTGACAGCCATGCTGCACTCAAAGCTGTGCCCAATCCTCTATCCAACTCCAAACTAGTGCATGAACTCAAGACCTTTTAGAACAAAGTCGGAAGACTAAATTCACTTAGGCTTGTATGGGTTCCAGGTCACTCTGGAATCCCAGGAAACGAGATCTCCGATGAACTCGCTAGAAGAGGCTCAGAGGAGAGTTTCTCAGGACCTGAACCCGCCTTAAGTCTACCTGCTTCAACGGTCAAATCTGACATCAATGACTGGGTCTTTAACGTACACAGTCGCAGATGGAAGGAATATCCAGGATGCAGGATGACTAAGCGCGTACGCCCTTACGTCTGCAAAAGTCCGCAACATTTTTCTTATCCTTAAGGAGAAATGATTGCAGAAGGCTAACGGGCGTCATTACGGGCCATTACACTTTTGCCAAGCATCTCCACGTGCTTAACATCAGTGAGACGCATACCTTTGCTGCATTTTGCGAGGAGGATGACACAGCAGAACACTTTCTCTGCGACTGTCCCGCCTTCGCTCGCGCACGGTGGCGCACCCTTGAGGCCGACGTGGTGGGTGCCGAATCTCTTAGCTCCACATCACTGAAGCCCCTTCTCACTTTTCTCCGGACAACGGGGAAAATACAATAAAGACAAGGTGTCTGTCTGGTAGTACAATGGACCAGTACTTGTGTCTGAGTGCTCCAACAGATAGTAGAAGCCTCCAACAAAAAAGAAAAAAACAAAAAAACTCCAAGTGACTAAAAGGTTCACTGCTTTCGAGATTCGGGAGATGCTTTTCATGAGCTGCATATAAAAGATATCGGTTGATACACTGCCATTGAAATTTTGCCTTAAAACTCGAAGTCTGGGGCAACACCTTGGTCAATGGTTAGTATGTTGGCTTTTAATGCCAAGCTCATCGAAATTGTATTTGGCGGTGTTTCTCCTATTCAAAGTACTAACAAAATGCCCTGTAGTGAACATGTTTAGAAAAGAAATATATATAAATATATTGTGAACTAGACAGCTGCAGTATACAGTATGGAGCGCCATACTCTGCAAGAGCATGGTATAATTGTGTCTATTTTTCTGACCAATATTCGGTCGGTGGTGTTAGCGTAGCGTGAATTGCGACGTCGATTTCCTAATCGTGTCGGAGCAACTGGATAAACATTCCGGTGCTTAGCTACTCGATTTGAGCAGACAGGAACCACAGCAGAGCACGCAGGGCGTGGCCGCCACTGGACCGCTCGTTCGGCGGAGAATATCGCGGTTGTGGCTGCCGATGTCGCTGAGAACAGACAGACCTTACAACGAATTTTAGTGAAAGACTTACACATGTTCCCGTACAAAGTGCAAACAGTGCATCAGTAAATGCCAGGTAATCGTCAGTCGCGTGTGGATCCCAATAGCGAAGAGGACTATTATGTGTCGAAATCATCATGAGCGACGAGCCGCATTTCCACGGTACATAAACGGTTACAAAACGGTCAATAAACAAAATACGCGTGTAATGCAGGTAGAGTTATTACATCCATTTCAAGCCACTGTGTGGTGAGGCACACGGGAGGAGTGATTGGGCCGTATTTGTTTTAAGGACGCCATCAACAATACACTCACTTACTGCCGATTAACGACTTCTTACTACCAAAATTACTTCAATAACTTCAATATACATATGTATGTAATATTCCTTAGTGACCGTTCGATATTCCGACAAGAACTCATGATGAAAACGCTATTCTTATAATCAAAAAAGGGTGAGTAAGACTATCACCAAACCTCTTGAGCTTTTTTCGGTCTTGGCTCTTCTGGTCGCTTTCATTGGGATAATTGGGCTTCGATTTCGATGTCATAGTCATACAGCCATGTTTCGTCACCAGAGGTGACACCTTTTCGGCAAATCTAGATCATCATTCAATAGCTCTTGAGCGATGCTCATGCGACGGTTCTTTTGGTCGAAATTTGCAAACAAATGGTTCGCTGCTTCTCGGAACGAACTTCGCTTCATGCTCATCATCTGGCAAAAGTTTATGAAATTGGCCAACGAATATACCAATTTCGTTATCCATAACAATCTTATTCACTCAGTCAGCATTTTAAGAAAGTTGGAACTTTATTCGTATTTTTCACATAAATTCACAAAATTAGCCAAAAATCGTCAAGCATACCAAAACACGTCTAACAAACAAAATCTCCAAAGTGGTTTACACTATCAACATATATGAAGCGATGTGTGATGTAAAATCGAACGCACTTAGCAAGAGAAATTCAAACAGTCACCTTATTTCTTGAACTCACAATCGTAAAACTCTTAATTTTGAAACAAACTTCGAATTTCCCTTTTGTACACCTCATATAAAAACAAATCGATATTTTTCACCATTGCCTCTTGATTCCATGGCAGTCGTAGCATTGACCCTCCAAGAGAACTTGTCACTAATTTAGGAACAATTTGCCATAAATACGTTTTAAGTTCAGTTTACTTATTTTTATTTCATTTAATGTAAGCCTCCAAATGGGCAATTGAATTTGAATTCGGAATTTGAGAAGTAAGCACTTGTTTCATACATAAGAGTGTAGGGTCATTATCGTTATTAAAGGAATAACAATCCGTAAGTTTTAATCCAGTGACTGACCTCGACAAATTGTTTTCTTTTTAAATACGAAAATTGAAATGCCAATACAATTTTTCCTGTCGCGGCACCCCCGTAACTAAAATACTACTTCCCCAATTGTTCATGGTTGTATTCATTTAATCTTAGTTCTGTGGTATGTTCCTCATTTTCTCCAGACAGACAGACGTCTGATGGATCATTTACAGAAGCAAATTATTCCAAAAGAAGGTGGCTAGCTGACAAACTTATTATATTATGTCAAAAGCTTACAAAAGTCCCCTCAGGACAGTTAAATCTGATTTCCCTGGTTTTATTTTATGCTTTATATTCGACGGAGTGTAAAATTAAATGTTTGAAGACGCATACTAACAATAAAATTATTTTTAATTCGTCACAGTTTTTTATTGCAGAAATTTGTACTTTTCAAATATTTTCTTATTGTCTTTGCAAAATGGGGAGCTTAAACTGAATGTGCTGGTGTTTTTAAAGTTTTGATTAAAAAAAAGGATTGGGAAATGGAATAAACAAATAACATTTCCATTTTTAATTAAAAAAAAAAATTAAATTATTAGATAAGAATTTAACAATTCGTATTGAATTTCTTTATGTTGTATATGGTAGCTTATAAATGTTTCGTAAAATATTCCAATTTCGATTTCGAACCCACCGTTTTCGTTGTTTCGACTTGAAATTTTTCTTTTATTTTGTTTTTGGTCCGGTTGAAGCGAACTGTACCCCAGCTAATGACGATTTTCTGAAAACATCTGTTTCTCAGGTAGGTTCCAGGGCACAGTAGATAACCTTAAGAAGTCTTTATCCCAAATTAAAAAAAAGAGGGCAAGAATTTACGTCCCATTACTCTATCATCGTTTTTACTTCAGATGTTAATATGTGTGTATACGCATAAACGGGCTTCTTATAAAGTACTCCCTTAAATATTCCCAACGCACCTACATATGTACATTAATGGTTAATTCATAATCTTACGTGATCGCCTATGCCGACGAGTATATGTTGCGGCCACAGCGTGTGTTCTATCCCCATCGAGTAGGCAATATAAGGATGGATCTAGAAGAGATGGGACAGAACAGCGAAATATGGAAGGAACACACTCATGACAGGGAAGCTTGGCGAACAGAGTTTTGAATATTCAACACCAAATAACCGGTAATAATAATTATAATAATTTTAATAATAATGGTAATGAGGTTTTTTCATGAATCTGTTTTTCCTCAAACTGTAAGCTTTTTCTTTAAGTACATCTTGTAAACGAATAAAATGGCAATTTCAGTAGCAAGATACAATTAGGTATCAAATCTCTGTGTTAAATATTGTGCGGTAACTCAGACCATGTAAATTTTAACAAAAATCTGAATAAAATATACATACATACATAATGGTAGCTGAAGCTGAGAATATTCAGTACAATCTACACCTATAACGTGGTCATTGCTGTCGAGAGGCTAGTGGAGCAAAGAGAAAACTATACCCCTTAAAGCCTTTTAGTTAAATCACGAGTCAAAAAAAAGGCAGAAACGTCGTCTATTTTCCGACAATGCAAGGGTGTTTTGTCAGGACTTATTTGTCTGGTGAAACAAGCTATCAAGCCTGTGTTGTAGAGCCTCTTTCGCCAAATTATTATACAAAGAACGGGCCCTCTACATTACTCGTATTATTAGTTTTTCCAAACACACCGCACTTCGCTTTGTATGCCATGCTAACCCTTCTCTCTCTCTCTTAACGTTTCGATCATAGGATGTAGACCAAGACCCATTTTTCGCCTTAAGAAAAGTTGCTTTTGCTACAACTTACACTCTCAGGGCATAGAAATTTGGGGGAGAAATATTCTAAATGACGTAATTGCTCAACTACTGAAGTGTGATCTAATGCTGATGCCTTCGGAGAGCATGACAACTTCAACTGAACCATACTTTGGATAATTATACGTCTGTCTTTAAAGAAAAATATCCTTGTAGCTAATAGCTATGCATTATAATTACATAGCGAAGCGGAGGTGTAAGAAAAAGAGAAAGAAAAAAAAGAGAAACGAAAGTTGAACTGCACTCAAAGCTGCATTGAGCCTGACCACCAATAGTGTGTCTCTTTAAACAAATCCGGAAGACTAAATTCTCTAAGTTTGGTTTGGAACCAACATCCTGGGAAATGATATCTCCGAAGAGTTGGATAAAATTGGCTAAGGAAAGGACTTATTAGGACCTGAACCCGTCTTAAATTTGTCTACGTTTTTGACTGGTACGTACGACAACAAGTAGATCCTTCAAGTACAATGTTGCAGATATTGGAACTTTCTTGGATGGCCACTGAAGCATAAACGCAGAGTGTCCTGCCTTTGCTTGCATGAGTCGGCTTACCTTTAGAACTGCCGTCGCGTGCCATGTTGGCGTCCTCTATATCACTGGAGCTTCTCTTGATTTATTCCTGAAAACGGTGAAAATATAATGACGATTCTTAATTTTGACGACCGTCCAGCGTGCTTTCAACCTTCCCAGTTCAACACGAAATTTGATGATGTGCTTCTGTTAAATCGCTTGCTGCATTTTGACCTTGCACAGAGTTACTTGAATAGAGTTCAGTAAAAACTCTATCTAGCCTGGCAAAAATCTCGTAGTCGACTGATACTCGGTGCGTTTTTAAGGTCGAATCCTCTACCATCGCTACTTTTAATCAACTTTATAATTTAATTGTAGAGAGTTTTGATATCATATTATTGACGCACGCAATGCTGTCACCGATAAAGTACACTATTTTTTTTTTTAGTGTCATGCACGATGAGATATGATTACTTTAATTAACTGCAAATATGGTATAGTAGTTCAATAATAAATGCATTATATTATATTATAATTTGACTTCATTTCATTTGGTGGACTGGAAAATATTTCCGGTAATCTGTTTTTGCCTGAATATATTTTTAAAAGTGATGCATTGTGTTAAAAGGTAGGATGCATTTCGGGAAAAATTGGTTTCAAGCTTTCCATTGCCAAAACAATTGTTCAACTTTTGCTCAAAGCGGGATACCAGAAAAACTTGGAGTTTGGGTATGCTGAATTAATTTCACTCAGTGCCTAACATCTGTTATTGAAGGAACAAAGTTATTTTTAAAGTGAATGATAACGTTAGGAAAAAAAAAAGACAATGTGGTGCAAAAAGATCTTGCTCTAAGTGTGGTAATATTGGTCAAACCATCAAACCAAACCATAACTGACTCCAAGTAGGAGCTTGAAACATTTATTAAAACGGCTGAAATTGGGGAACAGAAATGACTTCGTCTTTCACTATGAAACCGCTAGATAACATATTCTCTTAACGACCGGGAAAAATCCAGGGGCCTAGGCATTAAAATGTTGATGCATTCACCACATACCTCAGATCTTATTCCCTTGGATTCATTTTTGTTGCAATCATCCTTTTCTGTCTTTCCTGTCTGTCCACCTGCATATATCAAACCAAACTTGCCGAGTAGCTATGAGTCTAAAACTTGACTGTGTTATGAACTACATTATTCGTAAACAACGGTTTTAAAACCCTAGCTAAAAGTTTGCAAAATTAAAAGTACTCGTAGAAGACCTGGAATTGTACCGTGGCTTCCGGCGAGCTGATCCCACATTGTTTTTTATAACAATCGACAAAAGTTTTTTTGTGAATAAAATCACATACATACTTGCTCAAAAGGTGGTAAGACTTCATTGATAATTATTGATTTTTGTTTTAAAGAAAAATCATATTTTATAATATATGAAAAAAAAACTTGGCTCTAATTTGTATCAAAAATTGGTTAATATTTACCGACGCTCTATCGGAAATTACAATAAAAAAAAAGTGTGAAATTATAGAAGTTATTTTTTCAACTACTTTCGGAATAACTGATAGAGGGGTGAGTTTACTTTTTAACAATATGAGTTTTTAAGTGTGATTTTACACTTACTTTTCTAACGTAAGCTTGTGACTGATACATCTCAATTGAGGCCTCACTATCTGATCACCAATACAACAGGTTTAACATCACTGGTGAGGTTGGAGAAGCAGAAAACAGGTGCAATCTGTACTCGATAAGCCCAAATAAGACAATCTTAGTCCCGTTTACAAAAAGAAGGAAAATACAACCTTGGTCCATCTCCCTAAATGGTACAAATATTGGATTTTCAGATGAAGTCAAGTTACTAGGTATTGCCTTGTAAGTTTACGATCAAACTCGAACTTCTAAAACAAATTTACATTGACGACTAAAGCACTGTGGTCCTGTAGACTCACTTATGCTAAAACCTGGAGACTGAAAACTAAGTTTACACTGGTTAAATACCGCGATAGTAAGGCCTATCATCACATATGCGGCTGCCGTATGGTGGACAAAAGTTGAACAAAACCTACAATAGTTGGACTTCAACGCCTTCAGAAACTAACATGACTCGGCATTGCAGGCGCTATGCCAACTTGCGCAAGAGGCACTGATCGGAATTACTCCAGCATTTTTTTAGTAAAAAGGTTAAAATACGCAGTGAAATCAGACTCATGTAGACCATTGGCTCACATGTATATCCTTCAACACAGTTTCGGACACATTACAACACGCGTTCACTTTTGACAAAAGATTTGGGATACTGATCCCAACCCGCATAGCTTGGGAAAGCGGCAATCCCTTGCTAAATGTCAAAGGCCTCAGTTGGTATAGAGATGGCTTCAAGCTGAATTCCGGTGTGGGCATCTTTGGATCAAATCGGAAATCTCGAAGGCTTTGGGAACGAGTCCTAATAACTTCTAGGCCGAATTCTTGCCATCCCGACGTGCGTCAAACTACATTACTGGCTTAAAAGGTATAACCATTAATTTTCTGTCAGATAGTCAAGCAGAGCTCGAAGCGTTGGTCTCGTTTAGCAAGAACTCAAGATCCATTAAGAAATGCCAAGATGTCCCGCAGGACCTAGCCAAAAGAAACGAGATCAAACTCTGGTGGGTGCCCAGGTACAAGGGCACTAAAGGTTGATACACATTTGTACCCGTTTTATCACATTGTCAATGAAAATATCCATTGCAGCTCTTGCTGTGCTTGCGGTTGCACCGTCTTTTTGGAACTACCATACATGTTCACCAAGCCACGATCTTACCAAAAATGTGGCCCAATCATGTAATCACCGCACCACACAGTAGAGTATTTGTATTTATTTATTTGAGTAATGTTTCACAGCAAGATTCGTATCTTATGGGTGAAACGCTTAATACATGTATACATTTTCTGATTTCGAGTAATTTAAATTTAGCTAAATAGCTACAAGAATATAAGACACAATTTTATTAAATATTTGGGTGAGTTTATAGGTTTAGTTTTCATTGGCCAGGTGTTGGAAGAGTAAAGGTTTAAATTTGTTGGTGTTTGTGATTCTCCTAAACGCGATTGGCAGCGTGTTCCATAACAATGTAGCATTAACAAAAAACGAACATTTTGATTGAAGGCAGTTGAATCTTGGTCGAATAAGTATGTTAGTGCGATTGGAACTGGGGAGAATGAGTCTGTTGTACAAGTAATTCGGTTGACGAGTTAGCACTATGTTGTGCAGAAGAACAATTGATTTGAATTTCACGAAGTTGTTGAAATTCATTCCAAGTATTTGTCGTGCATAAGAAGAGATGTGATCGGAATATCTTTTGTTAAAAACATATCTGGCTAAATTGTTAAATATGACGTTTAGTTTTCGTCTGGTGTTGAAATCAAAATCACCGAGTTGAGTAAATATAACGGCTCCTCGAGCATCACACGCGTATTTTACAGTTACAGTTACAGTTTATTAATTCATTTTAAAATTATTACAATGATTATAGTTATCGCGGCAGACCCCACAAGCGGACCAGTAGGAATGCAGTTAAGTGGGAAGGTTATGATCCTACACTTCTGACCATAACAACGCCGGATAAAAAAAGGAAAAGAAGAAGATTATAGTTATCGCACAATATACAGGGTGTCCCACGAGCAGTGTGCCAAAAAACTACAGCGTGTAAGTCTAGTCAAGACAAGAAAAAAATCGTATGGGAGGGGGGGGTCTATTTCCGTCCGTTTAGCCGGGAGGGGCAATTTTCTAAAAAATTGACTTAATTTGGAAAAAAAAATATTAAAAAACAACAGTTACATCCATAACGCCACGATATACCTTTTTGTAAAGCCAGAAACCTCTTCTTTCATACTAATTTTAAATAAAGCAGTTCTAAGGAGTAGTTTTTGAGAAATTAATTTTCAAACTCAAAATTTTGAAAAAAAATTGAAAAAAAAAAAATTTCGAACTATTTTTTTTTCAAAATTGTATGTAATTAAGTAGTAATTTTTTTCCAAAAATTCAATGCTCTCATTAGTTTTTAGTTAAAAGCAGAAAACCGGATGCAAAAATGTCTTGTAGTTTTTGAGAAATTAAAAAAAAACCCGAACCATTTTTTTCTCAGAAAAACCTTTTTTTTGGTTTTAACGCGGCTGGACTTGTAGGCAAATTAATGTATGAAACATTGACCTCTTTTTTTATTATTTTTAAAAAATTCGGAGTTTTATGAGGATACAATAAAGTGATACAGTATTGGAATAACCCTGGATTAATTCTTTTTTTTCATTGATAACGCCTGAAAACTGACCTGCGAATTTCGTCTGGGTCCGCCCGCCGCCGATGGGTTCTACCCGAATTTTGGATTTGGTCCGACATAATCCCTCTCTTAGTACAAGGAGGATAGTTATTATGCTTGGAGTGCCCAAATCTAGAGTATGGAGAGTGCTTCATACCGAAAACTTACATCCGTACCATTTTAGGCCAGTTCAGGGACACACCTCAAACGACAAGTTTTTGAGAGCAGAATTTTGTCGATCATTACTGCTTCGAGATGAAACTGAACGAAATTATTGTGCAAGGATATTCTGGACGGATGAAGCACAGTTTACCAGAGATGGGGTTACTAATTTCCACAATTTGCATCATTGGAGTAGCACCAATCCACACAACAAAAAACAAAATAAATCACAACACCGCTTTAGCTGTAATGTTTGGCTTGGTATTGTTGGACAGACTGTAATCGGGCCCCGGTTTTTGAATGCCGTTATTAATGGAGAATCATACCTGCAACTCCTACGAGACCTTTTGCCCGATTTGATGGACAACGTTCCTTTGGCCATAGCAGATAATTTAATCTACCAGCAAGATGGAGCACCAGCACACTAGAGCTTACGGGTTAGAAACTGGCTGAATGATCATTTTAGTGACCGTTGGATCGGAAGAAGGGGCCGCACGAAATGGCCACCTAGATCACCAGATTTAACTCCTCTAGATTTTTATGTGTGGGGATTCATGAAAAATTATGTTTACAAGTGGAAATAGTATCTTTGGAACAACGGATTGAAGTCGCTGGAGTCAAATTGCAGGAAAATTTGTCAAGCATAGACTTACATATGTGCAGCCATTAGAAGGAGATATAATCTTTGCCTTCTAAAAAATGGGGATCATATTGAAAATTTATTATAATAAAACTCCGAAGTTTTTAAAAATAGTAATAAAGAGGTCAATGTTTCACACATTAATTTGCCTACAAGTCCAGCCGCGTTAAAACCAAAAAAAAGGTTTTTCTTAGAAAAAAATGGTTCGGGTTTTTTTTTAATTTCTCAAAAACTACAAGACATTTTTGCATCCGGTTTTCTGCTTTTAACTAAAAACTAATGAGAGCATTGAATTTTTGAAAAAAAAATTACTACTTAATTACATACAATTTTGAAAAAAAATAGTTCGAAATTTTTTTTTTTCATTTTTTTTCAAAATTTGGAGTTTGAAAATTAATTTCTCAAAAACTACTCCTTAAAACAGCTTCATTTAAAATCGGTATGAAAGAAGATGTTTCTGGCTTTACAAAAAGGTATATCATGGCATTGTGGATGTAACTGTTGATTTTTAATAATTTTTTTTCCAAATTAAGTAAATTTTTTAGAAAATTGCCCCTCCCGGCTAAACGGTGGGGAATAGACCCCCCCCTCCCATACGATTTTTTCCTTGCCTTGACTAGACCTACACGCTGTAGCTTTTTGGCACACTGCTCGTGGGACACCCTGTATAATACAGAGATTTGATACATTACAGAGATATATAATATGTTACAATAATAGTAATAAGAATAATAATAATAAATAAATAAATAAATAAGTAAAAATAGATAAAAAATAATAAATGAATAAATAAATAAATAAATTATTAAATAGGATGTATAGATACACAGACAAGTAAATAGATATACATATAAATAATAATAAGATAAATAAATAAATACAAATATACATGTAAATTAATAGATAAATATATAAAAAAAATAAATATGATTAAAACAAAGATATATCAATATAGAAATAAATAGAAATAAATAAATAAATAGGATAAATAGATAAATAAATAAATAATTGAAATAAATAAATAAATAGATAAAATCAATACAAAAATATATAGAAAAATATAAATAAATAGATAAATATGTAGATAAATTTATATGTATGTTTAATTAAATATATATATATATTAACTAAATGGCAAATAAGTTGTTAATCAAGGGTTTGTCTGCAAAAGCGCAAGAATTGACAAACTTGTTTGTAAGTTTTGATATTCTTGGAGTTCAACACCCGCTATTTTATGTAGTCTTATTGTTGAATAATCACGAGGTAAATTTAACATCATTAAGACTTTATTTTGGGCTACCATAAAGAAGTATTGCCTGGAATAAGAAGTTAGAAATGATGCTTTTATTTGAAGGGGATAATAATGATTTCCTATTGATGAATGGGTAAAGAATTTTTATGGCAAAGTTGACTTTGTTAATAGTTTGCATAATATGTTCGTGAAACGTCAATTTGGGGTCAAGATATATGCCCAGATATTTAACGGAGTTCAGCCATTCCACATTATTGTTATTTATTTGCAAGCTAGTTGAAGGGAGAAACCAAGCTTTTCTTTTTCGACTGAAAAAGATTGCTTGCAATTTGTCTTCATTTAGCTTGATTTTCCATTTTTTGTAGAAATTATGAACAATTTTCATCGCATTTTTGAGACTGTTCTCAATATTAAGAGCAAGCTCATGAGATGAAAATATCGCTGTATCATCAGCATATATAGCTGTTTCACATTCCGGTAGCTCTGGGAAATCAGTGGTATATAGATTATATAACATTGGGCCTAGGACAGAGACCTGTGGTACTCCTGCTCTATAAGAAATTAAATTTGACACACCAGAATTAACATGTACTTCGAAACAACGATCAGACAGAAAACTAAGAACTATATTGCACAGATAAAATGGAAAATTTAGATCAATCATTTTATAGATTAATCCATTATGCCAAACACTATCAAACGCCTTTTTCTCGGATATCGACAAAGCCAATTCACTTAACCAATGCACTCAAACCTTCGGCGGACCCCACAAGCGGACCAGTAGGAATGCAGTTAAGTGGGAAGGTTATGGTCCTACACTTCTGACCATAACGACGCCGGGATAAAAAGGAAAAAAAAAAGAAGAAGAAGAAGAAGAATGCACTCAAACCTTCAGAACGTTAAAACCAGAGGTACCTCTAGATGCATACGTCAGTGAAGACTATATTAAGTTCATTATTAATAATCTAAGAAGAAAAAAGTCCGATGGGCTGAACTTAATAAAAAATGTATACCTTAAAGAACTACCTAAACTTGGACTTAAGATGGTGACATATATCGTCAACGCTTGTTTGAAAACTCAATATTTTCCAGCTAAATGGAAACTCGTCAAAGTAATACCGATACTTAAAGCTGGAAAACACATGGAAAACCCAGATAGCTACCGTCCTATTAGTTTACTAAGTAACCTGAGTAAAATTTTTGAAAAGGTAATTAAAAATAAAATCATGAAATATGTTGATGACAAACATATCTTTCCTAATGTGCAATTTGGGTTTAGACCCTTCCATAACCCTTCCCAACAAGTGCTAAGAATCTGCAACCATGTCAGAAGTATGCGTGCAATCGACTGGGTTGATCTGACTTGACACGCGGATTTTTAGTGCCCCAGAAACGAAGATTTTCCTTATTGACGTAACCGCTTAAGTGGAAATGCGCCTCGTCGCTCAAGATAATTTTGGGCACAAAATCGTCCTCTTTGTTGTTGAGATTAAGGATGGCTTGACAATATTACACAGGCGACTGATAGTCAACAGGCATTAACTGATGCACTGTTTGCACTTTGTATGGGAACATGTCTTTCATTAAAATTCGCTGTAGGGTCCATCTGGTGATGTCCGATTGCGTGGCCAGTCATCCGGTTGATGTTTCTTCGTTCGCAGCGACATCGGCAGCCACAGCCGCCGAGAGACGATTGGCGGCCCTGCGTGGTCTCCTGTGGTTCCAGTCTGTTCGAGTCGAGTATCTAAGCACTGGAATGTTTGCCCAGTGCGACACGATTAGGAAGTCGACGTCGAAATCCACCCTGCGGTACCGACCGATTACTGGTCAAAAAAAGCGACACAATTATTGCACGCTTTTGCGGAGCATAGCGCTCCATCACTTGTCTGTTTGCATACTGCAGCAGTCTATGTAGTTCACAAATGTCAAATATGATTGACGTATAATGCCATTTTCAAAAATTATTAAGGTGAAATTAATTTGCCCCACCTTGTACAAGTGAGAAAAATAGCAATACCTGCACTTTATAAACAGCGTTCAAGAACTCAGACAATCGAAAAGATTTTTACGGCCCCCGATCAAACACTATATTAATATCCTTAAATATAATATAGGCAATGACAGAAGGCTGGCCAGTTACCTTTCGGGACACTGTAGTCTGAGATAACACCTCAACAAAAATAACCTCTCGTCTGAAACTCTGTCCCGAGGACGAGGAAACTGCAGAGCTCATACTATGCGAGTGTGCTGTCCTCTGCCATCTTGGGAAGCGTTTCCTCCTCAGAGAAGTCATGACTTCGAAAGGGATCAGTTCAGCTACCAAGGACATCCTCAGTTTTATTAAGTAGTTTTATTAGTAGAGGAACTCGTCTTCTGATATGTTAGCAGTCACAATATATCTTCATTGGTCGCAGTGCCCTATGCTATATGCTAGCATAAGCCCCTCTTAAAAGAAGAAACTAAAACGTAAGCTTCAGGAATTATTAGGCTGATTGGCGAAATCGATTTTGTTATTATATACTGCGGCTAAAAAGTTTCTTGTTGTGTGAAGGCTTGTTATAGTCATCTTACAGTCTGATAAATGTATGATTGCCTAATGATTCTTAATAGATTCAACAGCCTTCAAGGCACGCGAACCTACGAGACAACAAGTTTTACAGGCTAAGCCGATTTGGTCGAAAAGAAATACAAGGTGACTTTTAAAGAAAGATGCACTCACCCAGTCTAGTCTTGAGCAGGCGACAATCATAAGCAACTCTGCACTTCTACTGCTGCTAACGAATTATCCTCACAAGCGACTGAGTACTTGAAAACGCATACAGACGATATTCCCATCGTTCCAATTTTGCTTTATGATCAACGTTCAAGTGGATAAATATCCCTTAAATTGGAAATACCGAATGTCCATATAAGATTTTAACGGAAAAAACTGAAGGACCAAATTTAGAAACATTGTAGATGCAACATTAATTGTTTAATGCGGAATGAAATGATCCTGTGATCCATTATCAAGCAACTATTTCATCGGTATTTCAAACGTAACGAAAAAAGCGAAATTCCACATATTCCGCGGTTAAATTAAATGAAAGTTTTCACTTGCATATTACCATTAGTATCAATATCAAAAAGAGGAAAATACAAATAGAAGAAAGCCTTCACATTCTAATGGAATATTTCCGGAACTACATATCTGACCAACTAATTACAAAAAAATATCCTAATTGTCCATGCTTTATTTATATTAACAAACGTGCTTGTGTCATTTTCCTTTTTTTATCTCTTATTACTAAATCAATATAATGTGCGTCCTGATGCGATGCAATTGGATTACTTTTGTTGACGTTTAAAATGCGCATTAAATCAGATTAAATAAAAATCAAATTAAATCAAATTGTGACAAATTAAAATAAATAATAAATTTCACATTACTTATAATTACGTAACTGATTTTATATAATATTTTTTTAGTTCTCATAATTGATATCTATTGGTTAATTGGTGTTTTACTGCGTTACTGTGATTGAGTTTTTATTGTCATGTTAAGTTAATTTTAGCCATTAAATGAAAGCCTATTATTACTGGCCATTTGAAACTCGAAGTTCAGAGCCACTTCGTTGACAACCTTACGCCAAGTTTCCATATTTCTCTGTTCTGTTTCACCACTTCTAACCACATTCTTGTATTGTCCTTCCCCCTACCGTATTTTCTTTTTTAGATGATTTCTTTCCATTATTAGATGATTTGCGCTTCTCTAATGATCTCTCTCACCAATTTAAACATACGTGGTGACTTTATTTTAATTTTTCACATATCTGGACTGTTTCAGATAAGACGTTTCCTACATAAATTCGTCTTATATTTCCTTGTACCTACTTGTATCAGTTTCACTAAATTTTTCGGAATTCCAAACCTATAGTTGGTGTTGGCGAATCTGTCGTATATTGAAAATCCGTTGGCCGGTCGGGTGAACACTCCTGAAGCCACCGTCGTCTTCTTCTTCTTCCTAGATGGCGCTACAGTGAACCGAGGCCTCAACTAACAAGCGTGCACTCTTTTGCAAGCTGGCGCAATCTTTTGCAAGTTGTTTCCAGTGCCGCACTCCCAGATGGTTAAGGTCACCTTAAGACTCGGTCGTCCTCTGCTGCATCGCCCCTCAGGGTTGTATACGAAGACTCTTCGCTCTACATTGGGTCTAGCCACGTTGGATCCGAAGACGTCGTACCAGGCCGATGTCGCTGTACAGCACGTACAATTCGTCGTTGTATCTTCTCATCCTCTCTCCGTATATACAATCGGCACCAAAGGCATCCTTTTGTGTTTTCGTTAAGGTTCAGGCTTCTGCGCCGTGAAGAAAGACCGGAACGATCAATAATTTATATAATGCTACCATGGTTTTGTGAGAGAGGACTCAACTTCTCAATAGCCTCTTGAGCTCAAAGAAGCCGGTTGGCAAAAATAGTTCTGCCCTTGGTCTCCACGCTGATGTTCTCCTTGACCACATGGTAGCCGTCAATTTTGACATTCTGGCCAAGAAGTCGGTGTTGTGCGTTTTTTTTTTTTTAAAGATCCATTCTAGCCGCGCCTGCTTCAATGCTTTTGAGCACTGTGTTCGCCTAATTACATCAATATCATCCGCGTACGCAAGCAATTCCGTAGACTTGAAATAGATCATACCTTTTGTGTTGGCCAGTGAGTCTCGTATGATCTTTTCAAGCACGATGTTGAAAAAGTTACATGACTATGCCTCACGTCTAAATCCTTTTTCCACATCGAAGGTCTCGGTTAGTTAGTTATCCACCTTAATGGAGCAGCGAGAATTCTTCATTGCTATGCTGCATAATCTGACGAGTTTGGTAGGGATGTTGAATGTTGGACATGGCTCGGTATAGCTCGTCCCTATGCACACCTTTAGGTACGGCTTAGAAATCGACAAAGAGATAGTGTGTGGATTTGGAATTCTTTTGTGTTTTCCAAGATATGCCCTAGTGTGAAAATGTGTTCTATTGCCGATTTACCTGGCCTGAAACCGCACTGGTAGGGTTATCCACAAAGGCTTTCAGGCATTCCCACAGTTCGACAAGGAAGATCTTGTACGCTCTCTATTACCCTTTAGTTGGCGCAGTTATAGGGGTCTTCGCCACACAGGTAGTCTGCGACTATATGCGAGTAAAGGCTCGACCAACTGAGAACGCCGTGGTACAGTGGGTAGTATGTCGGCCTCTGACGCACGATGAGCAAGTTTGGATCCCGATAACACCAACGCCATCGAATGTTCATTACGCGGCTTCCCTCCTCGGCGGCGTACTGCCATAACCCCCGTTGTGCACTTGCCTTGGAAAGGTTTCACGGCGCTCGTCGTTCGGAATCCGCATTAAACTGTAGGTTCCATTTACTTGTGTGAAAAACAATCGCACACAACATAGGTGAATGAGAGAAGCTTGGCTCTGGCTCTTCATGAGCTGTAACGCCATCTAATAATAATAATAATGTGAAATTATAATACTAGCCCACTCCACTCCAGAAAAATATTTATTGTATATGCAGATACTCGTACTAGTAGGATTACAGATGTCCTTCGGCAGATGTAGACTATCTTAAATTTGTATAAATTTTCTGTCAATCATTTTTCAGAACCTTGATGGCTTCTGCCTGCATATTCTGCTATTTTTCTAAAAAAATATTCCTTATACTTTAAATTTTGGGACAAATCTTCTGATTTCAAGAGGCTTTGTTTAACCATATTAATAACACTCCAAATTTAAAAGATTAACGGTATTTCTTCCACAATAAGACTACTTCAAATTTCAAATGTTTTTTTTATTTTTCGTTTATAGAGCCTGTTATTGACTTTTTCGTTAATATCAGGAAATAATCAATAAACAAACTGAAAATCTGAAAAACCTTATCAAAATCTGTAATTGAATTTGAAGCACGAAACAAACTCTCACAGTATATATTGAAGAGATCATTATCATGAATTACTAAGGGCAAGTACCACAAACTAAGAAATCACTTGTTTAAGGTCCAAAAACTGAGTAGCTTTTTTTATTCTAGTTAATTGACTTTTTCTTAAATTTCAGGACTTACTCATATCTTGGCAGTTGTTAGTCCTTAAATGCTGCCAAGTTGCAATCGAAAAATCGGGGGACCTTAAATCGTATCATTTGGGTCATAATTTGGACGTTACTTTTATATATAACCTTCAACCACGCTATGCTGAGACCCCATATCAATATCTTCGATTTCATGTCAAAAAAAAAGACATCGATGACAAAGCCCTTGTTTTTCAAGCAGTTGAGATATATGTATGTATAATGACACTCTGCACTCAAACACAAAATACAAACCATTTGATCTCTTATATTCCAATCTTAGCGCCTCAGAATGGGAAAATCTGAAAAAATTAGGCCAGCAAGTCAAATAAATAAACTTAACGCAAAACGGATAAGAACTTCAGACTTCAACGAGTTGGTTAAAAACCACGGGTTTCATAACACTTACCTCGTTATATAATTGAAGATGTGCAACAAAAAGGAAGAACATACTTTAAAGACCAAAAAGGATTGAAACGGGACAGACAAATAATAAAATGAAGATATACGAAAAAAAAAGTTCTAACCTTCGAAACCAACCTATGTTTGCTTTTCCTATTTATCATTCTTTATCAATGAGAATCTTTAACTTTTTGCCCTATCTATCGTGTGGACTACTAAATAAATAAAATGTCAATATCTTTGGCGTCCTTACACCTATCGATGCAGCGATACCATCGTCTTTTAGAGCATCTGATAAGCTATTAAATGCGGTACAGAGATTTTGTAGGTCTCTCAAAAATAAGGCAAAAATAGGTCAAAAACTTAGAAAAAGACATCTTTTAGAGTTGCTAACTACTATATAAAACAAAAGTGGTCAAGGTGTGAACTGTAAGGTCCACACGACTAACTTTTTATTAGCAATATTCAATTGTTATTAGCAAAAATTTATCGACACTATTCTCTAAACGTTATCAACAATATACAACTGTTACAAACAATATTAATTTTTTTTCAACTGTATTAAATTATTATTCACAATATTCGATTGTTATTCACAAAATTCAATTGTTATTAACAATACTCAATTGTTATCAACAATATTCAATTGTTATTAACCATATTCAATTGTTATTAACAATATTCAATTGTTATTAATAATATTTAATTATTAAAAGCAATATTATATTATTAATTGCTGTAGCCTTACCGAAGCTATACTTCCAAACCTGATATAAGGTTAGAGTTGTTGTAGAAAAAAAGTGTTGTTTTCTTTCTTTAATGACATTTTTCGGAACTCCGATTGCATTTTTGCTAAAGTACTCAACCATAACAATGTGAATATGAAGGTATCTAAAATTTGCATGAATAAATTGTGCACTTCATTCATTTTAAAATTCAGCTTGTTTGCCTTTTTTCTTGGTTTCCTCGTTTAAAAAAAAAACGGCTGAACCGATTTCGCTGAAAACTCATTTAGTTCTATGTTACGTAATTACGCGTCTAATGTATCTAGTCCAATGTTATTATCATCTTTGGTTCTCAAGATAATCGAGACGAAAAATGTTTACGAACACACATACACACAAACACACATACACACATACACACATACGCACATACGTACGTACACAAACACACATACACACATACGCACATACGTACGTACACAAACACAGACATCTCTATAAAAACGTTGGATTTGGATTCTGGTGACCTTGAAACGTGGAGATATGTCAAAATTTGGGATTCACAAAATCGGCCCCATTACAAAAACTTCCCACTGGGAAGTTAATAAAGGGTTTTTCAATTGGAGCGAGTAGATTTTGGCAGCCATGTTGCTTTGGTGACATCTGTTAAATCTGTTATTTATTATTCAGTTACCATGGTAAGTTATACAATTGAACAGCACGACCAAGTGATAAAACTTTATTATCAAAATGTTTGTTCGTTAGTGAATAGGTCCAAGGTCTTTGTACTGTACCATAGACAACGTGGTTTGTTCGCTGACTGAAGCCAATATAGATATATTGTACATATGTAGTCAACTATGGTGTTATACTAAAAAGAGCAATGTAGACATAGTACAGAGATTCCAAAACAAAGTGCTAGTCATGGATGAGATGCAAAAAAATGTACGAAGGCACGAATCAAGACAAGTACACACCAACACAGAGGCAGTGAGAAGACGCAAAAGGACAAAGCCATTTGAACTGGTCTAAATAAAAAAAAAATTAAAATCTGCCTTATTTTAAGTTTGGTACTAGAAGAAGAATCCTATAAGATTCTCGAAATCTCTGCCGAAAAGCATATGACGCTGCATGCGTTAAGTATATGTATATTGTCTACTTAATGCTATCTTATCTAAATAAGTGTGTATTCCCTTTTCTTACACTGGTACCTCACCTCGTAAGCATTTTTTCGAATTGCTTGCGCGCAGGGTACATCCCAACACGGTGGAAAGATATAAAAGTAGTTTTCATAATTAAAGCATGTAATCCGATTCGCACTACCGCAAAGGACAATAGGCCAATTAGTCTCTCGTCGTTTCTATTAAAAACCTTGGAAAGACTCCTTGACCTATACATCAAAGGACTTATCAACTCACTCAACATGCCCATCTTAAAGCCAGATCAGTGTAAAGTGCACTGTGCTGTTCGTGAAATTGAGAACTCATTGCAGCCTTCCTCGACATCGTTGTTGAAATAACCTAAATATCAGGGAAAGGAAAATCCCAATATTTACTCCCCCAAAGTTAGAGGGTAGTCCACTCAAACTCAAAACGGAAGCCAAGTACGAGTATCTAGGCATCATTCTTGACTCCAAACTTTCCTGGAAAAGGAACTTGGAGGAAAGGATGAAAAAAGGATTGAATGCTTTTTATGCATGCAAAAAGACCTTCGGAAAAAGATGGGGCTTGCATCCGTACATCATTCATTGGATGTACATCAGACCCATTTTAACTTATGGGGCCCTAGTCTGGTGGACTACTAGCATAGCAGCACGAAAAGCTAAATGAACATACTCAACAAAGTACAAAGGTCAGCCGCTGTTTGTACAACGGGAGCTATGAGAAACACGCCGCAAGCAGGGTTGGACATGATACTTCATCTCCTTCCTTTGGATTTATTCAAGGCTGCGCTGCAAAAAGCGTTCTCAGACTAAGAGTGCCCTGTTTGTGGATACAAGCCAACTGTGGGCATGCAGCCATACGCAAAATAATACGAGTATATGACCTTGGAAAGAAACATGGTTCCAGCAGCCTCCCAGCTATGACCGACTACACAATGACTTCTCTCTCAAAATACCAATCCTATTCCTCGACAGAGACGAGTGGCCATTATCAATGACCACGAGATTACCCTCTTCACCGATGGATCGAAAAAGGATACAGGCACTGGGGCCTAAATTTACTCTGACACCCTGCACAAACAGGAATCATTTAAACTCCCCGATTTGAGCAGCGTCTTCCAAGCAGAAATCCTGGCTGGAATTGTTATTGGTTTATTGACGTACACTTTTTCTTTTAAATATCCCCAAAGAAAGAAGTCCAACGGTGTCATGATCGTGGCGTCTAATTAACATCGCCACGACGTGAGATAACACGGCCATTGACTTTCTCGCGCAAAAGAGCCATTGTTTCGTTGGCTGTGTGGCAAGTGGCACCATCCTGTTGAAAGCACATATTGTCCAGGTCCATATCCTCAATTTCTGGCCACAAGAAATCCGTTATCATCTCGCGATAGCGAACACCATTCACGGTAACTGCTTGGCCGATCTCATTGGCCGAAGAAGTACGGCCCGATGACGCCGCCAGCCCATAAACCGCATCAAACAGTCACTTTTTGTGGATGCATCGGCTTTTCAACAATCACTCGTGGATTCTCATTTGCCCAAATGCGGCAATTCTGCTTGTTAACGAATCCACTGAGGTGAAAGTGTGCCTCGTCGCTGAAGATGATTTTCTTTGTAAAGTCACCATTCACTTCTGTCATGGACAGTAGGCTTCAGCTCTTGAGTTAATTGAACCTTGTAAGCGTGTAAATTCAAACCTTTATTCAAAATTAGCATCGGTGATGTTCGTGAGATGTTCAATTGTTGGGCACGACGACGAGTCGAGGTTGTCGGCTACACTATCGCGAACAACAGCAATGTTTTCCGCAGAACGAACTGGGCGAGCATGCACAGGTGTTTTCACATTTCCCGAATTTTCTGAAATTTGCACACAATTCTACCGATTGTGGCCAAAAAAATCACGAAGTGCACGAAATGCATTTTGATTTGAACGCCCATTTTTAATAGGCTTCAACAATCTTAACGCTCCATTATATACAATTGTATACCGCTCCATGGTTGAATTTGTCAAACACTGAAACAAAGAAATGTCAAATTAAGTAAGGCTAAAAAACTTGACGTTAAGGTGTGACTCATAATTAACATCGTGCATTATGGTTGGACCACCCTTTATATGGAGAGGATATATCGATAATATCGTTTTCCACACACAGAAAGTTCGAGTAAAGCTCCGATTTAAGATTAACAAAGCCGGAGGAGTTAAACTAATATGACGAAAATTAAAAATATATTATATATTGAACATGTTGGACTATATGGAGGAATGAGTCTGCTTAATATCGCGTACAAGATCTTCTCTGCCGTACTGTGTGAACGCCTGAAAGCCTTTGTGAATAATTTGATAGGTTCCTATCAGTGCGGTTTTAGGCGAGGTAACTCCACAAAGACCAAATTTTCACCCTGCGGTAGATCTTGGAAAAGACCCAAGAATTCCAAATCGACACACCCCATCTTTTGTCGGTTTTAAAACCGTATATGACAGTATGCATAGGGAGGAGGTATACTGAGCAATGTCCAGTTTCATCTCTGTGACATCGCTGCCAAATTCGTCAGATTGTGCATTCTCGCTGTTGCATTAAGGTCGGTAGCGAATTGACCGACATCTTTGATGTCAAAAAAGGTTGCTACGTAATTTTTTCAACATCGTACTTGGAAAGATCACATGAGACTCACTGGCCAACACAAGGGGTACGATCTATTTCAAATCTGTGCAATTTCTTGCGTACGCGGATGACATTGACATAATTGGACGAGCACTGCGATACGTCAATGAAGTGTTCAAAAGCATTGAAGCAGTAACGACTAAAATGGGCCTTTCGGTTAACGAGGGTAAAACCCAATATATATTGTCATCCAAACAGAACACAACACCGACATCTTGGCCAGAACGTCTCAATTGACGGCTACTAATTCGAAGTGGTCAAGGACTTCGTTTAATTTGGCTCACTAGTGACCAGCGACAACAACACACTCCCCTTCCTTAACCTAACCTAACCTACACTGGATAAACAGATCCACGGTATATGCATGCATATAACAATCAGCTTAAAACAAATTGAGAAAATATGTAATTCCAAAATACGGAATCTGTCAAATAAAATATACGCAATTGCCAGTTTTGGCAAATTCTTTTGACTACTATCCTCCTCGACATCTATGTATGTTTCTGCGAATTTCTCTCTTCTCAAACAAAAACAAAAATATGGTCTTTGAGCGACGAAAAGTAGTGGTCATGCTACTCCACATAATCCGATATATTTATTTTTTCTCGGTACCGAAACCAGTCTTTATGCAAAGTTTAGAACTAGCTGCAAAAACACAAAAACGAAACAAAACAAATCAAGTTACTCGTACTGCGGAAATGAAATCGTTTCAGATACTAGTGCTGCAAATGAGGGAGTACAGGCAAAAGTAACATTTTCCAAAAGACACACCTAAAACAAACTACGTACAACACCACTTCGTTATAACTGTACACAACCGCACCGTCCACTGTCGACTACCCATTGCCCCAATCTAATTTAATTCATTTCCGAAGTGACGACATCGTTTGGTCAACCTTCATTGGCTTCATTGCAGTGACCATTGCAAGTATGGCTTTCATTTGGGTTTTTTTTTCCATCATTTTTGGTTTTTCGTTTTTCTACTCGTTTTTCCTAACCAAACACGATAGCAGTTTCCATTTAGAACTGACCAGGAAATTCCAGTTATCCTGAATTTATTGATTAAATTTTTGTTTTTTCGTTCGACCATTACCTTGCCAACAGCCGTTGGTGCCGTGATATTAGACCGTGTTTCCTTTATGACTATCTGGATTTGTAGAAAGGTTTTCCTCTTACAATTGGCTTTTTTCTCTGTTTGGTGTGGTTAATAGGTTTTCCTTTGGTAGGTATTTATAGGACATTCTCTGAATTGGCGTTATATTAATACAAATATGTAACTTTACGTAGAATACGTGGTGAAGTATTAAATTTGAAAGCAAAAATATTGATTATTGATATGATTCTGAATGGCTTTTACCAGAGAGCAGATGCATGGTGGTATGGTAGTAAAATAGGATAAAAATGAGAAACGATACTAGGCTTACGAGTTAGACATGAAATCAATTACCGATTTGCTTGTAAAGTTATGAGAAATTTGTAATTTCTCATGTTGTATTAGTTATTATACACAATATATAAACATGTAGGCAAGGTCATCGATTCTTTATTTGTGTGGATTATTGTGTGGAAGATTATTGAGAAGAACGAGTTTTAGGCATGGAGTGCTGAGGCTGAAATCGAAGTTAATATTCGAATTAACACTTGCCAGCATACGGGAAATGGGTTCAGTGAAGCGAACAAAGATAATATAGAGGGATCGAGTCAGGAGCCGAGTGCAGCAGAGTTGGCTTAAAGAATTATATCGTCGATATGTGAGCGAAAATTCAGCTCTTGGTCACATAGTATCGCGGATTACCTGAACGGTCGAGATGTGCTGATTATTGAGGAAGTGGAGACGAGGAGGAGATTTGATTCTTTTACGTGAAAAAGTGATTGATTGGCATTTAGAAATGTTAAGCTCCAAACAATTTCTGGAGCACGAGACAAAAAAGCTGTTGAGATCCGCTTGAATAAGGGAAGAATCTTGTTGCGATGATATGGTCGTGAAGAACTTGGTGTCATCGACGTATAGTGAGAGGTGGAAATATTTAATGACAAACTCAGTGTCGTTAATGGTATGAATAAAAAGAAGTGGACCTAGATGGCTGCCTTTAGGAACGCCGGAGAAAGCTAAGAAAAGATTAGAAAGGGCAGATCTAAAACGAACACTGTAGTTCCGGTCTTTTAAATAAGAAGATATCCACTTGAACGCAATGGGTTCAAAGCCAATGGAAGAAAGTTTGAAGAGTATTAGATTGAGGGAGATTTTTGCGAAGACTTAGCTGAAATCAGTTCAAATGACGTCGACCTCATTCCCATTCTCTAATGCTGAGAGGGTGAAGGTCACAAATTCGACAATATTTGTAGTTGTAGACCGGCATTTCAGGAAGCCTTGTTGTTTAGAGTTGATTACAGATTTGCAGTGAAAACTTAGAGTTTCCGAGTTCGAAAAGTTTGAGTATGTGTGGCAGTTTGGAAATGAGGCGGTAGTTGTTAACATCATTCTTCGGACCTTTCTTGTGAACAGGAGTTATAAAACCGGTTCCCAATATCTAAGGAAATTCTCCAAGGGACAGGGATGATTTGAAGATTTTTGAGAACGGGACAGAAATAATGAGGGAGCACTCTTTTAGTAATCATAACCTGGGACCATTGGGCCCAGGAGTAAATTCATTATGAAATTGATTCAATTTATTTTCAATGATATGTCAATAGTATGTGGGAAAAATGGTCCAAGGGAGAAATTTGGTAAGTAGTCGAAGTAAGTAGTCTGGTACAAAGATTGTTTGAAAAAGTTGAGAAAAAAGTTGGCGATAGTTTTGGGATCATTCGAGGTTTCGCCGTCGAAGGAGAGTGAAGTTTGGTAGTCATCAGATTTCCTTTTGTAGTTGACAAACAGAAAGAAGGACTTAGGATCGTTTATAAGATTGACTTGCATTTCGATCAAATGACGTTCATAGAGAGAGTTGTGAAGCTCGGTAAATTGCAGATAAGTTATAGTTATAATATAGTTAGAAAAATCATTGGGTGATTGAGTATGAAATAAGATTGCCCACAGTTTGTTTCTTAGATAACGGAGCCTGCGATTAGGCGAGGCGAGGTAGATAAATGTTTGGATCGGGAAAGGGAAACGTAAAGAGAAATATAGTTAAATATTTTCCTGTAGAAAATGGATATTGTGTCATTTATTGTAAGGCTGTCAAAATTGAAGGAGGCGCTATTGAGATATTCAGGCGGTAAGACTTAAACGGAGGGGAAGTATTCAGTGGTTGAAAGTCATGAAAAAATGAAAGAAGAAGGGGAGGATGGTAGCTTCGAATAGCTTTAGCAATTGTCAATTTTTCATATGTCATAGCATTTTGGAGGTACAATTTTAACTATGACTCGCTTCACACCAAAATAATGCGCAGAAATAGTTTCAATGTTCATTAAAAATTAACGCTCGATTATGCTAACTCAACGTGCGTATCATAAATATCGTGATCGTGTTGCGCCTAAAAAAGATACAATTCGTCGTTGGGCCTCGAATTTTTTTCAATTTGGTTCTGTGGCAAGCCCTTGTGAGCGACCTGGGCCACGTCCGCGGCGTAAAAACTCATCTATTCAGTCTGTGAAGGCCAGTGTTCAAGAAGACCCAAGTTTATCATATCAGCGCCGTTCGCAGCAGTTAGGACCATTTTGCGGAGAATTTTAAAGGATGATCTTCACTTATTTCCATACAAAGTGCAGATGTCTCAAATAATTTTGCTACAAGATGAGCCACGGCGCTTGGGAAACGCACAAAATATCGTTGCAATGATTAATGCTGAGCCGGAGTTCTGGCAGCAAATTTTGTGACCGATGAGGCACATTTTACCCTCTCTGGCTCAGTTAATAAACAAAATTGTCGCTTCTGGGGCACCGAAAATCCTCACATTATTCAAAGAGCCGCTATATGATCAAAAAATTACTGTTTGGGCCGGTGTATGCGTTAAAGCCATCATGGGACCGTATTTCTTCAAAGTTGGCGATACAGTAGATGGCGATCGATATCGGTGGATGTTGGCCCATTATGTGGTCCCAGAAATGCATAGAAAAGGCTTATTTCACTTTTGGTTTCAACAAAACGGTGCGACATGCCATACTGGAAGAGTGGTGTCATAAAAGGGCGATATTGACTGGCCTCCGAGATCGCCGGATTTGACTCCTCCAGACTTTTTTCTTGAGGATACTTGAAAAGCAAAGTGTATGCGCTCATTTAATTGATATTGTTTTCAAAAATTAATTAAAATTAATTGTAAAGGTCTAAATTGAATAAAATGTAAAAATGTGTAGACTGAGGATGTAGTTTTTGGCGGCAGCGGAGACACACAAATTGACGGTTCAGACACATTGGCTTCATGCAATGCATCACGTATGCAGGTCTTGGCAAACGATGGGTTGGTATGGAACTGGTCGGGGATGTAGATGTGACCAATCTTGTTAGATCCTGTTTTCATTTCGTCAATAGGATCGCTTAGGATAAACTTGGTAGTGATTAGTTCACTGCTAACGTCATTTAGTTTGTTTGCTATAGCCTCAAGCAGAGGATCGGATGGAGAAAGGGGTGAAGCACTTTTATTAGATGAGATGCTAAAATGAATGTTAAAGTCAGAGCGAAGGGAATTTAGGTTCTCGTTTAACTTTTTCATGTTAAGGGATTGAGGTATGTATTGAGTGTCGAAATGAGGTCGCGCTTAAGTTCGACACTACTGATATTATATGTGACTTGGATAGTCACGCGGTAGGTTAAGCATCATTTATAACAACTTATTTTGCGCAACTTTAAGTCACGCAATTATTGGAGAACCCCATATTGGAGAACCATAAGTCATCACTGCTTGAAAAATTACCTTAAAAATTATTATTTGATTTTTTATCAAGATGTGATTTGCGACTGATTAGAAAGAAGAGCATTTTTATAAGGACATCAATCTTAGCTTAAGTCATATGTGATACTCGAAGGTCAATATCTGTTGTAAGTACAGCCCCAGGTACTTCACAGTACTGATCCACGGTATATTGGTGTTGTCTAGGTGTAGATTTTCAGAAGGCGGAAACTACTAAGTCTTATTCTTGTGAAGAAAATAGCTGTGCCCTTGTTCTTCTTCTTCTTCTTTTGTTGGTGCCACAGCCCGGTGTGGGCTTGGGCCTCAAGTAACAAGCGTCTCTAGTCGGCGCGATCTCCTGACAGCATTCTCCAATTTCGCAAACCAAGTTGGTTGAGGTCCTTTTCCACTTTTTTTGTTTTTTTTTTTTTAAATTCGTGCAGGTTCAAGAGTGTACGCTCTTATGGTGTGTGTCACAGAATCTGGACGGGGTGCAGATGGTTTGTGTCGAAGATGTTCGTTCACTACTCTCCGGAGGTGGTTATCCTAGATAGGATTTGAGAGATTCAGCTGAATTTGCGTTGGTTGTAGTTCACAGTAACTCTTTCGTTTCCATGAATTTTGAAGTGTTCTTATGCTGCGTTTTGTTAGCACTTTTTGATCATCTCTCATTCACAACTGATGTTGTTGCACTATTTTCCGTATAGGAATTGTTCTTGACTTGAAATACAGACCTTCGGCTCAACAGTCGGTGATGACAACCATTGCACCACGACCATCTTGTGTGAGTCATTTGAGTCGAGGGCCTCCTCTGTTGTTTTGGCTCGGATTCTAATACTCTTTGGGTCGGAGCTGTTTTGTCCATACATGGCCTAGCCATCTTAAGCGTTGTCTCCGTAGACGCTTAACTAGTCACATGCCGCCGTACAGACCATATAGTTCGTGATTGAATCTTCTCCTACAGATGACATCAACACAAACAGGACCAAAGATAGCACACAGAACTTTTCCCTCTAAAAAACCAAGAGCTTCCTCATCCGCTTTTAACATCGTCCATGCTTCTGCACCATATAGCAGGACTGGAATGATTAGAGTAATATAGGGTCCGCCAAATAACTTTTTTTTTTTTTGAAAATGCTATAAAAAAAACTACTGAATATTTTCTCAAATTTCTTTTTTTATTTGAAAGTACAATCCTTCCGGTTAATAATGGAAAATAATTTCATTCAAATGGCTGCCTCGGCTGGCCATGCAGTAGCCTACACGATCGGTGCAATTTTTAAGCACATTATCGATTGTGTGCAGCTGTATTTCACCAATGGCTTCACGAATATTGTCCTTTAAAGCGTCAATTGTCTCTGGCTTGTCGGCGTAACACTTATCTTTGACGGCACCCCACAAATAATAGTCCAACGGTGTCAAATCGCAGCTCCGAGGTGGCCAAACGACATCGGCTCTGCGGCTGATAATACGATCTTCAAAAACAGGGCGCAAAACATCGAGTGTAGCTTCGGCTGTGTGGCTCGTAGCGCCGTCCTGTTGAAACCAAACATTGCCAATATCCTCCTCTTCAATTTTTGTGAACAAAAATTCGTTCAACATGGCCCGATAACGATCGCCATTGACTGTAACGGCCACTCCTTGCTCATTTTCGAAGAAAAATGGCCCAATTATGCCTCTGGACCAAAATCCGCACCAAACAGTGGCTCGTTTTGGGTGCACCGGCTTTTCAATGTAGGCGTGGGGGTTTTCTGTGCCCCAAATGCGACAATTTTGCTTGTTTACATACCCGCCAAGATCAAAATGAGCTTCATCTGAAAAGATGATTTTTTTGGCAAAATCGGCATCTTCTGTAAGTCGATCGCAGGCTCACTTAGCGAAGCGTTGTTCAAGCGTATACAGAACCATATTCGTTCAGCGGAAGGATAAAACTAATTATCTGTCAAATCAGACATGAGCTAAGTGTTACCATTTACGAAATAAGCACTACTTGAAATAAAAAACGTTAGATGGCGGACCCTTTATATAAAGCCAACTTGTTATATCTCTATTAACCAATTGCCTCTTGAGCCCAAAGAAACAGCTTTTGGCAAGAGTAATTCTGCTTTTGTTGTCCCTATTTACTGCGGAGCCGAGGTAGATGAAGTCCTTGACTTCCGTCGTTCGACCAACCACGTCAATATCATCCGCATGAGCCAGAAAGTTAAAGGACTTTTGGAAGATCGTGCCTCTGGTGTTGACTTGTGAGTTTCGTATGATCTTCTCGAGTATTAAGTTAAAAAAGTCACATGACAGCGCGTCGCCTTGCCTAAACGCTTTTATGACATTGAAGGTCTTGGTAAGTTCGTTACCGACCTCGATGAGCGAGAGTTATCCATTGTCATCCTACACAATCTGAGGAGCTTGGTATAGGGATGTCAAAACTAGACATGGCTTTATATAGCTCGAGTCTATGCACGCTGTCATATGCGGCCTTGAAGTCGACGAATAGGTGGCGAGGGTCGATCGGCATCTCTTGTGTCTTTTCCAGGATCTGCAGCAATGTGAAGATTTAGTCTACTATGGACTTCCCTGGTCTGAAACCACACGGATAGGGGCTTATCAAGTTGTTGTCGAACGGTTTCAGGCGTTCACACAAAACGACAAAGATAAGTTAATTATAATAATGTTAATTGTAAGTTATTTATATAGTAGTCGAAAGGCATATGTTAAATTATTCAGTTTGTTTTAGAGTGACCGCCTAGGGCCAGTAAGATTCCTAAATTTGTAAGGATAGTTAAGCTAGTTTTAAGCATTTTTGTCTAGGATAAGATAGATCTAAGAAACTATAAATAAAAATGAATTAAAAAAAAAAAGAGGATTTTGTATACGATGTTAAGGAGACTTATTCCTCTATATTTGGCGCAGTCAAAAGAGTTTCCTTTCTTATGGATCGGGCAACGGCACTGATATTCCCCTCATCGGGAATGCTTTCCTTCGATCATATCTTACAGATGAGCTGGTGCATGCGTTCTACCAGATCATCTCCAGCGACTTTAGTCGTAAATAGTTCCGCGGACAGTCCATCCACTCCAGCAGCTTTGTTCGACTTAAGTTTCGATATTGCTATTTTGACTTGTCAGAATCGGTGGGACGGAATTCTAGTTTATCGTCGCCCAGATTGAGTGAGGTATTTTGCCTGACCGCGGTGTCTTGGCCCTCCTGTCAGTCTGCAGAAATGATTCTTCCAAATTCTCAGCATCGACTGCGATTCTACTACTAGTTGACCATTTTCGTCCCGACAGGCTTCAGTCCGAAATTTATATCCACTGGATAAATGCTTTACTTTCTGATAAAACTTCCGGACTTCATTCTTGCTGTAGCACCTTTCCATCTCCTCGACCGTGCGCTTTTTTCTGCTCTTGCTCTTGCTCTTTTTTTTCTTTCTGAGAAGCCGGTTCTCTTCCCTCTTTTCTGTTCGTAAAGCTCACGAGTAGCTCTCATTCTTCGAAGCAGCATTGCCTTGTTGGCGTCTTTTTTGGCTGCATGGGTCTGTCTGCACTCCTTGTCAAACGAGTTTTTCCTGGGTGGTGTGGTAAAACCGAGCACATCAGTGGCAGCGACAACGTTTCCAGTCTTCTTTTATTGTCAGCGCAGGCGGTGTCGAACTTTCAGAGAGTTTTTGGGAGATTCGGTCGACAAAGTTCCTAGCGGTCGTTTGCTATTGTAGCTTTCTGACATCAAACTGTGGTGTTCTTTCTCGACTCGGTTGTTTTTTTGATATCCGTGTTTTTACCTTGGCTACAAATGGTAATGACCCGAGCTGATGTTGGCTCCTTGGAAGGTTCGGACATCGAGAATACTGGAGGAGTGTCTGACGTCAATCGCAATATGATCAATCTGGTTAACGGTTGATGGATCAGGGGACCGCCAGGTCCCTTATGGATGTTGAGGTGTGGGAACCACGTACTCACTCACTCACAGAGATGTTCCGCCCCGACGCAAAGTCCACGAGCCTGAGTCCGTTCCCGGAGTTGTTGTCGTGTAGGCTGTGTTCTCCTATGAGTCTGGCAAAAAGTCTTCCTTTTCCAGCTGTGTATTAAAATCTCCTAGAACGATCTTCGTGTCATAGCTGGGGCATTGATCATATGTTTTTTTTAGGAAATCGTCGGACGGTGGGCGCAAATCAGGCTAATATTGCCGAATTTAACCTTGATGCGGATTGTTATGAGGCGCTCACCTAAGACTTTTTGCCTAAATCTGCCTCGAACAAAAAATTCACATTCGAATAAGCGCTTACTTGCCGCTCTATAGCAATCGCCGTAGTAGGGGTCGAAGTTTTTCATACTCCTTTTGCCCGGCCCATCCCACAGCACTTCCTGGATTGCGGTAATGGCTGCATTGTAGCAGTTAAGGGCCTCCGCGCGCTCATCATTATTGTGGTTGTTTGCCCTTGTTAACATTTATTTTTATTTTCCAGTGCTTGTAATATTCAAAGACTGAATCCCGATTTGAAGATTATTTTTAATCGTTGAACCATAGTTGTGGGTAGAATATCAAGCCAAATTGTCTGTGCAGAGTGCAGTATCACAGCTGGGAACGCTGGGCATATCAGCAAGAAAAATATTGAAGAGAACTGGGGCCAGGACTGAACCGTATGGCACTCCGGCTGGGATAGGATTTGTTGAAGAGTAGGCTTTAACTTTAAAGGATCGATGCAATAAAAAGTTTTGTAGTATTTGTATAAGAAACAATGGGAAAGTTAAATTTAATCAAATTATATATCATTCGTGACAGTGCTCTACTATTGTTCCCAGTATTGTTTGGGCAGGATATTTGAGTGGACCTTCTGCCACTTAGCTTCTTCGTCACCATCCTATACGCCAGCCTCCAGGGATCTATGTCTAAAAAGATGCCTTTAAAGGCAGAGAAATGTGGAAGGAACACCCTCATGACAGAGAGGCTTGACTAAAGGCTGCCAACGAGGCTCTGAACTTCCGACTTCCTAATGGCCGGTAGTAATAATAATACTACAATATAATAGAGTTATTTTTAACAGAGATAAGTTATTTTAAGATCACGAATATGGCAGATGTTCCTGTAGGTGGCGCTTGCAGAACATGCTGATTGGAGATGTTATAAGGTAAGGTTACGCATGTGTCAACGACCAATCATTACATTTGTGCATTTTTATCTGTGTTATATTTTTTAATGAGTGGAAATGTCAACTTTCGAGCCAGATAAGCATTGCATTTGGAAGTTTGGCTATCTACCGCCGCGTCACGTCGAACAATATTAGAGAAATTTATTGTAAGACTTTTCTCAGTGAAAAAACGTGTTCCGAATGGATTCAACGTAACATAAGTTGTGATTTCAAATCTTGGGACCGGTGAGCAAGTTTGAAGACGAAGAATTGGAAGCATGACTGGATCTTGATCCAAAACGCAACAAGACTTTTCTGGCCCAATAAGCTATTTGTGTACAGGGCTTAGAGCGACGGAATTGAGTGCAATGCCAGTTGAAACGTTTTTTCATGAACGAACTAATGATTCAAAGGCAAGAAAGGAAGGATTCTCTGCATTGTATTGTATTAACTAAAGGGGATCCACTTCGAAATTCGAAAGCAAAAAGAATCGTGGTGGCGTTGCAGACCTCAAAATCGACGGCTAAGCCAAAACTTTGAGAACATTAAATTATTATTTTTTTTTTTTCAAATAAAGTTCTAATGGCGAATTCCTATTTGTGCACGTAGCATCAGGTTACAAATTCCAGCGATTTTTTAAAGGTCAAAGGTATTTTCAAGCTTGAATAAGTATTTAAAAACTAACTAACCTAATAAGATATCATGGCCCTTTTAGGCCCAACAACAACAAATTTATCGTTGCTCCGCTACATTTCCGATATCCGCAGGAATTGAGGTCTTGACGTGGCCCAGTGGGTGGTAGCTCTGGTGTCGTTTACTTACATGGGGATCTTATCCTGGCAAGAGTTATTTACGAGGGCGGTCCGATAAGTACTTAGCCTCACCGCCAGATGGCGCCAGTATCGCAAGAGCAATTTATTATCGTGTAGCACATTCTAGTAGACGGCTACTGTCGATTGTCCGATTCAGCCGGATCGGACTCGTAGTTTTGTTTTGACCGCGTGTGGAGCGGGAGTGTACGCGGATTTTAGAAAAATGGAAAAAGAGCAATATCGGTCGGTGATTCGATTCTTGTTTGTTTTTGGAAGGGAAATCGCTCAGCGAAATGAAAGAGCGTTTAGATGCTGTGTACGGTGACCCTTCTCCTTCGATGGCGACCATCAAAAATTGGTTTAACGAGTTTCAACGTGGTCGCACATCGGTTTTTTGATGAGCCACGTCCACGTGAACCGAAAACGGCTACCACGGAGGATAACGTGACAAAAATCCACGATCTCGATTGAAGGTACCCGAGATAGCTGAGACAGTAGGCATTTCACAAGATCGCGTGGGTCATATCCTGCATGAAATTTTGGGCATAAGGAAACTGTCGGCGCGATGGGTGCCGCGTTTGCTCACTCCACTGGTACACACCAGAGACCAAGGAACAGTCGAAACAGTGGACTTCACCCGGCGAACGTGCTCCGAAGAAGGCGAACACTGTCCCATCGGCCGGAAAGGTGATGGCCACCATTTTCTGGGATTCACAAGGTGTGATCCACATCGACTGCCTGGAGAAGGGCAAAACGGTCACAGGGCTGTACTATGCCTAATTATTGGGCCGATTCGACGCCGAATTGAAGAAAAAACGGCCCCACTTGGCGAAGACAAAAGAGCTCTTCCACCATGATAACGCACCGGCTCACACCTCCAACCTCGCCAAGGCCAAATTGGTCGAATTGGGCTATGAACTGCTGCCCCATCCACCGTATTCTCCAGATTTGGCCCCGTGTGGCTTATTTTTGTTTCCAAACTTAAAAAAGTCACTCGCCGGGCAGAATGTCAGTCGAATGAGGAGGTCATCGCCGCCACGAAGGCCTACTTTGCAGGCCTCGAGAAAACGCATTTTTCAGACGGGTTAAGGAAGTTGGAGCATCGCTGGGTCAAGTGTATCGAGCTAAAAGGAGACTATATTGAAAAATAAATCGGCATTTCTCCAAAATTTTTGTTTTTCTTTTGTAGGCTAAGTACTTATCGGACCATCCTCGTAATTGAATGTGCATTGCGCGATGTGCTTCCTCTGTGGGGTACTGACAAAAGCCTATTGATTGGCTCGTCAAATTCGCCGTTCCAAGTCGGAAATGAGCACGAAAGTTCTAACAACTACATGTAAATGAACTCACACAAAACATGGATGATTGAGATAAGATTCGGCTCTATAATTCCCTAAGCGAAGTACACTTAATTAGTAAGCTCAAGTCCTTGTGTCAGTGTTTCGCAAAATGCTTAAACTGGAAAACAGATTTTTCAGAAATAAATTCGGAGGAGGAGAAACAAACATTTCATGCCCATTTCCATTTTAAATCCGAAATCTCCTGAAGCGACCACGGTTATCTGAAATTTCAGGCTTACTTTCCGTTTTCATAACATGTTCAACTGAATGCGCATCCATATACCGTTTGCCGTCGTTTAAAACGTGATTCATTTGAAAGGCTTTGGGGGTATTAAAACCGCGGGAATTTTCTCGACACCCAGTCTGCGAAGAATTAACCAGCATCTGAGGGAAATTACCGACATAACACTACATCACATACAACCGTGCAGCGACCTCAACTCGGTCGTGTCTGCCATCAGGACATAAATTAATTCAACCCTGCCTATAAATAAAACTGTAATATCGCATGTGTTAATGGATTCGCTATGGGTGCACAAAGCACGGCAAACAGTAACAACACGGTTTCCTGAAACATTGACGTGCCAGCCACCCACTATCCGATTTTCCATCTCCCTCGCTTTCCTACGTAGCGACAGCGGGTGCGAATACGGCTGCGACTGCGAGCGCGGATATGGACGCGAATCCGGATAGCTGCTGCTTGTGCCAACATTATTGTCGGCCTGAAAGCGATGCGGGAATCAAAAGATGAAAAGAAATTTAATTAAGTTCGAATAGAAGTTAAACCTGCGTGATATTTAATTAGATGTTACATTAAATTTTATTTCACATTAAATTCACCGTGATGAGTAGAGCGAGGAAAGACAGCATAAAGGATATGGAACACGGAAGACAGGGTATGCGGGGTGTTTGCATATCCCCGCTTTGTACCAATCTACATACCTCCATTTAATTCGTACATAGTTCCATATCCGATTCACTTTTTTGTTTTCCTTGTATGCACAATTACCCTTATGGTAGCGTTTATATCAAATGAAAAAAAAGGACCACCCAACCGCGTGCACTCATTCATACAGACGTTGGGATGGTGTACTGCCTTCCAGGACAAACCACAAATCGTCCTCGGGAGAGCAGATACAAACGAATGAAGAACGTGAAGAAAAACAAACTTTTAATGAAAGCGCAAAAAATGTAACTCATACTTGTCACATGGGGTCGCTACCAGGGAGGGAACTGGGTTTTATATGTTTACTTCGAAGCCTAATTTGGGTAAAATTTTGCTGAACAACCCTTATAATTAGAGGATGATTGAAAACAGGACGTTTTGTGAATCTTGTGTATGGAAAAGTGAGGAATAATGACAAAAGTGTGTTTGTCAAGGCATCCGTTGTAGGTCAAAGATTTATTTTGTTTTTTTTTTTTGGCATCCACCTTTTGTAGCGGGCAGGTCTGGTGATGAGACAAAGTTCCGAGTTTCAACTTGACAACTACATAAGTGGCATTTGGCATTCCCAAGGTAATTTGTTTGGTACCTTTTTGAGAAGAGGTACTACTTTTTTCCCCGATTTCGTTGGCATGAAAGTCGCAGCAGGCAAGTGTATATGACAGGGCAGATTTGGAATTACTTTTAGTTGTTGTTCGGAGTGGATGTGAAATGGATTTTAAAAGTTTTATTTCGTTGGATATATTTGATAGAAAAAGGAGACGCCAAAGGCGATACTTTCTAACACAAGAGAGAAATAAAAGCAAAATTGTCTTGAGGCTGTTTGTGTTTGTCTCCGACTTGACGTCCTACTGTAAGTTGAGATGTTTAGACTTTGTCTGGTGGGATGAGTTCCGGCTGAAAGGAGGACAGAGAACATAAATATTTGAAAGTTCCGAGAAGTAGAGTTTTTAAGAAGTTGAGGTCAGAGATATTGTGCAGAAAGGCACTTTACTTTAAGAACGGAGACAGACGACGGAGGTAGACGATCATGTTCAACAGGGGGGGAAGAAAGCTGCGTGATGCTCTTTAATCTTTAGGCTGACTTAAACACATCGTTGAGAGAGTCGAAAGAGAACCAAACAACTGTTGTGACATAATTGAAACTTTATCGAGCATAGGTATAAGCCTATACGTAATTCTATATGCCATGCCCGCTCAGTCTTCTACTTGCGTCCGTAGTTTTTTTTTTCTGTAAGGGGATTCGCAGAGTTTCCATATCAATTAAGGTCTTGAGTTATTTTTGCTCTGAAAAATGGCGGTTGTGTTGCCATAACAACATTGAAGTCATAGGCGAAGTATGGATTCATAGCCCGGCAGTCAGCTTTCTTTATTGTATTTTCCTGCAGAAAAGGTGTTTTTCTTACTGATATTAAGCACTTTGGGTTGTTTGAAAAAAAAATGTAGTTGTCCGAATTGATGCCTGTCTTTGTTGTCTTTTGAAGTTAATCACCCTTAGTAATTAAAGAGATGTTGCAAGCTGCTTGCAAGCATTCGAGCGTATTCCTTTTGTGTGTTTATACCAAGCCCGTATTAGACTTCTTTTAGCACCTTTTTTCGAATACATCAGTAGAAAACGTGAAAGGTTAAGCGAAAAAGTTTTTCATTTATAATATATGTAGGACGTATTGATTTGAATTGTGAGTATCCCTCCTCTTCCTCAATTCTTCGGGCGCCTTGTCGTGGCGGAGGGTCTTAAGAGGACAATGACCTCGAACTAAGACCCAAAGAATCTGAGTAACATGAATGAATTGACAACGACACGGATGAAAGTACTCCAGGTGGCGCCCGGGGCAAGGATTCTGGAGGCCCCGTTACTCATTAAAAACTCTCCAGCAGCTCGGAACGATACCGACTCTTACGGCGCATTGACCGACCACCTGGTTGGACTGAACATAAGTGGTGCAACCAACCGCTTAGGTTGGAGGAGCCTCAGAATTGGAAAGTACTGTAGGTTGCACGTTAAGTGCCGAAAAAGAAGGGGAGAGAGGCATGCCCGAAAATCCTGCAAAGAGGCTGACATAGCCAAAGGCAAGAAGGATGAAGGCAAACCTCTGGGAAAAGCAGTTAAGAGGATTAGTTAGGCGGAGGTACCCCCTTACCGAAGCCCATCCGACCCTCTCTTTTGCGGCCCCCGCCCTCCTTGGCGGCGCGCATCGCAGAAAGCGTCGGCGGCTAGTAAAGGGTGCTGTAATAGGCACGTGCCTCTAACATTTCTCCTCTTATTGCTGACGATCAACTCTCCAATAAGGTCGTGCCAAACTGATGGAGCTGGAGGTGTTCAGAGTCCTACAATGGCCGGCGCTAATGCCGAAAAAGGCGGTGATTTGGTGAACCAAAAATTGCTCCGCAGAGGTGGGCAATTTCCACAATAATACCTTTTCCTCTGGAAAGGAGATCCCAATGACCGTAAAGTGTCGAGACAAACACCTATCCTACAAACAGGCAGTCATCTGCTCTGAAAAGGTCAGGATAGGGAAAGCTATCATTACAGTAAAATAAACAGCGCAGATTGCAAACATTTCAGGACTGTCTTTTAAGATTCATTCAGCATGGTCTAGTGGAGCTAGCCTCAGCAACAGGCTTCTGTATTAGCTGTTCCTTATAGCAGACATCTGCCTGGACCAGTAGCATAATGCCGAAAGTCCTTCCCAGGGAACTTCTACCTATTAAATAGTGCTGGATTCCGGAGAAACCTGGCAACAAGCTGGACGAGCTGGCGCAAATTCGTGCGCAGAACCCGGAACATGACACGAGGGCCTGGAATGTATATTCCTACAAAGAGAGTAAGGGCTTTTTGAAAAAAAGGGGCTTCGCACTCTGTCGAGACCCTGAAATCTGAGTGCGATTCACGTTCCTACTTCGGCCTTGGTAGGATTTTATTCCATTTCGATTCAAGTAGTAGAAGGATGGAACATGGTCTGTAGTCTAAATCTATGATTTTTACACAGATCAATCCACAGCATTGCAAGGCTGCTATCGCTTTTCTCTGTAGCAGAATTGCATGCAGTAGTACAAATCATTACATTGTATCCATTCAGGAACCATGGGTGTGGGATAAACGCCTGTTTGGTCTTGGTGGTATATGTGGTATACGTGATGCTACGATTCTTTATGATGAGGGATCTGAAAGCCTAGGGTCTGCCTCATCATATCGAATACACTATCGGCCATCAAGCTTTGACAGTTCTGTGCACAAGATCTAGTGGCTGCTAGAGTTAACTACAAAGCGCTCAGAAAAATTAAACACTTCATCGTGGCGCCTGCTTACATCCCCTACGACTCGGTACTGCCTCCGACCCCGAAGGTGATTTCTGAACTCGTAATTACTCTACTCATCATCTGTTGCGTTTTTTTTTTTTTTTTTTTTTTTTTTTGTTGGAGGCTTCTACTATCTGCTGGAGCACTCAGACACAAGTACTGGTCCATTGTACTACCAGACAGACGCCTTGTCTTTATTGTATTTTCCCCGTTGTCCGGAGAAAAGTGAGGAGGGGCTTCAGTGATGTTGAGCTAAGAGATTCGGCACCCACCACGTCGGCCCCAAGGGTGCGCCACCGTGCACGAGCGAAGGCGGGACAGTCGCAGAGAAAGTGTTCCGCTGTGTCGTCCTCCTCGCAACAAGCAGCACAGGTAGGCGTCTCACTGATGCCAAGCACGTAGAGATGCCTGGCAAAAGTGTAATGGCCCGTAATGACGCCCGTTAGCCTTCTGCAGTCATTTCTCCTTAAGGATAAGAAGAATGTTGCGGACTTTTTACAGACGTCAGGGCGTACGCGCTTAGTCATCCTGCATCCTGGATAATCCCTCCATCTGCGACTGTGTACGTTAAAGACCCAGTCATTGATGTCAGATTTAACCGTTGAAGCTGGTAGACCTAAGGCGGGTTCAGGCCCTGAGAAACTCTCCTCTGAGCCTTTTCTAGCGAGTTCATCGGAGATCTCGTTTCCTGGGATTCCAGAGTGACCTGAAACCCATACAAGCCTAAGTGAATTTAGTCTTCCGACTTTGTTCAAAAAGGTTTTGAGTTCATGCACTAGTTTGGAGTTGGACAGAGGATTGGATACAGCTTTGAGTGCAGCTTGGCTGTCACTGCAGACACATATGCTCTTTCCCCTCCATCTGTGTTTCACAACATAGTGCATGGCCATTAGGATTGCGTAAATCTCCGCCTGGAAGACAGACGCATATTTTCCTAACGAGAAGTGCAGTCGAATGTTTTCGCGCTCGAAGAAAACTCCAGCGCCGGATCCCTGACCAGTCCTGGAGCCATCTGTGAAGATGCGAAGACATTCTATTCCAGGTTCAGTGTCTGGCCAAAGCCAGTCCTGACGCCAAGGAAATGTGACTGTGTAGTTACAGCGCAGTAGGATGGCAGGTGTCATTGCGTCAGAGGGCATATCCATGAGACAGTGGTCGTAGGATATTTCTCTCTCAAGTACACTTTCACTCCACTGCGAGTTGTACCAAAGACCATTCCTCTTTAGGCGAGAAATAGTTTTCAGTGCACACCCTCTGATATATATGTCAAGGGGTGGAAGGTTCATCATAGCATCTAAAGCAGCTCCTGGTGTGCTGAGGAAAGCCCCCGTGCAACTGAGGCAGACCGCTCTTTGGAGTTTGGTGAGTGAACCCACAGCGTGTTTTCGTGTCAGCCTGCTCCACCAAACAACCGATGCATATGAGATTATCGGTCTTACCATTGCCGTGTAGATCCAAAGGACCTTTTTCGGCGATAAGCCCCATGTTTTGCCAAAGGCACCATTGCATTGCCAGAAAGCTGACAGCGCTTTGGTGGTTTTGGACTCAACATGTTTTGACCAGAGAAGTTTGTTATCTAGAATGACTCCCAGATACTTAGCTTCCTTGGATATAGGGATGGGAATGCCTTTTAGCACCAGCTGAGCAATGCCAGTTGTTTTCCTCCTTCTCGTGAAGAGAACGACATCGGTCTTAAGAGGATTAACCGACAGCCCATTTCTCGTGCACCAGTCATCGATCACGTTTAGCGCCGCCTGCGCTTTGAGACAGACATTCGCTAAACATGAGCCGACAGAGAGAACAGCAACATCATCCGCATAGGCCTGGGCATAGATTCCAGAGGCATTGAGAGCATCTAGCAGAGAGTCGACCACCATGCACCATAGCAGCGGAGACAAGACGCCACCTTGCGCGCAGCCCCTGTTTACTCCAGACTTGACACATTGTTCGAGGCCTGTATCAGCGATCAATGTCCTGTGCACAAGCATTGCTTTGATCCACAAAACCAGTGCTTCATCTACGCCATGCCGTCTAGCAGCGTTACACATGCTGTCAAAAGTAGCGTTATCAAAAGCTCCCTCAATGTACTCTTTCCTTTCGAGAGCGCATTCAATTCTCCCAACTAGGTTTTGAAGCGCAGTCTCGCAGGATTTTCCGCGCTGATAAGCATGTTGCATGTCCGACAGAGGATGCATTCGTTGTTGCGTTGCTAATGCTCAAAACTCTGTTTGGGGCAGCAGCAAATGCACCCAGAGAGTAGACCATCTGGTAAACTTCACTCTTTCGTCTGACCTTATCATCAACAATGTTGGCTCTCAACCAACCTTTGTGACGGTGAGACGACAAGATGTGATTGATCTAAGACTGTCCAATAGGCATGTGAAGGCCATCACTAACTGGAGAGTCTTACTAGCTCCTACATTGTCAGACCATAGATATATTGAATTCCAATTGAAGTGGGCCTTCTTCCCCTTCGCAGCCTAAGCGTAATCCAAGAAAGACGAACTGGGTACGGCTTAGAGAGGAGCTTAAGAAATCCACTCAAGCCATACCTGAACTCAGAGCAATTGGTGGAGGATGCCATTCATAACCTAATTAGCGCCATAACTAACTGTTTTGAACTCGCATGTCACGTCAAAAAACCTCTCTGCAGGACACTGGTTCCCTGGTAAAACGCTTAGCTCCAATGTCTTCGCTGTTAAGAAGATTCCTGATTAGATCGCCTAAATCGAACTCGGAAGATGACTCGAATAAGTATCGATCGAAGCAGGAAGAATATAAGAAGCTTATTCGTAAATCGAAGAGTGATTCCTGTAAGTCTTTCTGCGAAGAGACAAGTCCCTGAGCGCGAGCAAGTTGGTCAAAGTCCTCAAGCGAGAAAATCCGACAAAGCTGGATGTACTCAGAAAATCTGACGGTATTTTCACTGAATCTAAAGCGGAAACTCTCAGTTTACTGCTTCAGACTCATTTATCGGGAAATCAAACTGTCATTGATTACAGGAATTTATGCAGTGAATGTCTTGAGTGTTTTTCGCTAAAATGGATAAACTTCAATATTTTCTTCGTTTTGAACAGATTAACCCCTAAGAAAATTTGTCGTGGTCGAACATGCCTCGAAGATGATTGCCAAAATCCGCTACCACATCGGAAACCATCGAAAAAGTGCATGATATCGTGATGGACGAAAGACGAGTGAAGGTGAGTGAGTTAGCTGGAGGATTTGTCACCATGGATGAGACATCACCACTACACTTCTGCCGGAAGAGCCATCGCAGGTGTTACTTACTTACTCGTACTCTAACCTTCGTGATTGGCTGGATGCCAAAATTCGTGAGAAAAGATCTGGCTTGAAGAAGAAAAAAATCACCTTTCATCAGAACGACACACCTCTACTCAAGGGTACGTTGATGATAAGAAAACTGCAGGATTTAAGGCACGCTTCGCTCGACCGTCCCCTTATTGCTTCGATTAGCACAAATGGCACTGCCAAATTTGGAAACAAATATTTCTGGGAAGCACTTTGCATTGAATGAAAAAGTTGAGAAGACCATAGATGAATATATGTATTCACAGTCTTCACTCTCACTTTTGGGAATTAATACTGATGTTGATTGACTGAATGTGTTAATTATTTAGGAAAATAAAATAATTTTTTAACTGAATATCGCAGTGTTTCATTGTCAGACCGAGAACTTTTCACATTACGCGTGTACATCACACTCCTCTTTGGATTTGGAAGACACGGAAAAATTAGCTTCCGGGTTTAGCATCAGGCCAGAGTAGTTTTTGACTTGTATTTTGATTTGAGATAACTCCCAAATATTTAGCTTTCTTGGGATCACGCTTAAACTTTGAGGCAAGTTCACTTAATATGAACCGTTTACAACAGGCAGCTTGCACCATACGCTAAGGAAGAGGTGTATAGGTAAATACTCAGTTTTTTTAATTTTAATTTTTCATAGTGTCTATTTTACCTATGGTAAGAACGCGTTACGTAGAAAACATAGGCATTGAACTAAACTTAAGAAACCAGCAAAAGATCAAGGTATTTGTATATATTTTCCCGGCGGCCGTGTTTTTAGAGACAAAAGAATTGCCGTCAAAAATGACTTACACAGGTTATTCTCTTTGAGCGGTGAATTACTCATTGGAGGGGACTTCAACATAGGGATTGGGGTTGCTTGAGAGCCAACTCATGGAGTAATATTCTGTCAGAATTATGTGTTAACCTGCCGGTTTCTGTAATGTTTCCTCCCAGTCCCACCTATTTCCCTTCTGGTTTTCGTGGTCAGCCATCTGTCCTAGACTTGTTCGTTACTAATGTTCCTAGCTTAATAACACAACCAATTACTGTAAACGTCCTTAGTTCTGATCATATGCCTGTTTTCTGTAAACTTTACTGGTCAGGGGTAAAACAAGTGCTATACATACAAGATTTGAGAAATGCAAATTGGTCACGATTTCGATCTGAAATCAATTATATGTTAAGAAGTACACCAGTCAACCTAGAAGGTGTTTCTAGTAAAGAAAGTGTGGATACTATTTTAAATCAGTTTTCGACAAAAATATTAAATGCTGCAGAAAAAAGTATTCCGAAAAAAATTGTAAGTGAAGCTAACTTAAAACTTCCTCCTTATATACTAGAGCTTATGAAAATAAGAAACGTTTACCGAAAAAACTGGCAAAGATACCGGGATCCTTTTTATAGACATGCGGTATCGAATCTTAATGAAATCATTGCTCTGAATATATCACAAGTTCGCAATAAAATTGGAATAGAAAACTCAGTTCACTTGAAAAAAACGCTAGACCTTTTAGGAATATTGTAAGGGTAATAAAAAATAAGAAAAAACAATTACCATTCTTAAGGGATTCTGTCAACACCTATTTCACGGATGTAGATAAAGCAAATGCACTTGCGCTAAACTTTGCAAAAAACCACAACATTTCCAGAAATCTAGGTGATGCAGAAACTGAAAATGTTGTCAACGCTACAGTTCAAGAATATTCTTCAAATAGTGTCCTTCAAACATCAGTAGTAAATTTCGCTTCAGAAGAAGTAATTCAATATATAGTCAAGGACTTGAAAATAAGAAAAACAGGTGGTGTTGATGGTATACGTAACGTATATATTAAGCATTTGCCCAAATCTGGAATAAAATCTTTATCATTTCTCATCAATGCCTGCCTGAAAATGGAATATTTTCCAGAGGCATGGAAGTTAGCAAAAATTTGCCAATGTAAGCCACCTGAAAAACAAGAAAGCTATAGGCCAATAAGTTTGCTTAGTAGCTTAAGCAAAATATTAGAAAAAGTTCTCAAGAAACGAATACTCAAACATATCTGTGATAACAATATTTACCCTAATGAACAATTTGGCTTCAGGCAGTTTCATAATTCTTCGCATCAAGTGCTTAGGATTTGTAATATTGTGAAAGCAAATCGGTCCGTAGGTAAATCTACTGGAATGATTCTGTTAGATATCGAAAAAGCATTCGATACTGTCTGGCACAATGGTCTGATTTTTAAGATGATACAGTTTAATTTCCCATCCTATATTTGCAAAATAGTACAAAGTTTCTTGTCTAGTCGTCGTTTTAAAGTTCATGTTAATGGTAGTGTCTCTGAGATAATAACGTTCGACTTTGGCGTCCCTCAAGGATCTGTATTAGGTCAAGTTTTATATAATATCTACACGTCCGATTTCCCTGATTTGCCTCCAATATTGAAAGCAATCTTAATAATGCAATGGATGTATTAGAAAAATATTATACAAAGTGGAAAATTAAATTGAATGAAGAGAAAATGCAAGCTATCTTTTTCACTAGGAATAGAAAGCATTGCTTTCTCCCTGCGACCCAATTACAAGTTAATGGAATAACCATTCCCTGGGAGCCCTGTGTCAGATATTTAAGTATCCATCTAGATTCAAAGTTAGTGTTCAATGAACAAACCAAAAGAACGGCCAAGAAAGTAGGATATGCCAAAATAAAGTTTTGAAAATGATGCTCAACTTACCTTGGTATCACTCTACCGTCGATCTACACCGTAAAGCGAATGTTGAATTGATCTGTCGTAGAATTGAAAAACTTCGATCTAATTTTGTAATTAGGTGTATTTTTCCAGACAACCCATTCATTAATGAATTGTGTACTAACTAAATGCGACTTAAGACTGTACTTTCCATCATTTGTATTTATTTATTTTATTATTTACTTGCTTATTTATTTATTTACTTATTTTTTTTTTTTTTTACTTATTTACTTATTTATTTATTTATTTATTTACTTATTTATTTATTGATTTATTTATTTATTTATTTATTTATTTATTTATTTGTTTTTTTATTTATTTATTTATTTATTTATTTACTTATTTATTTATTTATTTATTTATTTATTTATTTACCTTTTTATTTATTTATTTATTTACTTATTTATTTATTTATTTATTTATTTACTTATTTATTTATTTATTTATTTACTTATTTACTTATTTATTTATTTATTTATTTATTTATTTACTTATTTATTTATTTATTTATTTATTTACTTATTTATTTATTTATTTGTTTATTTATTTATTTATTTATTTATTTATTTTTTTATTTATGTATCCTTTTTGGTTTTTTTGTTTTTCTTTTTTTTTTTTATTTCTCTTATGTGGAAGGTTTTTGTCGTATTTTCCTTCCGAACTCTGATTAATGTTAGTTGATTCCTTTTTCCAATTTTTCAAAAATTATTTCAGTGGCAAGATAATATTATCAAATCCCTGTACTGTAAAATGTGCGGTAACAAACCTAATGTAAATTATTAAACGAAATTAATAAATCTATCTATCTATCTATCTATTTTCATAGGGTAGAACGGGGGAGGGAACCGGAATTAAGAAAATGGGTTTTTAAGCAAGGAGTGCTGAGGTTGAAATTGAAGTAAGGATTCGAAATAACACTTCCCACCATACTAGAAATGGGTTCATTGGAGCCATAGGCGATACGAGTGCTGGATAGATAGAAGAGACGTATTTCGTACATTGCGAGGGTTAATGTTGATAGAGACAGAGTTGTAGAGAGTCGCGCAGTCAATGGTACCTGAAAAGAGTCGATGAATGAAAACAATGTCAGATACAGTTCTTCTTTCCTCCAACGTGTTCATGTTGATTAGTTTAAGATGGTCTTTATATGGTGATAAGAGCAAAAGATTGTTCCAGGGAGACCTCGAAGTGCAAAACGTAGGAACCGGCGTTGGATGCTCTCGATTCTAGAAATGTGGGTTTGTCGATAAGGGGACCATACTTGAGAGGCGTTTTCAAGAAGGCGCCGGACAAAGGTTTTGTAGAGAGATCCGGTAACGTAGTGGTTGGAGAATTCTTTAGCCCATCGCTTCACGAAACCGAGCACTGAATTAGCTTTAAGGATTCTCTAGTCAATATGTACGCAAAAATGTAGCTCCTGGTCACATAAGATGCCAAGATCGCGGATAGCCTGAAATGTGATGATGGGCTGATTATTGAGGAAGTAGGAACGTGGATGTGGTTTGATTCGTTTCATGAAAAGTAATTGATTGACATTTGAAAATGTTAAGCTCCAAGCAATTAATTATTAAGATCTGATCGAATAAGGGAAGAGTCACGAGTGGCGGTCTTGAAGAACATGGTGTCATTAGCATATAGTGAGAGAGTTGGCATATAGTTGACCTAAGTGGCTACCTTGGGGGACGCCGGAGGAAGCCAAAAAACAGTTAAAGATTTCCACTTCAAAGAAATGGAATCGAAGCCAAGGGAGGACAATTTGAAGAGTGTCTGTGTGATTTTATCGGAAGCTTTGGTGAAATCAGTTGAAATAACCTCGGCTTACTTCCCACTCTCTAAGCCTGATAGGATAAAGGACACAAATTCAACAAGATTTGTGGTTGTAGATCTATATTTGAGGAAACCGTGTTGTCTAGGGGAGATTAAAACTTCGTACAAAGTACGCTCAAAGATTTTGGGTATGTGTGATAGTTTGGCAATGGGACGATAATTGTTAATATCGTTCTTCGGAGCTTTTTTGTGCATAGGGGTTCAAAATGAGGTTCTCCATAACCGGGGGAATTCACCCAGAGATAGGGATAAGCTGAAGATTTTCAAGAAAGGGAGAGAAAGGGCTGAGAAGCATTTTTTTAGAAATATGGCAGGGGACCATGTGGCAAAGAAGTTGGCTATAATGTTGGGGTCATTTGAGGTTTGATCATTGAAGGAGAGTGAAGTAAATTTAAAGAAGGACTTAGGATCACTTATACAATTGGCTTGCGTTTCAACTAAATAACGTTAATAGAGGGAGTTGTAAAGGGTGTAAAAGTGGACATAGTTGCTCATGTATTGTAGTTAGAGAAGTCATTAGGGGATTGAGTACAAAGGAAGACTGCTTTTTTTGCTTAGGGAACAAAGTGTGTGATTATACCAGGGTGGGGAAGTGGGCAAAGTTTTACGTTAGGAAAAGGGAACGTAAAGAGAGATAAAGTAAAATATTTCCCTGTAAAAAATGAATATAGCATCATTTAAAGTTAGATTATCAAAATTTAGACTGGGTTTTTGAGGTATTCAATAATTTAGTGAAATTTTGCTTTGTAGAAATCGTGAGAAAGTAGAACTGTAGGAACAGTGTTTTGTAATGGAAAATCGTGAAAAAAGAAAAAAAATTGGAAAAAAGATAGAAATTATCGATGGTTGAAAGAAAAGGGAAGAAATTGAGACAGAAGAGTTAAAGGGATCAGCTGCGAATATGAGGTCTAGTTGTCTGCCCATGTAGTTTAAGGTGCCACTAATTTGGATAAGGTCTTGAATCTGCTGGGCGATCCAAGTAGTGGGATTAGTGGCAATATAAAACAATTGAGCGACTGATTGAGCTCATTTAAGATGAGGAATGTTGAAGTCACCAAAAAGAAGGATTTTATCAATAGAGTCCCTTAAATCAATTATTTTGTCAATTGTGTTAATGGCGACTGAATACGATTCTTAATTGAAACAAAGTCGAGATGTGGGGAGAATGATATGGCAATAGGGGAAATCAATTGTATTAAAGACGGCTAGTAGTTCGCCTTGACAAGGGCAACCCTCAGTGGGTCGGTTGAGTTCATCATCGCGATAAACCTTAAAATTTGAAAGGAAGGGTTCGAAGTTACGAGTATTTATGCCGGGGATGAGGTTCGCTTCAGTCAGAGCAAAGATTTTCAATGGTTGAGATTGGTGGAAAACAGGTGGGGTTTTAGACCTCTTGTTAAAGGAATATATTGGTGAATATTTTTTATACTTTTCATAGCAGATAGATTCCGTCAATTTCTGATGACTTAAGGTTACCGAAAAGCTTTACAGCCTATCCTGTATGCACTCGTAATGCAAAATACAGTTTTCATTGAATAAGTCACAGTTTTCGGGGGCGGATTCTGAAGTGAAAAGACCAATTTTCTTTTCGCAATCTGGGGAAGGGCCTATTTTGGCGGTGAATTTGATTTTTCGTTAGTAAGTAATCAATCCCCATATCTTTTACGGCTATGATACTATGTATTATTCTTCTTACTACTGTGTTTTATTTGGTTGATTGTGCTTAGCGATTCCCTAGTTTCTAAATGACCCTATTCTTACGCCTCTTACTGTTCACTTATAAGGTACCCACTAATTGAGTTTTTTACATTGATTTGACTCTAAATGACTATATTAAAGAAGAATAAAGCTCAGAGGTGGTGTGTTTGCTTTTTGACGCCAACACGGGCTGGAATCCCACAGAAAGCGTTTTACTCCCTTTGGTTATCTTGTCTGGGTTTGGCAATAAACAGTGGACTCTATTCGCCTATGGAAAGAAACGAATCACACACAAGAGTGATTAGTGATTGAGAAAAGATTTGGCTTCGGTTTCGAAGCTACATATATACATACAAATATTAGAAATAGATCGTGATCTATTGTTATGGGGGATATTCCTGTCCTGTGCGATGTTCCGTACTGTTAAGCCTGGGCATCCAACAGATATTCTTCATCAATACATTTGTAAGTTTTCATCGATGTCTTACATTTTGTACGTGAAAATAAACATGCCACGAATGATTTCAATGCTACAAAATTGTCAACTCCCACAATAGCGTACGGGAAGGTTAAGGTAATAAAATTAGAAGAAGCAGAATTGAAGACAGGATCCATGGCAAACGTGGCAAGAATCTTCAGTTTTATTGTTGGTAATTCAGCATGCTTTTCCAATCATTTCGAATGCCTTAAGAACGCTCCAAAAATGAGGAGATTGGCTGCCATATGACTTGAAGGGGTTGGTGGTCGTATTGCGTTGAGGCCCCGCACTCAAGCATCAACATCAATCAACAACCCAAAACATTCATGCTAATATTCTGTATTTAGTACAGATCGGAAATTTTAAAAAAGTCTCTAAACACCCGATAAAAAAGTACTTTCTGACACAGATGTCATAACTTAATAAAATTTGATATTTCATTTCACCAGGGGAAATATCTTTAGTTTGAAATGGTTGTCTGTTTTATTTGTCTAACATGCGAATATTGCGAATTCCATATGCTTTCAGAGACAAAAAAAGGTCAACTTATTACCACTTCTCGCCTACAAAACCGATTTATTTACGTCTGAATTATATCATAGTCGCTATTGGCTACGATTATTGTTTTATTTAACTTAAAAATGTTGAGTGTTCGACTATGGAACTCCTTGCCATCAGTTTATGAGCTATGTATGTATATCGAGTAGCTGAAATTTAAAAAGTTCAATCCTCCTTTACTTATTCACCCACCAACACTAAACCTATCTCCTTCTTTAAAAATATGCGCAAATTTTTATTGAAAAATATTTTTTGTTCTTGATTGTAGGTCTTCACATCAATGCTTTTAATTTTAAAGAGCTAAGTACTCAAAGATTATCTCTTAACATCATTATATTGAGAAATATGTCGTCTCTGATCCTTTTGGAACTCTAACCGTCACTCCGATTCCCTGGCATTATAGCACCAGGAAATTCTTAGACAACTAGAATATCAATTAACTTAATTTCTTACAAATTTATTGAAATTAATGTTAAAACTTAAATAATATACGTTAACTGCAATAAAAGTATTTAAAAAGAAAAAAATTATCCCACAAAAGTACGACCTTACATTGCGAATAGACACATATGTACATAACTGTATTTGAACCAAATAGTCAAATACTGATTTTTGTGGAATATCCTTTAAGCCTTATAGCTTCTTTTAGGCAATGTAGGATAGACCCAACATTACTTTTCCCCGTTGAAATGTTCTCACATTAATCTCATATGGCTTTTGAACTGATCCGTTGATGTTATTATGTGTTTTCTGGTGAGGCGCTCTATGGTATAACTGTCTGCAAATACCCGATGGGATTAAAGTCAGTCGATGGGAGCGAATTTTCAGAATGAGAGACACATTATAGAGTAACCAAGTTGTATGTGCAGAAGGCTTTGGTTTAACGATTATCTTGCTGAAACCGATAATGACCCGAAAGACCCAATTTGTCAGCATTAGTTCTTAAATTGTTTTTTAACGGCTATTTTTATTGAAATTTATTAATACTATCTGTAATAAAATTAATATGTTTAGTCCTACTACTGTTCGTACAGCTTGACTTCACATACCCTCTTAACATTTTAGATTGGGCAAATATTTTTCGAGTTTTAGTTAGTATTATTTCTTCGGCTTGTTTCTTTAGGGCTCGCTGATGTAAGACTTTCTTTAGAAATATATTAAAAAATCGAATTTAATTTTTTTATTCGACAAGAGCTGTATATTATAATTTCGCGTCGTTATATAATTGTCATTTCATTGTGATGACTTTCGATCAGTAGCAGGTTATTAAAATTGTTTCGTGCAGGGACGGGTTAAGAATACCCCTGCAGCGATACCTCTCGCTTGTCATAAAAGGCGACTAAAACAAAGGTAAGCAAAAATCACATCTAGGCAATAGGTCTAGGGACACATATACCACCATTAAACTGCCCCACAAGTGTACATGCAAATCAGTGGGTTAACACGACTGGAGATCACCGGTGTTGTAAGAGTAAGATCAATCAAAAAAAAATCTGTAGCATGCCCATGTCACAAAAAAAAAAAAGCAGGCCGAAAAACAATTGGTGCAAACAAATGCAAAAACACCAGCATTTGATTGGCCTCAGCGATAAAGTAATCCCGAACCGGGAAGCCTGCCGCTACTTTCTGAGGTCAAACCGGCGGACCTCACAAGCGGACCAGTAGGAATGCAGTTAAGTGGGAAGGTTATGGTCCTACACTTCTGACCATAACAACGCCGGAAAAAGGAAAAGAAGAAGCAGGTTTTTAAAATTAAGAAACAATGAAAATATTTCAAAACCGTTTGATAAAACTCATACTTCATTTGATCATCATCTAGTGCATCATCTTCTGAGCGGCTATAATGAATTCAATCGAAAAATGTTAAAATACAGATGTGAATACTCTAACTCATGTTCGTCGGCAAGGTCAGGTGAAAATTTCGTGGCCATACTTGAGAGATAGACTAAAATCCAGGAGGTGTGTTTATTTTAAGAGAGTCATAGGAGTTGGGTCTATCTATAATCATTCTGAGCTCCATTTTGAATAGAGATCTTAATCCATGTGTTTTATGGATTCATTTGGCACAAGAATTGAAGCCAACACCACGTGCTTCTTTCGCTGATAGGTTGCTGGAAGAGAATGAATAAGATCATGTATTTAACAAACAGGCTCCAAAAAAAAAATTGGAACAACCTCTCCATCCGTAACAAGTAACAGTTTGGTGCCCTTTTTGAGCCTTGGCACTCTGACAATACTTTTTTTTTTAAATGATGCATTTTTTTACTATGTAATTTGATTGTTCAAAGTATTGTCGACATAACGTATCAGGTGCGATACACGAACGCTTCTGATCAGACTGGCGATGGGTTATCGATCAAAACGACTGATATTCAATTCATCGGAAAAATAACTGGGAAATGCAATTGATGGGTTCGGACTTCCCATTTCAGAGTTTCGTACAGCGAAATCATTTTGTCGTGTCTCTTGGAGTATTCCAGCTATTTCAGTGATCGGTTTAAGCTCATACTGCCATAATGCGATACGAAGTCATTGTTTCATTCAGCAGCTCATAATAGACCGCACTCTTATGATGCTACCAAATACAGAGCATGAGTTTGAATAAATGGAAAACTGACTTTGCTGATAATGCCGATGTTTAGCTGGGCTTATTCCATAAGTTTCGGCACTTGTTGTCATAACGATACCACTTTTCGTCGCTAATGACAATTCCAAGCAAAAATCCCTTCCTATTTTGATATTGATATGGTTGTTTAAAAAACCTTAACTTTTGGGGCCATTCTTCGGATCCCAAAGTGTTATCCTCAGTTATAAAGTCAACTAGCAATGCTTTAGACAATTTTTTAAATTAAGGGTGTCGTTTCTTGTTTTCCATTTCGAAATCACCAATTTTACAATGTACTCACCACATTCAACAACTTTATAAGCTAGAGCGTGGTTACTCTAAACTTTCGACAGCATTTTTTTTGTTATTTTAATGTAACAAATTCGACATATTTTAACCCTGCATAACTAAACATTCGTCCGCTGGACTACGCGTCCCTCAGTGAGCCACGAGTTAGCATACTTCTTGTCAACCAGTGCCCGCGGCTCTTTGTTTACCTTCCTTATTTCAGTAAATAGTTCAACGCGCGACGCAGTTGCAAGCACATGTAACCGAGAACGCGATCCGTGGTCATCCCGTCGTCCGCTCGACGAAAGAGTAGTTACTACGTGAGTTTAGCAAAGGTATGCAAAACATGGTTATTTTTTCTTTTTTCTACATTTTCAGACGAAATAACAAGTTTCTTTTTTTATAATAAGCATACTTAAATCCATCTTAATATTTTAAACTATTATTAATGAAAAGATACTATATTTGTGCGCTTTAAGCAAGCATCATGGAAGTGTTAATAGTATTTTTTTTCACTTGTTCTCATATTCAGTTTATATTATGTTTAGATGGACTTGACGAGGGAAGAAGAACTGGTACGCCAATGGCTGGAGCAAAATTCTGAAGATGAAAATGAAGGGGGGACTGGGAAGTCAGCTTCAGAAAGTGAAGAAAATTTAGAGGAAGAAATACATCAGAACACTAGTAGCTATTCAGATGTTTCGAGAAACTCAATGGAGTCTGACGAAGAAAATATACGGCCAAGTAAGAGGCCAAGAAACCAAATTATAGATTCAGATGAGTCTTCGGGCGAGGAGATACATGTACCCGTCACTCAAAACTCAAATGTCCGTAATCCACGTATGATTCAATCAACCTCTCGATTCCTCTATGGCAAAAATAGACATAGATGGTCATCTACACCTAGACCATCTTCTACACGTACTTTAAGAAGAAACATAATACAAAAAGGAGAAGCTAGACCAAAAGGAGAAGATAGAGATCCAGATGAACCAGTCGATTTATTCTCTCTGTTTGTAACTGATCATATGTTGCAACAAGTTGTGATCTTTACTGCTGGGATCGAAATTCGAAAGTATAAACATGATTTGTTTACAGTATCAACGACTGATTTGCAAGAATTAAAAGCCCTGCTCAGTTTATTCTTCATTTCTTGGCAATCATTTGCCAACAACGATATAGAAACAAGAAATGAAAGTCGGCAAGAGGATAGATTTGCGCACATACGTGAACTGTGGCAAAAAATTATCGACAACTTTCAAAAGTGGTATATACCGGGATCCTATATTACCGTAGACGTGCAGCTTGTTGGATTTCGTGGAAGATGCCCTTTTAGAATGTATGTATATCCCAAACACACCTAACAAATACGGAATAAAACTCGTAATGGTTGCTGATGTTAATTGTAAATACGTAATACTCGCAAATGCAATTCCGTACTTGGGAAAAGGAACTGATCCACTGAAACAACCACTGGCTAGGTTTTTCATAAAGGAAATAACATCTTGTTTACATGGCACGAGTCGTAACATAACAATGGACAATTGGTTCACGTCTGTATCCTTGGCTGATGAGCTCTTGAAGGCACCTTATAATTTGACTTTAGTGGGAAATCTTAGAAGTAATATGTGCGAGATCCCTGACAAACTGAAGAATTCGAAGACTCGCGCTATTGGAACTTCGATATTTTGTTAAGACATTGGAAAGAAGTTAGTTTCGTACAAAGCTAAATCAAACAAAGTTGTGTATGTTTTGTCAAGAGTTCACGATCAACCCAATATTAACGAAGACACGGGGAAGCCAGAGATCATCCACTTTTAAAATAAAACAAAAACGGCAGTCGACACTGTTGATCAAATATGTTTAAAGATATGTACTAATAGTAAAACCAAGAGATGGCCGATGTGCATTTTCTACAATATGTTAAACCTATCCATAATCAATGGTTATGCTGTTTACGTTTCTAACAACGTGAGAAATTTTCTCTTACAGTTAGGAGACAATCTCATTTGAGGCGAAATATCAAGATCATGATACAGGAAAATTTGTGTGATTCGTCCAATATAGAAGCCCCAGTTCATTCTGCGTCAAACGTGCGCAAAATCTGCTACCTCTGTCCCTCCAAAGCACCAAGCACCGTTGCATGAAATGCAAACAAGCAATTTGTGGCCCTCATAAAGTTGACATGTGCAATCGCTGTGTCGAATAATGCTTTTGGTTAAATGTAGGTACTATGTACTATTTAGTTTTTAATTAAAACAACTTTGGTTTTTTTTAATTCATTTTTGTTTTTATATATTAAGAACATACTTAGCCTAGACAAAAATGCTTAAAACTAGCTTACATAACAACTAACATAAAATACCTTACTGGCCCTATACGGATACTCTAAAGCAAACAGAACAATTTAAGACTATGCCTTTCGGCCTTATGATTAATTTGCAATAATTAAAATAAATAAACAACTTAAGCTAAGAAAAGTGTGACATGTAGCGTCGTCTTCGAAACCATTTGTTCTCATACGAAAAAAAAACAGACCAAACATTTCATTAACACTAGGGGATATACCAGCAATATTCATTAAATAACCAAAATAACAGATTTTTCAAAGAGCCCACATTTTTACCAAAATCCAATAATTTGTAAGCGTTTTTTGAGTTGGACATACGATTTTGACATATGTTAAGAACTATCAACAACAGAATACTAAAACTCCAAGCAGTAAGAAAATTATCTTCTATTTATCGACTGTATCATGGACAAAATATCGTGAAAGATAATCGAAGAAAAGTACAAAAGACCTAATATACAGATTCTCATTTGCAGCAAAATAACGATCCCATGCATACGGCCCATATGCCCATTGTATGCAGTAGAACAAATCATCACATTGTATCCATTGAGGAACCATGGGTGGCGAATAAACGCCGGTGTGGTCTTAGTGGTATACGTGATGTTGCGCTTCTTTATGATGAGCGATCCGAAAGGCCTAAGGTCTGCTTCATCATATTGAACTCACTATCGGCAAGCAAAATTCGACAACCTGAGTAGCGTCATCACCATTTCTTTTGAGCACTCTTGACCTGTCAAAAAACCTCCCTGCAGAAAATTGGTTCCCTGGTGGAATGCTAAGCTCGACTGTCTTTGTCCTCGCTCAAATCGAATTCGAAAAATCACTGGAATAAATACCGATCGAAGTATTGTAGAAAGAATATAAGAAGCTTATCCGTATTCTTATAAGACCTTCTGCAAGTTGTTCAAAGTCCTCAAGTGAAGAAAACCGATAATGTTGGGTGTACTCAGAAAACCTGACCTAAGCCTAGGCCTAAACTCTCAGTTTACTGCTTCAGGCCCATTTCCTGGTAAATCAGACTGATATCGGCTTGTTGCATACTCCTTCATTGGTAACAGCGACTGAAGCGATGAAAACAACTCAACGTAGCTCGTATGTTGCGCCACGTATGTTGCGGCAACTACTGAGGCCATTGAATTTGTGGTGGCATCTTTCGATAGCTTCAAGTCGCCAGGTACTTATTGGATATACCCTGTTATGCTGCAAAAAGGTATAAGACAACTGCTTCCTACTCTGAAAAGAATTTTTACAAGAAATTTCACAGCATGTGTAACGCTGCTAGATGGCATGGCGTAGATGAAGCACTGGTTTTGTGGATCAAAGCAATGCTTGTGCACAGGGCATTGATTGCTGATACACGCCTCGAACAGTGTATCAAATCTGGGGTAAACAGAGGCTGCCCGCCTCTGTTATGGTGCATGGTGGTCGACTCTCTGCTTCATGCTCTCATTGCCTCTGTAATCTATGACCAGGTCCATGCGGATGAGGTTGCCGTCCTCTCATGTTTGGCGACTGTCTGTCTCAAAGCACAGACGGCGCCAAATTTGATCGATGACTGGTGCACGTGTAATGGGCTGTCGGTTAATCCTCTTAAGACTGATGTCGTTCTGTTAAGGAGAAGGAGGATAAATTCTGGTATTACTCAGCTGGTACTAAAAGATGTTCTCATTTCGATATCCAAGGAAGCTAAGCACCTGGGAGTCATCTCAGATAGGAAACTTCTTTGGTCAAAGCACGTTAAGTCTAAAACCACCAAAACGTTGTCAGCTTTTTGGCAATGTGTTTTTGGGCAAAAATGGGGCTTATGGTAGAAGCGGGTCCTCTGGATCTACAAGGCAATGACAAGATCGATAATCTCATATGCATCGGTTGTCTGGTACAAACGGCTAACACGCAAACAGGTCGTGGCCTCTTTCACCAAACTCCAAAAATCAGCTTGTTTCAGAAGGATGGGGCTTTCCCCAACACACCATATCAGAGGGTGCACACTGAAACCCATGTCTCGCCTCACATTGTTTTTGTTTTTGTTATAATTCGTGCAGGTTCAAGAGTGTACGCTCTTATAGTGTATAGACGGGGTGCAGATGGTTTGTGTTGAAGATGTCCGTTCACTACTCTTCGGGTGGTGGTTGTCCTAGATAGGATTTGAGAGATTTTACTGAATTTGCGTTGGCTGTAGTTCACAGTAGCTCTTTTGTTTCCGTGTCATTAAGGTGTTATACTGGAAATGCACACACAGAGTATGAAGTTTGAGGTGATATTATGCTGCGAGTGTTATGCCTTCGTCAGCCCTGTTTGATCATCTCTCATTTACAATTGATGTTGTTACACAGTTTTTCCGTATAGGAATTGTTCTTGACTATGGACGAACTTGAACTACAGACCTTTGGTTCAACAGTCGGTGATGATTACCATTGCACCACGACTACCCCCTCACAGTGTACTTGCGCGAGAAATATCCTACGACGCCTGTCTCATTGATATGGTTTCCGACGCAAGGTCACCTACCATCTTATTGGCTACATATAATTACACAGTCCAATATCCATAGCGTCAGGACAGATTCCCGCCAGATACTGAACCTGGAATGGACTGTGTTTGCATTTTTACAGATGGCTCTAGGACTGGGCAGAAATCCGGCGCTGGAGTTATATTGTTTCTGCAATGACCCAGGAAATGAAATATCTGATGAAATCGCTAGAAGGGCCTAAGAGGAGAGTTTCTTAGGACCTGATCCCGCCTTAGGTCTACCTGCTTCGACTGTCAAATCTGACATGAACGACTGGGTCTTTAATGCACACAGTCGTAGATGGGGGGAATGTCCAGAATGCAGGATGACTAAGCGCGTACGCCCTGGTGTCTACAAGAAGTCCGCAACATTTTTCTTATCCTTTAGGAGAAATGATTGCAGAAGGCTTACGGGCCATTACACTTTTGCCAAGCATCTCTACGTGCTTCAGTCGCGAGAAGGATGATGTTGCCTTTTCCCAAAAAAAAAAGGGCTGCAATCCGCGATCGGTGAAGAGTAAATAATCATCTTGCTTAATTTCCGTTTAGACATCAGAGGCCTTGTCTGGGTTGCTGCCGACACTAACGTGTGTTTTTCATACTCAAACTGCATAAATCGAGGAGCTTGAAGAGAATATATATGTTCCTCTAAATTGGTTTATAAGAAGGTTGTTCAAAAAACATCCGCTAATTCATTGGTAATTTAGGACGAGATAGAATTTTAAAATGAAAGAAACCTTCAAAATCGTCTCCTTTCTGACCGGCATATTGTGCAAAGGCTTTATTCTTTAGGTATGCTTTCCTCTAACTAGTTTGATTACTGAGCTAATGTGCTTGTATGCCATCTATCGGGCAAAAATGTAATCAATGCTGTCTTATGCTTGATGCCAGAATTAAGTATTTATCTTCTGCAAAACTTATCCACTGTGAGAGCCTAGACCCGAATCAGGGCTGTCGTGTTTTACCCTAATGGAAATGTAGTTTTTCATTAACTTTTCACTTGATGTTATTCATCACCTCTACTGCATGATGGTGATAAATGTTGATTATATTGACAACCTGTGGATGACAGTGTTTTTTAGCGTATGCACATTTGGACAAAAATTGCGAAAATTAATGGCAAATTTCGATGTATTTTGGATTACGACAATTCTACTCTGAGCGGACGAAAATACAAGGAATTTTATCGCAATTCGCTATTGCTCTTCTTTGAGGGTATTCCAATTTGCTTGCTTTTTTTGGCACAAGTCATATTAATATTATAGTTAGTCAGATTTTCAACAAACATATGTAGATAAGGAGGATATGGAATAAATCCCGTATCTTATCTTTTTAAGCCATGTTGTCGTGAAGCTTGCTTGTTTCTCAGATGATCACTAGATTAGAGTTTCCAGACTATCCATCTTGGTGAACCAGGCACTAAAAGTGCCCATTGTAAACTAAACTCAAGTGTACAACTTTGCCTTAATTTATTGGCTAGAGTGAGTATCTGTAGTTCCAGTACCCAGAACTACCAGTATTGCTGCATGAATATAAGGGCTGGTTGTGGGTCTGATAGACGTACATCTATATGTATATGTAGGTGTAGAGATATTTTCAGTAGAATTAACATTTCTTAATTGGTTATGTACATATATAAGGTGCACATTAACAGCAAAGTCCTCTTTTTCCCTCTAGACCAAAGTTAATGACATCGCTCTCAAGAACCAGTGACCGAATTTGGCGACCCTAGCTTGACCCCACTCAGTTTCAATTACACTAAAGATTATGTTTATGTCTACATTTTTAGAGCCGAAAAGTACGTATTTATGGGGAAATAAAAAAATCCCTACAACCAGAACCGCATGGCTGTCGTCATAAACTATGTATTCGAAGGAATCAGCAAAAAGTCATCATCAAAATACCTATACAAATATATAACAACGCCAAGAGCGTCCACTTGATGGTGGTGCTTTAAATTCTATCATAAACTTCTTTTTATAGCCTTTAAAGGAACATTAAAAAGATTTCGTTTAAAGTATGTTGCTCTTACGTTCCTTGCCATCTTCTTTGATTACTCCGTATCTAAATGGGCAATCAGTTTCCTTTTGCCCGCACCGTTCGTCAATGGGGTGGACAAATGAGTATTTGTCACGATGATGATTCCCACCGTGCTGTTTCAGATGCGGCCAATGAAATGCTTTTTCACCTACATAGATGAATTCAACGAGGTGAGGTTGACTTCTGTGTGGAAATGGGAATTTTTCATCTCCTGAGGAGAATTTCGGAAGAAAGTGGAACGCTTAAGCGGATGACAACATGCGGTTTTTCTTTTTTTTTTTAAAGCAAATCAGTTGAATGTGCTTCTCACCAGATGGTTGGTTGATAATGGCATAGATTCATGGGAATATGTATGTATGTGTGTCCTGGTTTCATAAGAGGGGCGTTTAAGAAACTGTTGAATTCAATGATTTGTATGTCTTTTAAGGAGTAAATACTCCTCGGGTGTCAATGGGTGAGGGGGAGCAAAGCATAGTAATTCTATCATTTCTTATTTCAACAAGCAATCAAAATTTTCGTCAAAGTCTCGAAAATTAAAATCAATTTGGTCACCCTCCATCTAAGTGAGAGTTCTTCTGGAAGCAGATTCACCCATGTTTCGTTTTATACCGTCTTCTTCGCTAAATCATTCTGTGATACATTTATCCGAAGAAACTCTTAGCAAAGAAAATTAAAATTTGCGAGGATCTTATGGTCTTTTTTCACTTTTCTATTGTTCAAAATGCTGATACCGAAAACTCATCCACCCACTTACAATGCAAAGGGTGACACGGCGCTATTACCATTCAAAATAATTCTACCCTTCATTTACATTTTAATTCAACTGTACAAATATAACAGGGAGTTGAGCTGACGGAGGACTAACCTGCAAACTAAGACTACACTGGAATTATCTTCATGAAGAAGGACAACCGGGTGAAATAGTACAATTGTGCTTTTAGAATTTGCTTTGCGTCCCCAATTGGGGAACTCATACTCGGATACTGTGCCGAAGGACTTTTGGTATCTAGGGTGCTTAGGGACGCGTTGTGCACCAATTAAATTTTGCGGATTTCCTAAGATAGCGGTATTAGTTGTATGTTTTATATTATGCGGTGTAGTTGCTCTCGAGTGAATTTAATGTAATTCAGCGTTATGTAAATTATAGCCAAGCAGTTTCGATCGTTGTACTCGTAGAAGTGGTGTCCATCCGTAACCGTGCTAGATGCCTGAATTTGAATTCCTCTGAAACTATGTGTGTCTTAAACCTTGCTAACGTTTAGCATATATCTTTGTCTGTTTGCTTCATAGGGATTTTAACGTATTAAATTCACTGACTGATACAATGAAGTTGAATAAATTAAGGGGAAGATTGAACCCTTAATTAGCGAAGAATACGAATTCCACTTGAGGAAGTATTCACTCAGTGTTTTAAGAGGAAATACTCCTCAAGATCCAACCTGTAACTATTCCGGGTATAACATTTCTAGTTACTCGAGACAATCCGAAAAATTAAATGTGAACCTTTGTACGTGGCAAATTTACAACCAGCTGAAAACAAATAAGAAAAAGAAAAAAACAAATCAATTTTCATAACAAACTTTCTACCGGTTAGCATGTCCAAAATCATATATAGCAGTGGTTTGCTCAGTCGACTGAGCTTGTAATAAAATCCTTCTATTCATACAGTGCCGAAAGCTTTTCCCAAGTCAATCAAGCATGCACCCGTGCATTGGTTCTTGCATTTGTGCCATTGGATATCCGACATAATTTTTGGCGCGGCATGAATAGTGTCCTGCCCCGCTCTGGCACCGAATTGGTTATCCGGAATGATTTTATTGTCCTCAACCCATTTAGACAGGGCTCTATGGAAGTGTCTGAGCACAACATTAGATATTCCATCTATTTCGCCGATTTTTTTCTCTTCAGTGACTTGAAGATCATCTAGAGATCCCCCACCGAAATAAACAAAGTGTTAGCCCCTGTATTGAAGAAATCGTCATTGAACCTGGTAAAACCAAGATTTTCTGATCGCCAATGATCGATATCACTCCTAAGGCAAAAATTATGAAGTAAAGCCCTGTTTTTCAGGTTGCGGTTTGGGCGATGATGTTATTCACCTTAAACACTCCCTTTAAGACAGCTCCCACTCTCGCCAACTGCTCCTGAGGATCTTCTATCATGAAGAAATCGTCATCCAATATGGCGCTCTCGGGATCAACGCTCACTGTTCGTAAAATGCGTTCATTATCTCACGTTCTCAGAAGCTTCGGATTCTGAATGTCATACTGATTGTTTCTCGGAAATATTTTATTTATTTGCGTCATATAGCTTACAAAAAGGCCGCCAAGATTGTCCGCCTCTTATTTAAATGATTTTTATATACATATGTACATATGTGTGTTGTTACATATATGTATGCGCTGTACTCCGCAAGAGTCGATTTGTTTGACCAATAATCGGTCGGTGGTGTTAGCTCAGCGTGAATTTTTACGTCAATTTCCTAATCGTGTCGCGCCAACTGGGCAACCATTCTGGCGCTTAGCTACTCGACTAGAACAGACTGGAACCACAGGAGACTATGTGACGGTCACCGAACTGGTCGTTCGGCCGAGAATATCGCGGTCGTGGCTACCGATGTCGCAGAGAACGAAGAAACGTCAATCAGACGACGGGCCACGCGATTGGGCATCATTAGGCTGACCCTACAGCGAATTTTAGTGAAAGACTAACATACGTTCCCGTAGAAAGTAGAAACAGTGCATCAGTTAGTGCCTGCTGACCGTCAAGCGTGTGTGAATTACTGCCAAGCCATCCTTAATCTCCTTAATCTCACGACAATCTTGGCGGTCTTCAGACCCATTCCCCGGGAAAACAGAATGTCATCGGCTCATTGTACACTCCTTCCATGGTAACTGCGACTGAAACGATGCGTCATGCGTGGCAACTACTGAGGCCATTGAGTTTGCTGTGGCATCTTGCGATGGCTTCAAGTCGCCAGGGACTAATGGGATATACCCTGTTATGCTGTAAAAGGTATAAGACAGCTGGTTCCTATTCTGAATTTCTGAATTTTCACTGATAGCTTGGCAGTTGCCCTCGGTTAAAATGGTCTTTATTCTCAAATAAGGGAAAGCAGATTACTCACTCGTCTTAGACCAATCAGTGTATCATCCTTCTTGCTGAAAAGCATGAAGAGACTAGTAGAGCCGCACGTGCGCAAAATTGCCCTTCGAATGTATCCTCTCTGTATTCGAATGTTGCAACATGCTTATCAGGGCGAAAAATCTTGCGAGACTGCCCTTCAAAGCCTAATTGGGAGAATTGAATGCGCACTTGAGAGGAAAGAGTACGTGCTGGGCATTTTCGTCGACATTGAATGAGCTTTTCATAAAGCTACCTTCTGCAGCATGTGTAGCGCTGCTAGACGGCATGGCGTAGAAGAAGCACTGGCTATGTGGCTTTCAATCAGAGATATAAGCAATCCTAATGGCCACGCACTATGTTGTGAAGCACAAGTGAAAGTGAAAAAGCATATGCGTCTACAGTGACAGACAAGCTGCACTGAAAGCTGTATCCAACCCTCTATCCAGCTCCAAATTAGTGCATGAACTCACCCCTTTTTGAACAAAGTAGCACGACTAAACTCACTAAGGCTTGTATGGGTCCCAGGTCACTCTGGGATCCCGGGAAATGAGATCTCTGTTGAACTCGCTAAAAGGGGCTCAGAGAGAGCTTCTCAGGATCTGATCCAGCTTTAGGTCTTCCTGCTTCCACGGTCAAATCCGACATTGATGATTGGTAACAGTCATAGATGGAGGAAATATCCGGGATGACTAAGCGCGTACGCCCTGATGTCTGCAAGAAGTTCGCAACATCCTCCTTAAACTTAAGGAGTAATGATTGCAGAAAGGTGAGGACGTCATAATGGCCCATTACACTTTGACGCATCCTTGGGGCCGACTTTGTGTGTGCCGAATCTCGTAGCTCTACAACACTGAAGCTGCTCCTCACTTTCCTCCGGACGACGGGGAAAATACAATAAAGAAAGGTGTCTATCTGGTAGTACAATGGACCAGTATTTGCGTCTGAGTGCTCCAAGAGATAGTAGAAGCCTCCAACAAAAAAAAAAAAATTGGTCTGGTGCTACATGCTACACGTTAGGAGCCTTACCGGAATTTAAGATTAGAACTATCTTAAATGTTTCCAGTTATTAGAAAAGTGTCCCAATCTAAGACAAATATTATAGAGCACCGTCAAAACGAACGATTTCCTAGTTTTCATGCTACGTATACATAGTACATATATTTCAATTCGGTTAATGATATGAGATTATTAAATTTATTATTGTGAATTACCGAAGCTTAATGACTGCTCGACCGAAGATATTATGTACGTGGCTGGAGCAGTATGGAGCTAGCCTTTTCGGAGGAAGAAAACAATAGAGACTTGCTTGCCTCATCAAGCATCGACAACTACCACCCCCCCCTTCTTCTCTGATTTTTTCACGACTCTCCACCAAGGAACACTTTCCCTCCAGCACTTAAGTCTTTGGACTTCGAGTCAATGAATATCTTAATAGCGCCCCCTTCAATTTTGACAGCGTTAGAATAAATGGCGCCATATCCAGTTTCTACAGAAAAATACTATTTCTCTTTACGTTCCCCTTTCCCGATCCAAAAATCTATCTACCTCCCATCTTTGGTATAATCGTAGGCTCCGTTCTCTAAGAAACAAAAGAAACAGGCTGTGAACAATATTCCTTCCTTATGACTTTTCTAACTATATTGGTACTCTGAAATTTACCGAGCTTCATAATGCCATTTGATCGAAACGCAAGCCGACCTTATAGACAGTCCGAAGTCCTTCGTATAGTTTGATCGAAACGCAAGTCGATCTTATAGACAGTCCGAAGTCCTTCGTACAGTTTTTCAACTACAAAAGGAAACTTCACTCTCCTCCTCGAATGATCCCAAAACTTCGACTACTTAAAAAAATTCTCCCATGTACTATTGACCCCCATATCATTTAAAATAAAATAAATCAACTTAAGGTGGCCCGATGGGCTCCCTGCCATATTATTAAAAAAATGTTCCTTCATTGTTTCTGCCTCTCAAAAATATTCAATTTATCCCTCTCCCTTGGAGAGAATTTTCCCAGATATGGAGAACCGCTTTTATAACTCCTATTCAAAAAAAGGTCCGAAGAGTGATGTTAACAACTACCGCTCCATCGTATATTTTCACATATACCCAAACTTTTCGAAAGTATCTTGTATGACACTCCCAGTTTCCACTACAAATCAAATGCAGGTCTACACCACAAACCTATTCGAATTTGTGTCCTTCATCGTCTCAGCATGAGAGAATGGGCATGAAGTCGATGTCATTTCAACTGATTTCAGTAAAGCTTTCGTTTTGAACCCACTGCGTTGAAGTGGATATCTTCTTATTTAAAAAACCGTTGCTACATTGTTCGTTAAATAGAGGTTTTTGTTAATAGTTTTCCTCTAATATTACAAATATAAATAAAGAAAGCACGTAGAAACAAAACGATTTTTTTCAGTAGTAAGATTTGTAATTTATCATATCTCTGTGCAAGCTGTGCGTAATTATTGTAAAATGTAAAATTGTGCTATGTGAAATAAAGTATCTATCTATCTATCTATTGTTCGTTTTAGATCTGCCTTCTTAGCTTCTCTGGCATTCCCCAAGGCAGCCACCTAAGTCCACTCCTTTTTATTCTTACCATAAATAACATTGAGTTTGTCATCATACATTCCCACCTCCACTGTACGCTGACGAAACAAAGTTCTTCAAGACCATTTCCTCGCAACAAAATTCTTCCCTTAATCAATCGGATCTCAACAGCTTTTCTGTCTAGTACTTCAAAAATTTCTTGGAGCTGAACATTTCCAAATGCCAATCAGTCATATTTTCACGTAAACGAATCAAACCTCCTCCTCGTTTCTACTTCCTCAATAATCAGCCCATTTCCACCGTTCCGGTTATCTACGATCTTGGCATCTTATCTGACCAAGAGCTCAATTTTCGCACACATATCGACGATATAATTCTTAAAGCCAACTCTGTATTCGGTTTCGTTAAGCGTTGGTCTAAAAAATTCTCCAATCCCTACGTGACTCGATCCCTCTGCATTACCTTTGTTTGTTTCCTTGGTGAATACGCATCTCAAGTGTGGTCCCCTTACCAACAAACCCACATTTATAGAATCGAGAGCATCCAACGTCGGTTCCTACGTTTCGCTTTTCGAGGTCTGCCCTGGAACAGTGCTTTGTTCTTACCGCCCTATCAAACCGTCTTAAATTAATCAATTTGAGTACGTTGGAGGAAAGAAGAAGGGCATCTGGCATCCTCTTCATTCGTGGGCTCCTAATATTTACCATTGACTCCGACACCCTTTATAACTCCATATCTCTTAACACTAACCCTCGTAATACATGCAATCCTCGTCTCTTTTATCTATCCCCCGAACCTCATACGGCTCTCATTGAACCAATTTCCCGTGTACTTGGAAGTGTTAATTCGAATACTAACTTCGATTTCAACCTCAGCACTCCATGTCTAAAACTCCGTCATCTCAATAACCTTCCCTTCTCCCAGTCATAGTTTCTGAGATAGATTTAAAGCTTATGCTATAGCTTGAATTGAGCCGAATAAATAGGGGTACAGCCCTCTCCAAAATTAAATTAAAATTTCTGATATTAATGGGAGGAATATGAGTGGTTTTTTTAATATTGCAGACAGGTCTCCTACACTTCTCTTAACGTTGGAGGCTTTTATTCCACGATTGGTTTTTATAATTTGTAATTGCATGTTTTACTAGGACGTTCATTTTTTCATATTCTACGAGAAAGGATTCTTTTCTCCACATTACGCAAAGTTTTATTAATTGGCGGACGCTGTTTTCTCCTTCACTTAGCTGACCCTGATCGAAGCTCAATTGAGTGACTTAGTTTTCATCACAGATAAGCTGCATTTTTCTTTATATAACGTTTTTTTTTTTTACCTTGTCAGTTTTTAACCAGTTCCATCTCCTTTCAAACTCATAGCGTGATCACTAACATGATCTTGTTGTGACTCACTTATTTTCAAAGCCAAAAACAAAAAACAATAAAAGTCGGATAGTTACAAAGTGTGCCTTCAAAATTTAATACGGAAATACGACTCACCTATGGCATGTCAAATTTAAATAAAAAAGACATTGGTTATTTTGTAATCTTTAATTATTAAATCTATATTTCCTTTTATGTTTTCATATATTTTGTTTCTTTATAATTTGATTTAATGTATGGAAAAATACTCAAATTAAATAAAGAGAACATCAAAATAAAAATAAGATACATAAATGCGAATGTTCACGGTGTCGTGTTTTGAAAGAAATCGACCAATTTATTTCCTTTTTGTTTCTTTCATTATACATAATTATTTTTTTTTTTGTTAATATTATACGTATTTACAGAATTTGTTGCCCTTTCTCAAATAAACCGTTTCTACCTATAAATGTAAAAAACAATAACTTGTCAAATAATTATATTCCCGTTAAAAATCTCTCCTTTTATATTAGTTTATTGAACTAGGTGTTAATAACACATTTTTTTTATCTTAAATCCATCTATACGTATTATTTTGAATTTACATGTATTTTATATTAGGCTTTTACGTTCTATATATAATATAATTTTAAATACAGTTATGTATATATGTGGTTTTGTTTTGTTTTTTTTATATGTACAAGTTTATGGAGCATTTTTCAAATATGAGCCAAATTAAAAGTAATGAACAAAAGAAAACTAATTCGTACATACATATGTATATCATACATTGAATTGAGAAGATCGAAACATGCTCTTTTATTATGAGACCAACAGTCAGGTGGTCACACTTTTTGTCAAGTTTGGAATTTTATTTAAATTATATTTCACTTTCAATTATATTTCACTTTTGACAGATCCAATTATATATCATATTTTTAGTAGTAGTGATGATTCGTCTCACATTGAATTTTTCTATTGAAATTTCTGCAATTTTTTTTTGCTTATAAAACCTTTCCTAAAATTGACATATTTATAAAACAGAAAAACGGAAAAAATATTTTTTCTAAGAAATTTATTTTAGCCATGTGTGTATTTTAATTTTACAAATAAAAACAAGATATTGTGATATACATAGCTACAGCTAGCTGGTTGTATGTTTCTAATTAATGAATAAATAGATTTTAACATAAAATCTAGTTTTTAGTCACGATATCAACTTCATTTACGTACCCCTTTCAGAATACTTTATTAGCCGTAATCTAAATTTATTTCCAAGTAATTTTATACAAAATCCCGTGAAGTACAATATTTTGGAACCCGTCCAAAACACCGAAAAACTATATTTAGAAATCAAAGTTAAAATTCGTTTTCATTTATATTAGGTCTTTGAATTTGTTTTATACATTTATTCACACTCAATAGTTTACTTATAAATTGTTTTATAATTTATTTATTTTAATGTACAACAATTCATTTTAGTATATTACATTTGATGCTTTAAAAAAAAATAATTCTAATTTTTTTCTTATAAATTTTTTGGTACCTAATAATTGGTATTGTTAAGATTTAATTTATTAGAATTGTTTGGCAAATATCCTGGTCACAGGATATAATATACTCGTAGGTATGAATTTCTTGTCGTCAGTTGTGAAGTTATAAAATTGTTCTACGTCGCATTGAAGTTACTTAAAAAATAAATAAATAAAACCACAGTCCATTGGAATTACATGCTCGAAGCACAAACGAATGTGAAATGCGACTTTCTCGACTTGAAAAATGTCCAAGGATGGCTCGATAGTTCGAGGAAGTTGCATAAGTTCGATTCGAGTTCGTTTGGTATTCGAGGTACAACTACTATGTTTTTTTTATCAGGGGATGTTGATGGAATCACAGGGCCGTGTCACCGACCCCGTGTGAATCCTATAGTCATACGGTGCTCTCACGTTTCACCATGAGCGGTGTCTGGACGGTGACTTCGTCTTCGGACAAACAACTGCTGCCACCGTGGTGGCTACCGAGTCCGGTAGCAAGGCCCACACCATTATTGCCAAGTGTGACGCCACCGCCACCACTACTTACCCCACTGATACCGACACAAATTCGTGCTCTCTGACTCTGACCTAGATGCTGGAGTGCTATCGTCGTCGATGCTGGTATTGAATTTGTTACTGAAAGCTCTGGATGCTGCTGCTGTTGGACTTTTGACTGATACGGCTGTGTAAGTGACTGCTGCTGTTGCTGTTGTGGTAATTGATGGAGCGATGGAATAGGTTGAAGAGGTCGGACGCCGGCCACTGTACCACTGTAGCCCGGCCAGATGTGATTCGTGTGGCGAGGCAGGGTGCATTGTGCTATCGAATTGGAATAGATGTGTGGCGGTGGATTCTGGAAAGAGGGCATTAATCATGAGAAGGACAGTATGAAAAAAGGATTATTTTTATGTTTGTTTTTTCTGTATACGGTTTTTGGTTGGGAAATGGATAAAAAAGACTGTCCTGGTGACCGGGAATGTCATTTACCTATAATATGTATTTACAAGCGAATGTGGTTATTTTTCCCAACTGTTTGCGGTTGAAATAGACTTATTTGTTCTCACGGTAGAAATTAGCGCTCATATGAAAGCCAGTTTACTATGATCCAAATGTTAAAAGCGCTTAAAGCTACCTACATATGTCACTTATTTGGTTGTATGACAACAATCTAATCCTTGATTCGGATTAATTAACGAAATTTAAATCAACACTTGTTTGTCAAAGCTCGGGTAAACGTCCACTTAATCCCATTTCGATTTCTATTACAAACGCCTTAATTAGGCAGTCCTTCCTGAAACTACCAAGTAATTGAATGGCTTTCCCCTGTCGGGAGCATCACCATGATACACATATCTATTGGCCTCCCGGTTTATAACCAATCACTTAGAATAAATATATACCAAGTATATGTCACGCGCAAATTCGCATGCAACATTGAACGGACGAAACTCTAAACTTGACAGGGTGCTTGCCAATGGGATTACGGAGAAAAGCTATACGGATTTGGAGACCTACACAAAGTCAATTTGACGTTCACTTTCGTTCGAATAGACAACAAATTAACAGGTCGTTTCAGTGAATCAGTCGCTCGACAAGGGTTTGCAATTTAAACTTTGTCAAATCCACTAAGTGGATCAGTAGGATTGCGTACCAGTTATTTTTGGCCTGCCAAACCTTCAATTTAGCAATGGTGGCTAATTTGATCCGGTGCGCAATTAATCAGCTCAATTTTACTAGAAAGACAGCTCCCGCCCTGGGTCAGGGATCAGTGCAAGTTTCAACCAACCGCAACCCGACTGATTCCCAACGTAGCTACATGGTAAATTAATTTTAAGCGCATGTAAAGCATGCAAGAGCAACAGTCAGCGGGGAACGATGTGCAATGGAAGAATTAACATTGACATGTAATATCCACTTGTACACGAACTAAACACACCTTGGAGGGTTGCGAGAATGATACTCGTATCCCGTGCTCGTACCTATGCAAGGTTGAGGATGCTAGTCGAGCTTATTCATTCGGATAGTGGGCGATGATGGGTAGTCTTAAGTACGTGTCGTTACGTTAGCGTCGTGCGTCACATGCACAGGTGACTGGATCTCTAATCATACGAAGCAGTAGTCGGATGGTTGATTAGTGGCGCTGACGCCGGCGAAGGTGTTGAACTATGAAGATTCTTCGGGTTTCAGCGACACCATTAAAAGGGGTTATTTATACACAGTCACATAAACGGGTATAGATACATACCTCGGGGTGTCTGAATGAGGATGGGTATAATTGCAGGCAAACATCCTCGCACGAGGGTAACTTCTACCCCTGTTTTTCTGATGTCTTACATTTCCGCTTGAGTAATTTGGTCGTTTGTTGTGAAGTTAAGCACGCAATTCAAATGCTATCTGAGATTGTTTGCGCTTCAGACACTTGCTAAAGTGTTGTGCAAAGGGATTTGGTTTCACACGGATACACCTAGACGAGGATAGGGTATGGTAGTAAATGCTCTAGTTGCTTGGGTTGAAACATAATTTGTTAAATTAAAATGATTTGAGCAGAGTTGACTGAAGATTCATTGAACAGGAAACGATCTTTGATAATTCGCTTGATGTGGGAAAATTGATAAGTTTAACTGAGCGCCGGGTAAAAACTGTTAACCTTCATGTTTCTTTTATGTTAAGACCTAATCATGCACAAACTATACAGCTTCGGCCGCTGATTAAAGGAATTAGCTCCAGACATTAAGATCAATAGCTCAAAAGATAACGATTTATTTATTGGGTATTGGGGGAATTAATTCGTAGTTTTTGTTCGGACAGACCATGCATCATCGATCAGAATAAGAAATAAATAAGGAGAGCAGTGTCTGAAAAATCGCAGCATGGGGAAAGTTGCAAAATCACTTTGTGATGCCTTTTGAAGCTTTTCTTTTGACGGTTTTCCTTCACAGCACTTCTGAAGATCATAAATTGTATTCGAAGTGAAAAATACAAAGCTCATAAAAGAACACACCTTGATGCTACTGGCTTAAAATCAAGAATATATTTTTTTTTATAATTCGTGCAGGTTCAAGAGTATACCCTCATATGGTGTTGGTCACACAACCTGGGCAGGGTACGAAGATGTTCGGTCACTACTCTCTGCGGGTAGTTGTCCTAGATAGGTCGAGAAATTCGACTTAATTTGCGTTGGTTGTAGTTCACAGTAACTCTTGCGTTTGCATGTCATTAAGGTGTTATATTGGAAATGCACGCATAGAGTATGAATTTTGAAGTGATCTTATGCTGCCTTCGTCAGATATTTTGATCATCTCTCATCGTTCCTAATCTGCTGTAGAAGCGTTCTCTTGACTTTATTAGCTTAATGCAAGCCTTAACAAAAAACTATAACTTATTAACTAGGTGGAAGCGTGGAAACGATTAAGGAGAGTATGAAGGGTTGTGGTATAGGGCAATTCTAAGGCTGGACTTTTTGAGGTGAAGGTTGAAAAGATTGGTGTTAGCTTTGCGAAACCTTCTGGACATTGGTTCGTGGTAGCCATAATTTGTGCGGTGAGTGTTTATAAGGAAAAGGAGAGTGGACCGAAGGTTACGTGGGTTGGTGTTAAGGGGAATCATGTGCAATAATGAGGGGAGAAGGTCGTGGATAAATAGAATATCTGCAACATCGTTCTTTAAGGGGTTGGAGGTTGATTAATTTTAGACGATCCGTATCTTCTTCTTTCTTCTTTTCCTTTTTATCCCGGCGTCGTTATGGTCAGAAGTGTAGGACCATAACCTTCCCACTTAACTGCATTCCTACTGGTCCGCTTGTGGGGTCCGCCGGTTTGACCTCAGAAAGTAGCGGCAGGCTTCCCGGTTTGGGATTACTTCATCGCTGAGGCCAATCAAATGCTGGTGTTTTTGCATTTGTTTGCACCAATTGTTTTTCGGCCTGCCTTTTTTGCGTGTTGAAATTGGAATGTTGATTGATAACGCCTTTTGGACGGGGTTCAAAGGATCTCTCCTTTGAACATGGCAATACCAACTGAGTCGGTCGCGCTCTATATTTGTTGTGATGGTTTCTTTTACGTGGAGGCTTCCTCGGATCTTTGAACTTCTAATTCTGTCACGCTTTGTTACTCCCGCTGTCATGCGAAGCATCTTCATCTCAGTTGCCGTTAATTTGCTCTCATACTTTTTGTGCATTGTCCAGCATTGTGAACCGTATGTGAGCGCCGGACGTACAACTGAAGTGTAGAGCCTTCCTTTCAGCTTAGGGGAATTTTTCGATCACAGAAGATCGAACCTTAGACGATCCGTATAAGGTGGTTAATTAAGGGGGTCGGCCCAGGGTAGACCACGAAGGGCAAAATGGATAAACCTGCGTTGAATGGCTTCAATACGCGTAGTATGGGATTCATAAGAAGGGGACCAGACTTTACTAGCATATTCGAGAAGGGGCCTAACGAAACTGATGTATAATGATTTCGTAACGTAAAGATTTGAGAATTCTTTGGACCAACGCTTCACGAAACCGAGGGCAGTGTTAGCACGTTTGATATGGAGGCGAAAGTTGAGTTCACGGTCACAAATAACCTCTAGATCAACCAAGAAGTTGAAGGGGGGAACGGTTTCATTACGAATAATATAGGTTCTGAGTGGTGAGGAAGAGCGCTGGTGGGAGTAAGTGATGGTTTGGCATTTACTGACATTGAGCTCGAGATGGTTTTTTTGACACCAAGTAGTGAACCTGTTCAGGCCCAATTGGAAAGAGCAGGAGTCGACAGGGGAAGATATGTGTTTAAATATTTTTATATCATCAACATATATGGAGAGCTGAGAGTTCAGAATAACACTGTCAACATCATTGATGGTTAGAATAAATATCAGTGGGCCGAGATGACTACCTTTCGGGACACCGGAGGTAGCATTAATTGAATCAGAGATAGAAGATCTGAATATAACGTTATATTGACGATATTCAAGATGAGATTTGATCCATGAGATAAAACCGGGAGCGAAACCGAAGGTAGTGAGCTTGAGGAGAATAATAATAAGAGAGAAAAAAAAATAAAAATAAGGCTTTGCTGAAGTCAGTGGCGTAAACATCTATTTCTTTGCCGGCTTCGAGTGCACACAAACATTGTGAAATAAACTCGACTAGATTAGTGGTTGCCGATTGACCTTTTAAGAACCCATGTTGGTTAGGAGAAAATATGGGTTTGCAGTGAAAGAATAGTGCATCATAAACGATGCTCTCGAAAAGTTTGGGTATAAATGAGACCTTGGCAATGGGATGATAGTTGGACACATCATTTTTCAGTCCTTTTTTGTGGACTTGAATGATATAAGCATATTTCCAAAGCCTAGGAAAGAGTCCTTGAGAGATAGAGTTTTGAAATAGAGCGGTAAGGGGTAAAATAAGATGGTTCGTGCACTTTTTTAAAACTATGGCAGGCAGACAGTCGGGACCGGGAGAGTAGTCGTCCTTTAAGTTGCGTATTTTTTCGGCGATTAGGTCGGGAGATATGTTCAGTGAAATAAGAGACGTCTGAGAAATGAGCAAAGAAGTTGGCGATTACTTCAGGTTCGTTGGAAGAGTTATTAAGAAAATTAAATGTAGCGGGGTAGCTATCGGTTTTTCTTTTTGTATTAATGAAGTGGAAGAAACACTTGGGGTCAGAGATAAGGGAGGATTGCATTCTGTTCAGGTATCGGAGGTTGAGTGATTCACATAGCTATGCGAATTTAGTGTAGGACTGTATGTAATTAGAAAGGTCAGATGCAGAGGAGGATCTAAGATAGGCGTGCCAATTTTTGTTTCTTTTATTGCGCAAAGGGCGTAGTTCCTTGGTATACCAGGGCGGAGATGAAGTGTAGTTCTTTTTTGGTGAGTATGGGACTGAAAGACTGAAGCAGCTAAGGATTTTGGTGTAAAATAGCGCAAGGGTTTCGTTTAACGATATGTGTTAACCCTAACTCACACATATCGTTAAACGAAACCGAGGAAGTTAAAATTAAAATTGTTGAGCAGATTATTTAGTTTCGCGAAGTTAGCTTTAGGAAATTGAAACAGGGAAGAATAGTGAATTGGGTCTCGAGTGAAAGAGTTACCGATAGAGGTGGATGAAGGGGGTCTAAAGTAGAGAGAAAATGGTTGCTCGGGGTAACAACGCAGTTTACGGCATCAGATGAGAAAATCAGGTCAAGTTGTCTGTCCATGTTATTGGTGATGTTACTGAGTTGCAGAAGGCCGGAGTCAGAGAAATGATCCGTGAAAAGGATTTCCTTACCTGAGGAGGGGTTAGCGGCGACATAATGGGTCTCATCATTGGATTGAACCCATTTCAGGTGTGGGAGATTGAAATCGCCACAGATGATTATGATGTCATTGGGTTCGGCGATATCAAATATGGAGTCGACGAGATCAACGGCGAGTTGGTAGCATTGTGTGAGGGTCTTAAGTAACAGCAGGCAAGATAAAGTTTCCGTTTAGGGAGACTTATTGAGGCACTAGTGAAGTTGAAGTCAGCGGAATTCGACGATTATTGCCCTTCAAGCAAGGGATCATAGCGGTTGTGGATTGCTAAGAGAACTCCGCGACCATCCGGATCGGCAGAGTTGTCGCGTCCGTCGGCCCGAAAAAGAATGAAATCTGAGGTGAATAAGTCACTGTCTCCAATGCTGGAACATAAATTCGTTTCAGTTAAAGCAAATATATCATAGGGTAGGTTTTGGGAATTAAGGAGTACTGCGGAGGTTTTGGTGCGTACTCCTCTGACGTTCTGATAGTACAGGGATATGTTTTTGTAAGAAATATTCGATGGGTGGGGAGATGTAGTGGTGTTTAGGTTAGGATTTAAAATAGTTTTTGAAATTAGTGCGGGTACTTTGCAAGTGTGCGATGCGCTTTGAGTTGACATGGGCGGCGAATGTGGTGAGGTCGTTATTTACATCTATGGGAGAGATATTAAGGCTCTCGTGAATTCGGGTAAAGGTCTTTTTTAACGCGTGGGAGTCTGTGGGTAAGCCTTCTTGGTGGATTGAAACTAGGATGTCGGTTTCGCAGTCGATATAAATGCAGTCAGATTTGTCGTGGAGTTAAGCCAAATAGAGGCGTACACTTTCGTAGCTCCTTCTGTCTCTTAAACGTGACATAACATGGCGGTCTTCGGCGTTAAGCTCGGCGAGAGGTTTGGTGAGTTTGGCCGTGGGAGGGAGAAGTTGATTTTAATCAGTATGATCCCTGCTTTTCGATAATTTCCACGGCCTCGTTTTTCAATTCAATTCTTCAAACCCAAACTTTTGCGTTTGTTCAAGTCGTTTCTTTTTTCTAAGTTGAAATCACCACAACTAGAATATGGTAAACACAAGCTTGAACTAAAATTGGATGATGTTCGGCAGCACTTTTTTTATTTTAAAATAATGAATTGGAATTCTCCGCAAAAAATATTTATCCGGAATAAATTCCCACATATTCGATGAAGTACAAAATGTTGCTATTCAAGCATCAACTCTGTGAGATAAACTGGAACTGACACCCAATGGCAGCTGAACTACAAATTTAAGGTGAAACACTTCCAGCAAATTCAAGTGGGGCTAAACAATTCAAGGATACGTTTCAGTCGTTTTTGGAAGAAAAAGGGCTTAATCGCGATGATGTCTACAATGCAGATGAGACTGGTCTTAACTGGAAATCACTGCGAAGCAAGTAGCTTGCATCTCACCAAGAATCTGCCGCATGGTGCTTCAAGGTGTCCAAAGAAAGGGTAGCAGCTATGACGTGTACTAATGCCTCTGGAACTCATAGATTGCCATTGCTGCTTATCGGGAAATCCAAGAAACTGCGGTGTTTCAAGAACATCACAAACTTACCTGTGACCTATAAAGCGCAAAGAACGTTTGGATGGACGCGACATTATTCGTCGAATGGTACACAAGCGCTTTTATAAAAACCGTAAAAAAAGTGGCGACAGGATCATAACAAAACTGATAAAGTGCTGCTTCTCTTAGATAATGCACCGTCACACCCATCCACTGAAGCTCTTAATTCGCTCGATCCGGACTTTTAAGTGATGTATCACCCCCCAAACATTATATCTTTAATCCAACCTTTGGACCAGGGTGTCATCGAAAAACTGAAAATAATATACAGGAAGCAAATTCTAAGACGACTTCTGTTAGATGTGGCGTCGTTGCGATCTCGAAGGCGTAAAACCTGAAGCACTGCTGTTATATGATAGCCGATGCTTGGGATTCTTTGACCGAAAATAGTCTACGAAATGCTTGGAAGAAATTGTGGACCTTTCGTGAATAGCCGTAAGTTGAAGAAGAGAGTGTTAACTCGGGGAAAAACGATCTTGACGAATTCGTTGACTTATTTGGCAGTATTTCAGAATTCACGGACTGCGATAAAGACAATGCCGTGGATTGGTTTAACCATGATTCTTATGATCCTGGGTATCAACTTTTACAGGACGATGAAATTACTTCATCAATAAAAAATCAAGATGATGATCACGACAACGACAGCAGTAGTGACGCAAGCGCGGATGCACTGAACAAACCTTCATTTCCTTCGGAGGCATTTGCCGTTTTTGAGACGGTTCTCAAATGGTTTGAGAGACAAGTAAAATGTTGCCCAACGCAACTTCTTCTTCTCAAACGGCTGCGAGACTTAGCCGCTCAAAAACTCGTTGCAGCCGTTCGTCAATTAAAAATTTACGATTTTATAAAAAAAATAGTATAAAAAAGCATTTTACTTTTTTTAGGTGCTTTATATTTCAACGTTAATATGCATATCAAATTTTAATAGACTGCACTGTTTTTATGTAAAAAGGTGTTATTTTTGTTTGATCCTATCCCAAAGAACCCACATTTCGATTATCCCAATTAATTCGGATAATCGACGTTCTACTGTAGATTGTCTTGTCTTCCTGATATCTTTTCTCCGCTATAACAGAGAGAGGTGATAACTTATTAGAATGTCCGGTGAATATCTACTATGCGAGGCCTGTTAAGATAAGACTATTGCGAAGACTTCTCCGTTTTCTCTCTTGTAAATTATTTGCTTCGTGGAGTAAGAAACTCGTAAAAAAAAACATTCGACTTGTCAATTTCGCATTTCGCATTAATTTGAACACATAAATGAAGTACATACCATGTCTCAGAGAAATCAAGGAAGAAAATAGTTTATCTCTTTGTCTTCACTTCACTAATGTAGAGAAGTATGTAGATGATAAATTTTAAGGCTTGAAATAAGTCCAAGGCATAGATGACCATAATAAATTTCTAATCGAGGGCTGATGTCCTCTAGAAACTTATTGATTTATTAACCAATATCTATTTAGTACATTTTAAATAATACCACCCCCCCCCCCCCCCCCCCCAATGTCCCTACGCTTTTTCCAATCCTTGTGGCACTTCTGATAGCAAGTAATAATAGCCGAGACTTGGTAGCTTATTTGCCTGATTCTGAAGGTCTTTCAGTGCCTACCAAGGAGGAAAAGAACAATAAAAATTGCTTTTAGACAAAAAGTGTTTCGAAGACTCGGAGGAAAGAGCCAGATTTGTGGAAAACCAATTCATGTTATTTGCAAAACGAGAATACAAATGGAAAAAGCCACCGTGCAACAGCTTTTGAACACGTATTTGCTTGATATTGCATCATTTCATTGTTTTCCATTCACGAAGTTGAAGTCATCTCTAAAGGAAATTCACTGAAGGAGTTGAAAATTAAACTTCAACCATGTTTCGGAAATGAAGGGTTGGTTTAATAGAGGTAGTATTGCACGGGGACCTACTTAGAATGCATAATAAATAAATATATTTATTTGAGGCATTTTTTTACACTCAACGTTAATATTTAAATTAATTAGTAATATTGCAGCTAAGAAGCTAGGTTATTAGCAGCAGGGAAAATTAAAAAAAGTTTTCGAAAAATTAAGCAACAATCGATGCAGGGTTACCTAATACATAGTCCAGGTTTGACGAATTTGATGGTCCTGTTTCAGTCACATACATCAATACGAACAATCATCTGAGACTGTTAACATTTAGTCTAAGACATAGTATTTATTGATATTTTTGCAAAATCACTTTTAAGCCACTTCATATAATAACTTCATGTAATAACTGCCAAATGTATGATTACACAAGAAACTGCAGCACAGAGCTGCCAGTGTGCGTCAAATGTACAAACAATTAAAAATTGCTATATTTGTAAACAACCATACAACTGACTATAAGGCTTCGATATATAATAAAGGGTCCGCCAAATAATTTTTTTTTTTTTTGTTTTTTTATAAAAAAAACTACTGAATATTTTCTCAAATTTCTTTTTTTATTTGAAAGTACAATCCTTCCGGTTAATAATGGAAAATAATTTCATTCAAATGGCTGCCTCGGCTGGCCATGCAGTAGCCTACACGATCGGTCCAATTTTTAAGCACATTATCGATTGTGTGCAGCTGTATTTCACCAATGGCTTCACGAATATTGTCCTTTAAAGCGTCAATTGTCTCTGGCTTGTCGGCGTAACACTTATCTTTGACGGCACCCCACAAATAATAGTCCAACGGTGTCAAATCACAGCTCCGAGGTGGCCAAACGACATCAGCTCTGCGGCTGATAATGTCGCATAATCTTCAAAAACAGGGCGCAAAACATCGAGTGTAGCTTCGGCTGTGTGGCACGTAGCGCCGTCCTGTGGAAACCAAATGTTGCCAATATCCTCCTCTTCAATTTTTGTGAACAAAAATTCGTTCAACATGGCCCGATAACGATTGCCATTGACTGTAACGGCCACTCCTTGCTCATTATCGAAGAAAAATGGCCCAATTATTCCTCTGGACCAAAATCCGCACCAAACAGTGGCTCGTTTTGAGTGCACCGGCTTTTCAATGTATGCGTGCGGGTTTTCTGTGCCCCAAATGCGACAATTTTGCTTGTTTACATACCCGCCAAGATCAAAATGAGCTTCATCTGAAAAGATGATTTTTTTGGCAAAATCGGCATCTTCTGTAAGTCGATCGCAGGCCCACTTAGCGAAGCGAAAACGCATTGGATGGTCAGTTGGCTTCAACTCCTGAACCAATTGGACTTTGTATGGCGTCATACCAAGGTCTTTATGCAAAATTCGTCTCAATGATGTCTCCGAAATGTTCAATTGTTGAGAACGACGGTGAATTGATGTTGATGGCGCTTCACGCACATTTTCTGCCGCAGCAGCAATATTCTCGGGTGTACGCACTGTTTTTGGCTTTTCACGCTTTGGTTTATCGATGAGGATGCCAGTTTCTTTCACTTTTTTCACAAGATAACGAACATACGGAGCTGACGGTGCTTCTCTTCTTTGAAAATCCGTACGCAATTTTCGCACACATTCTGCAACATTACCATGATTTTCAAAGTAATGTCGCAATATTTCCCAGCGTTGTTCAAGCGTATACACAACCATATTCGTTCAGCGGAAGGATAAAACTAATTATCTGTCAAATCAGACATGAGCTAAGTGTTACCATTCACGAAATAAACACTACTTGAAAAAAAAAACGTTAGATGGCGGACCCTTTACATAAGGCCTAAAAACTAAAAACATTCACACCTCTGATAAATAAACTGAAATAAAATATCCCAGGACCCTTATTTAATAACAACTTACAAATGCTGAAACATTTTATTCAAACAAGTTATTCTCCCCTCACCAAACCATTCTAAATGTTCCTATAATTTCAGCGGCACCTTACCAACACAAGCCTTAATTGACCTTACCGAACTAAAATTAGTAAAACCTGAAACTCCAACTGCCTACAACCGAATTGAACTAAAGAGGCATTGAAATAATTGCAGACACTTTACAGAAAAGAATTACATTCTGATACCTGAATATATTGTAGCATATAAGTTAACATAGAAAACATTGGACGCAAGCAGGCCGTACGTGACACAATTCGCTGACGCTACGTCTGTAAGATAAGCATGCCATACAGTCATCCATACACCAACTCCAGCGAGGAATGCGACGGTCACCCGAGTACCCACGCCAGCGAGGAATGCGACGGTCACCCGAGTACCCACGCCCACACATCCATCCACCAGATCATCCCATCCACTGCACCTGCAGCTGCACTCACCGAATAGTATTTAAGGTAGAATAAGAAACAATGTTAAGTCAGTTCTAAACGTAGTGCTAAGGGGTTATGCTGCCCATTTTGGAAAAGTAAATAAAGATTTTTTTTAATAAAATAAAATAAGAAGTGTTTAATTGGCGCCCGAGCAGGGACCAGCGATAGTGACGCGTACAAGTGATTTGATTTAAAGGGTTATCCCTGACACGGGTCAAAACTTAAAAATCTTTGACATCCGTGAGGCCGCAGGTCCTCAAGTAGCACAGGCCGCGTCCGCGACGAGTTTAATTGTTATAGTGCGTGACGTAAGGGAAATTAGCCCTAAGAAAAATCAGTGCGCGTGTTCGTTGGTCCCGACCCCCCGAACAAAAAGAAACATTAAGCAAAAACTAAACAATAGAATAAAAAAAAATAATAAAAAAAAAACACCCAGTGATTGTAAGTGTGGGGAAAAGGAGCACTAAGTAGCCGAACAACGGAGGAACAGGAGACTCGTACGTGTCAGCGGCCCCACCAGACACAGCAACGGGATGAAGATTTTTATCCTGTTCCTGCAATTGAGTGCTGGATACGCAAAAACCGACATAATAGATTACTCCAATTCCCAGTTGGTTGCCATACAGACAGGAGCAGCGAAACTACAGATTGGGACGCTCAAACTCATTCATGTAATTGACCTGGAAGAACCCAAACGACTGGTAGACGGCATGGAAGAGGACATCGAAAAAAACCTTTCCAATCATCCCTTACACCCCTACCTGCTGTACGAAATCTCCCAAATCCGAAACTATCTAAGGAGGTTGGCACCCAAGTCCCTACATAAACGTTCACTAAATTTTATAGGCACCGCATGGAAGTGGATTGCAGGCAATCCCGACCATGCGGATTTCCAAATTATATCTGCTAAAATCAATAATGTGCTAAGAAATAATAATAACCAAGTAGTATTTAACCGGCTCACTTTGGATAAAATAGCGAAACTAACTAACACGACGAATGAAATAATCAATATTGTAAAGGAAAGCCATAATATCAAAAACGAAATTGTAAACAAGATCAAATATAAGCTAAGTATAATTAAGGAGGATCTAACGCATGTAATCTATGCCTTACATTTGTCAAAGGCAGGAATTGTTAATCCATTAATTTTAAGTAATGAGGAAGTAAACTTTGTGAAAGAAGTGTTGGAAAAAGAAAATATAAAACTCATTAATATTGAACAAGCAGCAGACTTTGCGGAAACCAAAATCGCTTCAAATGGTTCCACAATAATATATATTGTAAACATCCCGAAAACTAGCGACGAGGTATGTAAGCTATTCATTGTTAAACCAATAAAGAAAGCCAATTTCATACTTAAGATAGCTTATAAGAATATTCTTTATTGTAAAGATAAGTTCTATGCAATAATTAATGAATGTAAATCCAGCAATAATTTAGCCATATGTAATAACAATAATCTCATAGATATAACGAGTGCAGGGTGCATCCCAAATCTACTTCAAGGCCGACCCAGCAATTGCAGCAAAACCAGTAACCAGCATGTCATGGACGTGGAAGAAATAATCCCCGGAACCCTACTACTAAATGGATACGACGGCGTTATTAAAATTGACAGTGACCCGCTCCAGCTGAATGGTACCTTTATCATCCGATACCAGAATGCAACCATAACTGTAAAGGAGAGAACATTCGCATCCTACCAAGTTATAAAATCACGTCTTCTGCCCCCAATTGTTCAACCAGAGTCATCAAACTCAAAGGTCGAGAGGGTACTCTCCCTGGAAATGGTCAACGACCTGAGTGTTAAGAATACCGAGATCGTCGAACTGCTCCAAGAGAGAAGCAAGTGGGGAACCGCTATAAACCTTACCCTTGTGTTATTTGTCATAATATTCGGAACGCTCATAGCCCTCAAGATGAGAAAGATGCGGCGGCCAGGTGAATCACAGAAAAACACCGAAGCAGAGGAGATACCAGCGGAGGTAGCGCCACATAACTCACAATCTACCATCCCGGTTAGTCAACCTCAGACATCACCGTCCAAGATGTGTCAAATCAGCAGAATACCTCTCTTTTAATTCTACCAAGCAAACGGGGGCGTTTGCATTTAAGAGGGGAAGAGTTAACATAGAAAACATTGGACGCAAGCAGGCCGTACGTGACACAATTCGCTGACGCTACGTCTGTAAGATAAGCATGCCATACAGTCATCCATACACCAACTCCAGCGAGGAATGCGACGGTCACCCGAGTACCCACGCCAGCGAGGAATGCGACGGTCACCCGAGTACCCACGCCCACACATCCATCCACCAGATCATCCCATCCACTGCACCTGCAGCTGCACTCACCGAATAGTATTTAAGGTAGAATAAGAAACAATGTTAAGTCAGTTCTAAACGTAGTGCTAAGGGGTTATGCTGCCCATTTTGGAAAAGTAAATAAAGATTTTTTTTAATAAAATAAAATAAGAAGTGTTTAATTTATATCATGAAAATCATCTGTACGATTTGTTATCCAACGCATGTTTCGTCTCGGCTTGTGTGACAAACTTCTTTAATGGGGTTTCATAGAAAGTTGCACCAGCGATTTCCAAGGGGTACGTGCATCGTCTAAGTATTGAGATACATTGAGGTCAGTTCAGTTGATTTTATTCAGTTAATAAAAGGTTCCGTATACACAGAAAGATCTGCGAAGCTTATAAGGCTTTTCTGCAGAAGGTTGCCTATATTAATTAATTACATTTTGTGTGATGCCTTTAACTAAAAATTAACTATTTACAATTTCAGAAATCTTCTTAAAATTTCAGAATTTTTTTAAAAAAGTTAACATATTTATATTTGACTTGAATTGCAAAGAAGCTATTAGGCTGAGGAAGTTAAGCTTTTGGGTATATGAGGCAAACAGTTCGGTGAAAAAACAAACACAGTACATAGGAGCCGGCAACACCCACATTCGACGGGTGAAAATCCAATCCGCCCAAATCTGAGGTGTAAAATCCTTCAACGTCCCAAAGGAAGCAAACGTTTCTGGTCGTTTGTATAAAACATAAAAAACTAAACTGTGTCGTCTATAAGAACGCTCATGCACAATGACCAGTAGGTTGGCTTTGTCTTTCGAGATTGATGACTCTCTTCTTCAATGGATGTTAACTGCTCTTCAAAGCGTTCAATTCAAGTTGTTTTGGACGGATTTAAGTCTGACATCCATTTCTTAAATGCTGGTGTTCCCCAGGGCTCCGCTTTGTCTCCGACACTCTTTATCATTTTTATAAATGATCTCTTGTCTGTCATTTTGAATCCAATCCACTCCTTTGCCGAAGACAGTTCCCTTAGCTTCTCATATTCGTTCACTACTTTACGACCCTACTCTTTCGGCTATAAACAGTGAGCGGCAGTGTATGTTAAGCTCAATAAATTCCGACATTTAGAGCATCGTTGCATGGGGTAAAAAGAATAGAGTAGAATTTAATGTTTCCAAAACATAGTGCTATCTCCTGTCGTTAAAGCGTATTACTAACCCACAGCCATTATCCATGAATGGCACTTGCATCTCAGACACCGGAAAGCTCTCCATACTCTGTATGTGTGTTGCTAACAATTTTAATTTGAACGACCACATATTCACCAAAAATGCTGCGAAATGCCTAGGCTTCTTATACAGATGCAAGAAATATTTCTCATCACTTCAGATCTGGCTACAATCTCTAAGGCGATCATTCGCTATAAATTAGAGTTTAACGTTCATGTCTGGTCCGTTGCACCCAAGACCTCATTAAACCTACTACACAGAATACAAAATCGCGCGATAAAACTGATAGGTGACTCCAGCATTATTAAAACATTAAAATTGCTGGAACATCACAGGAATGTTTCCTGCCTTTTCCTGTTTTATCGTTACTTCAACAAAAAATGCTTTGATGAAATAACCGTTTGCATTCCGCCTCTTCAACATTTCTCCCGTAACTCACGTCTCTCTAGGAATGCTCACCAGTATTTGGTCCCTCAGTACAACGTACAAGCATTTAAGACCAATATCCATCGGCATCTCCTCTATCCCTCTTCTATTTACCTTCTGCCCACTCTGTGTCGCCAACATAATAAGGCGCGCATATTATAAAAAAAAACTGCTAGTGGAAGTTTAACAAATAATTTGTTATTAGTTTCTTACTCAGATTATCACAAGATATATTGAATATTTCTCTGGGTACTTGAGTAAGGATCTACGGACTAATAACAGAGAATTGTTGTCTGCCAAATGAATTGTTAAACCTTGATGTTTGTAAGAAGCCTTACGCTCTTCTTCTTGTATTAAAGTGATGTTTTATAGCTCGCTTGCAGAGCTGTTTGTTGTAATATTCGTCAGGAATACCCAGCTCGAATAATGTTTTATATTTAACAGTCCAAGTTGATTGTAAGTTGTATGCTAGTCCGCATTGGACCCCGTTTTTGGCATTTGCTAAAATGTTTACGATGCGACTTTGAATTTTTTGTAGTTCTTGCACGTAAGCCGGTGTGGTGTCGCCCCAAACCAGTATTTCATACCTAAATATTGATTCAACTATTGAGAAATACACTTGTTTCAGTTACAGAACCTCTTCCAAGGGAACTGGCTGGAATGAGGGTGGAAATATAACAGATACTGGCAAACTAGTGGACAGATCTGACAAAATATTACTCTAGGAGTTAGCTTTTGACCTAATCCCCGTGCGTACAATTTAAATCACGTCCCAATGAATTTTCCTAGCTCATACTTAAGCATTTTTTCATAATATTTTTAAATGCCTCTCCTCGTTAGGAGAATAATCTTCTGAAATTTTCCTTTGAAAATAGGTTCATGACTCACCTCATGTTCAGACTGGATGCGCAAGCTAATCGGATGAGAGCAGGCGTCTGTATTGGAGCAAACGGCTCGCTATACATATAAATGCTTCACTGGTTAGTTTGTGGACCCGAATTCCGAACCATATGAGCCTCCAACGTAACCGGGAGTTTTTTGTCGAGCCGATGAGCCACAATGTAAAACGAAATCATCAATGAAATGGTAAATAGAGGATTAAACGGCAAAGATATTTGGCTTTTAAATTCAAATTCGAATGGGTACCTGAAACGTGCGAACCCTCTCTCAGACCTTCAGGTTGAGTCAAGTCTGCTCCGAGGTGCAACGATGCCACCTACAGATCCTAGGTCTCTCCGAAACGAGATGGAAAGGACAAAGCGAGTTCCAGACGCAAACGGGAGATTGCCTCATTTTTAGTGTTGACAACACTCAGCACAAGAACGGAGTAGGTATTCTACTATTCCCAGCTGCGAAAGGATTGTTCTTGGAGTGCAAACGACTGATGTTTCGCAACATCATGATCATACAGCTCTACGCTCCCACCGAACAAGATGAACACAAGGACACTTCTTACGGCCAACTGGAAGCATGCCTCACGTCCTCCCTAAGAGCGATGTGAAAATTGTTATGGACGTCTTCAACGCCATAGTAATAACAGCAAGTCTGCTACTGGTCGACACAGCCTTCACGCAGAAAGCAATGGCAATGGAAATCGCCTTCTCGACCGTTGCTCCGCTCACCATCTCTGTTTTAGTGGCACCAAGTTCCCCCCCAAAGACATCCATAAATACACCTGGAAGTCTCCAGATGGTATTACTCGCAACCAGATCGATCCTTTGTTGATCAGCAGAAGATTCCTTGGCTCGTGAAAATCGTTCGCGAGGCCGACAAATGTATATAACAACCATACATTTTTTGTGGGTATTATGAGATTTCGTCCGACATTCGACTTTCGACAATGCAAACTTAAGCATTGGATCAGGGACGCTACTTGGAGACAGATCGAAGCCAGAAGGAAACTCAAAGGCGGAAGATCCAAGCTGCATATAACGAGGCGCATATAACGGTCAGGCGCATGGCGCGAGAGGACAAACGGAACTTCTTCAAGGACGTAACAAGCGAAGCAGTGGTTGCAGCTCACTGTTACAACATGCTACCACGAGGAAGCTCTGTGGAGGTGGTATAACTACGCTCATACCAGATCAGCAACAACTTGATTCTGGAGGGAATTCTTATATCCCATTCTCCCCTTCTGTGCGCATAGTTCCACGAAGAATAATCCAGACGATGCCTCCAATAGTTTTTGAAATCGAAGCTGCGATTCGCAGTCTGAGTATCGGTAAAGCCTATTTAGAGAAGCTGCTTCACAAATGGCTCTGATCCTGCATCCCATCATCGCATAGGCTGGGTTTACTCGTCGTATCCTCGAGAGTTAGAAGGAGGGCATCATCGTCATCATTCCGAAGAAAGGCAACCTAAGTGAGAGCAAAAACTAGAGAGGTACAACTCTTCTTAACACCATTCAGAAACTGCTCGCCACCCTGATTGTCAAGGATCGCACCAGTCATCGAGGAACACGTTCGACGCGAGTAGGCCGGATTTAGATGTTATCGTTCCTGTGTACGTACAAATTGTACAAATTCAATGGGAATAATTATAGAACAATCTGTTGAGTGGAACAGACCGATCTTCCTCCTGCTGGTCGATTATGAGAGAGACTTCGACATGATCCGCAGAGATGCTATTAGGAACGGTTTGGTGGACAAACACTATCATCGACCTCGTATCCAAACTGTAACGAGGAGCTCCATGCACGGTGCGCTTCAAGGGCAAAGAGAGCACAGCCTTCATCAATACCAAAGGCGTAAGACAAGGGTGCGTTATATCTTCCTTGTTTTTCATCGTTGCCTTGACTTTGTCCTCATGCGTACCAACGCGGAAGCTTCCAATGGAATCCAGTGGTCTCTGACCGAGGAACTCCATAACTTATACTACACGGAGGGTATCTGTTTCATGTCTAACTCGTTTACTGGCATGCGCGCATCAACAAGACGCTCTCGACCTACTATGCATTGAGGAATATATGGAGACCCAACCTACTTTTTTCCTCTCTAAAACTCCGGATCTTCTACTCCAATGTCAAATCTGTCCTCCTCTATGGCTGTGGTATTTACAGGTATTTGCTAACAAAGGCCTGAAGAAGACCCTGAAGATCTTTTGGCCGGAGTGGATCACGAGCGAGGACCTGCTACAGATAGCTTCCCAGCTACCGGTGGCGATGGAGATCCTACAAAGGAAATGGAGTTCGATTGGGCATACTTTGCGTAAACCGGTCGCCCTCGCACGATATGGAAGATATCCGTGAAGAAAAAGCATCGATGAGCTGGCAGAACCTGGCCCGCAGTGAGAAGACTAGCTCAAGATACGTTCACGTGGAGAAATTTCGTACAATCCTTGCTCCCGCTGTGTGCTCCCTAAGAGCGGTTTTTCATATTGTATTACGAGTATATTGCCTACATTGTGTACATGTGAACCATATAGATAAATAATAAACTCGCAAATAAAGTTTTAACGTGATGGATATTTAGCTCCTGATGTTAATTTTCTTATTATTTGAAGTTGAATATCACAACAATAATTGTGAGCTAGTAACTAGACAAGTTCCCTGCAGCCAAACAAGAAAGAAATTATACGGGGCCATATCGCGCTTGATCAATACTTTTACTGCAATTCACTGCAATTTATTTATTCCGTTTCTAATCAAAGGAAACCCTGGGCATAACCTTTTCATTTTCAAGGCGCCAGTTCAAAGACTGTTCATTTGTTTGCTTGTCAGCATTTATGATGAGTTCATAGAAGATTGTATCCAGCGATATGCCTACGATGCTCTTTTTAAAGCCAAGTATCCTAATTTCCGTAGCTCTCATGTCCTTTACAATCCTCCCTCTCCAACATCTCCACCCCACTTTCCGTGTTGTTTCTACATCTTGCCTTCACAACGTATTGAATCCTATATACTCGCCATTAATAGAATTGACCCAGTAATTGATTTAAGAGACCACCTGGACGAAATCCTCCTCTTCGACGACTTCTTCCTCATGTTAAATGGGCTCAATCTGACGATCAATTGTTTTATATTGCACCAATCCCATTACTGCCAAAAAATATCTCTTTTTGGATCGCCTTACAGATTCAAACTTTAGCCAAGTTAGTGACGTTATAAACTAGACCCCATATTCACAACTGATCCCTTCATCTCTACTGTCTCACTTTGTCTCTTTTCCCTTTCAACTATCAATAACTTCCACCCCTTTTTGTTTTTTTCCTTTTTTTACGATTCTTCATTACAGAACACTCCTCCTACAGTTCTGCCTTCTCACGATTCCCACAAAGGAAAATTTCACCAAATTCAATTTTGATAACCTTCAAATGATATTATATCCATATTTTACAGGGATATATTTAACCCTTTCTCTCTTTACGTACCCTTTTCCCAACGCAAAACGTTGCCCACCTCCCCATCCTGGTATAATCGTAGACTCCGTTCCCTAAGAAACAAAGAAATAAGCTGTGGACAATCTTTCTTCGTACTCAACCCATTTTACCGCCCTTCACCACTCCCTCTGTTAACGCTATTTAGCTGAAACGCAAGCCAATCTTATAAGTGATCTAAGTTCTTCTTTAAGTTTGTTAACTACAAAAGAAAATCTGATGGCTACTCTACCTCATTCTCCTTCAATGATCAAACCTCGAATGACGCCAACCTTATTGCAAATTTGTTTTGCCACCCTTTTCAAACAATCTTTCACCGTCAACTCCTTTGTTCCGGACTTCGCTTACTTCCACTATTTACCAGATTTCACCTTTGGGCCATTTCTTCCCCGTACAGTCGATCCCTCTATCATCGAAAGCAAATTAAATTAACTTAATGAGGAATTCACTATTGGACCTGACGGTCTTCTGCCATATTTCTAAAAAAACTGTTCCGCAACATACATACTTTCTCCCTCTATCAAAAATGCTCAGTTCATCCTTATCTTTAGGTGGATTCCTCCAGTTATGGAAAACCCTTTTTATTACCCCTATATACATAAAAGATCCGAAGAACGATATTAACAATTATCGTCCCACTGCCAAACTGTCACACATACCTCAAACTCTTCGAAAGAGTCTTGTACGAAATTATAGGTTTTCGCTGCAAGTCCTCAAATGCAGACCTACAACCACAAACTTTGTTAAATTTGTGTACTTTACCTTCTCGGCCTCAGAAAATGGCAAAGAAGCCGACGTTATTTAAACCCATTTCAGTAAAGCTTTTGATAAAACTTCCCATAGATTAATACTCTTCAAATTGTCCTCCCTCGGCTTCGACCCCATTTCTTTGAAGTGGATATCCTCTCACCTGGAAAATCCTTATTACAATGTTCGCTTCAGATTTGCCTTTTCTAACCCTTCCTTAGCTTCCTCCGGCGTCCCCCAAGACAGCCACTAAGGTCCACTTCTTTTCATTTTTACCACAAACGAAATCGAAATTGTGATTAAACATCCCCACATCTCACTACTATATATGCCGACGACACCAAGTTTTTCAAAACCATTTCCTTCAGATATGACATTTCCGTTATTCAATGAGATCTCAATAGTTTATACATCTGATGTTCCAAGAATTGCTTTGAGCCTAACATTCTCAAATCTCCCCCTCGTCTCCACTTCCTCAATAATCAGTCCATCTACACCGTTCAGACTATCCGCGATCTTGGCATATTATATGACCAGGAGCAACATTTTCGCGCAGATATCGACGAGATAAGCCTTAACGCTAATGCAGCACTCGGTTTCGTTAAGCGATGGTCTAAAGAATTATCCAACTCCTACATTACCCGATCTCTCTACATAACTTTTGTTCGGCCCCTTACCATCAAACTCACATTTCTAGAATCGAGAGCATCCAAGGCCGCTTCCTACGTTTTGCTCTTCGAGGAAACTACCGTTTCCGGCGTTCGTTGAATGCATCACTGAGTAGCATATACAAGACTCACATAAGCAGCTGATATCAATAAACTCAGTCGCACTCTGTGCGGCAATTCGTTTTGAGGTTCTACCATATAAAGAAATTAATTTGAACGATAAATTTTACTACATCCTTCAATGATAAGTACTGGGTGATTTAAATTTGCTGCTGCGTTTGAGACGACCATTTCGAGAAACCACTTAGGAGTTTCAGTGGCATATGCTGACGAACAAAGGTCCTTGCTAACAACACTTGCCAGGCCATTTACCTAATACCTATGTATAAGCTATTCTGAAAAAAAAAAAAACAAGATTACTCATCCTGCATATGTGGATACGCAATGCAAGATTTTAAAAGTTCGTGCCACTTTTGTCAATCGACTTCTCTTACTGTACAAGGTTGCATTCAAGCCATATATAATATAGGTTCCAAATGAAACCTAATGTTGCACTAAGCTCTTGATGACAAAGACCAAATAAGTCCTTACTGCTCATTAGAACAAAGACGATAAAATATGGATGGCAATCCATTTTATGCGGCTCGTAGCAATTACTCGAATGAGATTTCATAATTTTCAGTTCCTATAAATTCATACTCCAACCCAATGATATTTAATTACTATCTAAAAAATGTCTTCCTGCACCAGCATACAGTCATTAGAGCTTTGATAATTGAGCCATCACCTTAATTTTAGAGTTTCTTTCCACAAAATTCCTGTCTCGAAGCACCCAACTCATGCATCGTTTCATATGCAAACTTTTAACTTTAAATAAAGTACTTCCACACAGCTGGAAACAAAAAGCCACAAGCGAGAATCGTTTAAAAAGATTTCCATCCACCCCGTTCCTAAGTCCCTGACGAAATATTACGAGCATGACAATTCCGACATATGCACACCCCCAACCGGCCACGCCATGTACAATCCCACTGTGCTTTAAAACGGAAGTACAACTATACCAGACTAGGCCATTATCTGCAGACGATTATATTCGTCTACAGACATGTCCACTTAAATTTATTCCATACAAAAATACACACTTCCTGCCATCGTGTGCGGGAGAGAAAGGAGCAGTTGGGAGTATCATACACTGCAGTGGCAGCAGAAACAAGGACTGCACTAGCAGGAGCACAAGTTGAACATTATTTATGGGCAAAAAGTTCAACTCCTACTAAGTGATATACACCGCAAGCTTAGCATTGAAAATTGAGCCAAAGAGTTGGGAATTCCCAGCCAAAAAAAAAGAAAGCAGAAGAAGAAATCTAGGATAAAGAGGATAATAAAGGAAACAGTAGACGGTGAGGGGATAAGTCACCAAGAGAATACCACTTAAAGCCGAAGTAACTTTTACATAAGCCAAAGCATAGTCCTACGCAGTGAAGCAAACAGAAATGATACAAACTGAAACAGGAAAAGAGGGAAATATCAGAAGGACGAAATAGGACTAGCGGATTCATTCGGAGCAACTTTGATTTGTGCGTAGATTTTGATGATGAATGAGTAAATTCCTCGAGAGCTGATGGGTCTTGAGACCTCGGCTAGTTTCCAAGGTTTGTAGTCCTACTTGTATACAATATGTAGTTCATCATCAATCAACCAGCTAGCCAAATGGGGAACGAAGCACACAGGAAATCCATGTAATATCTTAGCTTCTGAGCACGAAATCCTTGACAAAGCGATTACATAGACTCGTATTTTTAAGTGCAAAGCCTTATCTAAAATGATACCAACGATATCCTTTATAAACGATAATTTACTTTCACTGCCGGCTGCGAATTCAGAAGAGAAGAGAATTAAAGAAGGCTGGTAGTCTGTGCACGACTTTATCAGATCTAATTCTGGAACTAACATGCAATGAGGATAATGTCTATCTGCCCATACAAAATGCACCAGCCCGATTGCAGTCCATTTCCAGTCTACGTATTTGTCTGCCATTTCAAGCCCATTCAAGCAGGCTTTTGAGATCCTTTTTTCCTTTTTTGTTTCAGTTAACACAAATGCATACATATATACTAGTAAGTCCATAGTCCAATTCTTGTATCGTTCTGCGCTAAATTCAGAAAAGCCAATGAATGCCCACTTACCATTGTGAGTGTGCCAACGGAGGAGGGAGGCTGTCCACCATTACGTAGCGTACAATATCCCATAGCGTTCGGATGGGAAGAGTGCAATGTCATGCCAGATGAATTGTACTTTTGCGGCGGAGGCGTACTCGACGATAATAGCCCTCTTGTCGGGCTACAACTTGTATCGATAGTTGATATATGCTGTCGCCGTCTTATGTAATCGATCTGGAAATAAATAAAAAAGAAAAGACTAACATGTAAGGGACGTGAAAACAAGATTTCGTACAAGTAGTTGTATGGAAAACAGGACGGAGGACATGTGAAATGATTTAAGTGGATTAAGGCTGAAAAATGTTGGCAACGTTAACCGGTTTAAACGGGTGCCACTCGCAATCGAGGAGGCTTTTAATTGCCTTCACTTATTTGTTGATTTTTCGTAAATGAAGGAATCGATAAAGAATGAATGGTGAAGGTGTATTCTTCCATTGCCGAATGATACGAGTAGTACGATTGTCTACTATTAAAAAAGTCAAAACACGGATGTAAATGGCCCTTAAAGGCTGAATCAGAGCCCAAGCCAAACGTCAACAGTAATTTGATTGGCAGCTGATATGAACTAATAACTTTTCCTTACTTCTGTCAGGGGAAATGTTTTTGAAAGAAATCAATCCTACAGGCTTTAGTTCAGTAAACCGTAGGATATGTATAAACGCGGGGGTGGTCGTGGTGCAATGGTACTCATCATCGACTGTTGAGCGATATTCATACTTTGTGTGTGCATTTCCCATAAAACACCTTAATTGCATGGAAGCAAAAAGTTACTGTGAACTACAATCAACCCGGCAAATTTAGTCGAATCTCTCGAATATTATCCAGGACAACCACCCCCGGAGAGTAGTGAACAAACATCTTCGACACAAACCATCTGCAGCTCGTTCAGGTTGTGTGACAAACACCATAAGAGCGTACATCTTTGAACCTGCACGAACCCTATAAAAAAAATATATATATGTAAAAACGCGAACGCTTAAACAGATGACTTTGTTCAGTGGTTAGGCATTCCGCCGAATAATGTTACTAACGATCTCTTCTCCATCGCTGCCCGCGTCAACTCCAAGCTCCTCTCACATCTGTAGAGAACCCATTCTTACTCTAAAAATTATTCAAATCTAAATGTTCTAAATGTTCAATTCCTTGATTGCCAAAAATTGCTTTATGACATTTTTAACTTTATGACTTTTAACTGAAAGACAGTGAATGACCATGACAATACTGCCGACACGCCGTCGCTGTTACCCCTTACCTGTACATGGCCGAACTGCACTGATTTCAACTTTACAAGCACCTTAATAACTATTCCGAAACGGGAACTCTATCAAAAGACTGACAAGCCTGGTCCGCTTAGCTTATAAAAAGATAATTGAAGCAAGACACTCAGGGCTTACACAAAATGAAAGTGATCCTCTTACTTTTTATTATCAGAGCGTAAGAGGTATGCGCTCTAAGACTCAGACAGTCCTACAACAATCCCATGCCTTACCTTTTGAAATCTTTGCCTTAACTGAAACGAACCTAATCTTATACTGAAACGCACCTAATCTTGAACTGTTCCCATCAAACTTTAACGTTTGGGACAATCCTCTTATCCTACCTCCCTATCAAGACCAGACCGCCTAAAACTTATTAATTGAGCTCGCTGGAAGAACGAAGAAGGATATCGGACAACCTTTTCATCCATCAAGTCCTCTCAAGTACCACTGGCTGCGCGACCCTATACAACTCTATCTTTTTCAACACTAACCCTCAGAATATACGAAATCCACGTCTCTTCTATCCACCCACCTCCCGTACCTCCTATGGCTCCAATGAACCTGTCTCCCTATGCTGCGGAATGTTAATACGAGAAACTGTTTCGACTTCAACATCAGCACTCCTTGTCTAAAATTCCGTCTCAGTCACCCTCTTTCTAAGTTTCTCAGATTGTAAGTTAAATAGTATGTTGCTTGAATTATGCGCAATAAATGGGGGTATTGCCCCTACCAAAATGAATGGTCTTTCTCTCATGACCACAACGAAAATATCGCAAACAACAGAGGAATAAGGTAACTGAGTATTTTGCCTGTCCATTACACTGACAGCAAAATGCTCCGTTAACCACCAGGAGGAAGTATGCCCAAAAGAAAAAGGAACACAACACCAAAGAGTGCATTGCTTTTGACTTCCATCACCGAAAAAGAAAAAGCTGTTTGTGGAAAAAGGTGCCACAGAAGATAAATCCCAGAAGATGAAGGAAATATCCCTCCAGCCGCTGACGGAAGGCAGCAAAACCGAACCTGACTGGATCAATCAGAGGCCACGGGCAAAAGATTGAAAAAAACCAACCCGCCCCGATGCACTTGTTCTAAGAACGAAGGGTAATTTGGCATACGCAGATATGTGTATGTATGCTGCGAAAGGTCAAGGGCAATCCTGAACTCAAGGAACTTGGGGAAATTATGAACCATACTAAAAAAAAAAGGCAAGGAGACATACTTATAGAGCTTAAAAATCTACCAATTTGCACGCCACGGAATTCGAGGAAAAAATTAAAAATACCCTGGTAGAACAAGTAGAAGTGAAAGTCCTATCACATGAGACGTTGATTGAGGTGAAGAATCTCACCACGAAAGAAGACGTGTTTAATGCCTGGCAAACACCAGCGTCATGACAATTAAGTCACTTAAAAAAGCCTACAACCAAGCGCCTACCAGCGGAAGCAGAAAAACAACTCATCGAAATAGACAAAGTACGCATAGGATGGGCTATGTTCCGAATACCCGAGAAACTAAACCCAACCAAATGCTACAAATGTATGGAATTCAGGCATATAGCCAGAGCTTGCAAAATCTGAAATGATTGGTCTATACATTGCCTATGGTGCGGCAAAAGTGGCCATATATCGAAGCTATGCAATGAGGAGCCAAAGGTAAGGAGGCTATTGATACTCGTAATAACCACTTTACGAGAAGCCGTAGATGTCCATCGTACCAACGAGCATGGAGGGCGCTACTGCTGGGGTTCGTGCGGGTTCAAGAGTAATGCTCTTATGGTGTCCCACAACCTGGACGGGGTGCAGATGGTTTGTGTCGAAGATATTCGTGCACTATTTTCTGGGGGTCGTTGTCCTAGATGGAATTCGAGAGATTCAACTGAATTTGTCGCGTTGGTTGTAGTCCACAGTAACAGTTTTGTTTCAATGTCATTAAGGTGTTATATTGGAAATGCGCACACAGACTATGAATTTTGAAGTGATCTTATACTGCGAGTGTTATGCTTTCGTCAGCACTTTTTTTATCATCTCTCATTCACAACTGATGTTGTTGCACGGTTTTTCCGTTTAGGAATTGTTCTTGACTATGAACAGACTTAAACTACAGACAGTCGGTGATGATTACCGTTGCACCACGACCGCCTCTTAGATTACAGCTAAACCTAAACCACTGCGAGGCGGCCCAAGCCCTTTTAACACAAATAATCCGTGAATTAAGTATAGACGTAGCAATCTTAAGTGAAAATACTGTTTAGACAGCGGACGCAACGGGCAAAGCCGCAATGTGGGCTTGCGGTTAACGTCCCTTCCGAGAATAGAGGTAAACCCTTATACATTCTTTGTTCGGGTCAAAACTGATGGCTACTATATCTACAGCTGTTATTCTCCATCGAGTCCTATGATCGAGGAATTTGATAGCTTCCTAGCTATGTAGATTGACAATTGATGCTTGAGTTCAATGTCCGGTTTTCATAGCTGGAGATTTTAATGCATGAGCCACAAAATGGGGTTGTCTAAGGACAAGCTTGAGGCCTTAATGGTCATTGACGTAGTGTTCTTAAACAGCGGTAATGAACACACATTTACCAGGAATGGGTAGGGTCCGATAATCGATCTTACTTTTGTAAGCAACTGCGTTGCTCGGATAATACTCACAGCGACAACCAAGCTATACTGTGTGAAACGATGAACAAAGCCAGGCGACAGCAAAATAAACCAAGAAAAATATTCAACAGATTAGGGTGGAAGACAAATACGTTCGATGAAGAACAATTCGCCCTTATGATCGTTGACGGGGTATGCCAACGAGAACTCTGTGCAACTCATAGCTAGCATCACAAAGGCAGAAGTCTCTCCTATAACGAAATGCTTAAAGTGGTACCACGGGAACCAGGAACCAGAAGCAATAGAGCATATCTGGTGAAACAGATACGTATTTTATAATAAAGGGTCCGCCATCTAACGTTTTTTTTTTCAAGTAGTGCTTATTTCGTGAATGGTAACACGTAGCTCATGTCTGATTTGACAGATAATTAGTTTTATCCTTCCGCTGAACGAATATGGTTGTGTATACGCTTGAACAACGCTGGGAAATATTGCGACATTACTTTGAAAATCATGGTAATGTTGCAGAATGTGTGCGAAAATTGCGTACGGATTTTGGAAGAAGAGAAGCACCGTCAGCTCCGTATGTTCGTTATCTTGTGAAAAAAGTGAAAGAAACGGGCATCCTCATCGATAAACCAAAGCGTGAAAAGCCAAAAACAGTGCGTACACCCGAGAATATTGCTGCTGCGGCAGAAAGTGTGCGTGAAGCGCCATCAACATCAATTCACCGTCGTTCTCAACAATTGAACATTTCGGAGACATCATTGAGACGAATTTTGCATAAAGACCTTGGTATGACGCCATACAAAGTCCAATTGGTTCAGGAGTTGAAGCCAACTGACCATCCAATGCGTTTTCGCTTCGCTAAGTGGGCCTGCGATCGACTTACAGAAGATGCCGATTTTGCCAAAAAAAATCATCTTTTCAGATGAAGCTCATTTTGATCTTGGCGGGTATGTAAACAAGCAAAATTGTCGCATTTGGGGCACAGAAAACCCGCACGCATACATTGAAAAGCCGGTGCACCCAAAACGAGCCACTGTTTGGTGCGGATTTTGGTCCAGAAGCATAATTGCGCCATTTTTCTTCGAAAATGAGCAAGGAGTGGCCGTTACAGTCAATGGCGATCGTTATCGGGCCATGTTGAACGAATTTTTGTTCACAGAAATTGAAGAGGAGGATATTGGCAACATTTGGTTTCAACAGGACGGCGCTATGTACCACACAGCCGAAGCTACACTCGATGTTTTGCGCCCTGTTCTTGAAGATCGCATTATCAGCCGCAGAGCTGATGTCGTTTGGCCACCTCGGAGCTGCGATTTGACACCGTTGGACTATTATTTGTGGGGTGCCGTCAAAGATAAGTGTTACGCCGATAAGCCAGAGACAATTGACGCTTTAAAGGACAATATTCGTGAAGCCATTGGTGAAATACAGCTGCACACAATCGATAATGTGCTTAAAAATTGGACCGATCGTTTAGGCTACTGCATGGCCAGCCGAGGCAGCCATTTGAATGAAATTATTTTCCATTATTAGCCGGAAGGATTGTACTTTCAAATAAAAAAAGAAATTTGAGGAAATATTCAGTAGTTTTTTTTATAGCATTTTCAAAAAAAAAAATTATTTGGCGGACCCTTTAGTCAATCAAAATCTAGTACAGTAGGATTCTAACCCCTCTTTCTTCTTAACAGAAGCAATCATTAGATCATAAAGTGAGGTATTGAAGTGTACTGGTTTAGAATTAGATGGCAGACTCTTTGATGTCTGGAAATATTTTCTCTGCTGGACTGCTTTGCATCGACTGTAGATTCCGGAATATGCTTTTGCCTGGGATTTTGTACCATATGTTCATGGCTTTTTTGTAACAATTTTTCTTATACAGCAAAAGAAATCCATTAGGGGTTGGTTGAACTTTCCTAAGTGCTCTTATGGTTCCCAGTGAATTTATATAAGACTTTAGAAAAGTCCTTGCTGTCCTTTTATGGAATTTGAAATGTTTGTAAAATAAATACTTTATTTAAAGTATTTAAAGTAAGTCGTAAAAAACGTGTCACTCAAAATTTTCTCCATCGCTAGCTACAACTTTCGCTCATTTTTCTGGCAGTATACGAATTGTATGTTGGAAAAACTAGAAATCTTTTGAGGTGATACATGACACGAATCAGCTTCTTCGAAAGATCGGATGTGCTGCTCAACCAGACCATACGTCATCGATTGGAACAGTTGGTAGTTGGAAGGGGCGATGTTGTGAGAATATGGGATGAGATATTCCATTTCCTGGTTTCCAGGTAAATTTTAAAGACCTGAGGACCTCAGGCCCGAGTACTGCCATGGAACAAAGTCTCTTGTAGAGCGGCAGTTTTTTCCTCAATATTTATTCATCAATATCCATTTTGTCCCCTTCAAAGTAATCCTCCCTAAATATAATACATGTCGGTCAGCGCTATTTGCAATTCTCAAAGCACTTCCGATTTGCGCTTGTTGGTATATTCTAGACCTCTTCTAGTCATGTGGTCCTTCTCCCCTAAATCGTGTCTTTTCGGTTTTGCGATGACCAAAATTTGCACTGTGCCAAGAGAAACACGGTAGAACACGGTGGCTAAGGTGTGATTTCGGTATTGCTTTTGGCCAAAAGGTTACCCACAAGCAACGAAATCCCTACAAATCCGGACGTTTTCTTCGTTTTGCAAATGGCGCATAGCTTCAAGGTAATATTCCATATTGACCGCACGACTTTCGGCAAGATCTCATGAGAACCACGTCATTGTAATCGACATAAATTGACATGACTTCTTTGGAATAGAAGGATTGGGCTTTGGTTTCAACGTCATAACCATATAACTATGTTTCATCACCAGTGATAACCCTTATTAGAGAAACTTCATCCTCATTCACTTCATTCAGCAGAAAAAGCTCATGAGACGGCTCTTTTGGTCAAAATTTAGCACTTTCGGAATAAACTTAACTGACACATCATGCCCAAACTTCCTGGCAAAATGTCATGGTATGAGCCAGCCTGTGTGCTTACATCCTCAGAACTTTCTCCGATTGTTCTTCGACGATTCTCTATAGCAATTTTCTTCACTGGTTCAAATTTTTCTTCGCTAATGTGCTGGAGTGTCCGCCCTGGCCATCGTCATTAAAATCTTATCGGCCTTCTGTGAAGAACTTCTATGGCTTATACCTCTTGTAATAGTTAACATTCCAAGAATGTTGGAGCTCTTCATTTTATTCTAAGCCTCAAATTTAATACAGGTTCTTTGATAATTTTTTTTTTCACCGAAACACGTCTGATTTTTATATCACAAGTAGGTTAGCAGGCCATGGATAAAAAGTAAGTCTGCGACCTTGCGCCGATCTTCTGGAAGTTGTAGGTTGATTAGTTTTAAGCGGTTTTTATAAGGCGGTAAATTCTCGATCTGAGTCCAGGGCAAACCACGAAAGCCAAAATGAATAAGCTTATGTTCGACGGAAAGAGGGGGAAAATACTTTTCTTTTTTTGTTGGAAGCTTTTATTATCTTTGTGAACACTTAGACGCAAATACTGGTCCATTGTACTACCAGACGGACACCTTTCTTTATTATATTTTCCCCGTTGTCCGGAGAAAAAATGAGGAGGAGCTTCAGTGATGTAGATGCATCAAAGGCAGGCGTCTCACTGATGCCAAGCACGCAGAGATGTTTAGCAAAAGTGTAATGGCCCGTAATGGCTCGTAAGTCTCCTACAATAATTTTTCCTTAAAGATAAGAAGAATGTTGCGGACTTCTTGCAGACATTAGGGCATACGCGTTTAGTCACCTTGCATCCTGGATAGCTCCTCCATCTACGACTGTTTAAAGACCCAATAGATGGTGCCGGATTTGGTCCTGGGAAACTCTTCTCTTAGCTCCTTCTAGCGAGTTCATCAGAGATCTTATTTCCTGGGATCCCAGAGTGACCTGGGACACATACAAGCCTAAGTGAATTTAGTCTTCCCCTTTTGTTCAAAAAGGTCTTGAGTTCATGTACTAATTTGGAGGGTTGGACACAGCTTTGAGTGCAGCTTGGCTATCACTGCAGACACATGCTTTTTCCTTTCCACTTGTGCTTCACAACATAGTGCACGGCCATTAGAATTACGTATATATTTAATTGAAAGATAGACGCATATTTTCAGAAGTGCAGTTGAGGTTTTTCGCCCTCTAAGAAATGTCCAACGCCGAATCCCCACCCAGTCCTGGAGCCATTTGCAAAAATGCGAAGACAGTCCATTCCAGGTTCGGTGTCGGCCCAGAGCCAGTCCTGACGCCATGGAAATTCAACTGTGAAATTATAGCTTAATAGGATAGCAGGTTTCAGGTATTCGGAAGGTATATCCATTAGACAGGGATCGTAGGATATTTCTTGCCCAAATACACTGTCACTCCAATGCGAGTTGTACCAAAAACCATATCTCTTAAGGCGAGAAATAGCTTTCAGTGCGCGCCGTCTGATATATGTATATGTCATCATAGCATGTAGAGCAGCTCCCGGTGTGCTGGGGAAAGCCCCCGTGCAGCTGAGACAGACCGCTCTTTAGAGTTTGGTGAAAGGGGCCACGACGTGTTTGCGTGATAGCCTGTGCGCCCAGACAACCGATGCATATGAGACTATCGCTGTTATCGTTGCCGTATAAATCCAGAGGAGATTTTTCGGCAATAAACACATGTAGTGCTAAAAGCAACTTTGCATTGCCAAAAAGCTGACAGCGCTTAGGGGGTTTTTGACTCAAAATGATTTGACCAAAGAGGCTTGCTATCTAAGATGACTCCCAGGTATTTAGCTTCCTTGGATATCGGGATGGGAATGCCTTTGAGCACCATCTGAGTAATGCCAATATTTTTCCTCCTTCTTGTGAAGAGAACGACAACAGACTTAAGACGATTAACCGACAGTCCATTACTCGTGCACCAGTCATCGATCGCATTTAGCGCCGCCTGTGCTTTGAGACGGAGAGTCGCTAAACAGGAGCCGACAGAGAGAAGGGCAACATCATTCGCATAGGCCTGGGCATAGATTGCAAAGGCATTGAGAACATTGAGCAGAGAGTCGAATACCATGCACCATAACAGCGAAAACTGGACATTACTTGGCGGACAGCCTCTGTTTACGCCAGACTTGACACACTGTTCAAGACCTGCATCATGCCCTGTGAACAAGCATTGCTTTGATCCACAAAATTAGTGCCTCATCTACCGTCTAGAGGCGCTACACATGCTGCCAAAGCTAGCTTTATCAAAAGCTCCCTTGTTGACGAAAATGCCCAGAATGTACTCTTTATTTCGAGTGCACATTCAATTCAATTCCTCACATTTTGAAGCCTACCTGATAACCATGTTGCATCTCCGAGAGAGGATAAATTCGAAGGACAACTTTGCGCACGTGCAACTCTACTAGTCTCCCCATGCTTTTCAGCAAGAAGGATGTTAGATTGTTTGGTCTAAAACTCTTGGCGAGTGAGTACTCTTTTTTCCCTATTTTGGCAATAAAGACCACCTTCGCCGCACGCTAAGTAATATGTATAGAGGCAAGCTTGCAGTAAAAATTCTCTTTAGAGTGGGAAGCAGCAGTCTTATAAATTTTTTCAGTATAACATGGTAGGTATATGCCATCAGTACCTACTTGAAGCCATCGAAAGATGCTACAGCAAATTCAATGGCCTCAGTAGTTGCCACGCATGATGCCATGTACTATACTTAGACTCAGTAGAGGTACCATCAGATTTTATGAGTACATCCAGCTTTGTCGATTTTCCTCACTTGAGGACATTAACCAACTTGCTTGTCGCCCTCACGAATTTGATCTCTTCGCCGAAGGACTAATAGGAATCAACCGTTACACTTATTTTGGAATGAACATCTTAATAGGGCAATATAAAAGGTTTATGGTAACCTTTGTGCTCTTTTGCTTCCTGTACAACTTTATTGTAGTGAAGTTTTCAATGATTTGGGCTCCACGACTAACCGTTTACTTAACGTTGTATATAATAATATTGCCCGTTTTGTAATATTTGACCATTTGACAATGTTTCCCTTCATTCGAAACAGCTTTGTGGTTGCATAGTCTAAGTTAAATTCCATGACTTTCAACAATTTAGAAAACGTTTGTCTTTATTTGCAAGTGTTTTTAAATGAATAAAAAAATTAATAAATGAATAAGTCTTCTTTATACATATTACATCTAAAATCAAGAAGGCGTCGCCATTTTAACATTGTTCTGGCCCATCCTCTCAGCCCCAGTATTAAATTCCAACTGTTGCATATCCACCTTGTAGTGGTAATTACGCCACCAACATAGTGAAATCTGTTAAATTCACAAAAGGTAAGAATTTAATCCGAAGTGCAATTCATGTTGTACATATTGAACTATGACTAGCTAAAGAACCATTTTCTCTTACACACTAAAATTTTCTCCCTTTCTTCGAAAATTCAACATGAAACCCAAAGCACCTGAAGTCAAAGTGCATTGAACTACCGCTGTCAAGCTACATGTAATAGATGAACGCCCTGCACTTGTCAACATGCTGTGCCACGACGCTTAAATCACGTCTTTCATCCTTACCCTGGGTCATTAATTTTCGCCCTCTTAGTACGCCATTAAGAGGAATATTTCTGCACTGCAGGCAAAAAAAAAAAAAGAAAGGAAAACGAAAAAAAAATGTCGAAAGATCCTACATGAATGTGGAACCCCCCATTACGAAACCACACCATGACATTCCCGTTTGGCTATCAGTTCAACAAGAAATTTTCCACATTCCACACATACATATGTAACGTACATGGTGATTTATCGATTCTCCATTTATTTTGCTGCCTCCATCACCTTATCTACCAAATATCCCTTGCTCCAGAGGCTACCGCATAATCACTCAGATACTTCATTATATCCCTTTTCCACTTCATTTCCTTTCACATGTGCGCACACACCTCACCGACGCCGACAACGTCCACTTCAATTATAATTAACTGCCTACGTAGAGGCTGAAGTGCCTTTAGAGACGGCCTGACATAGATCGTACAAAACAAACCATTGCTTACCTGATCATCCGAATCAATAGTTTCGGGTATAATATCCGGATTCTTTTCATCACTCTCGTTACCGTCGATTTCCTTACTTCCGGAGCTCTTATCGCTTGGTCCTGGCGACCCATCCCTAGACGTGTTCTCATTAGAGAGCGCTTTCCGTCTTCGTCTGGAACTTTTGCACGGTATCCGTAACGCTATGACTACAGCAAAGCCGGCTACCATTACCGCTAACGTTAGGCCGATTGTTAACGATAGTACCGGCGATAATAGCAGCGCCGTGTGTGGTTTTTCTGAAAGAAAAAAACAAAAATCGTTAGAAAATAGATTTCACTCCTACAGAATTACGAGTACGGTTATACTCGAATAAACGTCATGGGAATAAGGATGTCTCCCTGAACTTATATTCACGTGCGACTGAACTAACCTCTTTCCGATGTTAATTGCTTCTCGGGCATCCGTAGCATTGCTGCATTCATCGTTGTCGGATCGGATCGTCCTTTCGAATTGAACGCATACACGGACAGCAAATACACACTGCCAGGTGTCAGCGATGAGACCGAGAATTTCGGTACCGGCGAGGTTATGTTTGCCCTTATTTCCTAAAAGACAAAACAGAGAAGATATGGAAGATCAAAACAAAAACGTGAGAAGCATTCTTCATTTCCATTCGAGAACCACAAGCAAGTCCGTCAAACTTTTGTGCCAACCCACACACAACTCCTGGTACTTCCGGATTCGATGGTAAGGTGTTGGCTCTAACAACTGCCATTCCAATGCAGACAGAAAACTTCACACAAAAAACATCTCTCACTGACATAAGTCATATCTTTCCAGAATTCGGGAGGGCGACATTTGTTAGGAGACGTTTGTGGGTGAGGCATTATTCTATTAACCCATGCATATCTACATATGTATATAGGTGTACGTATCTGGATGCTACTTACGTTGGAGTGAGGATCCCTCATTTCAAGCATAAACGATTGCGGTAAACCACCATTGAAACCATCAGTGCATTTGACAGTCAGTGATACCATTGATATGTTGGTTAGTGTGCAGTTATGCACTTGGTCCGGTCGTCCTGTGACGTTGAGAAAAAAAGCGAAAAGTTAAAAGGACAGTTTTAAGGATGTTCTTAATTTTCATTGTCTCTACGATAAATTGGAAGGTTGAGAGGAAGTGCATGACATTTAAGTGGGAAGTTATCTCTAAGGTCATTTATCAGAATTTCATACTGGGATATGTGAATGAGCTTTGGGGGAAAAAGTTTGAATTCAAAGAATGATTGATTGGGGTCTTTAAATCCGCTTAGACGGAAAAGGGTCCCAACTAAGTGGGTTTTTTTTTCTGGGAATTAAAAAATAGATAGACAGAACGGTAATCTAAGTAATTTCGACTCATGGACTCTTCATGTGAATAAGAATTTATGGGATCCTTCAAATCAAATGGAAATCTTTGATTTATCCATCTTTTGCCCTTAAGGCAATTGATATACAGCACTAAACTATTTCTCGGTGATGTTAGCGCAGCGTTAATTTCGACGTCGATTTCCTAATCGTGTCGTGCCAACTGGGTAAACATTCCGGCGCTCAGCTACTCGACTCGAACAGACTGGAGCCACAGGAGACCATGCAGGGAGTGGCCGCCACTGCCGGAATGGAATGAGCGGGGCTTGGTGAACATGTGATTTCAACAGACAGTGCGATTTACCATGGCTAGCAAGATCCCCCGATTTAACCATCCCAGACTTCTTTCTTTGGGGCTACTTGAATCGGCGGGTTTTTAACAAGAAGACAGCCCTTAAGGAGAATATTCGATAGAAATGCGAGCAGTTATCATCGGAAATCTTGCGGAAAGTCATGGAACACTGGCGGCAGCCTCTAAACGGATTTTATCTTTTCCATTTAACGGAAAAAATTTTAAAGGCGCAGATAAAAATTTCCGTCACTCAAAATCATTTTTTTATTTAGTAAAAAAGTAATTAAAAAAAAATGGGAGACCTACGAAATACGAGCGATGTACTCAACTTGGGATGGATATAAGCCCTATAAAGGGTGGGCCATCTAGTGTTTTTTTTTTAAATGATACGTTATTTTGACACTGACAGCTGTTTCCTGCTCGAAATCTTGACAGAAAGTCAGAGTCATACCCCCGCGAAATGAGTAGATTCACGCTTGAACAACGTTGGGAAATATTGAAAACTTACTTCCAAATTGATTGTTGCAAAAAGAAGTTTTGGCCGAAATGAAACACCCATCGCGACTGCTGTACGCAAGTTTGTGCAAAACGTTCGTGAAACTGGTATGCTAGTGGACAACACTAGCTCTGGTTTATGCAGGATGGTGCGCCATGCCACGCAGCCCATGCCACAATCGATTTTTTGCGCACCAAATTCCCGTATCGTGTTATCAGCTGTCTTGGCGATGTCAATTAGCCGCCTCGGAGCTGCGATTTGACCCCTTTGGATTTTTTTTTTGTGGGAAACCGTGAAGGACCGATATTATGCCAACAATACGGAAACGATTCAAGAAGTTAAGGCCAATATCATCCAAGCAAACTTCAGCCCGAAACCAAGATCTTGGAAAATTGGGGTGACAGAATGCGCTACAGCGAAGCCAGCGGAGGCAGCCACACGTTGTATTTCATAATTCATGGGAATGTTTATCCTTACTAATAAAGTCATAATACATGGAAATAATTTAATTTTGTTTATTTTATTGCATTTTTAAAAAGAAACTTGTATTTGGTCCACACTTTAAAAGCATTCCCTTCGACTCTATTTTTTATACCCCATTTAATTAAGCTTTCAAGGTCGGAATTTAATGTGCTTAAAATACGCTGCCGTTCCAGTTCTACGGCCGAAGAGCAAGGATGTGAGTCTTGGAAAGAATGGGAAGAGCTAAGGAGCTGAGAGTGCTACCATCAGCGAAGTAGCAATCAGAAGATCATTTATAAAAATGAGGAAGATCGCCACCAGCATTTATTTGGTTAATATCAGACTTGAAACTACCCAAAACGACTTGAATTGAAAAGCCCAAAATATAATTTGTAATCCTGATGCCAAACTTTATCAAGTGCTTATCAGGCGCGATGATTCTGCTTTCACTGAAATTGTCCAAAGATTGATTCCACTTCTCGATGTGGTCAAATCACCAGTGGGCCTATTGCTACAGAAATCACTGTCGATCATTTTATATCTTGGACGAAGACGAAAATTTGTCCTTTAAAGAGACAGGCTTGACAAATGCTGTTTTCAGTCTACTCGGGAAGAGACCAAAAGAATACGTTTTGCCAACGTGGAAGAACAGCCCTTCAGAAGCATAGGGGGAATGAAATAAGGGCCAGTGGATTTGTGCAAATTGAGAATTTTAAGTACTGTGCGAAAGTTTATTTGTCCTTTAGTCTTCTCAGACCGCGATACATCGCTTGTGCGTGATGGGTCTTATGTAGCTAAACGAATATGTTTATCTTCTTCGTCTTAGAAGTGCTTACCGATGATGCCATTTCGGAAACGCTGGAAGATTCGGATGCGTTTGATTTAAGTAGAGACGATGAAGAAGGAGACAACAATTATGTGGCGGGGGAAAGCACGGATAGTGAGAACGAGGAACAACATGAGGATCAAGCCATAGACACAATGCTTACAACAAAGTCTCAAATTAGAGAAAATTTGGAAGCATCTGCTGGGGAAATTAAACATTTTTTTTAGATTGCATATTGCTATGGGTTGCATTCGTTTTCCAAGTTCATAATTTTTATATAGCGAAAACAATGAGTGACGACAGTTTTTCATATTGCATTCAATTCTGTTTTTCTGTTCAATTTCTGTTTCTGTTCAAAATGACGTTTCTGAAGCAGAAAAATGCAAATGTTTTCTGGAAAGTTCTGCCAACTATTGATTCAGTTAAAAATGCTCGCTTAAAATGAGAATGGAATGAGTATTGAGGATAAAAAGAAGAAAAGTGGATATATGGCGGAGTTTTGTTCTCCTGTGAATAACGTTGACATGGTACTCGTACAATGGAAAGACTCAAGTTCCGTCTTCTGGGCATCATCTGATTTTGGATGCAGTCTTATGTAACAAAGAATAAAATTTATTGTAGTAGCACGTCCAAATATGGTCCAGCAGTATAACGAATCAATGGGTGGTGTGGTCATTTGCGACTAAAAAATGGAAGCATATCGGTGCTTTTTCAAAACTCGAAAGTGGTCATTGAAAGTAGTAATATATTTTATAGATTTGGCATGCTGCAATGCTTAGATGGTATATCGAAAGGATTGCAGAGAAGTCGGAGCACTACAAAAGGATACGCATGTGTTACTAACACTGGTCAACAAAAAAAAAATTGTTTGTTTCCTATGATTTTGTTATTGTTTCTATCTCAAATTGGCGCGTATTTTTTAAATATGGCAACCATTTTTTTCTAACAGCTCTTGTTTTCGAGTTACAGCTAACTACTATTATTTACTATTTTTACTTAGATTTGCGTTTTTTTATTGGACACTGAAATATATTTTGTTGTTTTGTTTTCGATATGGCTTCGTCAAGAAGATGTTGTGTGCTTGTTCCTGATTGTGTTTCCTATATTTGTGATGAATATGTATTTGCAAAATATCGAAAACCTATATTGGACTTTGTAAAAACAGAGTATCATCAATACTTTAAAATAAAATTGTGTAATCAGCCATGGGTTCCTCATATTGTATGCCAGAAATGTGCGGTATGTCTACGGTTATTGTCCAGTGGAAAAAGAGATTCAGTAATGTTCGTAACACCCATTATTTTGCGGGAACCTCGAACCCATCATGACGATTGCAACTTCTGCGTTGTGAAAATAAACGGAATTAACTCTGGGAATCGAAATAAGTGGTCATATCCTAACTTATCTTCTGCTTAACGACCTCAATTAAAATCACGAGTGGTACAAAACAGCACATCTAAATCTTCTGAATATCCAAATCCCTGTGAACCCGAACGAAATACATCAAGTTAGGACTCTGATTCCGACTACTAATTTAGTCAAAAACCTCAACCATTTAATCAGAAAGAACTAAATGACTTATTAAGAGATATGACTTTCGCGTGGCTGCACACCTTGTCGCGGTGCGAAGGCTCAGTAATTGTCAATGACTCTTGAGATTTCACTCTCCATGATGGGACATGAATTCTCTATGACGAGACAGGAAGCTAAGCTGCAGCCATCACCTCCTCCTCCATTCCCCTCCCTTCCCCGGGGTTGGACTAAGGTGTAAACCGTACCGTGCCGAGAGTCAGCCAGGCTGGGGGCCCAGTTTAAATATCAAGGTATCCAGGATACCAGGCACCCTCCTGGATCAAATAGCCTTACCTGTATACTGCGGGGCTCTGTACAGGTCGACCACCCATTCCTGCGCGACTCGTGGGATCACACATGGAAAAAGAAAACTCGGACAAAAATAAAAAAATGCATCCTCTGAAGAGGCAAACAGCACAGGTTGCCACCGCCGAAGGCGCGATCGATACAGACAGCGTAACCGGGACTCTCCTTCAGGGACTACAAATTGGTACCGCTACCGACGATAAATCCTTGGCTTCATCACAGGTAAGCAACACCATGCAAGTGGACTCTGAAACTGAGGCCCAGCTGCTGGAAGAAAAGGTCGACCCTAAGGCCACAGGCAAACCTGAAGGAACGATCAAGGCAAAATCACCGGCCCAAAAAGCAAAGAACAGCTGTAAGAGGTCGGTGCAGGTTATCAGGAAGATGAGCGCGAGAGACCCTTCAACGCTCTCCGAGCGCGAAAAATTCCCGATTAAGAAGCACAAGAAAGAAGGTAAGCTACGAACCTGTATAGTCGCCAAGAAATACTTAAACATTTTTCTCCTAGGTACATACAGCAATGGAGACCTCACGGTGGTAACGTACGAACAACAGGACAAATCAGTTTTGCTCCTATCGTCCGCATACATATTTGCCATACGATGAGGAGGACCCACCTCCAGACGCAGTCCGAGCACTTGTGCGACACGCCAAGTCACGCGGAGTATGTCTATTGATAGGCTGCGACGCCAATAGACACCACACTCAATGGGGAAGCAGCGACATTAATAAAAGGGGTGAGTCCATTTTCGATTTCATAATCCCCACCAACCTCAACTTATGCAACAAAGGTAATACACCAACATTTCGCAACTGGGTAAGGGAAGAAGTAATTTACCTCACTTTACTAAGTGAGTCTGACTCCATCCGAGTAGAGAGTTTGAGAATGTCCACTAACTGTTCCTTTGCGGACCACAGCCGAATACCCTAACGTTAATAAAGAGAAACCGAAACCTTTCAGAAACCCTCAGAAGACAGACTGGAATCTTTTCTCAAACCTAGTTGCCAACAGGTTAGTACCGCCACAAGCCATCACTAACCCTGATCCAACTTACATTGAGAATTCAGTCGAAAATCTTGTGAGAATTCTGAAAGCGGCTTTCAACAACTCCTGTCCTTTGCAACGTGCTCGCAAGAAGACCAGCTCAGTCTGGTGGACCACAGAGCTAAAGCAACTCAGGACCAGGACCCGAACTCTATTCAATAGAGCAAAGATCTCAAAAAGAACCGAAGACTGGAATAATTACAAATACAGCTTCAACGAATACAAAAGCAAAACAAGAGCAGCAAAGTCTAAATCCTGGTGGGAGTTCTGCGAATCAATAGAGGATCTCAACGAAGCTGCAAGGCACAGAAAGATCCTTTCCAAGGACCCCTGCGTCCCGGGATTCATCCTTAATCCAGATGGTTCTTGGACAGAATCCAGTCAGGAATCCCTAGAACTGCTGACTGAAACCCACTTTTCAGGCTGTAAAACCCCTGAAACCACTCCGTCTCCTTCGAGACGACGGTTCCTACGGTTCACACAACCGAAGCAGTAATAAACAAGATTATCACAACGGATAAAGTATCATGGGCAATAAATTCGTTCAAACCTTTTAAATCTCCGGGGCCGGACGATATCTTGCCAGCGATGCTTCAAAAAACACAGACCCACCCTGTACCCCACCTCATAAGCATTTTTTCCAATTGCCTGCGCGCGGGGTACATCCCAACACAGTGGAAAGAAATAAAGGTAATTTTCATACCTGAGGCAGGTAAACCATCACATACTGCCGCAAAGGACTATAGGCCAATTAGTCTCTCGTCATTTCTATTAAAAACCTTGGAAAGACTCCTTGACCTATACATTAGAGGACTCATCAACTCACGCAACTTATGCAACACTCAACACGCCTACCTTAAAGTCGGATCAGTGGAAAGTGCTCTGCATAGTGTTGTCCATGAAATTGAGAGCTCGCTGAACCTAAAAGAGTTTACAATGGCAGCCTTCCTCGACATGTAAACACAGAGGCCATAATAACAGCTATAGAGGACATAAAAGTAGACAAATCCATTGTAATCTGGATTGAAAATATGTTGAAGAACAGAATTATCAATGCAGACATTGGAAACAGTTCTATAAGGAAAGTGACAACTAGAGGCACACCACAGGGGGGAGTTCTCTCCCCCCTACTGTGGCTTCTTACAGTTAACAAAATGTTCAAATTCTTTATGGAAAAAGACACAAAGCCAATAGCGTACGCGGATGACCTGGTTATCTTGATAAAAGATAAATTTCTATCAACTATCAGTGAATTAATGGAATCTGCGTTGAGGGAACTCTCCTCATTGGCAAGACAGAACGGTCTGAGAATAAACCCCCAGAAAACCGAGCTGGTCTTGTTCACCAGGAAAAGGAAAATTCCGATATTTGCTCCCCCAAAGTTAGAAAGCACTCCACTCAAACTCAAAGTGGAAGCCAAATATCTAGGCATAATTCTTGACTCCAAACTTTCTTGGAAAAGGATCCTGGAGGAAAGGATGAAAAAAGGATTGAATGCTTTCTATGCATGCAAAAAGACCTTCGGAAAAAGATGGGGCTTCCAACCGTAGATCATTTATTGGATGTACACAGCAATCATCAGACCCATTTTAACTTATGGGGCCCTAGTCTGGTGGACTGCTAGCAGCACGAAAAGCTATATGAACATGCTCAACAAAGTACAAAGGTCAGCCGCTGTTTGTACAACGGAAGCCATGAGAAGCACGCCGCAAGCAGGGTTGATACTTCATCTCCTCCCCCTGGATCTATTCATAAAAGGCTGCGCTGCAAAGAGCGCTTTCAGACTAAGGGATTCCTTTCTGTCGAAGCAGGCTAACTATGGACATGCGGCCATACTTAGAATAATAGACGACCTGGGAAAGAAACATGGTTTTAGTAGCCTCGCAGCTACGACCGAATATATTTCCCCCCAAAATGACTTCTCTCTCAGAATACCTATCCTTTTCCCCGACAGAGAAGAGTGGCTATCAAACGCCGTAATCAACTACCACGAGATCACCCTCTTCACCGACGGATCGAAAACGGACACAGGCACTGGGGCCGAGTTCTACTCTGATACCCTCCACAAACAGGAATCATTCAGACTCCCTGATCTGTGCAGCGTTTTTCAAGCAGAAATCCTGGCAATAGAGAAAGCAGCCAAACACCTACAGGTAACCGATAACCCACCATCGGATATCACTATCTTCGAAGACAGCCAGGCTGCACTGAAGTCAATAGAATCCTGTATAACGAGATCAAAGGCTGTCATGAAATGTCGCGACTCACTGAAGTCCATGAGACACCACAAAGTCAAACTCTGCTGGGTCCCGGGTCACAGCTCAATCGCAAGGAACGAAAGAGCAGACGAATTGGCCAGGCAAGGGTCTGAACTAGACATCAGCGAAGCGGACACGTCATTGCAACCACCGATCAGCGCATTATAGCGGATCATAAACGAAACAATCATCAAAGAAGCCAACTCGACTTGGCTTACACGAAACGACAGCTACACGACCAGATCATCGTGGCCAGAGCTCAATATCGGAAAAATAAAGAAGCTCCTGGCGCTGGGTCGTAACTCGATTGTTTTTTGTTTTCTGTGTTTTTTTTTGTCGAAATAATAAAACTGTATCTTTTAAAAAGTAAAGCTAGCAATCTCCTAGTATTTTTTTCATATAGAAATACCCAATAACAGGAAAAAAATAATGGAAACAAAACTTGTGTTGACCAGTGTAATGATGAATTTTTTTCTTAGAAATCATAAAAAAAACTGCATAGTAGTTTAGCGTCAGGTCTGAAAGGCATAGAAGATTCGATGCTTTCGAGTACAGGGGGAGACAGCGTATAATCGGGAAGCTTTAAGATGGCTATTAAATGTAATAAACTGAGATGTCATTGCAAGGGATCGTGAGGATTGAAGACAAGGCAGAAATACTTATATTCTTTATTAACTACCAAAAGTTTTTGCTACTCTTGGGACGTTGTAATACTCCCTGCGTCAATATTTGAACAAACGAGAATTTGTATTCATAATTAACTCTATGATAGCGTTCACAAAATAAAAAGCGATTTCTAACAACTCTCGCAGGAGCTTAAAATTAAATTAATATAATAGGACCATTTATCTGACAAATATGAAAAATAGACATTTAAGAGTATGAGGATCTTGGAAATCTTTCGTATTTAGCAGTATGAAACCTAACATCTAATTTCTTTTGGCAACCAAAAATTCAATGTGCAAGCTTAGTTTTGTGTCAAAAATTAATTCTAGATTTTTTTTGGAAAGAAATAATGGACAGAGGGGTTTTCTGGATTACGAATGTAAAGGGAAATGGAAAGAAGTTTCGATAAAAAGAAAGGCTTTGACATTTAGAGACATTGAGATGAAGGTCATTATTATGACACCACATGGAAAGTCATTCAAGATCCTCTTGTAAAGGATAGAGTCATGCATCGTAGAGTCCTCAAATCACCGGCAAACGTAACACACTGGGAACTTAAAAACAATTATGGAATCAAATTTAACAAATAAAAGGAAGAGCAGAGGGCCCAGGTACTCTAGAGATAACATAAGGTGGTGAGGAGAGGCTGTCATTAATGCGAATATACTAGATACGATCCGTTAAGTAGTAATGAATTCACTTAAGCAAATTGGAGTGAAATCCTAAGCTAGTCAGTTTGAAATTAATGTGCCTTGGTTAACGCGATCAAATGCGTAGGCAAATTCTGTATAAATTGTCACGTTGTAAGCCATTCTCAAGGTAATTCAATGCAGTATTAAAAAAAAATTCAGGGATTAGTAGTAATTGATCTACTTAGAGAGGTGTAAATTTGTCAGAAACTAGTTTTTCAAACAACTTAGGAATAATTAAAATTTTACAGATTCTACGATAGTTAGTGACATCATGGCTCGATCGAGGTTTATATATGGAGGTTAAAAACGAACTCTTCCAATCATCCAACCCCCAACCTGGAGGGCCAAGTAACAGACCAGGTGCAGGTAACCAACTGGAAAAATAGAGCAGACATAACTGCACTCCAAGAAGTGCAATGGGATGAATCAGGAAAAAAAAAATTAAAAACTGTAATATCTATATATGCGGATTTGTTATTCTAGGAAGACTCGGCAAAAAGTCTTAAGCTTTCGGCATGTAACTGAAAGCCTCATAACAATTTGCATCATCCTCCTGAATATAAATCTTAGATGAGTTCCGTAGGGGCAGAATAAAAAGATGATCGACTCCAGGATGACTTCTATGATCTCCTGGACCTAACGTATATACATACGTCTAATGTCCCAATTATGACACCAAAATTGTGCTTGGGGATTTTAACGCAAAACTGGGAAAAGAGGACATATTTGGTTTGATCATAGGAAAACATAGCCTACATGACACCACATCCGACGACGGACTCACGCTAATTGACTTCCAAGAACGGCGTAACCTCCTTGTAGCAAGCACACGATTCCCACATCTCAACATCCATAAAAGAACCTAACGGTCAACAGATTAGTCGACCATCAACCATCAATACCTTGTTGTAGCTAAGGTACGAATGAGGATATAAGAATACTACGGAGTCTAGCAAGACAACAAGAGTTTGACGTCGGAGGGCTACGAATGCAGGAGACCGCTTCGCCGATCGAGTTTCCCTCAACTTCTCGCAAAGTCCGATGACACCGGCAGAATCCACAGAGCACCAGTGGGAGCATTGCCAGCACGCCATCAGAGACGCTGCCTCTGATGTGCTGGGTTTCAAGCGCCGCCAGCTAGAAACCCCTGGTTTGTTGAGCAATGCAAACAAACCCATTTAGCAAAGCAATACCGCTTACAAAGCCTTGTTATATAGACGGACGAGAGCCACTCGTGAGCTCTACAAGCAGAAAAGGAGAGAGGAACACACGCTTTTAAGGAAGAAAAAAAGGGGGCACGAAAAGCGTGAGGAGATGGAGAGATGTTACCAGAGGAATGATGCCCGCAAGTTTTACGAAAAAGTAAAACGAACATGCCAGGGCTATAAAGTCAGACCGGAAGCCTGTAGGGATGAAGTCGGGCAACTAGTAGTAGAGTCACAGCCGATTTGAGAATATGGCGATGATAGATCTGATACCGCTGTCAGGCAGACCGATCCATTCGCAACGGACGAATATAGAAGAGAATTCCGTCCACCACACCTAGATGAAATTAAGCTTGTTATTTCAAAGCTTAAAACTAACAAAGCCGCAAGTGCACACGGTCTGTCTACTGAGCTATTTAAAGCGGCTGGAGATGAGTTGGTAGGGTGCATTCACCAGCTCATCTGCAAACATCTTGAGACGGGACTAGCACCACTATTTTGGGATACCCTCAAGCTTAACTAAACCCTCAAGCTTGACTAAAGTCATGCAAATTAATGAAGAGAGATTCCTTCCCATATGCTACAGCATGGAGGTGAATATGTACAAGACAAGAATGGATAAATTTAGCGACGAAATGCGAATTTGCCTTGAAGGAAACATTTTGCATCCTAATGAAGAAAACTGGTAATAGAATCTACTACACATCAAAGTACGGACGCGAGTTTCTCGGAATCAACGGAGTCTAGTAAGAATACCAAAATTTAACATCGGAAAGCTGCAATCGCAAGAGACCGCCAGGACCTTCGCCGATCAAGTCTCCCTCAAGCTCTCTTAAGACCCGATGCAATCTGCACAAACAACAGAACAGCAATAGAGACGTTGTCAGAACGCCATCAGAGACGCCTCGGTTTCAAGCCACCACCTTCGAGAAACCCCTGGTTTGATGACTAGTGCAGACAGGCCCATGTAGAGAAACAGAATACATAATTGCTTAGCTACGCAGATGACATTGACGTTATTGGACGGACAAAACGAGACGTCAATGAGGCGTTTGCAAGCATTGAAGCAGAAGCGGCTAACGTGGGCCTAAGGGTAAATGGGGACAAGACCAAATATATGCTGTCATTAAAGAACAAAGAACGCGCAACACCGTGGTTTTGGTCAGAACGTCACCTTCGGCAGCTATATTTCTGAAGTAGTCAAGGACTTCCTTGACTTGACAAGCAGCAACGACGCTAGCGCTGAAATAAAACGCAGAATAACTCTTGCCAACCGCTGCTTCTTTGGGCTTAAGAGGCAATTGAATAGTAGAGCCCTCTATCGAAAAACTAAAGTATCCCTCTCCAAAACCTTAATCATCCCGGTCCACCTCTATGGCGCTGAGGCTCGAACGTTATAAAAACGGATGAAGAGGCTCTTGGGCGTTTTGATAGGAAAATTCTGCGTGCAATGTTTGGTCCCGTTTGTGTAAACGGAGAGTGGAGGAGAAGATTCAACCAAGACCTGTACGGGCTGTACAGCGACATCGGCCTAGTAAGAAATCTAGCACTATGCAACATTAAACAACGCTAGAGGTTTCCCGCATCATCGCAATATGTCTCATCCGTCAAGAAATGCGGCTCAACTTTGGTCGCATTGTCGCAGAAAGTTTTTAGATATGCAGATACGCTACACATAAGTATTTGAAAAAAAAAAAATAGAAGATAGGATCAGCTCGCCTGGAGCCAAGCTACAATTAGTTCTTCTACCTTGAATTTTGCAAACTTTTACTGTCCAGACGGAAAGACAGGTGATTCTTGCGTAGATCTTCCCAACCCCAGCTTTGCAAGGTAGAAGACTAAAACGTACACGCATTTTTGTTTCATGTTTATAATCCGTCCCATACATTTTGTCATGCACAGCCACATGCAATAAACCGCTTTGAGGGATTTCCGGTTCTCAACAAGCATACATCGCGACACGTCTCAATTACTCTCTTATTCACGAATTTTCAAAACGCGTATTTTAAATTAATGAACAAAAGAATTAACTCCTAAAAATAGCCAACAATAACACTGGTGGTTGGTGAATTGGGTTTAGTCGTCATTACGGTTCATGTATTTGATGGGATATATATTAATACGAGATATATTATAATACATGTTTATAATTCATTTCGCGCAAGTTTGCAGATGTATGATATATGCGTACAGGCGGATAGATAGGAAAATCTTTCCATGAGTCTTCCCTTTGCAAGGTGGAAAACTAAATAGACCCTTTTTAATTCAATATATAGAGAATAATTTGTCATTCATCATTATTAAGCCATGCCATAAAGACTAAGAATGAATATTGCAAACCAAACTTTTTTTATAAAATAAAGTCTAATTAATGGGAAAGATATGTAGCAGTCCTTAAAAACGAGGTCCATTCGAAAGCCCTAATATCATTAAGTTTTTTTGTTTTTTTCTAAAACTTAACTGGACAAGTACGAGGCAAAAATGCTTAGGGAAAATACAAAATAAAAGATTAAGATCTGAATACGTTACCTGCTGCGATTATATGAAACACACACGGCACTCTCTGACGTCCAATTTTATTCGTTGCCACACACAACAAGGTACCATAATCAAGCTCAGTGATTGGTGTGTAAGTCACTATTGATGTAGTTCCTGTGAAGGATAAAATACACACAAGCAAAGCTTCGTAAGTAATAAGGTAAAGTACATGCCTTCAAAGGTTATCATTTTTGAAGAACATATAATATATATAAAAAAAGGTACAAAATATAAAAAGAAAATACAATCTGATAACGCGGTGCTCGGTCTCTACAGATTTTACAGATTTTAATTAAGATCCATGTCGGATTACACGTGAAATATTCTGCGAATGAATGATGCAACAGGGAATGGTCGAGTGTTACCAAGGAACTGAAATATTCCTGGTTGAAAGAATATATGTATATGGTAAAGATTTAAGAGCGAAGCCTTCTGCGTTGAGTGGAGTCGTTAACGGCTATCGCTATGAATAAGATACTTTGGGGCAATCGGCCAAGGCTGCACAATCGAAAGATTGCCGTAAATTGGAGCACATAACAACCATAATTGTAGCGAAATAATCAAGCACAATCAAGTGCGAGCGTAAACACAAGGTTCAAACGCTGAGTGGTGGTATTCGCCAGTTGCTTTATTTATTTCAAGTCATAAAATGAGGATTATGACCTTAATACCGGTATGATTGTGTGAGCTTTTGTGCTTGCTCTTTATAAGCACTTTAAGCGAAAAAGATGCTTTTAATGAAATTAAATATCCATTGGTTATGTAGTATATAGTGGAAATGTTTTTTTATGCTGCTCGAACTAGAAACAGGATTGTCCTTATAGGATTAATTGAAAACAGGAAAAACGAAAGTTAATTCGAAAACCAATAAATACACTATCGTTGCTGGGGAAAAGTAGACTTTGATGTCAGCACGCTGTCCCATTTAGGATATTTCCGCTTACTCTATCGTCCGCCCATTCCTTCTTTCAACAGCTAAAACATCAGCACAGATGTATTGGCAGGGGGGTGGGGAAACAAAAAAAAAAAAAAGAATGGAAAAAGCATCTGAAATAGTTTTCACTCACCTGATCTGGTTATGTGATTGGTGGCAACATCGATGCTTTCAGCTGAATTATTGAACGTCCAATTGAATTCGACATCAGGTGGATTTGCATCGACAGTGCATTTAATTTTCGCATCCTCCTGCTTCGCCACTCCGTAGATCCGTGGCTGATTTGGCATGCATGTTGGCGCATCTGTTCGTAGTGGTCCATCACCAAACAGCATTTTTGCAATTCAAAATGTGTACGTTCATTCGTTCCATGCACGTAATTCAAAGCGGATATCCGACAGATTTGTCCCAGAATTGATTTCGTACGTGAGGGTATATCAAACCCACCAAAACAAAAATGTAAAAAGTAAGAAAACAAACACAAAATGCATTTAAATTGATCCGCATTACACGAAATGCAATAGACTTACACAGGATATTGAGCATAAATGGCGGACTGATACCATCGCCTTCCGCGTTAAATCCAACACACGAGTAATTGCCGGCCGTTGACCTCGAAACACCTTGTAGCACCAACGAGTGATTACTTATAATTACGCCTTGTGATATATTATGTGGCAAAGGACGATTCTGTTGGCCCACATTAACATCATCCCATATCCGGATGTCGGGCACAGACGACGCCAGATAAAAGACGTACGCGAAGCAGCAGGAAGATGGAAAAAAGCGAAAAGAGAAATAAATAAATAAATAAGAGAAAGAAAAGATAATAGTTCTGCAAAATTAATATTTTTAATTAAATTTCTCATTGAAATTTTAATTGCGCTCCTTTCAGCGTTATCCTTTATGTTTTCTTCTTGTTTTTCCCTTCTTTCTTTGCCCTTTCTTTTAATCTTGTTTTTAGGTGGGGCGAAACATAAATAAAATCGCTAAACAGGATAAGGATGTCTGCTTGTTATTTGTTGGCATACCAGGGTGGGGACGGAAGAGATATTAAATTTTTGGACTGGGCTAAAGCAAAAACTAGATCGGGAGTCAGTTGGCCGTTCGTCCTGTTCTCAAAGTCTGTCTTGTACATGTAAGAAATACTCGTAGAGTACGAGTATTTCCTTTTTTTAATTATCTTTCGAGCAAATTTTCAATTAAACGCGAGCCATTCTCCAGTTCTCCAGCCGTCTGAAAAGGTTTTATGGAATGAAGCATTTGTTTTTGTTTCCTTCTAACCTCGTGAGATCTATTCGACTGCAAGTGATATTAGCCGTCATCCCGAGTACTGGTTTTAGGGTAGTGTACTTTTAATTACGTGTGGCCCTGTGACCTGATGGGAAAAAGAGATTCAACGTGTATTCTCCACTTAGGATAATGAGCGCTTGGCGATGCATGTGACGTCTCATAAAACAATTTGAAAGGTTGCTTGCATGCATCAATTGAACTGTTTTCATGAGATGGTATACTCCTATTTAGTTAAACTAACTTTTTGCTTTTTATCTTCCCGTTACGTCCCATTGTAGTGGGTTAGTTCCCCAGTTGTTAATTATTTTTAGTTTTATAAGAAGCAAGGGTCGGTAGGAATCAGTACCGGGAAGGCCACGAGATCATGCTCCTCCGACGAACTAAACATTATTCCGTACATTCGTACTTTTTTGGACGTTTACAATAAATACTTTCCCCTACTACTCCTAGCTACGAATCTTATTCGTACAGGCTATACTGCTTAATATCAACTTAGTGGTACGGCTATCCATAATAGTTGCTCTCCATTCATACCACTTTCAAGTCCACACTGATGGCTTCAACAGGAAGCACAGTTAAAATTGAGCTCTTCAAAACTGAAGTACTGACGTTAAAAGAGGCGAGTAAAATATTACTCGTAATTTCAATCTGTCTAACAACACGGCAACTATCCCAGCAACCTCCACTAGATTGATGGAGTAATGCAATGAGGAAATTAAACGGACATGCTACAGGATAAGGGTTATTCTTCTCTGAATACTGGACTACAGTAACAGACATGGGCTTCCAGTACCAGTATCATGGGCCATGGGCTGAACCACCCAAAATTTAATAAAATATCCTCCAACAGTTTTTGACTGTAGGTTTCTGGCGCCGGTCGCAACAGTCAAGTCATCGAAATCCTATTTTGCAGTGTTTCTCCTCAGCCGGGTACTAACAAAACCCCCTGTAGTAGATTTGCATAAAAAGGTTGTCGAAATTCACCGTTCGGAGTCGGAAAAAGACAGCAGGTGATTGAGGCTGATTTTCTCCAGCTTTTTATAGCTTTTTAAAAAACCAAGTTCAGAGATCCTGACAAAAATCAATAGAAATGTCATCAATAACAGAGCGAAAGTTAAATTTTCTCTCTGAGATTCCAGCTGAGGCATTAGAAACCAGTGATGATGGACATCGTCACAGATAATAATGATTCTGGCAAATAGTTGAAGACGCTTACAGGACGCTTATATCATTGAGCTTAAGGAGTTGTTTGTTGGTGACCACATAAGTTGAACGTTCATATAGATTATGAAGATTAGTGGACCCAGTATGGATCCTTGCGGAACTCCGTAGTTCACGATTACTTCATTGCTTAAATTGCCTTTGTTCTTAACTTTGTGTGTTCCAAGTCTGAGATAGTTTTGAACCATGATAAAAGACCTCCTCTTACGGTTTTCGATTAAATAGTCAATTAATAACGATGAAAAAGAGAAGAATGGGACTGGTAAGTGATCCCGTGATTGTGTGTGTGTAGTCTTCACTTAAAAAGGTCTATTATGGTCGGGGAACCTTCGCGGAAATTACTCACCTTGCCACGGAGCGGAGGCTTAGTACAGGTAATGACGGAGGAACTCGAAGACAAGAAGCAATTACTGGTCCTTTATTACCCCTCCTTTTCCCCCGTACCCATCATTCCCACACTCCCCTAACTCCAAGGTGGAAGAGCATACTCCGATGGATGCATGGCTAAGAGGTATTAGTATGCGAACATCGGATACCATCTCAAGCTCCGCTGTAGGTTTGACAAAATTTATCAATTATCAAAAAAAGTAATGCCTCACAAATGCCATCGCCCGCCAGGGCCTGTGAGCTCTCAACTGCAAAACAACTTCGATATCCTTTGCCGACATTGCAAGTCTCTACCACCTGGTAGCCTGGATTTTACCTTCGTAAAATCTGCCCCTGTTCGTCGGTGTTCGTTCCGCCGACAACACCCCGCCGAACCCTGCTGCAAAACGCAGGAAAATGTGTAATCCATAAGCCGACGAAGAAAACTACAGCAGTGTAACTCGAAAAACAAAACTCGGCGTACTCCCGAATGATCTGGGCGCAAGCCCCCTTACCACAGTAGAAATGGCAGCAATTCAAGAGGCTGTGATTGACACCGCGATTAGGTAAGGGGGTAAAACCACATTTCAACGGGTCACATTGTGTGTGCCAACGCAATCACTGCCGATTAGACGAGGTCCAACTTCACAGATATAAAAAAAAAAAGCCTCGAATATAATTTGTGACTGCACGTCTCCAATGCGGCCTCACTATCTGTTCACCAACATATCAGATTTTGCATGACTGGAGAAGCTGACCATAGATATCGGCCCAAAAGAACCAAATAGGTTGTCTTCCAAGCTCAACTTGCCGCCAAGGAAGACAAGCTTCTTAAATCCATCAAATCGACGGATGACATTGAAGAACCGACTTCAATTAAACGAAGCACTCATATAATTCTTCAAAAACAGCTGTACACCCAAGATAGATACCGAAGCGCAGCGGTGTGTACTTTGGTGGAATGCACAACTCGAAACTTTGAGGAAACAGGTGAAATCTCTGTTCAACAGAGCTAAAGGACCGAAGAGTGGGACTGATTAAAGAGCTACTCTAACAAAATACTACCTCGAGTTCAGGAAATCCAAGAAGAGAACTTGGAGGAAACATTGTGAAAGCGTAGATTCGCTACCAATCCCGGTCCGACTCTATCAAGCCCTATCCGAGGGGCATATATGTAAATGGACTCGGGTTGCTGCGCAAATCATGGAGACTTTGCTTAATGTACATTTTCCTGGTTCTACTACCCAGCGACTGCCTCTCGATGCTCGGCGTCACAATCGATTTTAAAACAAATAGCCTCACTGGTAGACTCATCAGCCCTGATAGAGTTAAGTGGGCAATTGGCTCATTTAAACCCTACAAAGCTCCAGGTAAATACGGTGCCTTTCCTGCTATCCTCCAGAGAGGCCTAATTTAATTTAATTTTAATTTCAATTTTAATTTTTAATTTCAACTTGGGATACATTCCTCAAATCTCAACTTTATCTTCATCAAAAATCACAAAACCTGTACTTTTAGAACAACGTTCAAGACAATCGAAGAGATTCATACGGCCCCTGAACAAACACTCTATTAATATTCTCAAATATAATACAGTCGATATCAGAAAACTAGTCAGCTATATTTGGAGACACTGTAGTCTGAGATATCATCATCTCTAAAATTAAACTCTCGTCTGAAACCGAGTGTCGACTCTGTCTAGAGGACGAATAAACTGCTGCCCTCTGCCATCTTAGGAAGCGTATCCTCTTCAGAGAAATTATGACTCCTAAGGGGATCAGCTCATCTCCTTCGAGAGACATCCTCAGCTTTATTAAGAAAGTAGAGGAACTCCTTGTCTAATCGGCTAACAGGCACAATAGACCTACCCTGATCGCAGCGCTTTATGCTATCTTAGTTAGCACTAGCCCCCAATTAAATAAAAAGACCTACAAAACGTATGTAGATATGGAACTTTTTTTTTAATGGCAAATTCTACCTTTGTTAAATTAGCTATGATGAAAACAATTAAGAACTGGTCGCCAAACAACTGAAAGCAATCTGTCAAACTATGAGATTGGCAGGTACCTTAAACAAATGGACAATATCATTAAACAGACAATGAACAGTACGATACCACGCCAACGACAGCACGATACCACAAATGTATACCGAAACGCGACAATCGACTCACTGGACAGACAAAAAAGTAAACTCCTGACAAGACTCAAACTCTTGTACAGGCGGTTTCCCGACAGACAAAACTCGGAGGTCAAGAGACTGAAGTCACTGATTAAAAATCTCCAACAGTTGATCAAGGAAAATTATAGAATATCTGTAAGTTTGTATTGGAACAATAGAATTCGGGCTGTGAATTCGATCAGCGCGAGTATGTTTCCGCAAATAAATACAATATTTCGGAAAAACAATCAGAATAACATTCAGGATCTGAAGCTTCCGAGAACGTCAGACAATGAACGCTTGCTACGAACAGTCAGCATCGATCGAGAGAGCGCCGTCTTGGATGATGATTTCTTCATGATCGAGGATCCCCAGCAGAAGGTGGCGACAAAGGGAGCTGTATTCCAGGAAGTGTATATAGTAAATGAGAGCACACGCCCAAATCGCGACCTGGAAAACAGAGTCCTACTTCATCACTGCTACCTTCAAAATGATATAGATCATTGGCGATCAGAGAACCTTGGTTTTACCAGGTTCAATGATGATTTTATGGCAAACAATGCCATCGCCATTGAAGGGGCTAACACCCTGTTCATTTCGACGGAGGATTTCCAGATGATCTTCGAGTCATTGAAAAGAAAAAAATCGGCGGGAACCGACGGTATATCCATTGTTGTGCTTAAGCACCTTCCGCCAGTGGCTGTAAAGAGGTACACCATCCTGTTCAACAATGCACAGAATAATGCATATTATCCAGTGCACTGGAAAACAGCGGTGATGCAACCAATCCCCAAGAGGAGTAATTACACCTCTAACCCGGCAAATCTTCGGTCAATAAGTCTCCCTCCGAGTATCCATAGAGAGAGCCCTGTCTAAATGGGTTGAGGACAAAAAAATCATTCCGGATAACCAATTCGTTTTCAGAGCGGAGCATGACACTATTCATAAGGTAAATAAGGCTTAAGTTAGTTTTTATAAAAAATCAAAATATTAATCCGATGCTAAGTTTTTATAAAAATAAACATTTTCTTAGCTAATCTATTTTCTTTTTTAAATTATTTTTAGTCAAGGTCAAAAGACATAGTTTAAGTTGTTCTGTGTATTTTAGAGTGTCCGTATAGGGCCAGTAAGGTATTTTAAGTTTGTTAAGTTATTTAAGCTAGTTTTAAGCATTTTTGTCTAGCCTAAGATAGCTCTAAGTAAAAATTGAATAAAAATTAATTACAAAAAAAAAAAACAAAAAAGATTAGCAAGCTTTCTGAAAGGCTATTGGGCGTATATCAATGTCCGCTATTCAGTGTTCTCGCGTAAGTTTACTTATCGAACTCATTTCGGCCCGTTTTGACGTCGGGAGTTTATTATTATTGACTAGACTTTGTGCAATAAATAGGTACCTACGTGTTATAATAATTTGATCAAACAATTAAGAGACCGATGCAACAGCTCTACAAAGGACAGTGAGGCGTACTGGCGGAAGCATTTCAGATCTTTTAAACAAAGTAAAGGAAATACAAGGGAAAGTATGATTGTCGTATACACATATAGAACGGCATCCCTTAAATTAACGATTGATTTGTGCCAGTTTTTACTTATTATCATTTAGTGACCGATATAACAAATACATTGATGAACATTCAAAACCGTACACAATGTCTTGTTTTTTTCCTTCTTCTTCTTTTTCTTAGATGGCGTTGCAGCTCATGGAGAGCCAGAGCCTAGCTTCTCTCATTCAATTATGTTGTGTGCGATTTGTTTTTCACACAAATGAACGGGACCTACAGTTTAATGCCGATTCCGAACGGCGAGAGTCGAGAAGCTTTTTCGAGGCAAGTGTACTACGGGGGGTTTTGCCAGTCCTCCGCCGAGAGAAGCCGCATAATGAACATTCGATGGCGTTTGTGTTATCGGGATCCGAACTCGCTCATCGTGCGTCAGAGTCCGACACACTACCCACTGCGCCACGGCTCTCGTTTTTCTCCTTACACACCATAAGTATAGGCGCAGGGCACATGTGCCATTTTCTTCTTTGCGGTATATCCTAGAACCATTAAAAATCCCCTCTCTGCGCTTTCTACACAACGTGTATGCTTTACAATGTCATATTTTTACACAACTAGGGTAATAGAGGCGGGCTTTAATCCGTCCAAAGCGTTACAGTGTTTGTTGACTTCCAGCGCTCACTTGCAGGAAATCTCATAATTACATACTACATGATAATTAATGTCCTGCACCTGTTTCCCGGTTTGTTACATTAAATGTATCTGTTAATTAGATCAGTTAATAAGGATTGTTTTAGTATTCAGGTTCGTTATCTTTCGTTTTGGTGGGGTGTATATATGTACTATATAATTTTAGTCAATGTTTGCTGCTACTTTTCCTAATTTCATTATATTGTGAATATAATCGGTTTGTTCACATTGTCTTAGATTGTGCTCTTCGTAGATTTGAAATTGTTTGTATTATTGTCGTTATCTTCGAAATAATGGACCTCTCGGAGTAGATTTGGAGAACACCAACTAACCATGGGTGAAAAAAAATTATATTCCGTTACGGGGGTGGTCGTGGTACGATAGTAATTCTCACCGATTGTTGAGCTGAAAGTCTATAGTTCAAGTCTGTCCATAGCCAAGAACAATTTTTATACGGAAAACTGTGCAACAACATCAGTTGTGAATGAGAGATGATAAAAAAAGTGCTGACGAAGGCATAACACTCGCAGTATAAGATCACTTCAAAATGCATACTCTGTGTATGCATTTCCAGTATAACATCCTAATGACATGGAAACAAAAGAGTTGCTGTGAACTACAACAAACGCGACAAATTCAGTCGAATCTCTCAAAAATCCTATCTAGAAGAACTACCTCCGGAGAGTAATGAACGAACATCTTCGACACAAACCATCTGTACTCCGTCCAGGTTGTCTGACAAACACCATAAGAGCGTAGACATCGCAAATTCTACGTAACGGTCCACTATTCGCAACACTAACGAAGGCGTATCATGTTTTTGTAAGAACGGAAACACCGAACAATTTAATGAAACAAGTATCCCTAAAGGGAAACCAGGGAGAACTTAAAATAAGAGAAAACTTATCTGAAACATTCCTCACCAGTATGTGACAGGCTTTTTCAGCACTTCTCTTCAATTTGTTGTTAAAATATGTAATGAGATCACTTCAAGAAAATGAGAGGAAATAACCCCCTAAATGGAGTCACATCTGCTCTAGCGTACGCTGACGAGGAAACAGTTAAGAAAAATTCAGAAGGTGTAGTACTGGCAGGAAAGGAAGTAGGCTTAGAAGAACAAATAGAAAGCCAAATATATAGTCACTGACAGACTTAGAGCGATTCAAACCTCGCGCCTGATTGTACTCGATAGAGGCTTTAACCGTGTGGACGAGTCCAAATATCTGGGTACCTGCAAAAAAGCGGCGTAAAGATCGATTAAAATAAAAAGCTACATATGGGAAACGAGTGCTTGTTGGCGATGAAATAACTATTCAAAACAACTGTTTCGCTGTTAGGTGTGAAGGAACAAAGAGAGCAAAGAAGTTGATCGTATTTAACGTGGGAAACACCAGCGTCAATCTCTGTTCGTGCACAATCCAAGTTGACACACAGCCTCCACGCGGCCTCTCCTGGATAGCTGGCCTGCCATCCGCCGGGTAGTGAACCAATGTGTGCAGCAAACCCTGGCGAAGGATGACTTCTACGATCTCCTGAACCGAATATACACCCAATGCCCCAGTTATGACATCAAAATTGTACTAAGAGATTTTAACGCTGAGAGAAACTGGACAAAGAGGACATATTTGAGTCGACCATAGGAAAATACAGCCTACACAACACCATTTCCGACAACGGATTCAAGCTAATTGACTCCCTAGCAGGGCATAACCTTCTTGTAGCAAACACACAATTCCCATATCTCAACATCTACAAAGGAACCTGGCGGTCACCAGATCAGTCGACCATCAACCACATTGATCACATTGTGATCGAAGCCAGACACTCCTCCAGCATCCTAGATGTATGAACCTTCCGAGGAGCCGAAATCGACTCAGACCACTACCTTGTTGTAGCCAAAGATGAATGAATAAATCGCCTTAACTTCGCCTATAAGATCTTCTCTGCCGTACTGTGTGAGCGCCTGAAAGCCTTTGTGGATAATCTGATAGGTTCCGATCAGTTTGGTTTTAGGCCAGGTAAAGGTAAATCCACAATAGACCAAATTTTCACACTGCGGCAGATCTTGGAAAAGATCCAAGAATTCCAAATCGACACACAACATCGTTTTGTCGACTTTAAAGCCGCAAGTGACAGTGTACATATGGACGAGCTATACCGAACCATGTCTAGTTTTAATATCCCTGCCAAATTCGTCCGATTGTTCAGGGTGACAATGGAGAGTCTTCGTTGCACCATTAAGGTCGGTAGCAAATTAACAGAGACCTTCAATGTTAAAAAAGGATTTAAACAAGGTGACGCACTGTCATGTATCTTTTTCAACATCTTGCTTGAAAAGATCATACGAGACTCACTGGCCAACACAAAGAGTACGATCTATTTCAAGTCGGCGCAATTGCTTGCTTACGCGAATGACACTTACGTAATTGGGCGCGTTGCATTGAGCAGAAGCGGCTAAAATGGGTTTTTCAGTGAAAGAGGGTAAAACTAAATATATGCTGTCATCCAAAAAAGACGCACAATACCGACGTCCTAGCTAGAATGTCAAATTGACGGCTACCAATTTGAAGTGGTCAAGGACTTCATCTACCTTGGCTCGCCAGTGACCAGCGTTAACAACAACAGCCTGAGATCAAACGCAGAATTACTCTTGCCAACCGCTGCTTCTTTGGGTTCAAGAGGAAATTGAGAAGCAGAGTCCTCTCTTAAGAAACCAAAGTAGCTCTATATAAATCACTGATCTTAACGAAAATGGATGAAGATACCCTTGGAGGAGACGCTTTTGTTGGTTGAGGCCTAAGAAGAAGAGAGAAGAAGAAGTCCCGCAATGTCAAAATCCATATTTACGAAAACAAAATAATGCAAGTGACGCTTTACGCGTGTGAAACTTGAGACTTAGAGGCTCGGTTTTCGAAAACAAGATCTTAAGGAGAATCTGTGTGGAAACCAAATCAAAAGAAATAGGTGAATGGACAAAATTATACAGTCAAGAAATCGAGCACATTTACTCAGCCCCAAGCATTATCCGGGTTACTAAAATCGTGATAACTAAGATAGAAACAATCAAAAGAATAATGAGGGGAAAATCCGTAGGAAAAAGACCCCAGGAAGACTGTGCCGCCTGGGAATGGGAGGACAATACATATTAGGATGGATGTAGAAGAAAAGATGCAACAGAACAGCGAAACATGGGAGGAACACATTCATGAAAGAGAGGCTTGGCGAAAGATTGCCAACGAGCCTCTGAACTCCCGAGTTCCAGATGGCTGGTAAAAATAATAAAGGGTGGGCCATCTAGCGTTTTTTTTTTAATCAGGTTATTTCGACACTGACAGCTGTTTCCCGCTCGAAATCTTGACAGAAAGTCAGTATCATACCTCTGCGAACAAAATGACTCGCTTTACGCTTGAAAAACGTTGAGAAATATTGAAAACTTATTTCCAAAGTGAGTCCTGTGTGGCCCACAACAGTGCGTTTTTAAAAATAAGTTTTGCCCAAAATGAAGTTTGTGAAAAAAGTTCGTGAGACGGGTATGATAGTGGACAACACTTATGGTCCCCGTCGTCGTACGGTGCGCACATACTCATATGTGGCCGAGATCACGCAATCGATCTCAACAGCTCCACATTTTACGCACTAGCCTCAGGAGAATTCTGCACAAAGATCTCGATTATTCGCTTACAAGATCCAATTGACTCAGCAATTGAAGGCGCGCTATCATCCGCTTCGTTATCGCTTTGCAGTTTGGGCTTTAGAGCAGCTTGAATTGGACAAATATTTTCGGCGAAAAATCATCTTTTCTGACGAGGACCACTTTCATCCTGGCGGCTAGTTTAAAACCAAATTGCTGCACAGAAAACCCGCACGTTAGTGTCGAGAAGCGAATGCATACACAGAGAGTGACAGTTTGGTGCGGATTGTGAAGTGGTGGCATCATTGGACCAGTTTTCTTCCATTCGTACGTGATCAATCGCAAGCGACGGTCAAGTGCTATCTTTTTTTTCTCGTTTTTAATTTTCTTTCTTTTCTTTTTTTATTAATATCTTTCATCACATAGTGTGCTATTATAATTTTTGAACAAAATATAATTTAATTCAGTACAAATTGCAAACATATATGTTTATTTCAATATTATAATTGTATTACAAACCAAAACCTAACTACAATGAAACGTGATCTTTGCAACAGCAAATTCAATGGCTCGGATTAATGATTCAGAGTGTAACAAATCCTTCCACGGAAAATGTGCAAAACTACAAAAAGTTGATATTGATTTTCTGCATAAAAGCAAGCGGTGTTATTTACCAATTCGCGACGGAAATCCATTCATATGGATCAAAGTCCAATTCCCTTGGGTCGATCAACAACTCCAAGTAGTGTATTGTCCCAATCATCAAGTCACCTTCCACCAATATCTGCCGCAGCAGTGTCAATTTCACATTCGCCCCCCTCCCCACCCCTTCTTCCAAAACAACATCTGGGTCTAAGTATCATTCATCTGCCGCTGAATCTTCCTCATCAAAGGATGTAACTCTTACTGAGGCTATCTTACTGGGCTATTAGAAACAGTTCCAAAGTTACGTTTTCTTCATCTCTCCCGCTTCAATAGAAATGTATGCGAGGACAACATAATAGCATTCGTTGCTGATAAATTAAGTTTGCCGGTCTCCGCTTTTCGCTGCCAAAAATTGATAAAAAAGGACGTCGACATCTCTACACTCCGTTTTATCAACTTCAAACTGGGACTTCCAGCTGGTACATACGATAAGGTCTACAACGCCGATTTCTGGCCCCTAGGAGTACAAATCAAACCATTCATCTCCCGACCAAAAAACGAACAAGTGACGAAAAATATATTTGTTTCCCGTCCAAAAAAACGAAGGAGGAATTGCTCAACCAGTGGTAATTTAACTGCCAACTCCGTAAATTACTTAAATAAGAATATTTTTCACATATATTATCAAAATGTTAGTGGTATTAGAACCAAATTAGATGCTCTTCGTTTAGGGCTGAATAATGAAATTTATGATGATTAACGGAATCTTGGTTCAATGATGATATTCTCACTTCTGAGTTTGCTAATTTAGAGAAATATTTGATATTTAGAAAGGATAGATTTAAATACACGTCCGGATTGGAACGGGGCGGTGATGTTTTAATTGCCGTTCGTTCGTGTTTTTCCTGTGATGTTGTAAATCTTCTTTCCAATACATTACAATCCTCCTCTGATTGGGACGTTGATCAATTAATAGTTAAAATAAATTTCCCAAACAACACTAATATATTTGTTATCGGTAGTTATATTCCTCCTAGGAGTCACTTTGATTTATATAACTTACACCTAAATAATTGTACACAAATTTTTGAAAATTTATCTAGTTCACAACATGTATTTTATGTAGGTGATTTCAATTTAAGTAGTGTTACATGGATATTTGATTTTGATGATCAACATCTTATTCCAATGAACATTAAAACGGAAACCGAAATATTCGTGACCGATTTTTTTAGCCAATTTAATTTAAAACAGTGTAATAGTATTTCTAATAACCTTGGTCGAGTACTTGATCTTGTATTTGCTGATGACGAGTATAATATAACTCTAGAAAAGTCTGCATCACCAATGTTTCGGAACTCCATTCATCACTGTGGTATTTACGCAGAACTTAAATTCTTACACTACTCCAACCCATGTGAGATAAGTAAAAAGTCAGAGCTCGTATACAATTTCAAACGTGCTAATTTTGGAAATTTAAATAGTTACTTGAATAATCAGCCTTGGACGAGTATACTAACGTCATCAGACCTCGGGCAAGCCTATAATACATTTTGTTCTATTCTAAAGCATGCTATTGAACTATTTGTTCCAAAGAAACGAATTTTTAAGAATTCCAATCCCATTTGGTTTAAAAAAAGACTATCTAATCTAAAAAACCAAAATAATAAAGCCTTTAAAAAATTTCGTAATAGTCCAAATAACCCTAATCTTCATTTCCAGTACTTCAACCTGCAAAAGCAGTTTGACTATCTCAATCGCTTCTTACATCGCCAGTATCTTTTTGCCGTACAAACTAATTTAAGACAAAATAGCAATCAGTTCTGGAGTTATATTAATTCGAGACGTAAATCAAACAGCATTCCTTATTCCATAAACTATTTAGGCGCCACCTCAAAGGAGATGTCCATTACCTGCAAAATGTTTGCTAATTATTTTAAATCAGTTTATTCCCACGACTGTCAGTCTGTTGAAATTCTTCGAATTGTGTCAAATTGGTTCACTTGAAATTAACTCATCTGAAGTTTTTAAATCCCTATCTCAAAATGATAGTTGTAAATCGAATGGACCTGATGGTTTTTCGCCACATTTACTAAAAAAATTTTGCACAATCACTAACACAACTATTAACACTCATTTTTAATCTATCCCTAAGTAATGGTAAATTTTTAGAGGAATGGAAAGTCTCGTTTATATCAGCCATCTTTAAAAGCGGTTCAAAACTCGGAGTTATAAACTATAGACCGATTTGTAAACTTTCCTGTATTCCTAAATTACTCAAAGAAATAGTTTATCGGAAATTATATTTTTATGTGAATAGATACATATTCACCCTTTGAACAGGGTTTTGTGTCGGGTAGGTCAACCGCCACGAATCTTTCCATTTTAATTAATCATCTGACTAAAAACCTTGAAATAAATTGTCAAACTGATATTGTTTACACAGCTTCGCTAAAGCATTTGATAGGGTAAACCACCGCATTTTATTATCAAAGTTGTCTTCTTTAGGTTTTTACCAAGTTGGATGGATTCCCAAGCAGAACCCAAATAGTAAACAAGGCAGCCACTTAGGCCCACTGTTATTTTAAATCCTCACAATGCCTTCTCTACGCTGATGACCTTAAGATCTATAGAAAAATCGTATCCATTTCGGATTGTTTGCTATTACAAGAAGATCTTACACGCCTAATCCACTGGTGTGACTTACATTCCTTACACTTAAACGTTTCTAAATGTGTTGTGCTTTCATGTTTCAGAACTAATAATCTTGTTGAATTTCGTTATGACCTAAACGGTGTCCAACTTATGAAGGTATCGCAATTGAAGGATTTGGGTGTTATCTTGGATTCGAAATTAAATTTTACTTTTCAGAAAGATTACATCATAACGAAAGCAAATTTAATGATAGGATTCATAAAACGTAATACTAGAAAATTTACTGATACTTTGGCTTTAAAATGTTTGTTTTTTGCTCTAGTTAGGTCTCCACTTGAATATTGTAGTGTTATTTGGTATCCATTCTACAATAATAAAAAATTCAACGTAAGTTCACTCGATACTTATTCTTTTAACTGAAATGGAATATTGAGACACCATCCTACAGAACGAGATGTTTTTTGTTTAACATTGTCCCTTTACATCAACGTCTTAGATATTTTTCATTAATGTTTATTCGAGACATTCTTACCTTTCATATTGACATATTGTAAGAGTAAGATCAAACAAAAAAAAAAAAATCTGGAGCATGTGCATGTGTCACAAAAAAAAAAAAAAAAAAAAAAAAAAAAAGGCCGAAAAACAATTGGTGCAAACAAATGCAAAAACACCAGCATTTGATTGGCCTCAGCGGACCAGTAGGAATGCAGTTAAGTGGGAAGGTTATGGTCCTACACTTCTGACCATAGCAACGCCGGAAAAAAGGAAAAGAAGAAAGAAGAAGAATTGACTGTTCTTTTCTTTTAAGTATGTTGAAGTTGTATATCCCTCCAGCCTACACTCGAAATCGTTTGCTTTTTAAAACAGTTTTTCATCGAACCAATTATGGTAAGAATGAACCAATATCGCGATGTATACAAGAGGCTAACTTAGCTTGCAATGTATTGGATTTTTTTGATAACTCTTCCAGAGAATTATTTAAAAAACGAATTATAAGTTATTTTCTAAACTTAAGTGGTTAAGTTATCCAATTAATGTTACTGAGTCTATAAGAGAAATCTCTAATTGATGTAAATAAATAAATAAATATTGAAAAAAAAATTAGGCTAGGAACAACGTTTCGGTCAACGATGGGCGTTACAGATCCATGTTAACTGACTTTTTTTACTGAAATTGAAGACATGAATTTTGACGACCTTTAGTTCATGCAGGATGACGCTCCATGTTATCAGCCGTCTTGGCGATGTCAATTGGCCGCCTCGGAGCTGCGATTTGACCCCTTGGGACTTTTTTGAGGAGAACCGCGAAGGGCTTATGTTATGCCAACATTCCGGAAACAGTTCAAGCACTTAAGGCAAATATCATCCAAGCAATCTGTGAGCTACAGCCCGAAACCATCAACATGGTCTTTGAAAATGGGGGTGACAGAATGCGCTACTAAGAGGTAGCCACTTGAACGACGTTGTACTCTATAATTAACGGGAATGTTCGTTCTTACTAATAAAGGCATAATACATGGAAAGAATTCAATTTTGTTAATTTTACTTAATTTTTAAAAGAAACTTATATTTGGCCCACTCTTTATTAGTAAAATTAATTCCAGTAAAATATTGGCAGCGTGAATATGGCGCGAAATAAAAAATGACACATTTTGTTGGATGACCCTGAAAAGATATTTTCGTAAAATCTTCTATAATACTCGTAATAGACAGGCAGAGTCAATGGCCTACTATGAAGAGCATAAAAGTCATTTGAATTTATACATAAGACCTTATCTGTATGTTTCCTCAATTCGTGTAATTATAGTCACTGCCGTACACTTGATTCGTACATAAATTACTCGTAGTACGTACGATTGATCAAAGTTTCTCCACCACTAGCAGATTGACAGTCAGTTCTGTTCCTGAAGTGACATTAATCAATATTCATCGATGCTACACCGTAATATAATTACAAGGAATAATTAAAGGTGTATGTTGCTCACATCGAATCGGTTTAATTCCATTTTAAAGGGGTCTATTGAGATTCCCTCCAACTTGGACTATTTATCATCACGTGTCCCAAGTATCTGTTGCGCAAACTGCATCCGTTATACGAATCCGTCTTAGTACATATGATCAAGTAAATGTTTTACAAATTAATGAACACAGTTGCCTTCAGTCAAGCGAAAGCACTTTATAGAACCGAATTCCAATTCCAATTAATCCTTTGGCAAGTATGGTAGACTCGATTCCGTATACAGCCAACCAGGATCCAGTCCTGATTAGTATCCACACAAAGCATGGGTGCTCGTTGGATTTCAATTACGTGCAGTTCGATTACAATGCTTACTTTAAGCGCATCTGAATACGTTTCATACGTATATGGTCTATATCCTAGACCGGCTTAAGGACACTAAAATCGTCCTTTGTTAGGACAATTATATTTATTCCCATACATATTGCAATTAATTTCGAATTTTCCTATGAGCTATATGCAACTGTTTGTGGAATTCCATTTTCAATTGCGATATGGTCTATACTTAACTACAATACTGTACTCGTGCTCGGATGTTTGAGAAATGAGAAAAGGAGGGCGTTAGGGATAAGTAATGTAAACTTACATTGTGCCGCCATTCGACTTTGTAGACAATCGGATGAGCTGTTACCAGGCAATCGAAATAAACATCTGTGCCTTCCCGTATCGAGCTTGGGTCAAGGGATGTTCCAAGGCGAACGTATGTTTCAGGAACATCTGCAAGAAAGATAAATATCGAGGATTGAATGCGTGTTTGAATTAATACATTCTACAAATACGTGTATCTAGTATAACTACGACTCGATGAACATTCTCTGCTGTTGTGCGTTGTTAGCCAGAAGAAGGCTAATTAATTTCGGGGATAAATTGAAGACATGCTAGTGCATAAATTCACTTCTGTGTAACGGTATGTTTACATGTAAGACATTGGAATTTTATTTGAACAACTGACAGGATAATAAATCGTTCGTGATGTGTGTGAAATAGCATGGTTAGACTACTGCGCGACCGTGTTGGATTGAATTTGTAAGAAACAAACATGTGGCAAGACAAATGGCTAGTATCGAGGTTAGAATTACTACCTCATACGCCAAATGTTAACGAAAGCACAACACCGGCCGCACTGGTAATTATAATTTCGAAATTTCACTTAAAGTACCCGTATACTCGTAATAATAGAACACTTGACTACACTATGTCGAAAATTGCTTTCAATTGTACTTACATTGAATGTCCAGTCGCCAGCCGTCTTCTAGTGGTTCTGACAGGACTGTCGGGTTGGCAGCCTGACACGATAAATACTTGCCCGAGTCTGCTCGACTCAATGTTATCGACAACGTACTTGTTGTTTGATTTCCGTCGCTTGAGGTCTGTAACGGAACGGAGAAAAACGATTTAAGTTGGACGAGAAACTATAAGTATGTATATACTTTAGCATTTAAAAAGAGAAGCTTTAAAGTAAGATTTATCATTAGAAGAACCGTTTGCCCCAGATGCGAATGCAATGTCTATTGAACGTGTTCGATTGGTTAGACATTTCAATGGTAGCTAGTTGCTCCTGTGCGTTTGGCCTGTACTCCGGTCAAAGTTGTCGAAGAAAACAATTTATTTGAAGTGCATTTGCAGTTGCTGTTCTTTCCTCCATCCCAGGTTCTTTAGTTGTGATCGATATTCCATAAGAGCTCTTCCATTATTGCACGTCCTTCATACATATACATACATAAATCTCGAATCATGCAATAGCAACAGATTGTCCATCATTTTTCTTTAAATAAAGACAAACTCTTTTCTCCATGAACAATATGAACGACAAGCAGAGGCTGTACGGGAGGCATGACACTTGTTTATTAAGTGAAGTGGTCCTTAAAAATATTTTGGGGTTAAAATGCTCACCTAAGGCCGAGCTTTGTTGTGATGTATGTATGCCAGCAATATGAACTCAACACAATGGACGTATTATGTATTCAATTTCAATGAGCTAGAAAAACACATCAACACATAGCATCTGGGGTGTCGTTGTTCGGCTTCGTTTTGTTTGCTTTTTTGGCTGTTATGGAGTTTTCACCCCTTTGAATACCTTGACATGATTTTTTTTTATTTGAACCTTAAATACGCGGTGAATAAACACATGGGGCCATATAATATATTTTTCTACAAGATTAAGAAGATGTATATGTGCCAAATTAGTCTGCCACCATTATTTGGGGGAATAAAGCCGACTTGATTAACATGATGCTGTTGAAAATATATGTTTTTCGGGAGAATCACGTCTTCTAATTAAATACACACATGTGGATCGCAATTGAATTATTCGTATTTTAAAGCAAAATATTTAACAAAGACCTCAAAATATGCGGATACAGACTTTGAAAGTTACAGATGCCATTTTTCTGACACAAACGAGTAGATCAAAGTGCGCAAATCAAAAGCAATGGTACCACACAAATGAACTGCACTACCCTCATACAGGCGCTTGTATATGGAATGATATACCCCAAGCAAGTTTTTGATTTCGAGGGGATCTTTGGTATTGCAACGTTTGAGAACACTGGTGCCATAGATCAGAGCATAACTGGTTCATATGACTTTGGCCGCGGGTCTAGACGAGTGTGCAATGTCTGATTTAAACAGAGACTGCCTAGAAGGCGATGTTCTCTTCCCACTGCAGTCTGGTGGCCGAATTTCTGCTTCTCCGATAGGTACTCTAAATGCCCTCGACATCTAAATATGTATGCCCAGGCTTGTGTTGATGCGCCTTTAGGCTCAGATTTGTATCATTTTAGGTAATTATTGGACGACAAATGGACTCCGAAAAGGAGGGAAATATTGGGAGTGACTGGTGCTAAAGGGCGTCGTTATTTCGATATGCAAGGAACCAAAACCTGAGTGCTAACTTTGATAATAAATAGCTTAAACTTTGTCGGCTTACTGGGAATCCAAGGTTGCTTTTGGTAAGACAAGGAGGTAGCTATCCAGAAAGGTCTTCTGTACTTACTGACACCATTGCGTGGTAGTAATTTTTTTAATTTTTTTGTTGAATTTAGAGCTAGTGCTAACAGATAGTACAGAGCACTGCGACCAGAGTAGGTCTGTTGTGCCTGCTAGACAATTAGACAAGGAGTTCCTCTACTTTCTTAATAAAGCTGAGGATGTCCCTCGTAGGAGCTGAGCTGATCCCCTCAGGAGTCATCATTTCTCTGAGGAGGATACGCTTCCTAAGATGGCAGAGGGCAGCACATTCGCATAGTATGTGCATTGCAATTTCCTCATCCTCTAGACAGAGTCGACACTCGATTTCAGATGAGAGGTTAATTTTGTCATGATGATATCTCAAACCACAGTGTCCCGAATGGTAGCTGTCCAGTCTTCTGATATCGACTATTATATTTGAGAATAGTGTTTGTTCCGTATGAATCTCTTCAATTGTTGGAGTTTTCGAACGTTGTTTAAAAAGCTCAATGGTTCAGATTTTTCCCATTCGTCTAAGAGAAAATTAATCTCTTAGACGATTCCGCAGAAAGGTTCGGTACCAATGTCCCTTTCGCTGGAATCTTTCCTAGCGAGCTGGTCAGCGATTTCGTTGCCTTTCATGACTTTGTGACCTGGCACCCACCAGAGTTTGTCCTTTTTTCTTTTACTTAGATCTTGCACGGCATCGTGGCATTCCTTGACGGATTTTGAGTTCGTACTATACGCGCCCAAGACTTTGAGCGCTGCAAACTGTCTGAGAGTATACGAGTGTTGATGGTTATACCTCTTAGGTCGTATAGTTCGTAGATGGCGTATTATTCGGCTCGGAAGACACTAGGACTCGTTCCCAGGGCCTTCGATATTCCTCAAACACCGGAATCCACCTTTGAACCACATGCGGCCTTTGATATTTAGCAAGAGATCGGCGCTTTTCCCAATCTGTGCGGTTTGAGATCAGTATCTTAAATCTTTTGTCAAAGGTGAACGTGTGTCGTAATGCGTCCGAAATTGTAGTAAGTATATCCAGCTCAGGAAGGTGTTACAGAATGGACATATGACCCAATGGTCTACATGACTTGTCCGTTTTTGAGCGGAGGAGTCTGATTGCACTAGTTTCCTGTAGATATTAATAAAAAGGTGCTGCTGTTGGCCGAGTTTGCATTGCGCCTGTAAGAGATATGCTAGCCTCTGAAGGCTTTGAAATTTAACTATTGTAGTTTTTTGTTCAAACTTTGTCCACCATATAGCAGACGCATAAGTGGTGATAGATCTTACTTTCGCGGTAAATAACCAGCGGATTACCTTGGGTTTTAATCCCCAGGTTTTACCGTAGGTGCGTCGATAGATCCATAGTGCCTTAGTCGCCCTTGCAAGTTTGTTTAGTTTATTTTGACAATACCTAGATACAGATACGACAGGGTCACACGTAATGCAGTAACCTCAATTATTCGTTGGAATATGCGAAATTACTATGCGGCGAAGTTCTCTAATAGCAAGACAAGTTCAGCCTACAGGAAAAATATGCGCCAAATGGGTATCTGCTCAAATAAGCCTATAGCCCCAAATGATATTGACATCGAGGCACTCAATCGCAATTTTTTTCAATCATTGCAACAGTGAACAGTGTACCACGAAGCTCAACTACTGTCTCCAGCTTATATTATGATCCAGACTCTTTCTCACTGTCAGGTGTTAACGAACTTTTTGTTGGGCTCACTTTGTTCAGAATAAAATCGAATGCTGTGGACTCGGATGAAATCCACCCCGTATTTATAAGAATACTTCTTCCTTGCATCCTACACCAACTTACTCACATAATGAATAACGTTATTACGACCTCTACTTTTCCTAAGAGTTGGAAAGTTGCCAAAATCATTCCCTTGCCGAAAACAACAGCTTCTAACTGCACGGAGTATCTTCCAATAGTACCTAAGCAAGGTTTTCAAAAGCTTAGTGAGTTGCCAACTTAAGGAACATCTTAAGAACAAGAAGCTCTTCACAAGGTTCCAATGTGGTTTTCGCGCTGAGTGGAACTGTACAACAGCGTTAATTAGAGTCTGTAAGGATATTCGCGCAAGAATGGACAGTAACATGGTCGGTCTAATGGTTTGCTTAGATTTCTCCAAAGCCTTTGATTGCGTGTGTCACGAAAAGCTCATACATAAACTGAAAAGTTAATTCCTATGTGGTGGATCTCTTTGTCATCTTATGTCTTCATACCTTTCCAATCGGTCGCAATATGTGTATCTCAACAGTAATCGTTCTTCATGTATTTTGGTCAACTCTGGTGTTCCGCAAGGCTCGGTGTTAGGACCGTCATTATTTTCATGTTTTATTAACGATGTCCATTAATGTCTTAATGTCTGTAAGTTTCATATCTATGCCGATGATGTTCAAGTTTACGCTATGATTCCTAAGTCGCGTTCTTCCACTGCAATGGCATTATTCACGCAAGAATTGAATCGGGTGTCTCATTGGTCAGCTGATTATAGTTTGAAGCTTAACGCATCAAAAAGGAAGGCGTTAATCCTGAATAGAGGCAAGACTGTACTTGATTTACCACAAATCATTATTAATGACTTTGTCGATAAGATAAAAAACTTGGGTATGTACCTCGAACATAGTCTGTGCTGGCACGGGCACATAAATAGCGTAATTTCAAAAACTTACGCTGCTCTTAGTGGATTAAGTGGATTAAGTCTAACTCAAACTACCTAGTCAAGTCTTAAATACTGGTACACAGAAAAATCGACACCAAATGAAAACGATTTAATATTTAAAAACATTTTTTTTTAGTTTTTATTGGGTTATTCAATGGCTACAAATCTTAGAACAACTTATTCGAAATGACTTCCATTTGCCTTCCAGCACGATTTGAGGCGATCTAGCCACTCATCGATCGCGAGACGCACTTCATGTATGGGGAAATTGTCCACTGCACGGACAAGGGCTTGCTTCAATGACTCAATATTTGGGTGTCGAGTAGTTGAGGTCTGGACTACCAGCTGGCCAATCATCCGTTGATATCAAGTCCAGAACGTTGTTTTTAAGCCAAAGTTGAGTCGCTTTTGCTTTGTAGGCTGGAGCAGAGTCTTGCTGGAAAGTCCACGGCTTGTTGGCAAATATTGTTTTGTTGAGAGGCAAATTGCATGCGTTTACAGGCAGAAATTAAGCTTTTGCCTGTAACAATATTAACAATATTCACAAGATCATCGGCGTATTCGTGGTCTTCATAAACGAGGTTGGTTAACTTGTAGACTATGTAGGTAGTCGATGACTATCGACCTAAGAAGTGGTGAAACCTCTCCGGATGTAGCTGATACGTATAATACCCCTGACAAGCATCGCTCTAACCCAATGGTTAATGGGGTATTCTACACCACTAAGGCCAGTTCAGTGGTGATTGAGTTGTAGTCAGTATTACTAAATCCCCCTCAATATCGAAATGGCGATCCCCTTGCGTGTGAAACTATTTTCCACAAGTGATGCAGCGCATTCTCAGTAGATCGTTCTTTGTGGTAACCGACTATCATGCAAGAACGTTATATCCTCCTCCGCCTAACTCCAAGGAACGGTATGTCTCGATTGTAACGCGGACCAACAATATAGTTGCATAGTCAGCCTTCGGCCACGTCAGGACTGGCTCTGGCATTGTACTGAATTGGGAAAAAAAATATTTTCGTATATTTACGAACAGCTTTAAATCTAAGCAAGACTCGGGGATGTATTCATCGAGCACGACAACAATCAATTTGGCAAAATTGCGTCTGGTTTTTAAACAAGATATTCGCAGTCCTAATGGACATTGTGATGGAAATGGATATTGTGTGTTAATGGATATTGTGAAGGAAAACTCGAAAAGAAGGAGCATCTGTTTATGTAGCATTATGTTGCACTCAAAGTTCTGTTTGACTTGCTTGACTGGAAGTGCAGTACAAAATAGTTCAGGACGAAAAGTGAAGTTAGAAAATTGAAATGACTTAGTTTTGCTTGGATTCTAGGTAATTTCGAGATACCAAAAGAGATTTTTGATGAACATCTGAACCACGTTTAAAATCTGCTAAAATCGTGGCTTTTTCCTCCACAAACGACTTGGTCCTTAGGCACTTAATCGCAGATGACTGAACGTTCCTGCATGTAGGCTATTGAAGCATATATACCTACTTATGTGCAAGAAGTGAACGGCATTCTTCTTAACATTATGAAGAACTGGCTTAGAGACAATCACAGGTGTCATTATGAACTGTTTCACCTTTGTTGTTCACCTCAACGCCTATGTTATCAGAGAGACGACAGTTGTGCTGTATCTGGTGAGGAGGACGACGCAGCCAAGAAATTCTTATAACTGTCCTGCTTTTACATGCAAAGGTGACTAGAAAAAAACCTGAAACAAATAGAGACGAAAAAAAGATTTAAAAAAAAAAACAAAAAACTAAGGAACTAAGGAATATTCAACGCCATTAATCTCCTTAGATATCGATGCCCTTCTCCAATCCATCTTCACCATCACTGGGAGCATTTTTGAAAATTTTCATTAGAAATCACATGTCACATGCTCCATCGTATGCCTGATGGTGGACTGGTGTCAAAATGTTTTATTCTGATACGATTTTTATTTTTGGCAAATGCCAAATCCATAGAGTGTTGTGGAGAAATGGAAACGTTCTTTTCGGCAAAAACTCACGCATCAAAAACGAGGCGTGGCATGACACTCCTCTAGCCACTCGTTAGTTTTACTTTTAAAGGAAGTAAATGCATCTAGACAATAATGCCTAAAGCTGTGGGAGTATGCAAGTATTACTTATCAAAACAAGTCGCGATAATGTCAACAGTGATAAATAATTTGAAATAAGACCTATTGTCGGAGGACAACTTCCTGGTCCTTTTTTAAATTTTGATGATAAAATGTTAAGTAGATTTACGTCTGTTTTACAAGATTGTTGTTGGTGCCGTTTTTCTTGGGTGTTACTGTATTCGTTTAAGTATGTGAACGTTTTCTAGGACAAAATGCAAGGAAAAGAAGTGAAGAACTTAAGGCATCAGATTGTAGATTTTATATAGATGTGTCCCAAAATAATAGATCCATTGCAAAACTTGAAAGTACAGACAAAAATAAAAACTATTAACAATAATACAAATTCTAATGTCTCGATTATCTAGAAAAAATGTACTTCTTTTCCAAAATCCTTTAAAAATTTAATAGTGCACGGTATTTAAAAAAAATAAATTAATTTTGATGTCTCAGAATTATTTTTTTTTAATTTTTTATTTTGCGCAACGTCCGATGAATCCTTTTTTTTTTGAAATTGCTTCATAGACCCTGTTTCTTTTTTTAATTTTTTGCTCAAGAACGTTGTTAAATTGCCATCCCCCAGCAAACAACAGTCTTGCTAATATACCCCATAAGTTTTCGATTGGGTTCAAGTCTGGCGAACGTGCTTCTCACTTTTTAGAAGAAGCCACCACGTGAACTTTATCTTGGACCATTATCTTGTCGAAATGCCACGAAATTTGGTCCAGTTCTTCGAGAAATATTATAGAAAGGGTTTCCTCCAACACGTCTTGGTATTTCTCTGCATTCATCCTGATTGGAACAATTCCTAAACGGGATGTTCCATACTAACTAAAGGCGCCCCATACTATTACACTACCTCCTCCCTGCTGACATTTGGAGAACGAAATTTTAACATTTTTTAAATCATGTCAGTAGTGTGCCCATCGGTCCGATCCGTCTAAATTGAACTTATTTCTCGCCACTCCACACAACTTTTCTCTATTCCAATCTGGTCGTTCTATACTACGTATAAGAGGTAGTTGTGACTTTATTCTTTTCGATTGCAGCCGACCGGACGCCTTTACAAATCTGTGAACGGTGAACTTAGCGGCTTCTATTGCTTGTGGAATTAGACAAACAAAATTTTCCTTTACTGGTGATTAGTTAGGTAATGTCGGCGGGCGGCTTGATAACATTTTTGAGCCGTAAAGAGTCTCCAATTTCATAAAATTTTGAATGATGTGATGGGGGCGATTTAACTGCCTTTCAATTTCACGCGTAGATTTGCCACTTTTCAACAATTCAATTATTTGACCGTTTCCGAATTCACTCAACGACTTTCCTCTTCCCGTCTTCACAATGTCTACTCACTCCAACGCGAAATGATCGACAGTGATCAGAGCAAATCATCGCTAGATTGATTTACAATGATACAATGAGTACACATTGTAAAACATATTAAAATTTTACTGCTAGAGGAAGAAAACAGTTGCAGTCGGAGTTTGGCTCTTTAAGGGACACTAAATTTGTGTGTGTTTGCCCAAATGACTGCAAATAACGCGGAATGCTTCTGGTAAAACCAAGCAATTAAGGTGCATCTCTCGTGATAAAAATACTTAGGTTAGTAAGAGATCAAGGTATTGACTTAAGTCATTGCCTCTACAACGTGATTTCGGATCAGTTTAATCAGAAAATCGTCCACCCCAATTCCTAGCTCTGTTGCGTAGGACCTCATTTGGGAAAAATTTCCGGAAACCGAGTATAGCCCTGAGACATTGTCTCTCAAACCCCCGAATCTTTTTCATTAAACTGGCCTCCATCTACTGTCAATGCAATTCAAAAAGTATTCGGTATTGCATCTGAAGCCACAGCAGGACACTGGTGGAGGCGAGGGTCAAAGAAACACTGCGCAGTGGTGACACTATTCGTCAAAAATGCGTTTAATTCTGCCGACTTGACCCTGATAAGAAGGTGGCTGGAAAGAATAGAAAGAACACCTTATTAACTGCTAAAAATAGTTTTCCATTTCCTCAAAACTAGAAAATTGAGATATATCACGGAAGGAACGATCAAATATTATGACATCTCCGCCGGGGTCTTGAGTTCTTCGACTAAAGTTTCCTGAAGGAACGAACATCATCGGATTTGCAGATGACATTGCTATCGTAGTTCTTGTAAAGCAGTCGTCCAGATAAAACAGTGGCTTGAATCTGCAGGCCTTGAACTGGCAGACCATAAGACGGAGGCAGTCCTAATAACAAGCAGGAAAACCATAGAATACTTCATTATTCGAGTCGGTAGCCAGAATATCCGATCCAAGGAAGCGGTTAAATACCTAGGAGTGATGCTTGACAATAGACTGCGGTTCAAATCACACGCAGACTATGTGAGCAAAAAGGCATCTACACTGCAAATGGCACTCTCCAGGATACTGCCAAACGTTGGTGGCCTGGGACATGAAAGGAGGATTCTGGTGAGCAGAATGGTGGGCTCAGTAATGCTATATGTTACAGGAATCGAACCGCTAAATAGGAAGAAAATTTGCCGAAAACAATCATCGGTATAGCGGCTCGATGTTCTGAGGACAATAAGCGGCTACCGGACGATTTCGGACGAAATTAAAAAACAAAAAAAAACTGGCTCCCTTGAGTCAAACGGGACATCAACAGGCAATCACGGGCTTGATTAAGGCCATGTAGCATCTTATCTTCACCCTGGAATCGAGTTGACTGCTATGGAATGAAACGAGCGAAAACGCCCCGGGCTCTTTCCAGAGCAGCATATATAGACTTGTTAAAATATACACGCTAAATGAACACTTTGTTTCGCCAGTGGAAGCCCGTCCAGTCCGATCCTAATTTTTCTAGTGTCTCGAGAGGCCCTAGACAAATGCGTTTAGAATAAATAGATTCTGATTTAAAAATCAACTCACAGTCATCACAATTCTACTGAATTTGAAGCTACGCCGCAAGAGAATGACATTATCGTCTGCGAACGTTATTGAATAGTGAAGAGAAGCTAACAGATGACTGAGATACTAAAAAGGATCGTAGATTTCGACGTACCCTGTTGCAGTATAGTGCTTTGAACATACTCTGCCATCTCCGCGAATTCATCAGGTACTTTGATCATGGCACATAGACCGCAATGGTTACTGTCGTATAAGTTAACGCGAAACAGATTTCGTCCCACGATATGCTACAAACAACATGCTACGTGACAGAATCTGCCCGGTCAACACTTTGTGCACCAGCCATCCATCCAAGGTTGCACACGCTGCCATCTGAGCTGCACACCTAAGCCCAGAACATCTCGTCCGAGCGTGGACTTACGTTCGAAACCTGAGCCGCGCATTCCTGTCGTCTGGCGAATTTCACCGTTGCCGACACCTGATCCCACACGCCGACGTCGCAGCAGGTTACGACGAAATAGTATTTAAGCTAGAGTAAGAATTAATGTAGTTTAGATTAAGTTTGTATTTCATGGGTAACCTATGCCCAAAAAAGATTAGAAAATAAATATTTTTTTTAAACAAATAAATAACGTAATTTGTTAATTTATACAATGGTCCGTAGACAGTTAATAGCCCATTCGTTCGAGTCTGGCAGTCTCAGTCAAGCATAAGATCCAGATCCGCTCCTAGGATACGACGGACATTGGCATTTAAATCGCCAACTCGAATGTAGAAGTTTTCTACGCAGTCTAAGTGCAGAGATAGAAAAAGTGTGGTGAAGATATTGTTATATTGTTTTGATGTGCTTTATGTGCATAGGGGCTAAAATATAAATTTTCTCTCCATTACGGAGAGGAATGCACACAATGCAGACTTCTAGCACGTGGAACCTCTGCACTTTACCGCGATGTATGATTTTATATTTTAAATTGCTTTTTATGAAGATTGCAACTCCCCCGCCTTGAGTAGCGTTGGATTGGTTTCTTCCAATTATTTTGTAAGAATTGTGCCGGACTTTGTGCTTCTGGTTTAGCTTTGTCACGATAACCAAAAGTATATCGGGGCTTTCGTCTTGCAACAGGTTGGAAAGTACGCCTCGTCGCTCGATTTTTATTAGTGAATTCACATTCACCGACAGAATCTTCAAAGGCCTCTCCACCGGCTTACCCATTACGGCCGTAGATGTGCTAAGATAAGCGAGCAGCTACTGTCTACTCGGGTCGCCTGCTCACGGATCTGTTGTTGGAGCTGCCCAATCTGCCCTTGGATTGCGAGCAAGATCGAACAGACATCCACTTCGACCTCCGTTGCCTTAAAGACAGGTGCTTGGGACTGTAGGCACAGTCAATGGCTTTTGTACCGTATTTTCCGAACCTGCCATCATTTAGGTGTAAGTCAACTGGGGTGTGAAGGCTGGTGTTTCTAAGTGACCCAAGAGACGTTTCCCCTTTTCTCTTACGAGCCAGATTTGCTTTCTTTATATCTTGGAACCCCATTAGTTTGCAGGGTGTCCCCGGTTCCTACATAGCACACACTCGCGTTCCTATCCGCGACTTTGTCCAGATCGCATTCTTTGGTCCTATGGGTCTTCACTCACTTAACACATTGAGGCTACAGTTCGAAGCGGTGTGCCCGAACCTTTGGCAACAGATACGTTGCAAGACATTGCACTGCACTTATTCGGCAATGATCACTGTCGTATATGAAGGTCCGTCTCGCTGTGTTTGCCCAACCATGTTGATTTCGTCTCTGCACGGTTTGCAAACATGAGATAGATCATGCCTCCTATATTAACCATTGCGTTCCGTATGGTCCCTTTGAAATCGCATGATAATGCGTTGCTCTGTTTGAATTCTTGTTTATCATCGAAGATCTAAGTTGGCTCATTACGTTCGACGAGTTTGGCAGGGACGTTAAAATATTAAATTTCTCTGTGTATCTCATTTCTATAGAAACTAGCCCATGTGACTGGACTGTCCACGTCGAGGTGCTATGTGTCGGTCAGAATCTCGTAATTTTTCTCCAATATCTGGGGTAGTCCGAATATTTGATCCATCGTGCGATTTGGTTCCCTAAAACGATTCTGATAGGAAGTTTCAGGCATTCATGCAGTATTTTACCACCTTTCCTCTAGGCCAAGCAGATGATACTGAGATTTCATTTATCACGAATGTTTTCCTTCGAAGCTATCTTAAGGGCAAGTTGGTGAATATTCCAAAATATACAAATTATTATCTCTTGATTGCATTTAAAACCTTGGAAAAACAGCAGGGAATCATGAAAGAAACATTCATGCTAATCAAATGCAAATACGAAGTCAGAATGTAAGAGATCCGAAAGGAGCCCGTTGGCCCGACTTTGTCCTTAAGACAAAATAACATTTTCCGGACATTCTTAATATAATAGACGAACTTGCCAAATTCATGGTTTCGATATGATAGGTAAGCCTCAAAATCCCTTTCCTCGAACCTGGGAAACGCTTCTGGCAATTCCGAAAAATTCCGTAAAATGAAAACCCGCTTATTCCACAACCATAGCTATGCAAAGCCAAAAAATGTATTACGCAACGACATGAATTCTTATCCATCGCCGAATTTGACCTCGTAGAATACTTCGATTCCTCCCTAGTGTGGTATTTAAATTCCAAAGTGAAATATTCTTCTAAATCACAACCGTACGATGTCCCATAACCGGTATGAGACGAAAACGACGGCAACGCAAACTAAGAAAAGAAAAAGGACACAACTTTGGAAGTAAAAGTATGATAAGAAGGTTCGAGTGCCACTTTAAGAGTTCGGATAGAGATGAGGGTGGTACACAAATATATATATATATAACCTGAAAGATAATAATTTTGTCATTACTTACCGTCTCTGTGGTTTTCTGCAATCTCTGTCCGTCCTGCCACCACGTTATCATGGCAGGCGGTCGTGAACCGGCACTTTGACACAAGAGGTCGTATCGACGTCCTGCCGATAATGGTTGGTGTGCTCCCAGCAGTCTTATATTTAATGGAGGAACTGTAAGAAGAAAAGATCGTGATGAAAAAAGATATACAGAAGAGAGAAATAGAAAAAAAAAACAAAATGAGATACGTGTGCGTACAATTTTCGCACATAACATCCCGAGAAAGGCAAGGATATTAAAGGGAATGAAAGGGAAAACTTCCGCCATTTATTAATTCCATTTTTTTCCCCCAATGTAGTGATGATGTCCCCAGTTTTCCAGGAACCTACCATCTCTGTCGCCTTGTGGTACTTTAGTTTTTCTTGTGTTTTATGATAACTCCTCTTCTGCGACGGTCCTTGTGCGATATATAATTACAGAAACTTGACACAAAATGACCACTTTACCGTTATCGGGGAATTTATTTACAGAAAATGGAATAAGAGGCAAGAAGTATGTTGAGGAATAAGAAGCAAACTTGCCCTGATGGGTGTGATGTTATTCTCTTGCTAGTGGCGAGGCAAGCAGACGTCCAAGACTGTTCTTCATTCTTATACAGCTGTAGTGCTAAGCGATTAGTATTTGTTATCTGAAGTAAAAGTGTCATACGTTATGTCTCGCTTGGAGATACTCTGAGAGTTATTGCTGTGGTGTTCTTGTTTTTCTATTTTACCTTCTACCTTAACCGCGCTGGATTGGATTAAAGTGATTTGGCCGCTAAGGAGGGGTCAAATAAATAAGTTAATGAACCGAATGTTGACAGCAGCTGGACCATTCATTAAAGTGGTAGATGGCACAAGTTTCGTCGGATGAGAATTTATCATAATCAATAAACATCCTTATGTGACTAGTAAAACTTAATTGTTAACAGGAAAATCTGTAAGATGGTTTAAGTGTTCAGTAAGTTGTGAACAAGGAAGGAGGAACTCATTTTCCCAAATTTAGTTTAGGTGGAAGATGATTAAATCTGTTTCGTAAAACAGTAGTGAAGCTGTGAAGATGAAAATATATAAGATGATGAAATTATAGTGGATTGTTGTATTATTACAATCAGTAGATGTTCGCTAATTTCGAGAAGAAAGAGGTTTTCCCTGAAGGACAAATTCGCTTAATTAGAAATTTGAGCATCTCAGTAAACTGAATGAAAGGAAAATCAAATGAAACTACACAACTCGCTCCAAGAAGAAGTGCGCTAGGCGAATACGCAATTATAAATTCGCAGTAGTTTGGGCTTTTCTATCGTCAACATGGAAAATTTTGTTGTAATACAAGAACTTGAACTAGGACTTTAAAATATTAAATGGCTATATGATGTGAGCCCGCTAAACATATGGCATACTATGTTACATAATATATTGGAATTTTAAGACATAATCAGTCTTTAAGCCTATAGATTAGCATAAAAACTGTTTACAGAGAGATACATTTCGAGCTTTATTAAAGCATTACTAAACAAAAAAGTAGGGCCTAATTACTACATTTTGAGCTTAGCCATAATTACTACATTTTGAGCTTAGCCATAGGGCCGAGAAGCGAAAACTGACAACGACGACATCGGCAAATACAGAACACCAACGATCGAGTTCTCTCTAGGCCTGAACTTACATATAGACAGCTTACAGACTCATACGTTCAACAGTTATCATAAATAAATAAATGAAAAGCTATAAGGTTGCACTGGGACTACAAATTGCGTTCTATAAAATCCAATAGTCGGAGCCTGTTCCCAAATATTCAGAAGAAAACATCATAACGATGTCCCTTATGTCCGAGTCCCCTGGACGACAGGCTATACAGCGACCTTACGGAACGTGGGCATAAGTTCAGAGAGTGGCGACACTGTTAATGGCTTTGTTGTGATCGAAGATCCACAGAAGAAAGTCAGCTCGATCGGCGCTTTTTTCGAATCTGTGTACATGATGAACAGCTTTGCTCACCGTAATCAAGAGCTTGAAAATGTGGTATTTTTAAACCGTTCACAGGCTCGCACGTAATGACCTGGAGGTCTTCATTAAGGTGAAATGGGTAGGTAATATATAACTGAACATCGTTATATGAGTGACTCCCGTTTTCAGAAAGAGATTGAAAAGTTACGATCACAGCTTGGCTCCTAATGAGTCTTAGCACTGAAGAATCAAACTAATGTAATGTAATGTTTAAGTTTTATGAGAAGAATTTCTTGTGAGTCGGTATAAAATGCTTTGGAAATGTCTTATAGTACCAAAGATATCGCATGGTACTTATCAATTTCATAACATGAGCATTTCGCAATATCTAATAGCCAGAGCAGTAGCTGTGTTGTGCTCCGAAACCTGTCTGAAACGATGAAAGGAATTGATACTGCTCAGAAACTTTTCGAAAACAGCAATATAGTGATCGGAAGATATTCTTTATCATAATTATGTCCATGTCTAGGGGTTTAAGAATTCGCCCAGGGCAGACGGAGCTTGGGCGAATGCTATTAAAATGTATATATGAGAGATGTTAAGGTGGCGTAGATAATTAGTTTTAAGAATTTGGGCTTATAAAGTCCAAGCTTTGATTACAAGGGTAGATTGAAGTACATTATTTTCACAGACCTTAAAAAAGCCAAAGCTCTCGACCATGTCATGCTCCTTCGAATCGCCAATGCCATTGTCGGAGGGAGTTGCCACTCAGGCGAATTTTTAATTTATTTTTTCGACATTGTTGTGTTCTGAGGTCTCAGCCTTGATTTGTTTACAGATACCTAGCGTCTTATCTTCCACATTTGCTTAACGTTTAAGCCGGGTTTGAATTTGGACGCAAAAAACTTGATTTTCCTCGTAACAAAATACCTGAGGCATTCGAAATCATATAGGAGCTCGGGGAGGTTAAACTTCTTCCGAAAAAACGTAAAAAACTCGACCTCCTTATCAACGGAAGACATGTAGTAGAAGTTATGCCAATTAGAATTCATAGAGTCATCGATAAGACTAGCAATGTTGGTATATTTAAAATTTGGAAAACTGATTGCAGTCGGTACGAAAGATCTACCAAGACTGAAGTCATAGAAAAGGACAATGAGATCGTATTTTGAGAAGTCGGGAACATACAGCTGCTCAAGCTCAAGAAGTTAATGAGATCAGTCTATAGCTTGTAGAGTCGAGTTGTTGACTGCAAATATGTTGACGGAGCTTAAGAAGTTTACGAAACTATTAGCTTGTGAATTACAACGGCTTAGCAGATTAATGCTGCAATCGCTGGAAAGAATAATATGTTCATAGCGAACCCCCAAGCGCTCGTGGATATTAGTTACAATGTCTATGCCTGTAGATGCCTCCGAATATAAATTCTATAAATCAGCCTCTATCTGCTCCATTTGCAGTTCCAGGCTAGTAGTTATTCGCCATTGGAAACAGTTGCACTTTTTTTTTTCTGTTAGTTGCTCTCATAGCCGGAAGCCAAGTTGTATTTGCACCACTACCAGACATTTTTACTATGCACCTCTTTGACGCTGGGCATAGAGCGGGTAACCATCAAGTTCTTTTAGGACCTAAGTTGTGTCATCCACAACAGGAGGTGTTATTTTAAATTACTATTGTGGAACGGTCAACCTTATAATAATTATTGGTAACATTATTAAATATGGATCAATATTTACTTGCGTAAGATGTCGAAATAGTTCAAATTCACAACAAAAACGGTGAAAATATAGCGAACATGTTTTATAAAGTTCGTATGCAGTATTATTCTATTATTCTATTATTATTATATTACTGTTACTAAGGCCCCTGAGGGACTGAAGTCGAAGCTTCTCTTAATAACGTACATACATAGGTTATTGGTTATTTATTTTCCCCTACGCAGCAAAGTTGTTTCTGCTAAAACTGAATTTTATGGCAGTAAGTTGTACATGTCTGCTTCAAGCAAAAATCTTTGGAAACAGATTCGTAAACATGGGGTTATGTAAGTAAAATTCCCCAATCACAGATGGTCTTGAATGCAATAAGCTGAATGCTGAACTCATCACTGCATCCGGTGCTTCTTCAAGATAGTATTCAATTGACTTAATTCCTGCATCAGATTACGAAGGTGCATTTTGTTTCCAAAAAGTACGTATATCCACCAGATCTACCAATTCGAACTCCATGGGCCTTAATATTCAATAACCTATGTCCAAATTCGATTAAAGAAATCCGAGAAGATTTAGACAATAAGAAAGCAACTCTTCTAACTCTACTCGATTTTTCAAAAGCCTTTGATACGGTCAACCATTCGATCCTGTACAAAAGTTGCGAAATACCTTTGAGTTCTCTTCTGCTTTTACTAATGTTGTCCTATCTAATTGAAAGACAATAACGCGTAATTACTGATGATAGTTCATCTAGCTTTATGAACGTACTAAATGCAGTTCCACAAGGGTGAATCCTAGGACCTACGTTATTTTCCTTATATGTAAATGACTTGTCTCGAATTATTAAGCAATGTAAAATCCGTATGTACGCCACTGATGTTCAGTTTTTTTTTAAGTTGACTTCTCAAAGAACTTAATAATTCAATTAAGGCACTGATCGAAGATCTATCTGAAATCTACGAATGGTCTATAGGACATGTTTTGCAGCTTAATCCAGATAATTTAAAAATTGCTGTTATTCACCCCAAGGCATTTGATCTTTCACTTCTTCCGCGTGTTTTTCTTAACCAAAATCATATAGACTGTTTAAATTTAGTAAGAGTTTTGGGTAATCATCTCTCATTTGTGATACTCACATTAATACAGCTTTTGCTAAGGTTTATAGCGGACTACGGACTCTCTGGAATAATCATGATATCTTACCTTCGAAAATTAATGTGATGCTTGCTAAGTCCCTACTTCTGCCAGTGCAAGTCTGATGAAAAGAGCATGGGAAAAATGATTGTGGTTTATAATAACATTGCTAGATACGTAGTTAATCTAAGAAAAAGGGACCATGTTTCAAGATTCTCAACACTAACTGCCGGGTGCACCCTAGAACTAATGATATTCCAACTATAACCCTTGAAAGGTACAGCCATGAACGCCATCTCTAAGCCAGATTTACAGCTAACAAATGTCAACCGATTACAACGTTATCAAAAGTTGCAGTGGTACTTGCAACAATTTTGGAGCCGATGGTCGATAGAGTATATAAACTATAGAGGATTTTCTCTGCCGTGCTGTGTGAACGCCTGAAAGCCTTTGTGGATAATTGGAAACATTCTTATCAGTGTGGTTTCAGGCCAGGTAAATCCATAATAGACCAGATATTCCCACCGCGGCAGATATTGGAAAAGACTATCTTTTGTCGATCTTAAAGCCGCATATGACAGTGTGCATAGGGACGAGCTATACCGAGCCATGTCTAGTTTTAAGTTAAAACTTTTAACATCCCTGCTAAACTCGTCAGATTGTGCAGGATGACACCCGAGACCTTCGATGTTAAAAAAGGATTTAGGCAAGGCGACGCACTGTCATGTAACTTTTTTAACATTGTGCTTGAAAAGATCATACGAGATTCACTGGCCAACACAAGAAGTACGATCTATTTCAAGTCTGCGCAAAACCGACGTCTTGATCAGAACGTCACAATTTACGGCTACAAATTTGAAGTGGTCAAGGAATTTGCCTACCTTGGTTCACTAGTGACAGCGACAACAACATCAGCGCTGAGATCAAACGCAGAATTACTCTTGCAAGCCGCTGCTTCTTTGTGCTCAAGAGGCAATTGACAAGTATAGCCCTCTATCGAAAAACCAAAGTAGCCCAATATAAATCACTGATCATCCCAGTCCTCCTTTACTGCGCAGAGGCCTGGCCCTTAACGAAAACGGATGAGGATGTCCTTGGTCGTTTCGAGAGAAAAATTCTGCGTTCAACTGTGGTGCCGTTTATATAAAAACAGAGTGAAAGAGGAGATACAACGACGAACTGTACGGGTTGTACAGAGACATCGGCCTAGTACGACGTCTCCGGATCCAACGTCTAAGATGGTTAGGCCATGTAGAGCGAATGGAAAACACAGCTCCGGTCCGAAGAGTCTTCGAATCCAACCCTGAGGGACGACGCAGCAGAGGACGACCGAATCTTAGCAGAAGGGGACCTTAACCAACTGGGAGTGCGGCACTGGAAACAACTGGCAAAATATCGTGCCAACTGGAGATGCTTGTTAGTTAAGGCCCAGCATCACACCGGACTGTAGCGCCATCTAAGAAGAAGAAGGTCGATAGAGTTTCTACAGAGTTTAGAGCGACGATCGAAGTGGGCGAAACATGGCGAGTCATTATGCATTGGGAACGTTGTTGTCCTGGAAGGAAATATCTTACCTGCTTTGAGGTGGTTTGTTGTGTTAATACTCAATATTTAACTGCCTTTACTGGCTCTTATGTCGTGTTTGGTAATTTTCTGGATTTTTCCCGAAGACATTATTTTTTCGCAATTACAATGTTGGTTTGCCTTTTCATACCATTCACTCTCTCAATTAAGACAATGCCTCCGGCATATGTCTCTTAGTCTATTCGGACTCGGACAAATTTCCCAAGAACTTCCCACCCCTGAAATCATGATCTAATTACTCACGTAATTGCTAAAGTATATTTCACAACATTTAATTTACAAACTTTGGCCTATACATAAATAAACATTTTTTTTTGGCTTCCATGATTAAACGAAATACCAATCGCCATGTTCCTACAGTCATTGTATACAGCTAACTCCTGATTTCATTAACTCAATTCCGATTCCTCGAAATCTGAACACGACCTTAATACCCCCGAACCGTAAATCTTACCCAATCAATCACTTTGCTTATTTACACAATCGACTAAATCGTTCCAAGCCCTAATGTTATCGAATGTAATTCAATTCCTTCAGGCGTGTATGGTATGTATTGCTCTCACCTAACTTCAACACAGTGCCACCATAGCTCCAGTCATGTGACTTCCGAGCACACATCGTACACATGACTCACATCTCGACACTACTCGGTCATGGCTCGGAAATCAATTACTTATTATATTTCAAATTCAATATACCCGATGAACAAATATTTTATGACGAACACACCACTGTGCATATCCTCGCGTCACATTCCTGTCTTCTCTTCTTTCTCCTTTCAGTTTGCTTTAAATGTTGCTCACTAACTTTGGATGTCTTCATGCTAGTATTTTACCGGAGAACGATGACTTCGATGGGGGCTTACGGGTGACGGAACTACTCGTACGTCCAGTGAGTACCATTTGTTCGGAAGTTCAGGAGTTGACTTTTGACTGAAGGAATGATAAAACGGTCACCGAAAGACATACACATACACGCGTGCACGGAGTGTGTTCTTAAGTAAATCAAAAACTAATATTTGAAATTGAATTTGCAACGGATTTCAAGGAACAAGAGCTATATTACGTTATGTAACATGTCCATCAGCTCCTCGTGCCATCAGTTGCATGTGTGCGCTTTGCGAAGTGTGTCGGGCGTTGTAATATTAAAATTGTGCTTTCGCTCGAGTACAGGCGGGCATTTGAAGATGAATGTACGACGAATAGTACGATGCGGGATTGACTTGGTATAGGATGTAAAAAGGATATATGTAGATGTATGTATGTATGTAAAGATAGGACATAGGTTGTGTAAGGTTTCAGGATGTCCTTAAGGCATTATACTCACAGTTCATATCAATTTGTACTACTGATTCAATTGGTGTTGCCCTGGGATGATTGTTTGCTCTGCATGTCAGTCTTGAGTTAAGATCCTCTCGGGCAAGGGGACCCAATGTAATTTCACTTTGTACATAACGTCCGCCTGGGACATGATTTGTTTCAGAGATTACCGGAATGCCATCCCGGTACCAGCTTATGCTTGGCGTCGGTTTGCCTGTGGCCAAGAAACGTAAAAGTAATGATAATACATATACAAACTATATGACCACCCCCCCCCCCCCCCCCCCACTCATACACATGCACAACCTACCCTTTTGAACCGGATCAAAATGAATGAATTTTGTAAATTTAATGTATACTGGAATTTAACAAGAACATGAGGCATTAAGGCGAGTCCTTATGGATTCCATGGCTTTATTGGCCCATAAAGACGTCATGAAAATGTCCAAAATTTCATGAATACCATAAGTATGGGCAGTGTGCATGTGAATGTGTATGTTTATGTATGTGGCCTCTGCACCCGGAATGCTCACTTACCTCCGTAAACTTCGCATTTTAAGGATACCACATCGCCCTCTCGGTAGGGTCCAACGACACTGGCTTTCTCAATGTCAGAATCATCCCGTATGCTAATACGTTCAGGTGGTGCTGTAGGACGATACAAAAATAGATAAAGAATGAAAGGCATTGTAAAATATTTTTGCTATGAAAGGAAAGCAGAAGAGAATAATGATGAAAACAGAAATATATTAAAAATTCATTTCGGCTATATTCTGTTGCCAATAGTATGGTATATGAATAAATAAAGCACCTCTTTCAGTTGCGTGAAGAGCTGTAGGAGGGCTTATTGCTGTCCGTTTTTTACCTTAATTCGTCTATGTGCAGGTGGCTCTTGAAATCTTATAACCATTTAACGTTATTTTTATACGCGTACTCAAGAACTTATCGAGGTTAAGGTTTAGGCATCAGATACAAATTTAAATCGCGCTCGGACAACAGTTTTTTAGGAAAATATTTTCGTCATGATTTTTGAGGACATAAATATCAAAAAATGAGTGTGTTTAAGGAACTTTTCTGTGAATATGAATAACAAGAGCCACCACGTTCAATTTAATGCAAGGTCAAGGAGATTCAAGCGTCTCATGAATGAGTTGGAAACTGATCCAATTGTGTAGATGCCGGTCACAAGAAGCTGACTCATAAGAGCCCAGTACTTTCCAAGTTTCGAACACTTATTTTAACGGAAGCCTTTTTGAATTTATGTGGGTTCAAATCGGAGAATTTAACCAACCCATTTTCACAGGCTTCTCTTAAAGCTAGCATAATCCCATTAGGAGACATTTGTCAAAACCGAATCAAAGGGTTATACGTATATGAGAAGAAAACTGAAAACCGTGTATCGACTCTATAAAGTCGCCTCCCTCGGGTTGTTTCGCAAATCAGACGGCAATTTCACTGTCAATTGCTTGGAGATTTTGCTTAAGGTACATTTTCCTGTTTCTACTACCCAGCTAACATCTCTCTATGCTCTAATGAGGGTCACAAATTGCATCGATAGTGGAACAAATAGCCTCTCTGGTAGGCTCTTAAGCCCTGATAGAGTTAAATGGGCAATTGGCTCATTTAAACCCTACAAAGCTCCAGGCAAAGACGGTAACTTTCCTGCTATCCACCAGAGAGGCCAGGAGAGGCATTCTAGCACCATTGATAGCTCTATTTAGGTCCTCATTCAACGTGGGATACAATCCTCAAATCTGGAAGGATGTAAACCTTGTCTTGTCTCCTCAAATGAACAGCTTAAATCAGATCGATCGAGCAGCCTAACATCTTTCCTACTAAAAACAATGGAAAAACCGATAGAGCTTCATATTAGAGGCATATTAGCAAATCACATACCTCGGCATTCAAATCAATATGCATACCGCAAAGAACGATCTACTGAGAACACGCTGATACTTGGGAACCGTATTGCTCGTATGTCAGCTACATCCGGAGAGGTCTCTGTGACAGCATCGCCAGCTAAAGAGTGTCCACAAGGTGGAGTCTTTTCACCACTTCTCTGGTCGACCTATCACCATCACTTATGCGTTTGCCGTATAGTGTACAAGAGCTGAACAGAAAACTACAATAGTTATATTTCAACGCCTTCAGAGACAAGCATGTAAGCTCTGGGAATAAGTCCTCTTCCAAACCGAACTATACTTCATTCTGACGTGCGTTAACGTATATCTAGAGACTGGCAAAAGAGGAATAACCATTAATTTACTCTCAGATAGTCAGGCAGCGCTCAAGGCGTTGGGCTCGTATAGTACGAACTCAAATTTTTAATTTTCATTTTCGTGGGCAAACACCTCCATTTATTGAGTTTAATTCAAGCTAACTTAATCTAACTTGATAACTAAAGAACGGGCGAGGGGGGCGCGATCCTTAGAAACTTAGATTAGGAGAAGGAAAAGCTATTGAGAGAACGGTGTTTTAGGCATGGAGTGCTGAGGTTGAAATCGAAGTTACTCGTTATATTTGAATTAGCACTTTCCAGCATACGAGAAATGGGTTAATTGGAGAAATGTTCTAGAAATGTGAGTTTGTTGATAAGGGAATAGATAGAAGAGACTAGGACTGAGTGTATTACGAGGGTTAGTGTTAAGAAATATGAAGTAATAAAGGGTGGTGTAGTCAATGGAGTCTATCAATGAAGAGGTTGTCAGATACCCTTCTTCTTTCCTCCTACGTACTCAAACGAGTGCAGAGTTGGCTTTAAGAATTATATCGACTATATATACATATACATATATATCTTGGCCATATAGCATGCCGAAATCGTGGATAACCTGAACGGTGGAGATGGGCTGATTATTGAAGAAGTAGCGGCGAGGGGAAGATTTGATGCAATTTTCGGAGCACCAGACGCAAAAGCTGTTGAGATCCGACTGAATAAGGGAAGAATTTTGTTGCGAGGATGGTCTTAAGGAACTTTGTGTCGTCGGCATGCAGTGAGAGGTGGGGATGTTTGATGACATTCAATGTCGGTAATGGAAGGAATGAAAAGAAGTCTATCTATGTAGATGTCTTGGGGAACGTCGGAAAAAGCTAAGAAAGGGTTAGAAAAAGCAGATCTAAAACGAACACTGTAGTAACGGTTTTTTTTTTAAATAAGAAGATATCCACTTCAACGCAGTGGGATCAAAGCCAAGGGAAGACAGTTTGAAGAGCAAAAGTTTGTAGAAGATTTTATCCAAGGCTTTGGCGATATCAGTTGAAATGTCGTCGACCTCATTTCCATTCTCTAATGCTAAGAGTGTGAAGGACAAGGTTTGTGGTTGTAGACCTGCATTTACGGAAGCCATATGGCTTAAAGGAGATTAGAGTTTTGCATTGGAAACTTAGAATGTCATACAAGATACTTTCAAAAAGTTTGGGTATATGTAACAGTTTGGCGATGGAGCGGTAGTTGTTTACATCATTTTCGGACCTTTTCTGTTAACAGGTGTTATAAAAGCGGTTCTTCGTCCATGTGCCCCGGAAACAGCTACCACGGAGGATAACGTGACAAAAATCCACGATCTCGTATTGGCAGACCGCCGATTGAAGATGCGCAAGATAGCTGAGACAGTAAGCATTTCAAAAGATCGCGTGGGTTATATCCTGCATGAAATTTTGGGCATGAGAAAGCTGTCGGCGCGACGGGTGCCGCGTTTGCTCACTCCGGACAACAAGCGCAACCGTGAGACCACTTCAGAGCAGTGTTTGACGCTGTTTAAGCGCAAACCGAAGGAGTTTCTGCGTCGTTTCGTGACAGTTGACGAAACATGGATCCACTAGTACATACCAGAGACCAAGGAATAGTCGAAACAGTGGACTTCACCCGGCGAACGTGCTCCGAAGAAGGCGAAAACTGTCCCATCGGCCGGAAAGGTGATGGCCACCGTTTTCTGGGATTCACAAGGTATGATCCACATCGACTTCCTGGAGAAGGGCAAAACGGTCACAGGGCTGTACTATGCCAATTTATTTACCGATTCGACGCCGAATTGAAGAAAAAACGGCCCCACTTGGCGAAGAAAAAATACTCTTCCACCATGATAACGCACCGGCTCACACCTGCGCCCTCACCACGGCCAAATTCGTCGAATTGGGCTACGAACTGCTGCCCCATCCACCGTATTCTCCAGATTTGGCCCCGTGCGACTTCTGTTTGTTTCCAAACTTGAAAAAGTCACTCGCCGGGGAGAAATTTCAGTCGAATGAGGAGGTCATCGCCGCAACGGAGGCCTACGTTGCAGACCTCGAGAAAATGTATTTTTCAGTCTTAACCCGTCTGGAAGAAGTTGGAGCATCGCTGGGTCAAGTGTATCGAGCTAAAAGGAGACTATATTGAAAAATAAATCGCTATTTCTCCAAAATGTTTGTTTTTCTTTTGTAGGCTAAGTACTTATCGGACCCTCGTATATTAAGTTGTCGTCTTTTCACCCGGCGCGCCGAGGCGGTATTCGGCGATCGATTTCAGCATATTGTTTTTGTCCTATCTTCTTCTTCTTTTCCTTTTTCCGGCGTTGTTATGGTCAGAAGTGTAGGACCATAACCTTCCCACTTTACTGCATTCCTACTGGTCCGCTTGTGGGGTCCGCCGGTTTGACCTCAGAAAGTAGCGGTAGGCTTCCCGGTTTGGGATTACTTCATCGCTGAGGCCAATCAAATGCTGGTGTTTTTGCATTTTGCACCAATTGTTTTTCGGCCTGCTTTTTTTTTTGTGACACGGGCATGCTCCATATTTTTTTGTTTGATCTTACTCTTACAACACCGGTGATCTCCAGTCGTGTCAGCCCACTGATTTGCATGTACAATTGTGGGGCAGTTTAATGGTGGTATATGTGTCCCTAGGCTCACCTTGGTGTTTTCTAAATTGCCTAGATGCGATTTTTGTTTACCTTTGTTTTAGTCGCCTTTTACGACAAGCGAGAGGTATCGCTGCAGGGATATTCTTAACCCGTCCCTGCACGGATTTGTTTTTGTCCTATACGGTGGTAAATATGTGTTGTCCCTTTGTGAAGCGCAGAAAATTGATGAAATCGTCGGAAATTTGCACTCAATTGTATGACAGAAGTGATGGTAGATGGATTTTAAATTCTCATCGGTTAGCACAGGGACAACGAAGAGAATCGCATCGGTAGCAATCTCCTTTCCTTCGAGCACTTCGCATCTCCGTTCCAGTTGGTGAATTTGAATTTTGAGGTGGTTTGCCACAAAAGAAGAGGATTCCAATTTTTCCAAGCGCGATTGAACATCTTTCAGGGACGTATCAGAACTTTGAATTTGGGCGGACCAATTTTCTTCAATACGTGCCATTTGTTACAGTAGAACGTATTGTAAGTTACTTAATTCAGTTGTGAGTCGCTCCAATATAGCATCAGCTTGCAGGTGTTTTTATAATAGGTACATCCAGTGTGAGTGATTTTGACGGAGCGATTTTTACATTCTTCAATTGAGAATTACTGCTTTGCTTTATTGACTGTATAATCCTGCTTTCTTGCTTTTTTTGCAAGCGGGTTACAACCCTTTGGTTTGAATTTGAGTTTGATTGAGCTCATTTTGATTTAAAGTTTTGTGTTAACACAAAGTGAAGGATATTATGAATTGTATACATAAATTTGTTATCAGACAAAGCTCTACTTTGCGTAAACAACGAACCCGACAACATTGGCAACAAATTCAAGTTATTTAAGTTTTATATTTGATTTAAATGACAAAGAAAATAAATATTATACTGAGAGGTAAGACGCACAACCGTGCACCTCCTACACCCACTCATTTTTAGCTGATGCTGAGTCCATAGAAAAGAAGAAACTATGAGTATACACAAAACTTGTATAGCATTACTGAAGTAATAGAATTCAATGAAAAGCACTACATGGGCTTTAACTGTCAAACCTGAAGCCTTAACAAATATATTACTATTGAAATGTTTTAAAATGAGTAATAAGAGCAAACTATTCGACTATGGTCGCGAAGAGACCACGCTTCCCTAACCTAACCCATCATATCCACCTCATTTGTTAGCCAGTTTTCAGGTTCATTTGTTCCTATCTTAAATGAAATATCTGAAAGTAATTGCGTTTTGCGAAATATTGTGCAACTGTTTAGATAATATATCACATCCATCCTTGAGAATCTCATAACGCAAAGTACTACTACAGAATTAAATCCATAAATCACCGGCATGCTGCGTGGATTCCATAAACAAAGGATAACGCGTTGCAGCGATCCCTCTTGTCGAAAAAAAAGTAAAAGAATGAGAAGAGCAAAACATAAAAGAAGTGCCTCCAAACAGCACTCATATTGTAAATGTAAAACGTGAACCCTTGTATAGCCAAACCCATCCTCTACGGAACGAAACTGCGCTCCCCCATTCGCTCCACCTAAATGCATTAACTGAGACAAAGTCCCAAAATGAGGGCAATAATTCATTTTGTTGTCCTCTGCTGTTAGCACTCCACCAAAATGGTGCCACCGTCGCCACTCTTGTGCACACACTTAATCTCAGATAAAATTACAGCACCATCCTGCTAAGTTCGTTGGCACAGAATACTTACCAATAGTATAGGTAGACGTATATGTTGAATATTTTTATATATAGCCATAGACGTTACTAAAATGCACCCGGACTTATGGTTGATAGCGATATTTCATTTAGGAGAAATCCGTGAAAAGCACAAGATTGAAACAGACTTCACCAGCAAGTTAAATGGATTTATTGCAATCACTCCATGACGCCAGTCGCTCTATTGTGCTGGTGCAACGAGATGATTTTCTAGTAGATGGGTTCTGGTCTGCTCCTGGTCGACATCGTGCCTAATAGTGCTTATGTTACGAATTTAATTAAACTTACGACAGCAAGTTTTTCGTCAAGACGTTGCTTCCGTGAAGCGATTATAATGAGGTTCAGCTGCTGAGACTACAATCTACTCCAGCAATCTTGGGTGTGTGCAGGATCTACCAACATAATCGTGGGAATTTTTAATGGACACTCAAATGCTGAGACACTTGCATAGAATTGGTTTTGTTAGTTACATTACTTTTCACCGTATTCATATCGTGTGCCGAAGGATAAAATCCTCGTCTTCAGAAGTGTTGTGTTTTATACTTTAGTTAACAATAACTCGAAACTATCCAGACTAAAGTCTGCTAATCGCTAAGTCTATGTTCTTACTCGCAATAAGCCTGTTTGTGTTACAGTTGCATGATAAGTACTATTACAGACGGGAATTTAATCATGGAAATGGATATGCATGGATATAGGGGTGGTCGTGGTGCAATGGTAATCATCACCGACTGTGGAGCGGTCTGTAGTTCATATCTGTCCATAGCCGACATTTTTTTTAGTTTTTGATTCATTTTTATCAATTTCTACTTAGAACTATCTTACGCTAGACCAAAATATTTAAGCCTAACTTGTCCCTATTCAGGACAACCACCCCTAGAGAGTAGTGAACGAAGATCTTCGACACAAACCTCTGCACCCCGTCCAAGCAGTGTGACAAGGACCATAAGAGCGTAACTCTTGAACATGCGCGAATCCTTGATGTAAAGTACATTGCAAAGTGTTCAAAGTTCCTTTAAGTTTGGTTTATAATTCATAGTCATTTTTGTTAATTTAATTGAGTCGATTAAAAGGTAACGAGTCTCGGTCTTGTACTTGAATGTACAAACTATAAAATATCAAATACGGGAAAGAATTAGAAAAAAACTTTTATCTGTTATAAAGTAAATATTACCATAATTTAAGAAGTTCGGTGGGAATATATGTAAGTAACCATTTGAATGCGTGGTTAATTTATGTAGTCGCTTCAAAACAACTATGGGATTTTTAGTTTTCAGAAAATTTGAGCTATAATCAGTGTCAACTTTAGGGTAGCAATTGATGCAGTGGGTGACTCCGAATGCGTAGGCAGGTGAATGGTAGGGTTGGAAAGTCAGTCGCGTTTTTCTGGATTTAATATATCATCACCGGCTGTAGTTGTACAACGCATAACCAGATGGATACTACAGAATTATTCACTTTTTAATGTTCCGCCCCAATTTGCAAACAAGGAGTTGGCGAATCCTTTATTCGGCAGACCGTGAACGATTGATGATAGGGAGGTAGAACGATTTTGGAGCCTTGGGAACCAAGTTCTTATCAACTTTCCTGATCAATTACAGGATCTTGCTGCAAGTTTATGGCAGGAGAAGTTAAATTGGACAAATTCCTATAAAGTATATAAGAAGATGGGAGTACTTGAGGAGCAAACAACGAAAGCGCATAATAACTAAAAATTACATTGATTATTACAAAGGAGTCCGATGAAAATTTTCAGTAGTTGCAGAAATACTCAAGTTTCACAATGCTGTTACGAGTGACGGCTTGGATATTACGATTTGGTCAAAAGCTTCGTGTTGCAGGGAAAAAAACCCAGATAGGGGTTGTCGTTAACCGAGGAATTCAAAAAGGCCGAATTAAGGTTGGTTAAAGTGGTGCAGATATTAATTTGGGGGAAGGTATTTGTATTTGTATTTGTATTTGCTATTTATTTCTCTTAAGGTATTTATAAACTTAATTCATTATAACAATATAAATCCATATATAAACAATTGAATAAAACAAGAGAAATCAGGTGGCATTCGATATTTTAAACTGAATGAGTTCAAAATAGAGTTGAATGCTACTTCAAAAGGAAGAGTACAATTAGATGGGGTGGGGTGATTGAACAAAAAATATTAATATTAATTAGATGTTATTTCGTAAACGATGCAAAAAAATAAAAAATAAAATAAAAATATGTATATAATCAGTGCACTAACATCAAAAGTAGAATTACAGTTAAATCAAAATATTAGAAATAAGAGAGTCCAATGTATAATAATCTTTAGAAAACAACCAATTTTTTACGCGTTTTAAAAAACATGCGGACATGTGAACACATCTGATATCTTCCGGGAGGACATTAAATAAACGATTACATATGACTGAATAGGAATTTCTGTAAGCGGTGGTTCGGTAGTTTGGCACTTGTAGCAAGTTATGCGAATTATTTCGCAGGTTATGGTTTGAGATTATACGAAAATTTCGATTGCCAGATTTCATAAAGAAGGCTTTTAAAACCTTAAAACAGTATAAGTGACGAACTGGGAGAATACCTAATTGACAAAACAAGGGAAAACTAGGATGCCTACTAGGTTTACGACAAATTTTTCGGACAACATTTTTTTGCAGGACTAATAATGGCTGTACTTTGTTCTGATAGCCACCACCCCAGCAATTTATACCGTATTGAAGCTTTGAGTTAAAAAGCCCATAATAAATTGTGGTTAAGAGCTTAGTTGAGCATATATTACGAAGGTAATAGAAATGCCTAAGTGTGGAAATACAGTACTTCTTTAATGCAGTAGCGTGGGATGAAAATTTCATATTAGAATCAAACAAGAGTCCTAGGTACATAAATTCGTCTACATTCTCTATCAAAAAACAATCATCACTACACTTTTCACTAGAACAAAACAATTGATCAGGCAAAGTAGTTGCACATTTACATTGATACAATTTAAATTTTTTGCAATTTGGTGCATGAAAATACACATCTGGTTTTGGATTAATGGACGGAGATAAATTAAAGGACATTAATTTAGTCTTAGGACTTATTACAAGTTTGTGTTCAGCGAACCATTGTCTTAGTGTATGTATATCACAGTTTATGTCGGCGATAAGATCTAAGGGACTATTGACACCATACGATAAAGCGACATCGTCAGCAAAGGCAGTAGTTAAGCCTTTTAGATTGAGCTGGAAGAGTGAGTTAATGTAGATTAAAAAGAGAATGGGACCCAATACTGAGCCTTGTGGAACTCCAAGACTGATCAATTGCACGTCACTTCTCGTCTCAGCGAACTGACGACCAAGTCGCGAATAAGTTCAAATAAACTGTCAAGGCTGAATCCCGTCTTAGATTAAATTGGCATACTCCGTGTTGGTGTTCGGTTAGAGAAGGCTTCTATGGGATAATACCGCAGACATCCTATATTTCTTCCTCTGTTATGGTCCTTGTTCTCTTTTACCAAATTGGTCATTCGATATATGCATAAAAAATATTTGCATGCGAGTCCTCAGTTACTGCTTTCCCTACTTCGAAGACAATATTTGGTACTAGCTGCGCTAGAGGCGTTGCAAGCCTTGCCAGAGATACACTGCTCATCCAAGGCGACGAATGATGGGAAACTTGCTATTATCCAAGCTTCAAGGGGAAAAGGCCTTTTTAAGTACTGGCGTGGATTACGCTGGACCAGTACTCGCAACACCATGGCGTAAAAGAGGCTACAGAGGGCAAAGGGTTTATATTGCGTTATTCACATGTCTTTGCATTAAAGCTATTCACCTTGAACTAGTGTCCGATCTATCCTCGGATGCGGTTTTGGCGGCGCTCAAAAAATTTTGTAGCTCCAAAGGAAGATGTGAAAATCTTTATAGACAATGGGACGAATTTTGTGGTGCAAGGAATATTCTCCAGCAGTTGGACCATTTATGGTCATCAGCAGACACGCAAAAGGAACTTCACCATCAAACAAGCAAGGAGTTGATTAATTGGCATTTTATACCACTGTCGGCTGAAAATTTTGGAGGACGTCGGGGTAAAATCTGCAAAATACACCCGCGTAGAGTTGTTGAACCGGCTCTGCTCACATTTGAAGAACTTCAAACGCTGTTGTACCAAATCGAGTGCTTTCTAAATTTCAGACCACTTGTAGCTACATATGCTCGATTCCATTGAAGATTTTGAACCCTTAACACCTGTCCATTTTTTAGTTGGAAGCAAATCCTGATAATCTGACTGTCAATATTAATCGCTTATCTGCGAGTAGATTTCAGATGCATCAAGCCTCTTGAGAAGAGAAGAGATGGCAGTTGAAGTATATAAGTACGCTTCAACAGCGCAACAAGTGCCAACGCAAGCCGGCAAATCTGGCACTAAATTATTTGGGGCTAATTAGATGAAACCCAACCATCAGGACGATGGGAGCTAGGCTGAGTGAGGTCCACAAGGTTTTGATGGACTAGCATGGGTAACCACCCTAGTTACTAGTTTGCAGGGTCAAAAAAAAATCTGAAATCCCTACTGTGTAAACATCGTGGACAAAAACTTCGATGCCGCTTGAACGCCTGAAATCAGTGTCAGTGTAGATCTTATGCCCAGAAAATTCACGGCGGGCTGCAGTTCTTGGAAAAGACTAACGACACACAACACAATTTTCATGAAAGCCACATTTGGGAGCGTCTATGCGAGCTATATAATGCCGTCATTATCGATAAATAATGTGGAGACCTTCCATATTAAAAAGGGATTAAGGGCAGCGAAAAATTGTCATTTGATCGATATCGCAGCGGCAAGTGGCTTATCGCAAGCGGATGGGTACCCTAACTTGTAAAATGGTATGTGCAATCATTGGCTTCGTTTCTTTATGTTTGAAATTGTTGAGGCATATAAAGCAAAGCGACTGCTTTGACACAAAAAATCAATTCCGAATACGAGAGACGACACAGTAGAAGACAAGTACATCTAATATGGGGCACACAGGTTTAGATAGAAAAAGAGAAAAGATCTTGCCGGCTGGAGAGGCTTATTGTTAAGAGTTCAATCCGGAATGTAATGTCATGTACGAGTTTGTAAGTAAGGTGTTGTGAGCAACGACTGGTTCTTTGTTCGATGAACGGTTGATCTAGAATCCTAGCTAGTTCGAGCAAAAGATCTTGAAGCTTGAATTCTGACTTGATCATATCTATACGCATAATATTGATGAAGTTTTTCCAGGGTTAAGGAGAGTTATATGGTGTCAGTAAAACAATTGAAGTCATGGCCAATATTGTTGGCAAAAGTTGAGTTTAGAAGTTTTTCGGTATTTATTTTGGTCAGTCTTTGCACTCCTGTAATATGTTTCGTGTCTAATTTTTAATTTAATTTTGGTGGCGGCAATACCCCCATTTATTTGGCTTAATTCAAGGTACATACTTAATTTAACTTACCATCTAGAAAACTAAGAAAGAGGGCGATTGAGACGGAGTTTTAGACAAGGAGAGCTTGTTTAGGTCGAAACAGTTCTTCGCATAGGAAACTAAGAAAGAGGGCGACTGAGACGGAGTTTTAGACAAGCAGTGCTGATGTTAAGGTCGAAACAGTCTTTCGCATTAACATTCCGCAGCATGCGGGAGATAAGTTCCTTGGGGCCATAGGAGGTATGAGAGGTGCGTAGAGATGAGTAGATAGAAGCGACGAGGATTTCGTATATTACGAGGGTTAGTGTTGAAAAAGTTGAAAAAGATAGAGTTGCATAGGGTCGCGCAGTCAATGGTACCTAACAGGAGTCAATGGATGAAAAAGATGTCGGATATCCTTCTTCGTTCTTCCAGCGAGTTGAAGTTTTCGTTTTAGACGGAAAAAAATAAGTGGACCTAAATGACTGCCTTCGGGTATACCGAAGAAAGCAAGGTATACGCTGTAGTAGCTATTTTCCAGGTAAGAATATATCTCAAAAACATATATCTCAGCCAAGGGAAGAGTATTAATCCGTGTTTTATTTTATCAAAGGCCTTACTGAAGTCAGTTGAGATAGCATCGACTTCCTTACCAATTTCTAAGGCTGAAAGGGTGTAGGATACGAATTCAATAAGGTTTGTGGTTGCAGACCTACCTTTAAGGAAGCCGTGCTGTCTGGGGGAGATTAAACACTTGCATTGAAAACTTAAATTATCATACAAAATACTTTCGAAGATTTCGGGTATACATATGTGACAGTTTGGCAATGAGACGGTAATTGTTAATGTTATTCTTCGAACCCTTTTTGTGTATAGGTGTTATAAAAGAGGTTTTCCATATCCAGGGGAATTCACATTGAGAAAGGGATAAGCTGAAGATTTTTGAGAGAGTTGGAGAAAGGGAGGAGCAGCATTTTTTTAAAAAATATGACAGGGAGGCCAGGAGTGAGTTCATCATTAAGTTGCTTTAATTTTTTTTCGATGATATCGGGGTCGACACTGCGAGGGAGAAATGGTCCAAAGGAGAAGTTTGGTAAATAGTAAATAGCAAAGTAGTCATGGATGAAAGATTGTTTGAAAAAAGTGGCAAAAAGGTTGGCGATGCTATGAGGATCATCATTGAAGGAGAAAGAGTTTGGGAACCATCAGATTTTCTTTTTTTGTTTACAAACTGAAAGAAGGACTTGGGATCATTTATAAGGTTGGTTTGCATCTCGGCTAAGTAGTGTTGGTAAAGAGAGTTATAAAGCTCTATGAAAAGCAGGTAAGGACCGAAATAGTTAGAGAAGTCATTTGAGTACGAAGGAAAATTATCCAGAGTTTGTTCCGTTTGTTTCTCAAAGAACAACCCGGAACAATATACAATATAGATACGGCATTATTTACTGTAAGGTTGTTAAAATTAAAGGGAGCACTATTGAGATATTCATTGATTTGACGGAAGTTGGCTTCATGGAAATCGTGAGACATTTGAACAGTGGGGGGAGAGCTCTCTATAGGAGAATTGTGAAAGAACGGGAGAAGAAAGGGGACGGGGAGGTGGTAGTTGGCGACGGTTGTTAGGAACAGCATACAAGCTGAAACTGTTCAGTTGTAAAAATGAGGTCTTGTTGTCCGCCCATGTCTTTTAAAATGCCGCTGACTTGGTTAAGGCTTGAATCAGCTAGGCGATCTGAGAAAAGGCATTCTTTGTAGTGGGATTAGAGGCAATTTAAAACGATTGGTCGCCTGAAGAGATCCATTTAAGATGAGCAAAATTTAAGTCACCGAAAACTTGGATTTCGTTTTGGGGATCCCGTAAATCAATTAAATTATCGATTGTATCAATGACCAATTTATATGGTTAAATAGGTAGTGATGGCAACATATAAAAGCAGATAACGTAGAGCGATAAATTTTAATAGAAACGAAGTCAAACAAGGCGAAGATGAAGTTGCAATGAGGGAGCAGTCAATTGAGTTTCGGACGGCTAGGAGGACACCGCGGCATGGACAACCATCAGTAGGTCGGTTAACACCATCATCGTTAAAATTTGACGGGAACTGTACAAGGTTGTTTATACTGGGGATTAGGTTCGTTTCAGTCAAGGCAAAAGTTTCGAAAGGTATGGCATGTGATTGCTGCAGGTCTGCCTGAGTTTTAGAGTGCAGACCTGATAATACAAGGTAAGAGGGAGGTTTTCGCGGAGTATTAAAGTGGCAGAGAGTGGCAGAGAGGAGGAGACTTTAGGAACGAAAAACCCTATCAAGATAAGTTCTGCTACGCTGAAGGTGCGATATACGCTTTGTGTGTATATATTGTCTAAAAGTATCAAGATCATTTGATGCTTTTTTGGGTGAGAAATTGAAAAACTCGTGATATTTAATGAAAATATTCTTGAAGGTGGGGAGACCTTCCTGTTGAATTGAAACCATTACACTTGTGATGGCTAATCGACTCGGATTTGTCGAAAAGATAAGCCGAAAAGAGACGAAGAGCTTAGCGACAATCGTTGGGGTCAATAGATTGCTAGGTAAGTTTGACCGATGGTGGCAGTAGGCGATCAACGAAAGATTGGGAGGAAACAGATGTTGTCGAAGATTGGTTTGTAGATGGTGGGAGAGATGAGAATCTGGCTGTAGCTGACGTTGAGGTATTAGAAAAGGCGATTGCAGAGGGATTAAGGAGGTGGGAGCTTCGAAAGTTAGAATGCTTAGACTTAAGGTCGAAATTTGGAAATGAGTTTGGATCCGGGTTGTGGGTTGATTGTGGAGGTAATCTCCAATCTTGGTATTAACCAAGTTATAGGAAATTTATAATTAAAGCGGTTATATGGGTCCGATTCATACGATATGTTTGTAAAACTTAGTATACACAGCTAACCGAACAGGTCCTTTAATTGACTTCTAGCTGTCAACGAGGTTAGATGTACTTTGGTATAATGAGTGATTATTTACTTGTTTACAAAATAGATCAGAAGATTTGTTTAAGCTTTGTTATAAAAAAATATGTGTTATAGAGTACGAATATTATAAGTGTTTCCACAGAGACCAGGGAGAGAACTGATAAAAACGTACAAAAAATAAAAAGTCTAAAAATTTCGGCAGTCGATTATTTCGGACATTTTGGATAGAAAACGTGTAGCAAACAAAATTTGATTCAGAATCTTTGTACTTAGAACAAAACCGAAGGCGGGTGAATATTACTCAAGAGTTGATAAGTAAACGAAGGCAATACCGATGCAAAACTACTGAAGCATGTCATGGGCTTATGGAACTAATGTTCAATCGACCCACTAGATTCAAAATCAAGAGAGATTAAGATCAAAAAGAGATTTACAAGTGCATTCGAATGTGAAGGTCATACTAGCCGTTGTGGAATCTGAGAAATAGTCAATAACTACAATAAAACAATCAGCATTCCTGAGTATCGTCAATGTGTCTTGATATTTTGAATTTGATATTTGGTCAGTGTGTCTATTGGATATCGGCTGCCGAGTAGTTGAGGCTTGGTTTTACGTAGCATGCCACCAAAACCGCAAGTGCTTGGTAAAATCGAAGACAACGACGATGGCGAGAATTCAGGCGTCATGATCCAGACAGAAATTATAGAGAGCAATCAAGCTTAAAGGTTAAAACTCAAGGAAGAGTCCCCTCAGAGGAGTAAGAACTGTGAAAGATCTACGGCTGTCTATTCAATATCAAGAAGCTTCCTACTACCATGCACACCTCAGCCACCGCCACCGGAGTTATTGATTGGGCTGCTCACTTAGGCATGTCTCGGAAAACTGTCGCCAGGGGCACTAATGGACCAATTGCTTCCTTTACCAAGCTAGAATGGGTGGTCCCACAACTAGTGGTAATGTAGTTGGGCTCAATCAATTTTTTTCCCCGAAGCTTGGTACCACGGACGACAGTGACTCGAATCAGCTAGTAGAGGACTATATTGCTAATGAAAGTTTAGGGTTACGCATCAAAAATGAACTTACGGAGCCTAGTAATGTGGCTAGAGCTAGATATTGTAAAAACTGGCTCTATAAAATATAAGTGACTTTACTGTGCCCACAGAGTTCTAATTTGCTTTGCACTGTCTTTTGTAAGCAGGAAAGCCTGTGAAACCGTCTTAAACTATGGCAAATTTAAAGCTTATTACATCAGTACAAATATTGTCGACTTATTTTCTGGCTACCGTCTACTTTAACCACTATTGAATGTATCGAAAGCACATGGAATATATGTACACGTGTATGTATATTTAAAAGCTTTCCTGGACTGCAGAAGGCCATTAAAGGGAAAGAAATAAATTATTATATTTTAATCGTCGGAATTCTTCTTTGTCACAAGTTAAATGTTTAGCTCAATAGCCATAACGTTGCCCAGCACAACACAAAAGGCTTATAAAGCATAACGAACCTGTAGTGATTACTGAAATTTGCACTTTTAACAACTTTCCACCCAGCTCCATCATCCCAGGAGCAGCTATTAAGGAACTTTTTCCCTCCTTTCCTTCCGGATCTCTCCTCAATCGTGCCATGACGAAAAAATTAAAAACCATTACTTCATGCAAGGATATCATTACATACTAATGTGTCCTCACAATAACGAAAACCCAAAAACAAAACAGCTTGCCAAAAGAAGACATATACCCGGTTGGTAAAATATTCGGAAACTTCTTGAATACGCCCACCCACCCAGCGTACCTTCAGTCAGCGTGCTACAAAAGATCAACCCTACCATTACCAAAGTAATGTAATGAAATATTACGCCTTTAAAATAAAATCGGTAAGATTGCGAAAATAAACTCGAACCAAAACAAAGGGAAAGCACAAAGGAAAAACAAAAACACAAAATTCGCGCCAAAATAAGGTAAAGGACTAAAAGCGGTCATGAAAAGAATAAACGGCGTCTGTTCAATGGGACCGACGAAAAGAACCAAGGACGAGTGAAAATCGAGAAGCAGGAAAAGGAGCTCTCATCGTCGCCAACCTAAAAAGAAAGTTGAATGAGCCCCGCCTTAAGGGTTGACCCCACCAAAGTCTATCATGATCCTGCCGTTCCTTTTACTACCGGTATTGCTACCGTGGCTGTTTGCTGCCCTTTCTGTACTAAGAAGCTCTCGGTCCAAGTAAAACACTTTAGTGGAAAATTACGAGTTACGTATAATAAACGACCAGGACAACCGTGGCATTCACTCTATTCGTTTATTATATGCCAGTTAGGTACGGTGCGAGTTTGGCGTCACCGAGGACTGGATAAGGACTGGTGATGCTGGAGGAAAGAAAATTGAACACGTGTAAAAAGAGTTGGGTTTTTTGTTTTTTTTTTTTTTTACTCTCCATTTTTTGTTGCCCGTTTGATGTCTGAGGTTTGCGAACGGGAGCGTATAGAGTGGAAATAGGGATGACTAAAAATGTTGTATCGGAGAAATTGTTGGGTAAATTAATCAAAAAGTTTTTTAGGCTTTGGTTTCATTGATAGAATTATGAAAAATGTTCTCATTTTTGATTTAGCTGCATGTTAAAAGCAACAATTTATGGTTAAAAGGTACATAAACAAGACTTGTAAATTTGTTTTGGAACATGAACACGACCCTTTGGCTAATGACGCTTTCTATCCCGAGCTTCGTGAATGATTCAATAATGTCTTCAATATAGCTCTGTTAAAGTTCTAGGTGGCAGCCAATACCCCCTATAAAATATCGTTTTCGCAACCGTGCGTACCGCCAAATGTAGGTGCTATTAGAATGAGCATGTTGAGATATGAACAGAAGACTGATCTATAAGTTTCTATCAGGCATAACATAGTCGTCAGAGCAAAGAACGTAAGCCGATTCAATACCATTCCGAACAGCTTTGAGAACAAAAAGAACTTGAACTCGTTGCCATAAAAAGATAGTTAAGACATTAACAGTCTTTTGAAAATGCACATTAGCCACGGAATTAATACACGATGTCTTTCATACTAGCTAAAGGATAGGGAGTAAATTCTGGGGTGGTTAAAGAATACAGATCAGGAATGATATTTTAAAAAGATTTATGTTTTGCAGGAATATTGGATTTAGAGACCAAGCTGAGATTAATCTTTTGATTCTATTTCTTTGAATTCCATTATTATTTTTCACCCTTGCATCATTGCTATGAAAATAATACGTTCCTGGGCTCTATCACCACTGCTAAGTGTTGCTCATTTGTATCCCTGCAGATGAGGGACCACTTAAAAAGGTTTTGCAATTTTGTGTAAGTAGGATCTCGCATCTGCGGCCAGATTACATTTTTACGATTTCGAACATTGTGCTGTGAACAACGTGGTCTTCATTGTCATATTTGCAGACGATATTTGCCAATTTTCTATCTACAATAGCGGGATTAAATCAGATATGTTGTGCACTAACAGCTATTAACAGAATAAGTGACCCTGTGCGTGGAGCGAACCTGGTCACGTGTGAGGCTCCTCAAATCGAGTAAGTGCTTAAATATATAAAAATGCACTACATTTGTTTCGTGCAGAATCATGAGGCTTAAGTTGGTACGGCTAAGGCTGACGAGCTACATGCGCACGAACAGGTGTGAGCAGGTGGAAACGACTCACAACCAGACGTGTGTAGCACGCAGTGGGAAGCTGTTGTAGTGCAAAGTCTCTTCACTCCTCCCTACAACGGTTAAGTCGGCGACATCTTCAAACACAACAACGAATGTGGGGTCTAGTTTTAACATTAAGTTAGATCCTGTGCCGATTCCAGATTTTGATGAATCCTACTCGCATTCAAAGACATTTTGGAGACGCTTGTCCATGTGGCTGATTTTCCGAGAGTCTACAAACTCAGCAAATTCTGACAAGCCGTCAGTGCAAGTGAGGGTCATGAAGTTTAGTAGTCAGCGCATAGAATTTTCATCGACTAGACAGTAGCCAAGAAGTTAAAATAGTTTTAAATCTTGTCTGGTTGCTGAGACCAGAACTTTGGTCTATGCTTCAATATATCGTCCGATATATCGTCCGCATCCTATTTTCACGTAAGGCACCGCAGCTGGGCGAGCCCTATTTGACATACAGTTCGATCAAAACTATTGTACGAGCCTGAATCACTTCATCCCACAAAATCGTCAAATCACTACTTCGCGCAGACCAAGCAACATCAAGTAGCTGGTAGAGCCATGGTGTCATCAAATTGCACGCAAATTTCTGTTTTTTTATTATTTTAATTTTTTCATAATTTTAATTTCAAACAGTGAGAAATCAACAAGGCTTCTAGATTTCATATATTCTTCGTCCAATATAAATGAGTAGAGCGAATTCTCAGATTTTTATGCAATGAAAGGAGGACCATCCGTCAACATGGAGATCAGAATTCAAATCATCAGCTTATAGGAGCAAGAAGCAGCATTTACTGACGGTTTTCAACGCAAATCGAAGATGACTAATTTTGTCAATTTTTCCGATGCTGTGTTATAACCGTAAGTCAGTCACTAACTTAGATTCGCTTCATCTATCGCTGGTTCACTTAGCAGGAACACTCCGACCGACAACTACTTCACCATTCGCCACTCCTTATATAATACTCATGTGTTATTCTACAATGCTCCCAAGTCCTCAGCAGGTATTGTTTGTGGTGTAATGTTACTCATCACCGACTGTTAAGCGGAAAGTCCATAGTTCAAGTCTGTCTATAGCCAAGAACAACTCCTATATGGTAAAACTGTTCAACAAATTCAGTTGTGAATGAGAGTTGATCAAAAAAGTGCTGACGAAGGCAGAACACTCGCTCTATAAGATCACTTCAAAAATTCATACTCTGTGTGTGCATTTCCAATATAACACCTTAGTGACATGGAATCAAACTACACTGAACTACTATGAACTACAACCAATATGACAAATTCAGTCGAATCTTTCGAATCCTATCTAGGACAACCACCTCTGAGATTACATCTTCGACACAAACCATCTGCACCCTGTCCAGGTTGTGTGACCACCATAAGAGCGTAACTCTTGAACCTGCGCGAACCCTATAAAAAATGATGCCTTATCCCTTGTTGCCTGTTGATGCCTTGCCCCATATTCGCGACAAAAAAATGCACCTTATCTCCACACTGGGACGCCAAAGAGCAACCCTTCCGGGGTATCAAGGGATATGAACTGTGGGCTATCTTTAATCTCGCTCTGAATCCGACCTTTCAAATAGCTTGCAGCCTTACACTGAATTCGCACAACTACGTGAATCTCTCTATCTCCAATATCTGAACTGACTGCAATACTCTGTTATCCTCCTAGTGTTTATGCCTAAACAACTTCTTAAATACCTGAATAAAAACCAATAGATCTTCTATTTTTTTTCAGTTGTTTTTCAGTGATCCAAAAATAGTTGCAATTTTTGCCTATTTCTTCAAACAATCCTCCAAAAAAAGGTACTAAAACCCGATCATAACTACTTTCGCTATATGAGAGACTGCCTACAGTCATCTCTAACGTTAGTGAATATAACTCCTGCCTTAGACATCGATAAAATACGTAGCTTACAGGAAGACTACCCGTCCAGTGTCGGACTCGAACCAAATCCTACCTAGAAGATCGTCAATATACTGTCATTTTGATCTTTTTAATACCATCTTCGCGGTCCACTATGGTAGTCAGTTTGGGCCACGGAGTTCCCAAATTTCTTATACACTATTACTGTTATGAAATCCTTATACACTATTTTCGTTAGGCACCCTCTTGAATATGCTAGCCAAGTCTGGTTTATATGTACAAATGTCAATAGCGTATACAAATGATTTAGCAATAGATAATGTAAAAAAAAACTGAGGTCATCAACGCAACGCCGCACAGGTATTGCGATGATTGGAAGTTAAAAATGAACTTCCAAAAATTGGAAATGAAATACTGTTTAAGAATCCACTATACATTATAAAACATCAAGATATACCAGAAAGATAACATGGATAACCATTGGCGGTGAGAAATGCGGTTTGTTATCTTGGTACGTAGACATATAGGCACTTGTCTTGCTGGAGCTAAGAAAGCATTCCGTATGACAAGGAATCTGTTCCACAGCAGTCAACTTGACTGCAGGGTAAAAGTCATAAGCTACATGACTCTGAAAGGGCGCGTATGGTTGTTCGGTGGGGTCTAGCACTATCTTGGAACCTACAGAAGGCCCAGTTCATTAAGAATTACCCTAATAAAGTCCTGTACGATGAGGTTAATGCACAATAGAGATAATATACCGGTTATTTATTATCGCCACCGTCAGGAACAAACGGCTTATCCGCGACGGTTGACAGTGCTCATGAATTGGTCCGTTCTTGAGGGTGTTGTTAAGCAACACCTCAAATTTAGATAGCCATCGGGTGAAAACGCTTCCCAGAATGGTGCGATACTTCGGTAAGATCATTCTTAATTCATTTGATTAGGGTTAGTTAGGGAATCATTTAGAGGTTGGGCGCGCCTTCATGCAGACTTAGGCCTGTTAGCCTTAGTGAGCCTTGGACTGCACAGTGAGTTAGATGGCGAAGTCCGGTCCTTGAAAGATGCAATCAGGAAAGTGGAGGGTGACCACTCGGAACGAGTCACACGAGTGCTTGCCACCTCAATTATATTTTAGATTAGAATTAAGCAGCTTGGGCTGAGTTAGGCAATTAAAATAAGAAAAAAAAAAAAACAACAAAAAAAATGGACTTAAGTTTTTGCTTTGATGAGAATAAGAACAATAAAAAATTAACCAAAAAAAAGAAGTAATTTCCTCCCTTCTTTTTCGATGGTTTGACGTCCCCCATAGCGGCATTTTATTAGCTTAATGCAAGGCTATACAACAAAAAAAATTAATTAATTAATTAACTTATTAACTAGGTGACAGGGTGAAAACGATTAAGAAGAGGGTGAAGGGTTATGGTATAGGATAATCCTAAGATTGGACTTTTTGATGTGGAAAGATTGGTATTAGCTTTGCGCAGCATTCTGGACATTGGTTCGTGGTAGCCATAATTTATGCAATGAGTGCTTATTCGGAAATAGGGCAAGGACTGAAGGTTACGTGAGTTGGTGTTAAGGGGAATCATGTGCAATAATGTGGGACTGTCAATGTTACCGTTGAGAAAGTCGTTAATAAAAAGAATATCTGCAACGTCGTTCTTTAAGGGGTTGGAGGTTGATTAATTTTAGGTGATCCGTATAAAGTGATAAATTAAGAGGGTCAGCACAGGGAAGGCCACGAAGGGCAAAACGGATAAACCTACACTGAATGGCCTCAATACGCGCAGTGTGGGATTCGTAAAAGGGGGATCGGACTTGTATAACATGTTCGAGCAGTTTGCACGGTTGATAATGTTGTCGATATGGAGGCAAAAGTTAAGTTCATGGTTACAAATTACATCTAGATCAACCAAGAAGTTGACGGGGTGAACAGTTTCATTACGCATAATGTCGGTTCTAGGTGGTGAGGAAGAGCGTTTGCGGGAGTATGTGATGGCTTGGCATTTACTGACATTTTGACACCTAGTAGTGAACCTGTTAAGGTCAGATTGGGGAGAGAAACCGAGGGCAGTGAGACATTTTGTCAAAGGCCTTGCTGAAGTCAGTGGCAACAACTTCAACTTTTTTGCCAGCTTCGAGTGCAAACATTGTGAAACAAACTCTATTAGATTAGTGGTTGTCGATCGACCTTCAGGAACACATGTTGGTTAGGAGAAAATATGGGCTCGCAGTGGAAAATTCGTGCATCATAAGCGATGCTTTCGAAAAGTTTGGTTATGCATGAAAACTTGGCAATGGGAGGATAGTTGGACACACAATTTTTGAGTCCTTTTGTGTGGACCGAAATGATATAAGCATATTTCCAAACCTGAGGAAAGAGTCCTTGAGAGATAGGGCCTTGAATTAAAACGGTAACGGATAAAATAAAGTGGTTCGCGCACTTTTTTTAAGACTATGGCAGGCAGACAGTCGAGACCGGGAGAATAGTCGTCCTTTAGGTGTGTATTTTTTCGGCGATTAGGTCGGGAGTTATATTCAATGAGACAAGAGACAATTTCCAAATATTGAAAATAGTCGCGATCGGGTTAAAGATCCTGGTCGATGAATGATTGGCTGGAATGATTGGCTTTGAAATGAGCAAGGAAGTTGGTGATTATTTCGAGCTCATTGGAATAGTTATTAAAAAAATTAAAGGCAGAGGGATGGTTATCTGTTTTTCTTTTTGTATTAATGAAGTGAAAGAAACACTCGGGGTCAGAGATAGGGGAGGATTGCATTCGGTTTAGGTATCCGAGGTAGAGTGATTCCCATAACTGTGCAAACTTAGTGTAGGACTGCATGTATGTAATTAGAAGGGTCAGATGCAGAGGAGGATCTAAGATAGACGTACCAATTTTTGTTTCTTTTATTGCGCAAAGAGCGTAGTTCCTTGGTATACCAGGCCGCAGATGAAGTGTAATTCGCGTGGGGGTCTGTGGAGAGGCCTTCTTGGTGGATTAAACCTAGGACGTTGGTTTTAGTTTTGCCATCGATACAAATGGAGTCAGGTTTTTCGTAGAGGTAGGCCAAATAGAGATGTACATTTTCGTACATTTTTTTGTCATCATAACATAACATAGCAGTCTTCGGTGTTAAGATCGACAGGATATTTGATGAGTTTGGCCGTATGAGGGACTAGTGGATCTAAAAAAGTGGGAGTGGGGCTGGGGGGGGGGGGGGGGGGCGTTGTAAGAAGATGAGGATTGGGAGGGAGTTGGGTACCCCTTCTATATGGGCGTAATATAGTTTGTCAATGTTCTGCGCCCTCAAACTTAAATTATTCCATTTTTATTGAGTGAAGCGAAGCGGGTGACTTCAGTTGCGATCTAAGATTAATTGTTTCTCCATTTTTTGACCGATCGTTATGATTCTTGGACCCTCAGAAACTATTGGGAGTACAAATTAATTCGGTCCGTTTTTTGTGTTAAAAAAAAAATAAAAATTATTGAAAAAACGTAAAAAATACATCACTCAAAATATTGTCCGTCGAAAGCGACGAGCCATTCTTCGATTTCTTCAAAAGATCCGAACCGGTGACCCCCCAAATCGTTTTGCATCCGTCGAAAAAGCCAGTAGTCGAAAGGAGCAAGGTCTGGAGAATACGGCGGGTGGGGTAAGACCTCCCATTTCAGCGTTTCCAGGTAGTTTTTGACCGCTACAGCCACGTGGGGCCGAGCGTTATTGTGTTGCAAAATCACCTTGTCATGCCTTTCGGTCGTTTCTGGACGTTTCTCACGCAATGCACGTCTCAAACGCATTAGTTGTAGTCGATAACGTTTCCCGTCAATGGTTTCGCCTGGTTTTAGTAGCTCCTAGTACACCACACCCATTTTCCTTGCTTTTGAATAAATACAAATTTCTTTAACCGAACGGAAATTGTTTGCTGAGTCACTCCCAACGATTCTGCGAGTTCATTTTGCGTTTGGTACGGATCTTGATCCAGTAAAGCCTCCAATTCCTCATCTTCAAACTTTTTGGGCTGGCCAAGACGCTCTTTGTCTTCGACGCTAAAATCACCACTTTTGAAGCGTCGAAACCACTCTCTGCATGATTTATCGGTCGGAGCAGATTCACCATAAACTTCTACAAGCATTCGATGGGCTTCAGCTGCACTTTTTTTCCAATTAAAAAAAAAAATCAAAACTTCCCGCAAATTCTGTTTATTTAAGACAAATCCGGACATTTTTGAAGAGGCAAAAAATATATTGTTGTCAGAAACAGACGCTGATGCACACTAATTATTGTTGACAGATGTTACACCTTTCCAATGAAGTAGGTAATCGCTTCCAAGATCTGCCACAACTTGCAAGTGGCGCCATCTTTTGAAAACGGACCGAATTCATTTGTACCCCCAATATTTTAAAATATCTAGGTTATTGTCGAATTTTGATTTTGGTTCTAATTTAAAAAAAAATTAATTGATGAAAAAAATTTAAATTAAAAGTGCAAAATTTTCTACTTTTATACTGCCTATTCCTCCGAGTACAGTATACTTTAAAGATCATGGAACAAGTTACACACGAAAACAGTTTCCTCTTCAATTAGCTTTCGCAATCAGCATTCATCGTTCTCAAGGTTTAACTTTAGACTCCGGCATGGTGGAAATGTAAAACTGAACATTCATTAGACTTGGCTTATGTAGTGTTTTCTAGATTCCGATTCTTCAATTGTTTCTGGATCCTCCCTTTTCCATTCGAACGACTTCGGCAAATCAGTGAGAAGGTAGGTTTGCCAAATAACTTAAAGAACTTAACAGGTTGAAACGGATAGCAGGAATTATGACCTATTGAACGTAATGAGTAATCTCTTAAATTAATAAAAAAATCCGTTTTCTATCACATTAAACTTATGAGTCTGCATATAGCATTGCGCGAATCAAATTATGTTAATTAATATTACGTCTAGTTTTACCACTTGTCTTATGTTATGAATAAAGAGCTTGACACTCTCAGCTGGAGAATAATTTCTTCAGCCAAGAGTAAGAACGGAGTGGGAAAGAACCTCATGGTTACCATTGACCAAAAGTTACTCGACGACATCCGCAGCAGATCTGGCAGCATCAAGTTCGGGCTGGGAACCCTGAAAGTAAGGCTCCCCAATGAACGCGGCAAGTCAAAGGAGGCTGCTAGTGGTGCAAATTAATTTACACCACTGCAAAGCAGCCAGCGACGACTTGATGATATACATGCTGCAGGAAGATGTGGATATAGCCTTAATCCTAGAACCTTGGCTCCTTAGGAACAAAATTCAGGGATTAAGGTCTAAGGAGTATAATATATCCACATACCGAAGGTAAGCTACGAACCTGTATAGTCGCCAAGAAATACTTAAACATTTTTCTCCTAAGTACGTACAGCAACGGAGACCTCACGGTGGTAACGTACGAACAACAGGACAAATCAATTTTGCCCCTATCGTCCGCATACTTACCATACGATGAGGAGGATCCACCTTCAGACGCAGTCCGAACACTCGTGCGACACGCCAAGTCACGCGGACTGTGTCTATTGATAGGCTGCCAATGGACACCACACTTAATGGGGAAGCAGCGACATCAATAAAAGGGGTGAGTCCATTTTCGATTTCATTATCTCCACCAACCTCAATATTTGCAACAAAGGTAATACACCCACGTTTCGCAATCGGGTTAGGGAAGAGGTAATTGACCTCACTTTACTAAGTGAGTCCGACTCCATCCGAGTAGTGGATTGGAGAGTGTCCACTAACTGTTCCTTTTCGGACCACAGCCGGATACTCTTCAACCTTAACGTCATTAAAGAAAAACCGAAACCTTTCAGAAACCCTCAGAAGACAGACTGGAATCTTTTCTCAAACCTAGTTGCCAACAGGTTAGAACCGCCACAAGCCACCACTAATCCTGATCCAACTTACATTGAGAATTCAGTCGAAAATCTTGTGACAATTCTGAAAGCAGCTTTCAACAAATCCTGTCCTTTGCAGCGTGCTCGCAGGAAGACCAGCGCAGTCTGGTGGACCACAGAGCTAAAGCAACTCAGGACCAGGACCCGAACTCTATTCAACAGAGCAAAGATCTCAAACAGAACCGAAGACTGGGATAATTACAAATCCAGCTTCAACGAATACAAGAGCAAAACAAGAGCAGCAAAATCTTAATCCTGGCGGGAGAGGATCTCAACGAAGCCGCAAGGCTCAGGAAGATCCTATCCATGGACCCCTGCGTCCCGGGATTCATCCGTAAACCAGATGGTTCTTGGACAGAATCCAGTCGGGAATCTCTAGAACTGCTGACTGAAACCACTTCCCAGGCTGTAAAACCCCTGAAACCACAGTCTTCTTCGAGACGACGGTTCCTACGGTTCACACAACCGAAGAAGTGATAAACAAGATTATCACAGCGGATAAAGTATCATGGGCAATAAATTCTTTTAAACCCTTTAAATCTAGGGGCCTGGACGATGCCTGGACGATATCTTGCCAGCGATGCTTCAAAAAACACAGATCCACACTGTACCCCATCTCGTAAGCATTTTTTCAAATTGCCTGCGCACGGGGTACGTCCCAACACAGTGGAAAGAAATAAAGGTAATTTTCATACCTAAGGCAGGTAAACCATCCCATACTGCCGCAAAGGACTATAGGCCAATTAGTCTCTCGTCATTTCTATTAAAAACCTTGGGGAGACTCCTTGACCTATACATCAGAGGACTCAAAAATTCACGAAACTTATGCAACACTCAACACACCTACCTCAAAGGCAGATCAGTGGAAAGTGCTCTGCATAGTGTTGTCCGTGAAATTGAGGGCTCGCTGAACTTAAAAAAAATTTACAATGGCAGCCTTCCTCGACATAGAGGGGGCCTTCAACAATGTAAACACAGAGGCCATAACAACAGCTCTTGAGGACATAAAAGTAGACAAATCCATTGTAATCTGGATTGAGAATATGTTGAAGAACAGAATTATCAATGCAGACATTGGACACAGTTCTATAAGGAAAGTGACAACTAGAGGCACACCACAAGGAGGAGTTCTCTCCCCCCTACTGTGGTTTCTTACAGTCAACAAGATCCTCAAATTCTTTATTAAAAAAGACAAAAAGATCATAGCGTGCGCGGATGACCTGGTTATCTTGATAAAAGGTAAGTTTCTATCAACTATCAGTGAACTAATGGAATCTGCGCTGAGTATTACCTTATGTATTGTTCCAATGAAGGGGCATTCAACACTATTGATTTACATTGTAAAAAATATCGAATGTCACAAATACGAATAAATAAAAAAAAAACTCTCCTCGTGGGCAAGACAGAACAGTCTGAGAATAAACCCCCAGAAAACCGAGCTGGTCTTATTCACCAGGAAAACGAAAATTCCGATATTTGCTCCCCCAAAGTTAGAGGGCACTCCACTCAAACTCAAAGCGGAAGCAAAATATCTAGGCATCATTCTTGACTCGAAGCTCTCCTGGAAAAGGAACCTGGAGGAAAGAATGAAAAAAGGATTGAACGCTTTTTATGCATGCAAAAAACCTTCGGAAAAATACGGGGCTTGTAACCGTACATCATTCATTGGATGTACACAGCAATCATCAGAACCCATTTTAACTTATGGGGCCATAGTCTGGTGGACTGCTAGCAGCACAAAAAGCTATATGAACATGCTCAACAAAGTACAAAAGTCAGCCGCTGTTTGTACAACGGGAGCCATGAGAAGCACGCCGCAAGCAGGGTTGGACATGATTCTTCATCTCCTCCAGCTGGATCTATTCATAAAAGGCTACGCTGCAAAGAGCGCTCTCAGACTAAGAGAGTCCTCTCTGTGGAAGCAAGCCAACTATGGACATGCGGCCATACTTAAGATAATAGACGACCTGGGAAGGAAATATGGTTTTAGTAGCCTCGCAGCTACGACCGACTATATTCCCCCCCAAAATGACTTCTCTCTCAGTATACCTATCCTTTTCCCCGACAGAGGAGAGTGGCTATTAAACGCCGTAATCAACGAGCATGAGATCACCCTCTTCACCGACGGATCGAAAATGGACACAGGCACTGTGGTCGGGTTCTACTCTGATAACCTCCACAAACAGGAATCATTCAGACTTCCTGATCTGTGCAGCGTGTTTCAAGCAGAAATCCTGGCAATAGAGAAAGCAGCCAAACACCTACAGGTAGCCGATATCCCACCATCTGATATCACCATCTTCGTAGACAGCCAGGCTGCACTGAAGTCAATAGAATCCTGTATAACCAGATCAAAGGCTGTCAAGAAATGTCGCGATTCACTGAAGTCCATCAGGCACCATAAAGTTAAACTCTGCTGGGTCCCAGGCCACAGCTCAATCGCAGGGAACGAAAGAGCAGACGAACTGGCCAGGCAAGGTTCTGAACTGGACATCAGCGAAGCGGACACGTCACTGCAACCACCGATCAGCGCATTATACCGGATCATAAACGACATAATCATCAAAGAGGTCAACTCGTCTTGGCTTACAAGAAACGACAGCTACACGACAAGATCATCGTGGCCAGAGCTCAATGTCGGAAAAACAAAGAAGCTCCTGGCGCTGGACCGTAACTCGATCCGTATGCTCGTCGGAGTGATCACAGGTCGATCCAACATCTGCTTTGCCACTGTCCAGCTCTCCAGAATCGACGCCTAGTGTCGCTAAGCCAAAGATTCTTTACAGAGATTGCGGACGTGGCTAATGCAGATATATCGGATCTTCTAAGATTCATCAAGAGCACGGGGTGGTTTCAGCCACCACCTGATAGGACAGGTTAATTTTATGTGTACCCACACAAACGAAGGGAATCACAATGGGCCTCTTGGCCTCCGAGTGGAAGTGATGTCTAACCATCACACTCCCCTTCTCAAACCTAACCTAACCTAACCTATGTTATGAGATTGTCTTATACCGTAAGCAGCATAGATGAAATATGCCGTATGAAAGTTCACAAGGAGCGTTTTTCTAAACGTGTGAGCAGATTTAAATCACTAGTCTCAAATTTGAACACCTGAGGGCCGATTGATAAAAAACATTCAAAAAAAAGCATTTGAAATCGGACAGATTTTGAAAAACGTCAATATGGCTCTCATGACAAATCAACACGTAGTATCAAAAGTTTATTGAAATATTTTAGCGCCCAAATGTGTTTGCAGCGAAGCGGTACGACAAGCGACTACGACCTCCTAGTTAATGCCCTAAGCAAGCTGTCTTTAACTAAGACTATTCTCACAGCTTATGGGAGTACTGGTTTTAAGTAACTTACATATACGATGGTGGTCCGATAAGTACTTAGTCTCACCGCCAGATGGCGCCAGTATCGCAAGAGCAACTGACTATCGTGTAGTACATTCTAGTAGACTACTGCCGAAATTTCAGCCGGATCGAAGTCGTAGTTTGGTTTTGACCACGTGTGGACGCGGGAGTGTCTTTTAGAAAAATGGAAAAAGAGCAATATTGGTCGGTTTAACGAGTTTCAACGTGGTCGCACGTCGGTTTTTGATGAGCCACGTCCAGGTGCCCCGAAAACGCCTACCACGGAGGATAACGTGACAAAAATCCACGATCTCGTATTGGCAGACCGCCGATTAAAGGTGCGCAAGATAGCTGAGACAGTAGGCATTTCAAAAGGTCGCGTGGGTCATATCCTGCAATGAAATTTTGTGCATGAGAAAGCTGTCGGCGCGATGGGTGCCACGTTTGCTCACTCCGGACAACAAGCGCAACCGTGTGACTACTTCAGAGCAGTGTTTGACACTGTTTAAGCGCAATCCGAAGGAGTTTCTGTGTCGTTTCGTGACAGCCGACGAAACATGGATCCACTGGTACACACTAGAGACCAAGGAACAGTCGAAACAGTGGACTTCACCCGGCGAACGTGCTCCGAAGAAGGCGAAGACTGTCCCATCGGCCGGAAAGGTGATGGCCACCGTTTTGTGGGATTCACAAGGTGTGATCCACATCGACTTCCTGGAGAAGGGCAAAACGGTCACAGGGCTGTACTATGCCAAATTATTGGGCCGATTCGATGCCGAATTGAAGAAAAAACGGCCCCACTTGGCGAAGAAAAAAGTGCTCTTCCACAATGATAACGAACCGGCTCACACCTTCGCCCTCGCTACGGCCAAATTGGTCGAATTGGGCTACGAACTGCTGCCCCATCCACCGTATTCTCCAGATTTGGCCCCGTGCGACTTCTTTTTGTTTCCAAACTTGAAAAAGTCATTCGCCGCGCCGGGCAGATATTTCAATCGAATGAGGAGGTCATCGCTGCCATGGAGAGCTACTTTCCAGATCTCGTGAAACGTATTTTTCAGAAGTTGGAGCATCGCTGGGTCAAGTGTATCGAGCTAAAAGGAGGCTATATTGAAAAATAAATCGCCATTTCTACAAAATTTTTGTTTTTCTTTTGTAGGCTAGGTACTTATCGAACCACACTCGTATTTATACTTGCAAATGTGACTGAGTGCTCATTGCATCTTAAATGCATTTTCACAAGTCATACGTTAAAACAACTAATGATTGACGATATCATTAATATTTAAATAGTATGCAAAACAGTTCCAGGTATTAAAGTCAATTCATTTGCAATCCCAAACAGTCAATTACGACAAATCCCTGAAGAAAAGTTAATACTTCAAACGCACAAAGCCCAAACCACAAAAGGCAAACTATCAACGGCCAACAAACGATGAAGACAGAAGTAATGAAGTTGACTAACCGGCTCAACTGCTCTACTCAAACGTTTAATAAATAAATAATTACAAAATCGCACAAGTCCGGCTCATTATCGCCTGTTCACATCCCACACCCTACTCATTACACAACACAGCGAGCACAAAAGTTCTCTCTCCCCGCCCCTGTCGCTTAATCACCTTGAACGGCAAATATACGAATAGCACTACAATTATCATCAACTCAGTTCGAATCCCCCAGCCACTCACTTGTCTCGCACGTCTCATTAGATATTCAATACTGGATGTGTCGAGAGGGAAAGAAATCACCACATGCCAGGATGTATTTAGCGTTGTTTACCTTTTCAAGTTTTGCGCCCCACCAAACAACAAAACGATTTATCATCACACAATTAGCCTCTAGCGCACTATATGCACGTTCCTGATACATACATATCCTCGCGAACGAATTAACACGTTCGTATAGTGTGCTAGTGTGCAGCCTTCGCTTGGATTCCTTCTAAACCTACCTTTTCAGGAATTATCTGGCTGCATGCACTGCCGCACAGTGAATATTCATTCCTCGATGGAGATAAGGGAATTACAACGTTAAAATTCCCCACGTCGAGAAATCGCCGGAGCCCGAGTGATGGCTGTTCCGGAAAAAAAAGGATATCGCGCCAGTTGGTGGTATTCAAGGTGGAAATGATAGTGATAGGAGTTATTGCTAAGTACAATGGGAAAACATTTTTAAGGCAATCAAAAAGGAATTAGTAAACATCTACTTCGCTCGTGGGTTTGCGTGTTAACGGTGCAGACCCGGACGAACGCGGTTCGTGGCCATCGTTGTGACGCTCGTCTAACAGAACAAATTCCAGACATTTATCCTGATTTTGAACGTCTCTATACCATCGTATCGATCCGGGCAATCGGATACGTGTATGTGTTGCCCGCGAAGGACAACTCGAGTGGGGTAAAAGCAATTCGTGTAATCGTTTAATCGGTTCTGAAGCTTAATCACTGCTCCGCACGCACGTACCGGACGAAACAACTTGTTTTCTTCGTTCCTGTGTTGTACATTGCTGATTGCCGTGCTTAGATTGTAATCGTGAAAAAAAAAATAAAAACACAATCAACTCTTCTTCAGTGGCATGCAGATGGACATACATGTGGGCTTTTACGGGTGAGCTTGTGTAAGGTATTAAGAGGTGGAGCGGATTTACTTTGGGAGGTTTCCAGCAAGGAAACGGGACTTAATTGAAATTTCCTGAAAGGGGGATTTCTGGTTTGCATATCGTGGAAACTCGTGGCGATTTTTCGGCTAAAGGGGACATGAATACATAATGCAATAAAAGGTTTCGGATTAAATCAGCATTCGCTGACTGATAATCTCCTCGCCGCTGAAACCTGGATGAGTGGTAAATGGAATGGAATACGATTTTGAATCAGGATTTTAATATTCTCCTCCTATATTAACTAGTCTAGTCTGCGGAATCCGTGGGCTGAATAATGAAACGTTTTTACAAAGGTACTAAAGCGCAGGTTAGTAGGAAGTCTTGTTTAAATTTTTTTTTCATTCTTATTATTAAACTTTTGATTGGCAGGTTGGGAAACTTCACTCATTTAAAGGACTAGTGTTGAGAAAGTAATAATAATAAGGGGCAGACTCGTTAACAAATCGGGCTAAATATCAAATTCGCAAAGATGGTAACATGAAAGGAAAGGGTAGGTTGGATGGTGACAGAAAAAAATCACTTTATGGATGCGCTAACATTCGATTTATTTTTTTCAGGGCTGACATAAAAATTAGAAAAACTTTGGCCAGCATACAAATTTGATCTATTTCAAATCCGATTATATGCAATCGACATTGATGGAACAAACGGGGGAACCTTTAACGAAACATTAACCAATATTTAGGAAACAAAGGCTCATCTGTAAATGAAAGCAAAATCGTCTACTTCGTTCACACACATTTCATCCCAATGGCTGGCTCGGCTAGCTTTGCAGTAGGTAATCGTTTTGGAGCCCATTGTCGAGGATTTGAGCCCTATTTTACGAACAGGTTTTCGAAGTCAAAACCTAACACACGCCCTGAAAATAGAATGAAATGGTTCTTGTCTCTTTGCCACTCAATTTATCAACGTTTAGGGTCATTCAAAAACTACTGCCAGTAATTTTTTTTCTAAAGTGGCAACACTGCATATGGGTAAAACGACAGCGGAATCTTATTGCGTTTTGCCTATCGCGTTTTTAACAATATGCGACGCCGATGCTTTGAAAAGCGAACAACGTTGTGCGATAAAATTCTCTAACCGTGTTCGCAAAGTGGCAGACTCGCTGAGAATCGTGCATAAAGTCGATGAGCAAAGAAACTATGTAAAAAGTTTTCGTTTTTTTTTTTCAAATATATGCATTTTTAATTTTTTCCTGATTTCACTGACACTAGTCCAAAAACGTCTCAACAGCGGCCATAACTTCGCTATCGTATTCAAATTTTTTCCTTGGATGTATTCTTTGAGCTGAGGATAGAGGTAGAATCTTGGCGAATAGGGTGGGTGTTCGAACAGTTCGAACCAGGATTAAATTGGTGGATCCAGGCCTCATCTATGGACACTAAACGTAACAAAAAGATTTTCTGTTTTGCTTAGAACTTCTCGATATTAACCCTCGAAATGTGTTCTCGATATTCAACGTGCAGAGACATTTCTTATATGCAAGGATTCCTTAAACGCTGCCATATAAGACTTCTATGAGCTCAGCTATATGACTGATGATTTTCACTTTTTTCACGTTATCTCTGTGAGGGACGTGGAAGGGCGTTCTTCGCAATGTTCATCTTTTGCCCAGCTTAATTTTCATAGCCCATGTGGCTACTGTGGAATGTGAAGGAGCAGAGTATCCCAACGTTTTTAGCAAGCCTTTGTGAATGTCGTTGGTAGACAGTTTTTTCAAGCAAAGGTACTTGATGACAAGTCTTTTGTCCATTGTGATATTATCTTCCGACGGTTCGTATTCAAATTTATGTACATCGATCTCTTTTTATATGATTGGATTTTTATGTGGCCAGGAAATAACGTTTATCTTTACTTTTGAATCACCCATTTATCAACTGCTATCTTGTTTCGAATCTTATTAAATTTCATAATGTACGATATATACATAATTTGGGGGATCCAGTCTTAGTGTAATCAAGCACATTACGACGAAGTCACTAGTTGCAATCAAACATAAAACTGTGAGCGAATTCCAATAAAGCCTTTTTATTCTTCCGACTGTCGTTCTTGCGGCTCTCCCATTTACACCAGACTTTTGTACAACTGCCTCAGCGGCTTCGGGAGACTCAGTCTTGGATTATTCTTGGATTTGTTCCCAATCAAACGCTCATCACGCTAAGGCAAAAAGTCACGTTTGGGTTAGTTCTTGCTTCATAAACTACTCTTTTCTCTTTTTGGAGTCTTCGAATAATATTTCTTATAGTTTCTTGGGCTGTTTTAACTATTTTTGATATTCGCCTTTGACTTCCTTCTTCTGTAATGCAACTATGTTAAACAACTACGTGCCATCGGATAATGTACTTGAATTTAAAAACGGAAGGAGGAAAGGAAGAAAAAGGAAAAACTAAATAAAGATAATCAAAATACATTTTTTGGGAGACATTGGTTGGGTGGGTCATTTTCTTTTCCTTGTACCAGGTGTGTATGGTAATCGAGGACAAATTGAAATTAAAACTAAAAATTGATTGTATTCTCAAACATAACGTTGAATGACTGCTTCATTATAAAATTGGTCAGCGTAAATAGTCTGCTCAATTGTAAGCTAGAAACGATTGCATGCCCGTATCAAATGCTATTCATTCAAATTGACCATACTCATCGACGTACCATACATAATAATCCAAGGAATTAAAATCTGGCAAGCTGGGAGACTATAAGTTCGGTGTGCTGTTGTCAAGGACATTTTCGGCCATCCAGTCTTATGTCTCCGTCGCTTTGTGTGAAGGAGCAGAGTCTTGTTAAATATGTATGGTCTGCCTAACGAACCCGAAATTCTTGTGGAAAGAGGTAACATTACATTTCCTTCGATGCTCACAACTACTAATTCCATAACAGTAGCTGGAAATATCGGAAATTTCTAAACTTTTCTAAACTTTTCTTTTCGTCAGAGATAGCGCAAAATTCATAGCGAAGGCCTCCATGGACAAGTCAACGGATTAGGCCCTCCGAAACTTTAAGGTCCCTTCGCAATGGCTCTCATTGACTTCAAAGAAGTTTTGTCAACGATCGCTTATACTTATTGAATAAATTGCCTTATGTCTGAACATTCCTCATCGAGCTTCAAAACTCGGTAGCTTTTTCTGATAGAGCCGTGACTTTAAAACAGCTCAAAGAAAGAAATCCATAACGAGGCAATAGGCGACCTGGAAGCGCATCTTACAAAATGTCTATTGTCACGGGACGTGTGTGCGTGATTGGATGTCGCACGTTCCCCAGTCACAATTCATAACTTTGCAGCTATAAAATCTCATTGAGCATGATTCTGTAACGTCCACATTAACCGTATTCTCCTAGGAACGAGCGCTTTGGTCCTCACAATTATCATAATAAAACTGACAAATCTTGCCATTAGCAAAATGGTATCACATCTCTTTCAGTAGTTACCTATTGATATCTTTTTGATTAAGAGACCATCGGAGGAAAGGAAGGCATCTTTTTTAGAATGGCAAACATTGGAGAGAATATAGAAGAATATAGTTTATTTTGACAAGTTAATTGTGGGGATGCTTAGAATTTTTATTTTATTTTAACAACTGTTCACTTGGTTGAAAATATGGTAAAAGTTTCATATAGAAGGTGAAGATTGTGGTAAAATTTTTGAAGCAGGGTTAAATCTTCTTCTGCGAAAGACTGATCAGAGACACGGAATCATTGCTTGGGCATGGAATTAATTTTAGAAGAATGGAAGTTAATCATAAAGTGCCTCAAAGATGAAAGGTCATTTCTAGAAATCTACGAGTAGTGCAAGATAAATTATAAGTATATTTAAGATCGGCAGACATATTAAAAACAAGCCAAGGTCTGGACTCCCACGAATTCGATCATGGTGAGTAAATGATAAAGAAAGCTATGCGAAAACTCTTTACGAAAATGCATCAAGGAGGGTTGCAATATTGGAGCAATCCGTAATTACAAGAGTGTCGTCCAATTGTACACAGTCGATGCATTAACGACTTTTATACAAATCCTCTACTGCTAAAACAAAACAGGAAGACTTTTACTTTCAACAGGACGACGACCCCAAACATGATGCCCACATTTTGAAGATGTGGTTAATCATTGTGTCAATGAGTAGGTCTGGCCAGACCTTGTTGATTTTCGAAGCCATTTTTTCCTAACTGATTGTGTACCTATCTTTACAAATTTCCTGACGTTGTCAGCCTACATTTTTCAATGCTTTAGCATTAAAAATCTAAGTGGGTGAGAAATAAAAAAAAATATTTCTACAGCAACCCCTAGAGTCAATGGAATAGGTCTAGCCCGACCTTACTACATATTGTATGGAGAAACATATTTATTTCACATTTCATCTGAAAAAATTTTACCTATGTCTGTCAGATAATTATTAGTTTTGTTTAGTGACTTATAAATAAACAAAATAATTTATTACCTATATTTCTTATTTTTTTATTTGATTGTAAATCCTTTATCACCTACGACTTCTAAATAATTAAATCATAAGTGAATTTTACAGTTATTAGTTTTATTCAGTTTATGGCTATATATGAGAGTGAAGGCATCATTATTGTCAATCAGTAATAATTACTTAAGCGAATTAGAAGCAAATTGGTTCCCAATTAAACACTTAATACTTATACTGAAGTAAATTATTATGGCAGACGAAATATACGCATTCAACTGGAGCCGCATGAGCGAAGAAGAAAGGGAACAATACGGTAGAAGGCTTGTCGAAAAAGTGCGAGAGAGTGTCTCTGAAGTAAAAGATTTTAGTGGCGATGTTGTGAAGAACTACTCGTATGTTCCCGATGGTGATAATTTTAATGCGGAGATAGACTTGATGGTAGCCTATGGATGTCCCGTTTGGTTCAATGTGGCAGCCAGTTTGATGGAAAGGATTCGGGTGTTTGAAAGACAATGTCTCAGGACTTGTCTGGAATTACGTATAAAACGCGAATCTGAGTACACGAAATTCTACCCTAATGAGGTTCTATACAACAGGGCTAGGATTTTACGTTGGTCAATTTTCTGATAAACTTCATTCGAAGCTATGTTGCAAGAGCAATGACTTCGGCTATTAACTTGATCTTCGGAGGCTTACTACCCCAATAATTCGTATCACGGGAGGGGTTGTGGGTTTAACGCCTTTATCCCCTCAGAGGCATTCCTTTATTTAGATAAATGTGAACTGATGCGGTGCCGCTAATCTTCCACGTGTCCCGCAATTCCATAAAGCGGCGGCTTGTCTACGAACATGATGTCGCGCTCTGTGAGCCGGAGCGCCTCAGGTTCAGTAGAGGCGTATCATGCCGAGATAGGAGAGACGTTGTCCGACAGCATGAACGCTTTTAAGCAGATTAAGATTATGATACGGTTGTAGTCTTTACGGTTAGTTAGTTATAAAAATAAGTAAAAAATAAAAAAAAATCAAACAAAAATAATAAAAAGAAAATACAATAATAATAATAAAATATAAATCTACAAGAAAAAGATACATTTACTGAATGTATATTATGTATAAATATATTTTCTGTGTATTGTAGCTAAGGTAGGTTAAGCTAGTTTTAGATAAAATCAAAAAATCACAAATAGATGCTAAATTTCTGTTTTTTTGTAAAATTTTCTTAGCTTTTTTTATTCATTTATGTTAATTTAGTTATTAATTAAGTCGAAAGACATAGCCCGCACAGGACCAGTAAGTAATTTTTTATTAGATAAGATAGTCAAGCTAGAGTTAACCATTTTTGTCTAAAACAAGTTAGATATAATAAAAAGCAAAATAAAAAAGCTTAGAAAAAAAGAGGGACTTGGAAGTAGGGGTTTTATCGGATATAGAATATACAATGACGAGATGCTCGAAGAGTTACAAGCAGAAAACAATCGAGTTCGCCAAGCGTCTTTGTCTGGTGTAAATCACGCCAACATGCACCATTCCGAAGAGTTGTAGAAAACCAACATGATATGCTTGAAACAGCAAGAAAGCCACATGCAAATTCTGTTTCACAATAAACATAAAATTGGCGTCGACGTCATGGATCAAATGTTGAGAGAATATACCATTTACAGGTAAACGACAGACAAAGCGATGGTTATTGGCTTTTTTCCACAAAATGTTGTATGTCGCAGCATTAGCATCTTTCATAATTTACAAAAAAAAATCCATGATATGAGTATTCTTCTTCTTCTTCTTCTTCTTCTTCTTTTCCTTTTTTCTCCGGCGTTGTTATGGTCAGAAGTGTAGGACCATAACCTTCCCACTTAACTGCATTCCTACTGGTCCGCTTGTGGGGTCCGCCGGTTTGACCTCAGAAAGTAGCGGCAGGCTTCCCGGTTTGGGATTACTTCATCGCTGAGGCCAATCAAATGCTGGTGTTTTTGCATTTGTTTGCACCAATTGTTTTTCGGCCTGCCTTTTTTACGTGTTGAAATTGGAATGTTGATTGATAACGCCTTTTGGACGGGGTTCAAAGGATCTCTCCTTTGAACATGGCAATACCAACTGAGTCGGTCGCGCTCTATATTTCTTGTGATGGTTTCTTTTACGTGGAGGCTTCCTCGGATCTTTGAACTTCTAATTCTGTCACGCTTTATTACTCCCGCTGTCATGCGAAGCATCTTCATCTCAGTTGCCGTTAATTTGCTCTCATACTTTTTGTGCATTGTCCAGCATTCTGAACCGTATGTGAGCGCCGGACGTACAACTGAAGTGTAGAGCCTTCCTTTCAGCTTAGGGGGCATTTTTCGATCACAGAAGATGGCGGAGTTTTCCCGCCACTTCATCCACCCTACGCTTACGCGATGTTTGATGTCGTCATCACAAGTTGCTTCTCTATTAATCATAGATCCCAGATATTTAAACTTTTCACACTTGGGAAGCACTCTTCCATTCAAGTAAATGTCTGGAATAGGCTGATGAGGGTCAGAGAACGGGCAGCACAGATACTCTGTCTTCTTTGAACTAATACGATACCCGTGTCCCTCAAAAATGTCCACCCACACATCAAGTGCTCGTTGTAGGGACGCCTGATCATCACTTATAATGGCCCCATCGTCAGCAAAGAATAGCTGGTGCACATTAGGGTCCGTCACTTTTCCTTCAAGCAAGCAATCAAGGACTGCTATAAAAAGCAGTGGGCTGAGGACGCTCCCTTGGTGTACACCGACTTTGATTGCGAACTCTTCGGTGACTCCTGCGGTGCATCTTACTCTTGTCGTTGCTCTCTCGTACATGTCCATAATCACTCGCACGTACATAGGTTTCTGGAACTCCTTTTTGTCTTAGCGCTACCCATAAAAGATCTCTTGGTTGCCGGTCAAAGGCATGAGGCGTTGAGTGCAACGAAAAAAACGAATGCACGTCGACAATTTCTTAGTGACCCCTCAGATCGAAGCAAGGATGAACGATCTAAGGATAATAGGAAAATAGGATTCCACAGCTCAGCGGTAGCCAGACATCAACGGGCCAGAAGAGTCGTGTACATAGAATTTACAGAATAAACGATAAAATACAAAGACAAACCAGATTTGAATGCCTTGCTTGCGAAGAGCCAATCTGTTTACAACACAGTAGTCAGTATGCTAAATGCCATAAATGTGTAAATCAAGAAAATACTTCGTAATATCAATGTTATGTGAAAAAAAATTAAAACTTTATATTAAAAATAAAAAAAAAGTCCAAAATTATAAAAAAAATTCAGTTACTTAATTGAGTTCCATACATTTTCAGACAAAAAAAAGTATGAAAGTCCAGCCAGACCTGTTCCATTAATGGAAAGGTATTAAAACATCCATTGACAAAAGGATTAGTGCATAAAATCCTACACTTGCTAATGACACTGCCACAAAGCTCAGATTTAAATCCAATAGAACGCAATTGGGATTATCTGGATAAATGCTTGCGAACTAGGGGGTATCCAAAAAATAGTCCGCAAAACTCCCGTATATTATAATGCTTTTGTGGTCCTTCTTTAGTAGGATCATCACTTTTGCTGCGCTTATTTCATACCTGTATGCTGTGGAATTTTATTTATTTTATTTTTCTCTTGCAAGTACAAATAAAGTACATTATTTGTTTAAAAAAAAGAGATCTGTCGGAAATCTAAAAGCTAATAAAAAATAGATTGGGTGTCAAAAGTTTTTGCTGTATGTAGGATATACTCGTACATACATATATGCCAGCATCAACCTACGAAACAATTCCGAAAATCAGCCCATAGCATTTAACTGATGCACTTTTAATCTCATCTATGCTTGTTAACGATGGCTGGTTGCCCCAAACAAATTCAATGCAAAAGCCTTTATACTCGTACGTTATAATTAACTTACATTATTTTTATTGCGCGATCTAGCAAGCTTAAAAAATAAAAACCTCATGACTCCACAGTCTGGTTAGGTGGTTGATTAGAAAGTGTTTTTTTCATAGGTTGCTGGGCCACATCATCATTGTTTCACACAAAGTGCGCGGCCAGTGATAAAGGTGTTAGAAAAAAATATGTTCGAGCCAAAGAGTGTTGGAACAGGGTATTTAAGTTAACAATTAATACATATGTTAACACAGAAAGAGGGACAAACAATAAAAGCAATGACAATATAAACAATGGTCTTTTTATTTCTTCTGATAAATATGGAGGTTCATTTTAGCCAAATATCTACGAACAAGAAATTAGACATCTATGATCCTGATGTCAAAGACATTTCTTTTTTGTTTTTTGTTCAGGTTGCTATACACGCGTGTATACTCCTCATCCATCGCCTGACCATGTGCCAAAATTGATTTGAAGAAAAAACGAACATGATCCTCACATTCGGCCGCCTTTGTTTTTGATCTTGGCAATTCACTGGAATGATTGAATACCTGTTGTGATGTCATATCCGTAAGAACACGTTTTATTGTCTGTTACATCGTGTTCCAAGTTCTGTGGCTATATTGGCTTCACTCTTTAAGCAACTCATGGACAGATTCCATTTATCGGGATTTTTATTAGAAATTCGAAAGACTGAGATCTAATAGTACGAACACACGTTTCAAGCTTTATTAACTGTAGCAGCTTTTTGGTAGGCGCTATTCAAATCTCCACATGGCTGTTGATGATATGCCAGATGATGGAAATGAAGTTGATTTAGTGATTATTCCACCGCATGTTGATATCCAAACAGACGAGGGGCTATATGTGAGGATGACTTGCTTGAAAACCCTATTCCTGTTGATGTCCCAAGAGCACTAGAGGCTAAAATCGACGATGGATTTGAAAGCCAAGACGATATTCCACTTTCCAATCTAAAGGAAGAAAGCTCAGCTACAGGTGAGTTTCAGAATACTGCTCCAAAATGGTCAAATCATGTCTACTGAAATGAATAAAATATTTCATCATGCGGAAAATTTACACAAAGTAAGAGACCAGTAGGAATCGGAATACGAAGTTCAAACCTTTGAACATTTTTTCGATGACGAGGCGATGAATTTGATTGTGGAGCAGTATATTCGTATGGGACAAAAACTGTCACACATTCATGTTTATAAATTAACTCCACAACCGATTCAAAGAAATAAAGCACTTCATCCATTTGGCCAACAACCCATATATTGACAACACTGATAAGATGACCAAGGTTCGACTTTTCTTGAAAATGAATTCCCAAAATTATCAAAAATGGGGTGTCTTTCAAGATAAGTTTCCTTTTGACGAGCCGATGATAAAATACTTTGGTCGTCATTCCACAACAATTTATCCGTGGAAAGCCTGTTCGTTTTTAATATAAGGAGTGGATGCTTTACAGCAGCGACGGATATTACTATAATTTTGACATATATTGTGGTGCCAAAAATGTAAGTTCATTCATTAAATGTTTACCCCCTGGAACTCGTGTGGTGCTTGATTTGCTAGAAATAGTAAATACGGTAAGAGACCGCTCCTTATTTTTGGACAACTAATTCACAAGCCATGACATTATGGCTACCCTACGCAAAAAAGGATTTCGTGCAACAAGTATGGTTTGTGAGAATAGGATAAAAAATTTCACTTAAATCTCTGAAGAAATTACTGAAGGCAAATCGTGGTTACTTTCATCACAAATTTAACAAAAACAATAACATCTTGTTCGCGCGTTGAAAAGATAATGTTGTTGTTACCGTTGCAACAAATAACGACAGTTTGGAACCACTAGGAAAAGTCAAAAGATGGTGAACAACAGAAAAATTATTCCCCAGCCAAAACCATTAGTTGCATACATTAAGGGCATGGGTGGGGTCGACCTTAATCACCGATTTGTCGATAATTACCAGATAAAAATAAAGGGTAAACACCTATGCTGAACTCAATGTTGGTAAATGATTGGCGACTTGATTGTGTGAAAACCAATGAAAACTGCAATCTCTTTTCATTTTTTAGGACTATAGCAAGGACTTAATTACGTTCAATGCCGTCAACAAAAGCTCGTAATAAGGCAAATGTATCAAAACCTGCGATTCGCAGTGAAGGAGGACATTTCCCCAAAAAAATTAAAAATCAAATAAGATGCCGCATATGTCACAGCAGAGTTCAATGGATATGTGAGAAGCGCGAAATTACTCTTTGCAACGAAAAAGAATGTTTTAAAATATTTCATAGCTAAGTAAAGAATGAATCCAATTCTGTCCAGTGTATTCGTTTTTTTTTTTTTTTGTATTTCTTGTAAAATATTATATATCACTTATTAAATAGTATTTTTAAAGTTTTTAATTTATTTTTATATTTGAGGTGATTGGTCTCTAATGGGTTAACACAAACTGCAGAATAACTAATCTCCAACAATTTTTTTAACGTGTATGATCGTTCTATTAAATACTATGCCCAGGTTTGTTTTTTTATAGGTCACTTTTACTTAAAAGTATTCATAAGTAAGTATAAGTCTTCATGGGAGAAATATTTTCCGGATACGAGAAAAGCTTCGGAGTTTATTGGATTATAATACAAAAATATGAGAGATCACTAATAATCACTATCACTCAACTAATTCTCGAAGACTTTCAGGAGCTCAGTTTCGCGACTGTGTTGTTATATTTTACATCAAATTGTAAATTGCAAAAAAAATACTTAGTCATAAAAATTAATTCAATCTTATCCTTTACATTATTTACAAAATTAAAGCCATGTGGTTTGAAAATACTTTAATCAGCTCAACCAGAATATCATGAAGGTCTTCAACATAATTAACAACTACCTTAATTATGCCCGGTGACATCAGTGTGCTTATGTATGTCATGCACTTGAAAAAAGCTTGAAGAGTATCACATGAAAACAAAAAAATAATTATAGGATTCCGCACTTTAATTACATACGAGTAACTCCAAGTTGAATGAACTGTGTATCATACTTTCCACGTAGCGCATTTTGGATTTAACCCTTATTAATTGTTAAAAAACAACCAGCCTATCCGCGCGGTCAGAAAGCCTTTGTTGTTCGTTTGTTCATTCTTTAAACGACGCCAGACCTCTTGCGGATGCAAACATCAAAGCAACACGGTATGGGCTTCAATTATCATGGATTTCGATCGAAAAGCTTTTCGCGGTTGGCCTCTGTTTCCATGTCGAATTATTTCTATGCCCTACCTTTTGCTTTACGTATACAACAAAGGGTATATACAAAGGGTTAATTAAAAACATTTTTAATAGCTACTCATCCACTTGGTTCGGTCCGTTCGAAACCCATTTCCGATTACCTTTATTAAATTAATTTTCGGCCGAAATGGCCTTCTGCGGTGGTTATAAACAGCATTAAAATATATCTTTATTTGGTACGCGCAAATGAGCCGGTATGCGTAAAAACCCAACAACCGCAACCGAAATATCTTTTATAGCCTTTTGAAGATTTATTGAGTGTAACCCCCTTTTTTATTACCTGATTCATACACAAGTGTTTAAGTAAAGTGCTGCCCTAGGCTACTTACATATTATGGTCAAGTCTATTTTGCTGTTCCTTGTTTGGGCCTTTAGAAAATCCACTCGACACCGATAGATTCCTGTGTCTGCCTCGCGTGTGCTCTGAATCGATAGCTCGCCAGGCTCTTTATCGAATATGAAATAAGCTCGTCCGCCGAACACGCTTTCATCTGACCATCGTTTAGCCGCCTTGGAGCCACCGCCACGTATATCGACACTGCAATGATGAAAATAAGAATAAAAAGGATAAAATGACGTGCAATCAGCGAAATTTCATTACAACAGGATATTCGATATAATTATTCATGAAATATTTTTGCTTTATTTTGCACTTTTCACGTCCATAATTGTGTAAAATTAATTTTAAAATGGAAAAAAGGACATTTAAGTGGGCTATAAAGAAAAAAATCCAAAAAGTACAAATATTTTTGAAAAAACGGAATTAATTGTTAAAAATTATAAAGTTTAAAAACGTACAATAATATGGCAATGGTTTGTCTGTTTGTCTGAGGTAGTTAAATGACCTGTCCATTTTAAGGTACTTGATGACCAAACTGTTGCCAGTGATGTACTCAACACAGTTGACAAAAACAATTACAACAGCGTAACTTTTATGAAGTCTTTTATTTTCATTATTTGTGTATTACGAAAAATAAATACTTTGCAGATTTTTTTTCGTTTTTTGTTGGAGGTTTCTACTATCTGTTGGAGCACTCAGACGCAAATACTGGTCCGCTGTACTATCAGAGGGATACTTTTCTTTATTGTATTTTCCCCGTTGTTCGGAGAAAACGCAACATGCAGCACAGGTAGGCGTCTCATTGATGCCAAGCAGATGTTTAGCAGAAACGTAACGTAGGTAAATCTTCTGCAATCATTTTTCCTTAAGGATAAGAAGGATGGTGCGGACTTGTTGTAGACATCAGGGCGTACCCGCTTAGTCATCCTGCATCCCGGATATTCCCTCCATCTCCGACTATGTGTATTAAAGATCCAATAGTTAATGTCGGATTTGACCGTGGAAGCAGGTAGACCTAAGGCGGGTTCAGGTTCTGAGGAACTCTCCTCTGAGCCCCTTCTAGCGAGTTTACCGGAGATCTCATTTACTGGGATCCCAGAGTGATCTGGAACCCATACAAACCTTAGTAAATTTAGAAGCTGGATAGAGGGTTGGACACAGCTTTCAGTGCAGCTTGGCTATCACTGCAGATGCATATGCTTTTTCCTTTCCACCTGCGCTTCACAGCATAGTGCATGGCCTTTAGGATTCGTAAATCTTTGATTGAAATATAGACGCATATTTTTTTAACGAGTAGTGCCGTCGAATATTTTCGTGTCCAAAGAAAACTCCAGCGCCGGACCCCGCCCAGAGCTGTAAAAATGCGAAGACATTCCATTCCATCTTTAGTATCTGGCCAGAACCAGTCCTGACGCCATAGAAATTTGACTGCGAAATTATAGTGCAATAGGTTAGCAGGTGTCATTGCGTCGAAAGGCTTATCCATGAGACAGGAGTCGTCATTCCAATGCGAGTTGTACCGAAATACATTTCTTTTGAGGTGAGACTTGGCTTTCAGTACGTACCTTCTGATATACATATACGAGTATGTCAAGGGGTGGAAGATTTATCATAGCATATAGAGCAGCGCCCGGTGTGCTAGGGAAAGCCCTCGTACAGCTGAGGCAAACCGCTCTTTGAAGTTTGGTGAAGGAGGCTACGATGTGTTTGCATGTTAGCCTGTTCCTCCAGATAACCGATGCATATGAGATTATCGGTCTTATCATTGCGTGAACATCCAGAGAACTTTTTCGGCGATAAACCCCATGTTTTGTCAAAAGCACCTTCTCATTGCCAAAAAGCTGACAGCCCTTTTAGGGTTTAGACTCAATATGCTTTGGCCAAAAAAGCTTGCTATCTAGGGTGGATCCCAGGTCTTTTAACATCAGCTGAGTCATACCAGTATTTTTCGTGAAGAGAATGACATCAGTCTTAAGAAGATTAACCGACAGCCCATTACTCGTGTGCTAGTCATCGATCACATTTAGCGCCGCCTGGACTTTGAGACAGACAGTCACTAAACATTGGTCGACAGGGAGAACGGCAACATCATCCGCATAGGCCTGGGTATAGATTCCAGGGGCATTGAAAGCATCGAGCAGAGAGTCGAAAACCATGCACCATAACAGCGGAGATAAGACGCCACCTAGCTGGCAGCCCCTGTTTACGCCAGACTTACCCATTGTTCGAGGCCTGCATTAGCGATCAATATTCTGTGCATAAGCATGACTTTGATCTACAAAACCAGTTCTTCATCTACGTCATGCATTACACATGCTGTCGAAAATAGCCTTTTCAAAATCTCCCCCAATGTTGACGAAAATGCTCAGTACGTACTCTTTCCTTCCGAGGGCGCATTCAATTTTCCCAACTTAGTTTTGAGGCGCAGTCTTGCAGGATTTTCCGTAATGATAAACATGTTGCATCTCTGAGAGAGGATGCATTCGAAGAGCAATTTTACGCACGTGCAACTCCACGAGTCTCTCCATGCTTTTCAGCAAGAAGGATGTTAGACCGATTGGTCTAATACTCTTGGCAAATGAGTAAGGTTTTTCCCTATTTTGGGAATAAAGACCGCTTTCACCGCGCCCCAATGAATAGCCAAGTACCAAGCTAGCAGTGAACATTTTTTCGGAGTAGGAAGCAGCTGTTTTATAGCTTTTTGCAGTATAGCAAAGTATATCCCATCAGTACCTGGCGACTTGAAGCCATCGAAAGATGCCACCGCAAAATCAATGGCCTCAGTCGTTGCTACGCCGAGTTGTTTCCATCGTTTCAGTCGCAATTACCACTGAGGAAGTATGCAACGAGCCGATCACAGTCTTATTTCCCGGCAAATGGATCAGAAGCAGTAAACTTAGGGTTTACGCTTTAGACTCAGTAAAGGTACCATTAGATTTTCTGAGCACATCCAGCTTTGTCGATTTTCCACGCTTGACAATATTAACCGACTTTCTGGTCGCCCTCAGGGATTTGATCTCTTCGCAGACGGACTTATAGGAATCAGTCTTCGATTTACGAATAAGCTTCTTGTATGCCTTTTGCATCGACCGATACTTATTCTAGTCATCTTCCGAGTTCGGTTTAAGCGATCTATTCAGGAGACTCCTGGCTTCCCTGGGAAGACATTGGAGCTCAGAGTTCCACCAGGGAGCCAATTTTTTGCAGGAATGTTTTTTGACCGGACATGCGAGTTCAAGACAGTTGGTGATGGCGCTACTCAGATTAAGAACGGCATTCACCACCAATTGCTTCGTTCTGAATTTCTTTAGGGCTTGAGTGGATGTCTCAAGCTCCACTCTAAACCGTATCTAGTACCTTTTTCTCAGATTTTGCTTGAGCTTCGAGGTGCAAATCCCAAATAATGTTTTGAGCATTAGCATTGCAACAGATTATAAGTCCAATCTTTCTGGCTCCACAGTTCTCTACGATTTCAGAAACCGCAGATTCCCACACCTCTATTGGACGTAGAAAAGCTAGAGGAAAATAGACCTCTTTAAACATGCTTTGCACAATTTAGGCGAAAGGCGTTGCGCTTGATATTTCAAAAGCATTCGACAGAGTTTGGCATCAGGGTGTTTTGTTGGAAATGCTTTAGTATCGATGAGTCTCTTCTTCTATGAATTAGAAACTACCTTTCGGGCCCTTCAATTCAAGTTGTTTTGGACGGTTTCAAGTCTGATATTCACCAAATAAACGCTAGTGTTCGCCAGGGCTCTATTCTGTCACCGACACACTTTCTCATTTTTATAAATGATCACTTAGCTGCTACCTCTAATCCAATACGCTCATTCGCTGATAATATTACTTTTAGCTTTTCATATTCGTTCCAGCTTTCAAGTCCCTGCTCTTCGGCCTGGAGAGTATGTTAAGCACATTAAATTCCCATCTTGACAGCATAATTAAATGGCGTATGAACAATAAAATGTTCCAAGACTAAATGCTAAATGGCGCTTGTGTTGATGAATCCGAAAGACTTTTCATCCTTGGTATAACGTCCGCCCCAAGCTTGAGTATAACGCTCATATCTGGTCTGATGTTCCGAAAACCTCTCTGCACCTGCTAGATTGAATACAAAGGCGAGCGATAAAGGTCATAGGAGACGTAATGTTTCTTCTCTCTTTATTTTATCATTATTTTAACAACCAATGCTAACAGTGAGCTATCCAGTTGCATTTCTCCCCTTCAAGAATTTAACCCGCAATTCACGTCTCGCCCGGAATGCTCATCAGTGCAGCCTCAGACCGGTCTTCAAATTTAGAGACTTGTTTTCTAGCCGAACCACATGATGCTGGAATGCTCTGCCTAGCTCAACTTATCCATCTCATTATAATCCACAAACACTTAAAACCAATGTGCACAGTACCCTTTCCTTCTCTCCCTCTATGCCTTTGACCGGTGCTATGTCTTGACGTTTAAGGGTAGTCGTAACCCCTTTTCTCGCGTCAATTATAAAAAAAGTCCAGTCAGCATTCATTCATTCCTAATGACATTCTAGCTGGCAGCCCTTTCGATGGAATCAATCTTCTCGCTGCATATTTTTCAGCTAGCTATATAGTCCTAGATTGACCCCGCTATCAGCGCTGAAATCATTTTCATACTCATATATTATTAAGAGTCATTCACGATCTTTACAAATACGAATCCACTGACTGGTTCATAATATTTCCTCCACATTCTACGAATGTTCTCTTACATTGCCACAATCACGTTGGCTTTTCCGTCTGCTCCATATCTTCCCGAGTTGATGAAAAACAACATTAGCTCGCGCCAAAAAAAGAAGAATCTCCTTCTCCTGACGCAACTATAGGTACAAGGCCTTTGGAACCTTGATAAATCGCCATTGGTAACACTCGCTGTAAAAAAAAATTAATCTTTTCACACATTCAGTATGCAGGGATAAACGTTGTATGAAAAGGATTTATAAGCAACGGTAATGGGGAGCTCGTTTCGGATAACAAAAGAATTGCAGCCCAAGGGAAGAGATATTTCGATAAGCTGCACACATAGAGTAAGCAGCATTGTAAAGCGATACTATTCATACAGCAGAAATTCGGGTAGTAATACCATCCATCGAGGAAGTGCAGGAAGCAATCCATCGACTTTAAGGAGTCGAACTAGTACCATCGGAATTGATAAAATATGCTGGAGAGAAGTTACATCACAACTACATCGAATATTGATAATGAATGGAGGAACTCTGTCAGCATTCCCGTATTTAAAAAGAGTGTCTGATCATAATGCAACAATAACAATAACAATAATGCAACAATAATTATCGAAGGTATCATTGCTATCAAGTTATTACAAGGTGGGATCAAAAAAAGAAACTACCATTAGGACTTCGGGAGAAACCGCTCAATTCGATTGTCACCAGATTTTTACTATACGACAGCTTTTAGAAATATTACAACAGATTCGTAAATTCGTAAATTTTAAAACGGCGTATGACTTTAAAAACCAATGGAAAATTGATCAGGTCCTTGTAAGGCCAGAAATCTCGAAAATGAAGGAATGAAAGACTACTTTTGACGAGGTTCATGATGAGATCCCTGAATATCCAAGTGCGGTATCAGTCCGATTCAAACGATTTTAACTAGTTGTGTTGGCAAGAATGTCTCAAAAATAGTCTCATGGATTTCACATTTTAGCGTTCAAAGAATCCTTTCGAACGAATTTCATTTGTAAAAGGTGTCTGCGCTTTAGGTACTGAGAATGTTAACCGACGAGCAAAAGAAAAAAAACAGTTGACATTTCGAGGGCGAATCTCGAGTAGTTCCATGTAGATCAGGAAATGTTGTTGTTACATGTCGTGACGATAGACGAAACCTGGATCCTGAAACCAAAACAACAATCGATGATTTGGAAGCGATCCCAAAAAAATTCAAGGTGTCAAGGTCGGCGGGAAAGTGTATGGCATCCGCTTAGTTTGGGACGTTGGAAAAATAATTATGAAAGAAAAAATTGAAATTGATTCCCAAATACAAGAGTTATTGTATATTGTCCACTTTTCATCGTCAATATTTCATCTGCAGCTGAAGGTTTTTATGAGTATCGCGATATGAAACTCAATCTGTTTAAAACTATGCTAAACTTCCACTTAAAAAAAGTTGTGTACATCCTTGCGAACTGGTATACAATAAGATTAGCTTGCCTATAAGTACTATACCCACCTTGCGTACATAAGTACTATCCCACCTTGCGTACAGGTGGGAAACAGCGAGTTTTTCGATTTTGTAATTATGTGGGGTATTAATTAATCATTTTAATATGGGATGAATTAATATGCCGAACATCCATCACACGCTAAAGAAGTGAAGAAGTGAAAGCATCATAAAGAATTTCCCGAATTTCACGTATCTCAAATGTTTCTGATAAGGACTTCCAGCCTTACATTAGGACATAAGGACTTTATACAATTTCGATGGGTTCATAAAGACTTTCAAAAATCTACGAATACTTCGTGTACCGCTGGTGGAATTCCCCATTTCTTTAATAAAAGCTATTGTATTATAGAGCCACACTGGTAATCTTCAATTTTTTTTTTGCGTATATCAGTCTCTTTAAAAGAATATTTCGCAGCACCTTGTAACAACTTGGTAGCAGAGTTGCATTGTGTTTGGTCACCTTTCTTAAGAACAGGAATGATGACCCAGTTTTTGTATTCCTCGGAGAAGGTAGTTGTGATGAGCCCATGTTACTTCTCTGTTAATTTTTCTTCTGCATATTTTATTAATTCCAATGATATTAGGTCGATTTCTGTCCCTTTGTTCTTCCTTAACTGATGGTTTGATTCTTTTACTTTTTCAATGGTTGGCAGTTCTACCTGAAACTCTGCTGTGTTCATTGTCATCCATATGTTTTCCGTTGCTGCTGGCAATGTATTTCAACGCGAACGGATTACACAAACATCTGAACGAGTTACGTACCGTATTAGACATAGAAAGAATAGATATTTGTTTTAACTCTGAAACTCACCTCACAACCCAGTCATATATCAAGTTGAAGAATTATAACTAACTGTCCATCTGGACATTAATGCGAGAGGAGGCTGTGCTATTATTATTTTTGCTGACCATCTAGCACCAAGCCTAATGATGCTAAAAGTGAAAGTTCTGTGATTCCTCCTAGCACTATGTGCGAGCTAAAGTATGAGATAAAGCGCCTAAAGGATAAAAAAGTTTCTGATTTTGACTTGATTACTGCGGGAGTTCTGAAGCAAATACCAAAATACCAAACAATAAAATAGGGTTAATTAAACTCTTACAGTTAATGAATAAAACAATAAATTAGCCTTAAGTATATTCCAAATGTGTCGAAAGTAGCTGATGTTATTATGATCGCCAAACCAGATAAGAACCCTCACGAGGTATCCTATTGACCAATATCTCGACTTCCCATGACCTCAAAGTTTTTTTTTTTTTTCCATCACAGAGTACACAAAACACTACGTTCTCTAGTGTATACTCTTAGTATCGCGTTACTCAACAGATATTTGTTGCGCGAATAAGGATCATCTACCGATTTTGCATCTCAAATTCTTTTGAACTCTTTCTAATCTAAGCTCTTGAGCATTATATGGCGAATCCCAAATAATCGAAGAATATTCTAAATGAGGTCCGACCAACGAGGTGAATAAAGTCTTAAGGCTATAAGCATCCTGGAAGTCTTTGCTATTAATTTTAAGAAATCCTAACAAGGAGTTAGATTTAGATATGGCGTAATCATGATGTAATGTAAAATTTAGTGTCAAATATGACCCCTAGATTCTAAACTTCGTCAAGACGAAGAAGCAGAAAATCGTTCATAAAATAATTATATAAGATCGGCGCTGCAATACCGTGCGCTGTAAATATCTTACATTTAGAAATATTAAGTTGTAATGCATTATGCTAACACCATTCCGACAGTTTATATACATATATCTAGTTGAAAACGGATACAGTCTGTAATATTATTGATGCGTGCAAAAAACTAAGACTTCAACATTTGCCGACGATACGGCAATACTAGCAGTGGAAGACACCACGTTAGATTCGACGCTAGACCCAAATATGGCGAGTAAAAAATTCGAGCAAATCTGTACATATTAACTTCACAAATAAGTCAGTCTCGTATAATGATATCAGGCACCAGTGAAGTATCTCTGGATGCAAAGCTTCGTTGAAAAGAGAACATTAAAATCAAAAGAATAGAACTACGAGATATCAAATGGCGAAAATTATAAAGGCTTTTAGGCAGGAAATCAGGTCTATCAATTAACAATAAAATTCTTCTGAATAACCGGGTCCTAAAACCATTGTGGAACTATGGTGCACAACTCTGGGGATGTGCCAGCCAAACTAACATTTCAGTTATCGAACGCTTTCAGAATAAAGTCCTCAGAAGTATTGTGAATGCTCCATGGTATATTAGAAATAGTGACCTCCATTGGGACCTAAGGATACCAACTGTTTTTGAAGAGATCAACTCTAGGGCCAAAGCATACAAAAGATTTCAGGAGCTCGTAAACGACCCAGCAGACCGTCAGACCTTGATAGGTAACCGGAAACAAAGAGATACAAACAAAGTGACAACAATGAGCGAAAAGTGTTAGCGCTCAGACTGAATTTAACCTCCAACGCCTTAGTTGGATTAAACCCCATTTATGCTCTTGTTACTATCATTTAAATCTAAGAAGTCAACAACAAACACATATAATTCAGAAATATCTAAAAAATAGTAAATTATTAGTCATTCACTTGCTTATGCCTATTAATTAAGAAAAGCAAACTGCTCGTAAGTTATATAACTAGTCGCAGTGTAAACAAACACTTGTAAACTTGTAGTTTATAACTATGTTTGAAATAAAAAAAATAGTAAATAAGTTCAACAGTTTATGAAAATATTTCCTCCATTGGGCTACAACCCTTTCGTTGTCCAAAACGAGCTCTCCATTATCGTTGGGGATAAATCCTGATTTAGCCTGGTATCCTTTTCGTATGGCGTTTAGCCCTGCATACACTGTCGTCATTTCTTTATCCTAGAGGAAACGGTTGACTTTCTTTCGGATGGTTTGATATTTTGCACACGTGATTACTTCGCTGTTTCCCAGGGCTTGAAGTCTTAAAACATACTGGCTTTTTCTTCGAATTGTTCGTGTGACCAAGGCTTTACTTTGGGGGCCTTTGAGTAGATTAGTTTGTTTTCACTGCCTTTTTTACGACATTTTTTATTGTTGACTATATTGCTTCTACCTTGTTTCGTCGTAAGTTGCTACGCCATCTTGTAGGAAGTCCTGGTATTGATGCTGCATATGAAGGTCTTTAAGCTCTTTAAAGTTCAATTTTTTATAAATTGCTGTAATCGATTTATGTCAATTTGATTTGGCTTTTAATTTTTGGCTATGATTAAAATGTGGTCTGAATCCCCTTCTCTATATGCTTTAACGTCTACTACGTTGGTATGGTGTCTTATATCTATCAGAAAATTATTATCAATTTGGTTGGACGTTACTCCAACCGGTAAGACTTGTGTTTCAACTTGGGATACATTCCTTAAATTTAGGAAGAAGTCAAACTTGTCTTCATCCCTAAGATTGGAAAACCAAGTGAACAACCTAAATCCTATCGCCCTATCAGCCTTGTTAGCGCAGCGAAACCAAAATTACTTCTTTTCCCAAATTTTATGTCTCAAATCACATGAGCAAAGTCTTACAGAAGAAGAAGGAAACAAAATGGTGACAAAAAAGGAAAAAGATGGAGGAAGAGAAATCGTGGAGTTGTTGACAACAACTAGGTGTCGCACGGTAGGCCAAAGATGGTTGCCATCTTTTTTTTCTTATCGCACTTCTTTCCTGCTAAAAACAATGGAAAAACTAATAGAACTTCATATTAGAGATATATGTAAAAAATATAAAATCAAACACCTCTACATTCAAATCAATATGCATACCGCAAAGAACGGTCTACTGAGAATGCGTGGCATCACTTGGTAGCGCATGTGGAAAATAGGTTCATAGGAAATGAGAACGCAATTTGCGCCCTTCCTGATATCGAGGTGGCGTTTGATAATACTGGCTACAACTAAATCACCACTGCACTCTCCCGAAGAGATCTATACTATACCCGCTAACTATTCGGTTAGAGCGATGCTTGAGACCCGTATTATATCAACTACATCCGGAGAAGTCTCTGTGAGGGTATCGGCAGCTAAAGGATGTCCACAAGGTAGAGTCCTTTCACCACTTCTCTGGTCGATAATCATCGACGAACTAGTCTACAAGTTAACATACCTCGGTAATGAAGTCATGGGATACGTCAATGACCTTGTAGTTAATGTTACAGGTAAAAGCGAAATGTCTCCCTATGAACGAATACAACTTGGGCTTCACTTTATCTTTGACTAGTGCAGCATAGAGGGTAGACCCATAAACCCAAGGAAAATATAACTTTGCTCAGTCTCCCTAAACGGTACAAACATAGAACTTTCAGAAGAAGTCAAATAACTAGATATTGACCTTGATCGCGAACTCCAACATCAAAAATAAACTGGCAAAGTCGTCTAAGGCACTGTGGGCCTGTCGAAGCATTTACGATAAGACCTGGGGATTGAATTCTAAGGTAATCCACTGGTTATATACCGTTCTGTATGGTGGACACTAGTTGAACAAGAAACTACAATAGGTAAACTTCAACGCCTTCAGAGACTAGCATGTCCCGGCATTACAAGTGCCATGCCAACTTGCCCGACGGCAACCCAAGAGTCACTGATCGGAATTACTCCATTGCACCTTTTTATCAAAACAGGTCGGTATACATACGAGGGTGGTCCGATAAGTACCTAGCCTACAAAAGAAAAACAAAAATTTTGGAGAAATGGTGATTTATTTTTCAATATAGCCTCCTTTTAGCTCGATACACTTGACCCAGCGATGCTCCAACTTCTTTAACCCGTCTGAAAAATACGTTTTCTCGAGGTCTGCAAAGTAGGCATCCGTGGCAGCGATGACCTCCTCATTCGACTGAAATTTCTGCCCGGTGAGTGACTTTTTCAAGTTTGGAAACAAAAAGTAGTCGCACGGGGCCAAATCTGGAGAATTCGGTGGATGGGGTAGCAGTTCGTAGCCCAATTCGACCAATTTGGTTGTGGTGAGGGCGGAGGTGTGAGCCGGTGCGTTATCATGGTGGAAAAGCACTTTTTTCTTCGCCAAGTGGGGCCGTTTTTTCTTCAATTCGGCGTCGAATCGACCCAATAATTTGGCATAGTACAGCCCTGCGACCGTTTTGCCCTTCTCCAGGTAGTCGATGTGGATCACACCTTATGAATCCCAGAAAACGGTGGCCATCACCTTTCCGGCCGATGGGACAGTCTACGCTTTCTTCGGAGCACGTTCGCCGGGTGAAGTCCACTGTTTCGACTGTTCCTTGGTCTCTGGTGTGTACCAGTGGATCCACGTTTCGTCGACTGTTACGAAACGACGCAGAAACTCCTTCGGATTGCGCTTAAACAGCGTCAAACACTTCTCTGAAGTGGTCTCACGGTTGTGCTTGTTGTCCGGAGTAAGCAAACGCGGCACCCCTTGCGCCGACAGCTTCTCATGCCCTAAATTTCATGCAGGTCTGCCAATTCGAGATCGTGGATTTTTGTTACGTTATCCTCCGTGGTAGCTGTTTTCGGGGCACCTGGACGTGGCTCATCAAAAACCGACGTGCGACCACGTTGAAACTCGTTAAATCAATTTTTGATGGTCGCATCGAAGGAGAAGAGTCACCGTACACAGCATCCAAACGCTCTTTGATTTCGCTGCGCGATTTCCCTTCCAAAAACAAGAATCGAATCACCGACCGATATTGATTTCCATTTTACTAAAATCCGCGGACACTCCCGCTTCCACACGCGGTCAAAACAAAACTACGAGTCCGATTGCTCTTGCGATACTGGAGCCATCTGGCGGTGAGGCTCAGTACTTATCGGACCACCCTCGTATGTTAATATTTTTTTATTTTTTTATTGTATTGTAATATGTTTACTGAAATAAAAGTGAAATGAAACAAGAATTAATTAATTAACTATATCTTTCTTTGATAGCACAAAGATGGCGTTATTATTATTCAGCGGAGTGCATATAAAATAGGAGTAGAAAGCTCGCAGACGTTGCATTAACTATGATGATATAATATTGATGATAACTATGATGATACAATGCTTCCTCAACCAGGCTTCAACTTCGCCAATTCAATGATATTATCCTGTGTTATAGTAAAATATATAATGTTTCGAAGGGGATAAAATTAGAGCCCACTGGTAAATAAATTTATTTTCAAAAACTGAATGTTCCAGTTATTTCTTAGCACCCCTCGTACCTAGTTTTTGCAAGATTTAATTCGATGCTTAGTTGAATTACAAATATGTAATCCATCAACAGAATTTTCACATTGGGTAAGAAAAATGTAAATGTAGGAAAGCCTTGGTAACACCAGTAACCAAAATACACACTTCCAGCGAACATTTCTCATCACGACCGTTTTCCTCGATACGTCATGGGCATTTACATTTCTCCTGTTTCTGAATTTTTTCCACAATTTGAATACCACATTTTCATTTTTATTTAAATTTTCGAACTGCTAAAACACTCAACACTCTCAACTTCGCCACGCTTTGTCTCCATTATATTGTATTCCCCCAAGAACGTAACACCTTGCCCGTGTTCATTGCCAGCTCGTCACCGCGACATCGTAAACAAAGTAACACCCACGCGTAACCTCATTTCCGGTGGGAAAAGAACGAAGAAAAGTTTTAAGTGTAATTCAGTTTATATTTACAAATTCCAACGCGCTCAACCGGAACGGATGCCTGTCTATCCACGTCGACATACCCTAATCTGAAGTAATGAGCTGTAGTGACATTCATGTCTCTGACCAAGTGTGTTTTGGTTAAGGGCGTGTATGGATTTACATTTCCTAATTTTATATACCAAAAAAAATGCTCGGCTCTTAAGGATGAAATCATTAGAGTGGATGTTCATAAATTAAGCTTTGCCGGAGGATGCTACATCAATCATGCATAGTATAGTATTTGACATTTTGTTGACATATAACTGACACGTATATGAGTGACAGGGTCAATCTGTCAAACTGACAACAGGATGTCGTGATAGGACTTAGGGTGCATTGAAGCCTTTTTGGTTATTTATTTTACGAAAGGGTGGATTGACGATTTAAAAAAAGAAGTCACACAGCTTGTCATGCTACAGGCGTCATTTAACGTAATGAATTAAGTTTTCATTACCGCGAATATTTTCAAGTCGAACCTCTGCGAAGCACTTCAATTCGTTTTTATGCAAATAACAATTTTGCAAGTTTTTTTGCAGCACATAACATACTGTTCAGTATTCAAAAAGAAGCCGGGGACCATACGAACATTTTCTTTACGAGAATTTTTTAACGTCCCGATCAGCAAAATGTATTTTATATTCAAATTGGATTTTCCTATTGGTCGTAGAAATGAAAATGATGAAACTTTCTGAAAGAAGAAGATGTACCATAAAGAAAAAAGTAAAAACCGAAGGACTTTCAGAAAAGAAACCGAAAAGTTGGAAAAGAATAATATCAATAATAAGTGGTTGCTCGGAAGCCTCATAGGTGGAAAGTTGTTTTATATTTTGTAAATATCTTTATTCCGTCTTACCTGTATATTGGTGTTCCTTTATCCTCACGATACCACAGAATGAGCACGGCGTCATCTCCTTCGTATGTACTCACATTGCATGGAAGATAAATTGTTTCTCCGCTCAATGCTTCCATCTTGTGAATTGGTACTGTGAATTCGGATGTATGGGGGGAAGCCATTCAAGGAATAAAAAGAGAGAAAAAAAAACGAAACAATTGATTACTAAAGGCAGGCAGGCAGGTTGTTTATGGCTAGTAATAAATAACAAAAGAATTATTTGGTCTCCTTATGGGATCTCACATCAGAACGTATGTTCATCTTTAAAAGCACTTTTTTTCAAACCATTCGTTACTGACTTTTCAGTTTTTATATTTTACAACAAAATACCATATAAAACAAACCAACTCTCGAGCTGCATTCACGTACTTCACATGAATCTGACACGATGTCGTTAAAGCCACATTCAAAATACTTGCGAACAAATAAAGTGTCAGCTTTTGACAGTTGCCATTATTGTCAAACCATCGAAAGTGCATTCTTTTTCTGCAGTCATTTAAACTGCGGTTTGACTGCTGAGTAATATGGGTCACGAAGCAATATTGTTCGAGGATTTTACCGTAGCCGCCGAACCAATCACCTGAATGCGCCCCAAAAACCGCCCGAACCCATTCAACCATTCATGGCACTCCGAACATCTGTCGATGTTAAAAGTCCAAATCGATTCGTTGAATTTATTACTGCCTCTGTAGCGAGAAACATCAATGGATGTCAGAATTAATTTATGTATTCTTAATTTTAAATATAATTTTGTTGCGAAATTCTGTGGTAATTAAGGGGAGATTGTACGTGGGATAATATTGTAGCTGATGATGGGGTTTTAATGCAGGGAATCCCTGCGGAATGGTATCGAATGTAGTTTTGAGTAATTTTAAAACAAAAAGGCTCAATCAAGTAATGGCACGATAATGTAGGTTATTATAAATTGAGAAATGCAAATTTTGGTTCATTAATTGAAGTTGTAAGAGGGATGAACGATAAGGAACTCGTTGCCCGAAAGAGGGTTCATGTTGTTTGCAGGATGATTATTGCAGGCAAGGTGACTCCGCAATTAATTGACAATTGAAAATATGCTGAAAATGAATTACTAGAGAAGCTACATTATATCATCACAATTATACGAGGCAATCCATAAAGAAATGGAACAACACGGTCATGATTCCAGTATTAAAAAGGATGAGTGAACACAATAATTACCTAGCTATCAAGTAGTTGTCAATTATTCTCTTGAAGAGAGTAAAGGACGCACTAAGGAAATAATCGAAGACTATCAACCTGGTTTGAAGTGGAATCGAGGTGCATTGACCTCGTGATAGCACACCGAAACGAACCGAGGTAATTTAGTTAAAAAAAAAAAAAATGGGAAAAATCAGTTCGGAGTAGAAAGCTAATATTTTGTGTCTATCACGTCTCAATTTGACAACACGTGAAATTCATAGCACAAACTGTGCCATGGAATTTAAAAAAAATTTTAAAAATATCTTGAAACCGGGACTATCAGCAGAAAGAAAAGCTCAGGTAGGCCAAAAGGCGACCCCAGTGGAAGATCGTTTTTTGGTGCTGTACAGTCGTCGGCGTCGGTTCAATACTTACGGATGCCCCCAAAACTTAAGGTGTGATGGTCTGGAGATGTTTTCCTGGAGATGAAAAAGGTAGAATGGTCTTCCTAGAATCGAAAGTGACTCCAGAAGTTTACCTAGGGGTTCTGGAAAATGTATATTTGCAGATTAATTTTTCAACAAGACAATGCTCCTTGCCATACAGACATACAGCCAAAATTGTAAATATGAACTTGTTTTTTTTTCATGCGACCAATATCCAGCTTTTGAATAAGCTAGAACTTTTATGAATAAAAATAATATTTGCACTTTTTGTTTACATTTTAGCTTAGGGGGTGGTCGTGGTGCAATGGTAATCATCACCGACTTTTGAGCCGATGGTCTGGAGTTCAAGTCCTTCCATAGTCAAGAACAATTCCTATACGGAAAAACTGTGCGGAAAAACGGAGGCATAACACTCGAAGTACATGATCACTTCAAAATTCATACTCTGAGTGTGCATTTCCAATACAACACCTTAATGACATGGAAACAAAAAGGTTACTGAGAACTACAACCACCGCGTCAAAAACAGTCGAACCTCTCAAAAAAAAATCTATCTGGGACAACTACCCCCGGAGACTAGTGAATGAACATCTTCGACACAAACCACCTGCACCCCGTCCAGGTTGTGTGACAAACACCATAAGAGCGTACACTCTTCAACTGCCCGAATTATAAAAAAAAGAAAGTATGTAGGTACTTCGAAGAAAATAATGTCGATGTATTCCATATTCTCCAGTTGAGAATATATGGTCAATAATGAAATTTAAGGTTGCGAAAAAGCATCCAGAGTCAATTGAAAACCTAAAAAATGTACTTATCCGGACTTGGAACACCATATCTGCTGCCACATGGAAAAACCTATCTAAATCAATGTCTCGCCGATGTGCAGCTGTAATAAAAGTAAGAGGAAGTCCAACAAAGTAATAATTCGATAGAGTAGCAAGTGTTTTTGTAACGTTTCTAAGCCATGGGCGAGACCCGGATCCAACACTTTGATCTTGAAACCAAACAACAATCGATTACTTGGAAGCGAGCCTTTCTCACCGACGCCAAAGAAATGTAGTGTCGAGTTCGACGAGAAAGATGACGGTTCCCGTTCCTTGGGACGCTGAAGGAATAATTGTGCTGGAATATTTGGAAAAGGGAGTCACTATTTTGAGATTTTACTACGCAGACCAAATAAGAAGACTGGGAGATAATTACAGATAAAAAACGTACAAACTACGAGCAAGAGTGTTGCTTTACTCCGAACTCCACTGAGTTCCATCACTGTTATAGGCTCAAGGAACACGTCTTCTAGAGATGGTGCTATAGTTCGTCTCCAACTGGCACGATCTTTTGCCAGTTGTTACCAGTGCCGCTCTTTCAGTTTGTTAAGATCCCTTTCCACCTGTGTGCGCCACCTTAGGTCGTCGGTCGTCTTCTACTGCGTCGTCCGTCAGGGTTGGATTCGAAGAGTCTTCGGCCGGAGCTGTCTTGTCCATTCGCTCTACATGCGGAGGCGTCATGAGCCCAAAGAAGCAGCGGTTGGCAAGAGTAATTTTGCGTTTGATCTCAGGCTGTTGTTGTTGTCGCTGGTCATTGTGATGGGCAAAGGTAGTCCGTGACCACGTCAAATTTGTAGCCGTGTTGTGCATCTTTTTTGGATGACAGCATATATTTGGTATTACCCTCGTTCACTGAAAGACCAATTTCAGCCGTTTCTGCTTCAATGCTTTTGAACACTTAATTGACGTCAAGGAACAAATCAGAGGCAAGAAATTTGAAGACAATAGAGAAGTGATGGTCGCTGTTGAGGCGTTTTGGGAAGTTGAAGACCAAGAATTTTTTTTCTGAGGGAATCCTGGGTTTATAAAGAACATGGCCTGAGCAATATTGTGATAAAGAGCCACTAACTTCACCCGAGTAAGATTCAAAATGTTGATTTCACATATGCCCCCCTGGGACATTCTAAACAGTGTCTTTCAGGTTCAAGAGCTACACTCTTATGGACGGGGTGCACCTGGTTTTTGTCGAAGATATTCGCTCACTACTCTCCGGAGGTGGTTGTCCTAGATAAGATACGAGAGATCCGACTGAATTTGTCACGTTGGTTGTAGTTCTCAGTAACTTTTTTGTTTCCATGTCATTAAGGTGTTGTATTGGAAATGCACACTCAGAGTATGAATTTTGAAGTGATCTTATACTGCGAGTGCTATGCCTTCGTCAGCATTTTTTGATCATTTCTCATTGACAACTGGTGTTGTTTGGATCTCCATAAAACGATTTTAACTTGCGTTTCGGGGGGTCATTCGAATTAAATTCGATTCCTAGACATGCTAATTGATCCATGATTGTCGTCGTCCATGTGCACTAATTGGAGCAAGAAGTCTGGCCTTCACTGATGGATACAAGTAGGCCAATGCGATCAATACTTGTCTACCTCTGTAACCTTCGGGTTGATATCCTTTAAGCTTTGAACTATAGTCACTGATAAATGACCCGTTGATAGTCACGCTACAAAACGATAACAGTAGGCAACAGTCTACTAACGCTAATGACCTTCCTACCCTAGTACAATGACACATAATATACACACCAAGCACTTATTTCTTCGAACTTGACTTTTGGCCCAATGCCCTTTTTCACTCTGCGATTGTTCCTTAAAATCACAACTTAGTCTGGAGTGCGTGAGAAATCCGAAACGCAATTAATTTAAGTAAAATTAAAAGCCACTCCGACAAGCTTATTCTTTGCATTGAAAGGTCGCATCACTCAGAAAGTTTGCCATTCTAAGGTTCCCAGCGACATTCAAATCAATCACTCAACCTTCGCCCACATACTTCGAACAAAAAAAAAAGAAGAAAAAACCGTCAAAGCCATTCACACGTCACCATCATATCCAAAAAAGAAAAAGGAACTTATCTGTGAAATGGAAATCTTAATACAGTCCGACACGACCATTTCCACTTGGATAATCAATTGTAATTAATTTGTCATTAGTGAGATAAACAACTGCCTGACAGATCCAGGCACCCCGGAATAACTTCACTACCTTACCCCAACGTCATTCCAGCCCAATGGGGCAAGGTCACCCGGACCATAATTTGTATTCTATTCACGAGTTCCACCTGAATTCTCATTTCACATTAGAATGCCAGAATAATTCCTCCTCGAATGAGATAAATCTCAGCCGAATGAAAGTACCATTCACGAATTTTCACATTCAGGCAGCAAGGTGCTGCTGGTATACCCTCCGGGATAGCAGTGGATTGCCTTCATAGTCAGACGGTGCGTCCTTGGGCCATCGCAGCTTTTAGTATGTTGAGTGGATGGAGGAGTAAGGAGAGTAATGTTTGTAATAATTTCATTTGACTTCATTCACAGTACTGAGCATTGTTCGTCGTGTACCTTTCTATTGTTGAATATCTCGTATTCTTCTGCATCTACATATCTCGACGAGTATAATGGACGATACGATACGGATAGCGCTTAGCTAGAGCTCCTTGGTCCTGGAGTAAGTGCAGATAAAATGTACCGAATCACAAGAATGAAAGGTATCTTTATCTCCCGCTGGACACATGAATAATAGAAAAAAGGAATCGACTTGAATGAAAATTAGCAATTTAGATACATAGATTTCTGGAAGGACGACAGGAAGGAATACGGTATATCCATACGCATCGCCAACACTACACAACAAATTGAAAAATATGGGTGGCGGTGATAGTAAGACCCAGCCGGCAAGGCGTGCCAAATGGATGAGTAAGAAGGAGGTGGAGGGTAGCGCATGCTAAGCCGGTACTCGAGACTGTAACTAATTTATGCAAATGTATGCAATGTGGGGTAGCCACGCCGGTCATATCATTCGGATTCTCTGTATTTTGATGGGTTGCTTGGGTATGGTGTATGCTTATGGACTTTGACAGAGAGTAATGAATGACAGACATAATTTTTTTTGTGCTTAAGACATTATAAGATTTCATTTATCTGCATATGTGTATAGGTAGATAAAAGGCTCGGCTTCCACTTCCTTTCTCATGAACTGTGATGGATCAGTGTAGATTAGATTCAAGTTGCAGTGATTTGTGAACAAAAGTCAGTGACTTTGGGAAATTTATATCAAGGGACTAAGACAAATTGCTCCGAAGAGGAGAATAGAAATTAGCGTTGATATATAGTTTGGCGTAGGCATTTTTAAAAGGCATCGAAAAATCGATACTCAAAAGTGGAGGATATATAGCCTGTACCTTCTAAGAAAAACAACATAACAAGATGACTGCTGTTGCTTATATTTGTATTAACAGCTTCTCGGACAAACATATGTAAGTAAACACCTTTTTGACAAATGTAATTCACATCATCTCTCTAAATTCACTAGAGTCTTTAGGCTAATAAATTGGTCCATTTACCACCAGGCTTTCAATAAGCTTTTAATAAGTTATTCTGCGTTCCCGAAATAGATGACAAAGAGCTTTAGTTGGCTAGTGTCTAATTGATAAGGTTTTTTTGACTCAGTTTCAGAGCCACCGCAATCCAGCCTGTTTCTGACTTATAGGGCCAAAAAAACACGTGACTGTTTATCTCTTAATCTGGAGTGTATGACCGGCACTTAAGCATTTTTTTTAATGGGGAGCGTACCATCAATTTTCCTTTTATCAGTAATAGTATTACTTCCCCATTTGATCATTCCATGAACTTACCCAACATAAGTACTCTAAAAGATATTAACAACTTTGTGTCTTTTACCGAAGTGAATAATATAGTTTCTCGTCTGAAGAAGTCTGGCTTTGCGCCTTTCATATTTAAGACATTATGTTAAAAAAAAGCCATATAACAGCAAAATTAAGCACATCAGAGGAAGTGATCAAAACTATTAGAGGTTGCCCGCAGGGGGTGTCTTATCCCCACTTTTATGGTCAATTCTAGTAGACGAAGTTCTCTATGTCCTTAATAACAATGGCTTTACAATGTCCTTATTAACATGACGAAATCATAGGAAACCTCATGCAAAGAGCCCTAGAAATAATCTGGAACTGGTGCGAGATAGAAGGACTCTCCATCAATCCCAGCAAAACACACATAATTCGATTCACAAACAGAAGAACAAATACTCTTCAAACTTTAACAATCAAAGAAACCTATTTTCCATTAAAGGAAAACCAAAAAAAACTGGATCAAAAACTATCGTGGAATGCACACACATGGGGGCTAAGCCCAAAAATTAGTCTTTGGATATATAATACAATCAAATGATTAAACCAACCATACTTTATGGCACTTTTGGTGGAAAAAATGTGAACAAAAAAGCACCAGGAATAAAAGCAATAAAATACAAAGGCTAGCGTGTATCTGCACTACTGGAACAATGAGAACGACTCCGACTGCAGGGATAGGTTATGTTAGGTTAGATTAAAGAAGGGGAGTATGGTGGTTGAGCATCATTTCCATTCGGAGGCCAAAGGGCCCATTGTGATTCCCTTCATTTGTGGAGTACACATACAATTAACCTGTCCTATCACGTGGTGACTGAAACTACCCCGTGCTCTTCCGATATTTCTGCATTTGCTACATCCGCAATTTCTGAAAAGAGTTTATGGCCCAGCGAAGCCAGGCGTCGATTTTGGTGAGCTGGGCAGTGGCAAAGCAGATGTTGGATCGTCTCAGTTTCTCCTCATCGCCGCAGAGATCAATGGATCTCCACTTTCGGAGCATTGGTCCAATGGGACAGTGTCCTGTGATCACTCTGACAAGCATACGGATCGAGTTTCGGTCCAGCGCCAAGAGCTTCTTTGTTTGTCGTGGGGCTGTCGTTTCTTGTAAGCCAAGACGAGTTGGCTTCTTTTATAATTGTGTCATTTGTGATCCGATATAATGCGCTGATCGGTGGTTACAATGACGTGTCCGTTTCGCTGATGTCCATTTCAGACCGACCGAGCTGTGTTCCGGGACCCAGCAGAGTTTGACTTTGTGGTGTCAGATGGACTTCAGTGAGTCGCGACATTTCATGACAGTCTTTGATCTCATTGTACATTGACTTCAGTGCAGCCTGGCTGACTACAAAGATGATGATATCCGATGGTGCGATATCGGTTAATGGCAGGTGTTTGGCTGCTTTCTTTATTGCTAGGATTTCTGCTGCCCAAATCAGGGAGTCTAAGTGATTCCTATTCGTACAGGGTATCAAAGTAGAACCCGGCCCCAGTGCCTGTGTCCATTTTCGATCCTGCGGTGAAGAGGGTAATCTCGTGGCCGTTAATCACGGCGTTTGATAGCCACTCGTCTCTTACGGGGAAAAGGATTGGTATTCTGAGAGAGAAGTAATTTTGGGGGAAAATATAGTCGGTTGTAGCTGCGAGGCTACTAAAACCATGTTTCTATCCCAGGTCGTCTGTTATTCTGAGTATGGCCGCATGTCCATAGTTGGCTTGCTTCCACAGAGAAGACTCCATTAGTCTGAGAGCGCTCTTTGCAGCGCAGGAAAGTTCCTTCAACGCAAATTCCATTGGTTCCTTGATAGCTGGTAGAAATTTACCTTTTATCAAGATAACTAAGTCATCCACTTATGCTAATCTTTATGCCTTTCTCCATGAAGATTTTAAGGATTTTGTTAACCGTAAGAAGCCACAGTAGGGGAGAGAGAACTCCACCCTGTGGTGTGCATTTAGTTGTCCCTTTCCTTATAGAGCTGTGTCCAATGTCTGCATTGATAATTCTGCTCCCTCTATATCAAGGAAATCTGCCATTGTAAATTCTTCTATATTCAATGAGCTCTCAATTTCACGAACAACACTATGCGGAGCACTTTCCACTGATCTGCTTTTAAGGTAGGCGTGTTGAGTGTTGCATAAGTTGTGTGAGTTGATAAGTCCTCTGATCCATAGGTCAAGGAGTCTTTCCAAGGTTCCATCCTTGCAGGGATGAAAGCAGTTCTAAACATCCCACAACTACACACTGCCATACAGGCTGAAGCTGCCAAACAAGCCTTAACCTTACAGAGAACCTATAAATACAAAGAACCTTGTTGGACATCTAGAAATTCTTAAAAAATGGATAACATCTGGGAACTAACCCGAATGAGCGATCTGAAATCCCCTGAGTTAAACTTTAAAAAATACTACGAAGTACTCATACCAAACACAGAGGAATGGAACAACAACCCCCTTGGATGAATGATGGAACCCAGAAATGGTACACAGATGGGTCGAAATCTGGAGACAAGGTAGAAGCGGGTGTAATAGGACCAAAATGTAGCCTAAACATTCCCCTCTCCAATGAATCAACTATGTTTCAGGCTGTGCTAATTGCAATCAAAGAAGCAGCACATAGCATCAGCGACAGGAGACCCACTAACGCGAGGATAACTATATTCTCAAACAGCCAAGCGGTTCCTAAAGAGCTAAAGAGGTACACCTTTAACTCTAAGGCTGCCTGGGAATGTCGCAATACACTAAACAAACTGGCTGTATATAATAGACTAAAGCTGATCTGGGTGCCAGGTAATGAAGGCAATGAAGAGGCTGACATACAAGTTAAGACAAATGCTCATATAACTTTTAGGGGGCCATTCCGACTTTATGGTTTTGATAACTCAGACATAAACCTACACTTGCACAAATGGATCATTAAATATAATAACCAATTCTGGAAAAGAGGGGAGGGTATTAAACACTTAAGAACGTTCATGGAACAGAATCACAATCCCAAGAGGAGCTAGAACCAAATAAAGCCAACCCAAGGGTGCATGCAATTACCATCTTTACAAAATGTGCAGGATAAGGAAACTATGGAACACATACTGACCGTCTGCCCAAGCCTTGCCCGAGAAAGATTCAAAATGACAAGCAATACAATCATAACAGGGAAAGACTTCCAGGAATTCCCATCTAGAGAAGTTGTCAAATTTGAAGGCAGCACTCACATCTTTATGGTCGCAGTACTTGTGTCTTCATGTGACACACCCCGAGTTCCTCGATTCCAAAAACTTGTACTTCTTTTTTTACATTTGCCATTTGCCTTGGTATGTAATATTTCAGAGCCCCTGAAACCCAAGAAATGAAAACACCATAACGAATAAGAGTTTGGTGTGAAACATTTGAAACATTTCTTCCTCGTACAGTTGATTCCCATGTCATCGAAAACTCCTGGACCTGACGGTCCTCCTGCCATATTTCTAAAAAAAAAATGCTCCTCAACCCTCTCTCTCACTCTCTCAAAAATCGTTGGTATATCCCTATCTCTAGGTAAATTCCCTCCTTGTTGAAAACCTCATTTATAACCCATATATATAAAAAAGGTCCGAAGAAACTGTAACATATACTCAAACTCTTCGACAGTATTTTGTACGAAATTTTAAGTTTTTTGCTGCAAGTCTTTAATCTCCCCTAGACAACACAGTTTCCTCAAATGCAGATCTACAACCGCAAACCTGGTTGAATTTGTGTTCTTTACTCTATCAGCCTAAGAAAACGGCAAAGAAGTCAGCATTATTTCAACCGAAATCAGTAAAGCTTTCGATAAAATCTCCCACAGATTGATACTCTTCAAATTGTCCTCTATTGGCTTCAACCCCGTTTCTTTGTAGTGGATATCTTCTTACCTGGAAAATCGCTATTAAAGTGTTCGTTTCAGATTTGCCTTTCCTAAGCTTTTTCAATTTCCTCCAGTGTACCTCAAGGCAGCCACTTAGGTCCAGTTCTTTTCGTTATTACCACAAACGATATTGAAATGGTGATCAACCATTCATACATCTCACTATATGCCGACGACACCAAGTTCTTCAAGACCATTTCCGCCAGTCATGACTCTTCCCGTATTCAATCAGATCTTAATAGTTTTTCCATCTGGTGTTCCAAAAATTGCTTGGAGCTTATCATTTCCAAATGCCAATCAATCACTTTTTCACGTAAACGCATCAAGCCTCCTCTTCGCCTCTTCCCCCTCAATAACCAACCCATCTCCACCGTTCAGGCCATTCGCGATCTTGACATATTATATGACATTTCGACGAGATAATCCTTAAAGTTAATTCAGCACTCGGTTTCGTGAAGCGATGGTCTAAAGAATTCTCCAAACCCTTACTTTACCCGATCTCTCTACATAACCTTTGTCAGACCCCTTCTTGAGTATACCTCTCAAGTGTGGTCCCCTTACCAACAAATCCACATTTCTAGAATCGAGAGCATCCAACGCAGGTTCCTATGTTTTGCACTTCGACGTCTCCCATGGAATAATCCTTTGCTTTCACTACCTTATCAAGAACGTCTTAAACTAATCAACATGAACACGTTTGAGGAAAGAAGAACTGTATCTGGCACTATTTTCATCCAACGACTGCCTTCAAGTACCATTGACTGCGCGAATCTCTACAACTCTGCCTATATCAACACTAATCTTCGCCCCTCTCTTCTATCTATGTACCTACCACCGTATGGCCCATCTCTCGTATGCTGGGAAGTGTTAATTCGAATCCTTACTTTAACTTCAACCTCAACACTCCATGCTTAAAAACCCGTCATTTTAATGGCGTCCTCCTTTCCCGTTCTTCTTAATTACTAAATTAAATTAAGTTAGCTTGAATTAAGCTCAATAAATGGGGGTGTTTGCCACCACGAAAAAAGTTAGACCTTGACTAATGTACGGCTGAATTCAAGGGATGGCATGTATCGTTATAACCGGGCACTGTGGACAGCCCCACTGCAGCCCTCTAAACGATGCTTCGATATTTTTAGGAAGGAAAAAGTAAAAAATCGGCGCTGCGATCTAAGGAATCGCCTCATTGGAAGTTATCCGAAATAAGGTACGCTAGTACTCTGCGTCAAAGCACAAAGCAACTGATCTAAGTGAATTCACGGACTACTTACCCGACCCTAGACTTCAAGATTCTTTACAAAGCAATAATTCCCAAACGACGACAATGGGAGGGGAATGAATTTCCAAGAAGAAGCATTGCACTGGAAATATATACAGACAGGTCAAGGGCAGGCAATGGTGTGGGTGCCGGTTTATATGCACCGACCCGAAAAATCAGCTAATCCTTTAGACTACCAAACGACTGTAACTTATTCCAAGAAGCCACACTGGCTGCCTGTGAGATCGGCGAACAACAGAGACATCGTCATGTACACAGATAGCCAAGCGGCAATAAAAGCACTCGAATTACCAATAATAAAATCAAAATTGGTCAGGCACTGCCGCACGCTGCCACACTGCAGCTCTCGAAAAAAGGGAAATCGACTCACCAATGGAAACGCAAAAATACGAAATCTCGAAACAAGCACTGCAACACGTAAATGAGAGATGGCGTGACCTTGAAACATGCAACTGTGCGAGACAAACCTGACCCAGGTATTGTCAACGTAAAACCATAAGCCAGGGTATAAGCAGCCTACTCGGAGTCCTAAGAAGACGCTTTAGGAAAACATGCCGCCAGATTAGGACTGCCATATAACGAATACTGTAGTAGCTATTATGATGAGGAAGAGGAAGAATCTCCATCCCATCCCCTACGTAATTGCCCTGACGATTTCTTTATTTTTAATATAACACAGTGAACGGCTCAATCTATATTAGGTTCGGTCTGCAAGTACTGTAGTATGAACTACATCCTCTAACTGCGAGCCTTTTCTATACAAGTAATGTAAATACTGCAGAGGGTTTCGTTATCAGCTCGTTTCTCGATGCGAATGGCGACTGTATGTATAGCGATATAATTAAACGGAAAAGGGCTTTAAATGTGACACGAGAGCGACTTATGAGTCGCCAGTCGATGGCTTAAGTTCCTCACAGTGTTAGTTTACCTACATCCTGTATGACGATGTACTTTTATGAAACATTTTCAATTTATTCTCAATTTGGCAACATTACAAAAAAAACCACTGCACCTGCATCATTGGAACGAAAGTAAGACAATACGGACAGAGAGCTAAGAGGGTTTCCTTAAAGCCAGCCCAGTTCCAAGATAAGACATGTTCAAATACTCATTAATGAAAGTTTCGCTTTGCAGAAGAAATCCTATTATAAGGAAGAAAACAAAAAACCAACAACCAACACTAAGGTGGACGGATGACGACGATATCATTGCGGAAGAGTGTACCGAGTACACATATGTATGTACTCGTACACGAAATTGGGTTGAGCTTGGCGACTGCGTCAGTCAATGAGTACGAGACGGATGTCGTTCTGCCATACAATTTACTTACGAGGAGATATGAGTAATCCCGACAAGTGTCTAAATGAGAGATAGGAGTCGTCCCTAGTAGTGCTGCAGTAGCAGTTACATTCATATAGCTAGGATTTTGTTACACCGATAACACGTCTTAAAACCAGATACTCAACACTCGTTCTTTCCTCTGTGCAGCGATGAGAAGGACGAGTTTTCTGCTTACGTTTCAGTTTTGGTGCATTTTTAAAGCTTCCACACCTTTCTATGTGCACGAGCATATCCGTGCAGTCGTTCGCCTATGTACAGTGCAACGTGTTACCTTCAAGAAACTATGAATCAAGTTGAAATCTGGAAATCTGGGCTAGTAGGTGGAAAGTTGTTGAACAGAATACGAGTATGATGATGATGATGATGAGAACGACGAAGGCGGGATTGCAGTGCCGCACCCGCACTGCGAGTATCGGGTGGTGATTAAGTCGAGTAAGAAGGGAAATATCTCTTCGATGATGGAATAACAACTCGCATACTTCTCCGTATATAAGCAGAACTGGGGGCGACATTTTTTCCTGGTATACTATAGGTCTACATCCATCTTGGCTATGCGTACATGCATGGAAAGTGGAAAATTCTCAGTGAAGTTCTTCCGTGGCTACGTCGTGGTTGAGAGAGCACAGGTGAACGTTGTGCACTTGACGCTAGTAACTTGCGCGCGACAGACAGAGAGGGGAATAAAGTTGCATTAACAAAGAAACATTAAAGAAATATGAGAAAGAAGGACGAGGTAAAGGGGATAAAAAAGAACTAGGCCAAAAGGACTGCCGTCGTCAACTGCGACGCCAACAAGGACTACGTACATAGGTACGATAGTTCTGCTGACGATAGCGATTATGATGATGCTGGAGTTCCCAACCGTCAACTGCATCTCGCCGGGGTATTCGCATTGTAGCCCAAACAAGTAGTCTCTTGGTCTAGATTTCGAGTGACGCCAGATAGAAATGTTGAAAATAGAAAAGAGGAAGTGGAAAAAATAACTGAAAATTCGCTTTCGTTTCGGAACTCAATTGGGTGGAAATGTTGAACCAATTTTTATAAGTTTTTAACATTGTTGTTGCTGTTTTTGCCTTTATTGCAGGACTTTGCGTATTTCTGTCTCCTCTGTCTCCATTGTTGAACCACATTGGATTGTCTTATCCTTTCTTCGCAGAAAAAAATAACTCCAAACGCATTGTTTGCAGTTTCTTTTTGTGGCGTCTATACGGTAGGATAGATCAGATTAATTATAATAAGCCTGCTCTATTTTTTGGGGCAACACGAGGTTATTTCGTAGTTCAAGAGCCGGAAGACAAAGTGCTAATAATAGAACACTCACAATATAGGTATACATGATAACAGCATCATGTGTTCAATCTCACCAGCCTATTTTCTCAAAGGAATGAAGGAGACGCTCGTTTGCTTTTATGTAATTGAATATATTCTCGTGACAGAATCCCAAGTGAATAAATAAAGATTCGACTCCATTCGATTTTTTTAGAGGGTTCGCGCAGGTTCAAAGATTACGCTCTTATGGTGTTTGTCACACAATCTGGACGAAGTGCAGATGGTTGGTGTCGAAGATGTTCATTCATTACTCCCCGGGGTGATTGTCTTAGATAAGATTCGAGAGATTCGACGGAATTTGTCGCGTTGCTTCTAGTTCACAATAACTTTTTTTTGTTTTGATCTCACTAAGGTGTTAAATTGAAAATGCGCACACAGAGTATGAATTTTGGAGTGATCTTAAACTGCGAGTGTTATGCATTCATCAGCACTTGTTGATCATCTCTCATTCAAAACTGATTTTGTTTTTCCGTATAGCAATTGTTCTTGGCTATGGACAGACGTGAAGTACAGACCCGCTCAATAGTCGGTGTTGCAGCGCAACATGAAGGTTAGGCAATAACCATCGCATTTGCCGACGGCACATGATCAGAATCGCCTCAGAAGCTTAACACGTGCACACCAAAGTGATGATGCCGACGTAGTTTTCGAAAACTGCGAAACTTCAAATTCACACAACACACACAGGCACGCACCAGATCCAGACGGAGATTGTGGGTCAACGACCTGGTAGACGAAAAAACGGACCAAAAGCAGCTGTAACGAGATTTCGTCACGATGATTTCTCCAACGGAAGGAACTCTTGTTCCTTGCGTTTTAGTTCTTGTTTGTAAAAGTCGTTTTTCAGGATCCAACCCTGTCGTACTTTGACCCATCTTCAAGTCGACAAATATCCACTGCGATACAGTCGGTGATGATTACCACTGCACCACGACCACCCCGATTAAATGGTGTACAGGCCGTTGAAGCCTGTAGAGTTGAGTGGAGCTCACGCTATATGTCCTACGTAGGTCTTATTAATTGTTGTAAGCAATAAAGCATTTTCTTATCGGAACAGACGGCATTCAATTAAGAGAAGTGTCTTAAGTTTCCTTCCTTACGTGATCACGTCTGGGCTCTAATGCGAATAAGCTTTAATGAAAATATAATAGGAAACGAAAATCATGATAGTCATTACAAATACAAAGGTAATTTGTCATAGATGGTGGACGTAACAATTGATGACCGAAAAGGTGATTCACATTAACGCTTGCTTCCGCGTTTCAAATATTTTTTTTCAATAAAAAAATTGGATCCGTCGTGAAACCTCTGATCCACAGTTCCCTCCAGTAAACAAACAAAAATCTTTAATTTCTTTAAAACCAAATTCTAGGAAATGTCTCCGTTCTGGAACCTGATTAGATGTTGTGCCAACTGGCGCAATGGGTTTTAAGAATCATGCCTAGTTTGGCAACAATCAATCAGTGGTCTACGGGCTAGTTGCCTGTACTGATTGCTGGGATACTGGCGATCGGGCAATCCGCTTTTCATTAAGGTAGCTAAAAAGGCAAAGAAGGGGGTTGCAAAATTAATCAACCAATTTTGTTTTTGAATTACTTTTTTACTAAATAAAAAAAAATGATTTTTAATAATGGAAATTTTTATCTGGACCTTTACAATTTTTTTTTCGTGAAGAGGAAACGATGATGTACGTCAAGTGGCTGCCGCCAGTGTTGATATACATAGATTTTCGGTGATAAATGTTCGTATTTATGTCGAATATTCTCCTTAAGGGCTGCGATTGTCTGATGCTTGTTGACATAAATCTGCGACTTCAAGTAGCCCCAAAGAAAAAAGTCTGCGATGGTTGAATCGGGCGATCTTGCTGGCCATGCCAGTCGACAAAACGGGCTCGTGCTGTGTGAGCAGGTTCACCGTCTTGTTGAAACCACATGTTCACCAAGCCCCGCTCGTCCAATTCCGGCAGTAAAGAGTCGTTTATCATGGCTCTGTAGCATTCGCCAGTAACAGTGACCGTACTACCGATGGCGTCCTCAAAAAAATACGGCCCAATCACTCCTCCCGCTTTAAGTGGATGTAATGGCTCTTCGTGTATCATACGCCGATTTTCAATGCCCCAGAAACGAAGATTTTGCTTATTGACGTAACTGCTGGAAATGCGCCTTGTCGCTCATAATAATTTTCGACGCAAGATCGTCCTCTTCGTTGTTGAGATCGATTATGGCTTAACAGTAATCACACGCGACTGTCGATCAATAGGCATTAACTGATACACTGTTTGCACTTTGTATGGGAATAGGTAAAAGTTTTTCACTAAAATTCGCTGTAGGGTTCGTCTGGTGATGCTTAATTGCATGGCCCGTCGTCTGGTTGGTGTTTCTTCGTTCTCAGCGAAATCGGCAGTCACAGCCGCGATATTCTCGGCCGATCGAGTAGTCCGGTGGCAGCCACGCCATGCATAGTCTCCTGTGGTTGCAGTTTGTTCGAGTCGAGTAGCTAAGCGCCGGAATGTTTGTCCAGTTGGCGCGACACGATTAGGAAATTGACGTCGAAATTCACACTGCGCTTATACCACCGACTGATTATTGGTCAAAAAAATTGGCACAATTATACCACGCTCTTGAGCAGTGTAGCACTCCTGCAGCTGTCTAGTTTGCAAGTATCGAATTATGATTGACGGACGTACGACACCATTTGCAAGAATTATAACATCTTCCGGTACGGTCATTAATTGTATGTCCAGGGGAAAGCCAACGTAGGGCAATTTAAAAAACACCGATCTTGACAACCTCTTCGGTATTATCGTACTATGTAACGTTGGCTTAAAGCCCAAAGGAAGGTTCCACTGATCCCGCTACTAGCCCATTTAATATCCCCTCGCATTGCCTCGACGATCTGGTGAAGTGGTTTTCTCGTCCCTGCAGATGCCAGTGACAGAATGACGGAGCACCAAGGCCCAGTGGTTATTGTCCTAGCCCTTGATCGATGAAACGGAGGTCGTATGTCGTAACAGGCAGGAAAGCCATCGAAATTGTATTTTGCGGTGTTGCATGTCAGTGTGCTCCAGAGGATAGGAAGAAAGGAAATAATTGTCGAAGGAGGTTGTGCCGAATATTTTCGACGCGTCTCTGATCGCCAGCAGTACAGCTCGAAAGATGTTGGAGTTAAGAGAAAGACAGTATCAATTAGAAATATGTTAGGTCGACAAGAGACCCAAGTCCAGGTTGTACACCATCATGAAGTCACCAGTTTAGATCAGAAGTCGATAATCTGAGATTAAAGCTGAAATTATCGAAATGTTTCTGCATGGAAAGCGACATTATGCCATACTATTAAGGGATTTGATGAGAGGAATGAAGTCTGTATAAACTGAAATCAAATACGCAGTCAAAAGTAGTCGAGTTGCGACATGTCATGCGACCTAAGTAACTGATTGCCTGATTCCTTGAGTCTTACTATGTCTTTGATGTAAATGTTAAAGGTGCGATGTATCCGAAAATGTCAAATACTTCGGTAGGAACTCGTCTGCCTTGGAACTCGTGGAGTTTGTCTAGATTGTTATTTTTGTGGTCACAACTTACGGGTATAGGTTGGGTATAGGGGTATAGGATGGACAAATTGAGCTTAAGCTACAATTTTTTGGAGGAAGTTTTAATGGAGTAAAACTATGCTGGGCTTCCGGGTTTCTATTTAAGACTTAAAGTTAAGATTTGGGTCTAATTCGACGCGAGTTTAGTTTGTTTAAGGGAGGAAATTTAAATGGCAGTATCTTGGCCATCTATTAGATGGAATCATAATTCCAGTTGTCTTTGAGCTTACATTTATATAACAGCCTTTGGCTTACTCGAATATTCAGACAAAGCTCTCTCTATAATTTCACTAAGCACAGAGAGGAACATATGTTTCTCAGGCAGGGGTGGTACAATGGTAATAATTGCCTCCGACACTGAGCGGAGGACTTGTAGTTCAAGTATGTCTACAGCCAAGAATAATTCCTAAGGAAAGTTGTGCAACAACATCAGTTGTGAATGAGAAATGATCATAAAAATGCGGACAAGGGCATTTCCAATATACCGCCTTAATGGCATAGAAACAGAACAAATCCTGTGAACTACAACCAATGCGACAAATTTAGTCGAAACTCTCGAATCCTATCTAGGACAACCACCCCCCGAAGAGTAGCACCTCGTCCAGGTTGCGTGACAAACACCATAAAAGCGTAACTCTTGAACCTGCGTGAGCCCTACAAAAAAAGATATATGACAACTTGTATTACCTTGCTTTTCAACTTTTTTCAACTTGGCCAAGATCTCGTTAATGGCTATATTTTTGAGTCAGTTCAGGAGATTTTTTATGTCCCTTTATTTGACGACATACCTGTGTTAAGGTCCTGTTCTTCCTCCGAGCGAATTTTGAAATCGTGTTTGAAGAACTTTTTTATCTATCAAGAAACATGCATTAAATTAGAATCAATGTTATACGATCGGATTCAGTGAGGCACCTTAAATTTCGAGTTAGTCAACATGATACAAGGAATCAATCATAATTACTTTACCCAATAACTTGTAGGTCTGCATGCCGATGTTATATGTAAATCGAAATCTAAAATATTGTAAATTGTACGTCAATTGGTAAACAACAAATAAGCTATTTGAGTTTGGGCTCTATGCATATTCATATCAACAGTACAACAGAAGGGTTAACAAGGAAACGAGGAAGAAGAAACTATCTCTGCTGTAGCCATTTATATTTGCTCTGATTGTAAAGCGTTCATCGAAGCATGTGCATCGGAATGACTGCTGAATTAAGTAGTTTACCAAAGAAAATTATGTCTTATTTGTGAAGAAAAATACATTATAAATATCAAAGAAGGACTTGGAACATTAAAGATGTAAGAAGATTAATTATATTGTACGAAGTGAAAAGACTTTTGTGGGATCCTCAAAATGAAAATTATAAAAATAAAATCAAAAGAGTTGAAATTGGCCAAGAACTTGAAAAAAAATTAATGGAGTACAATTAAGAGAAAGAAAAAATAAAAATGACAAACAACTTGATCGGGAGTGGAAGCAGAGGGGAAAAGCTGAGTGGTTTTCTTGCAAAAACCTTAAATTAAATATTATTTTTAGCTGTAAAGTGTGTCTTCAATATCAGGGTAGTAGCAGGAGTGATGGATTCAATGAGCATAAAAACACAAGCCCATGCATAAATATTCAAAAGAAGGTAGCGTGTTTTGATGTTTGTTATGTGAAGCATTTTTTTGACAAAAGTCATTTAGAGAAAGTTCCGCTTTCGTATTCATCAAAATTAAGCGTAACTCCAGAAGAGAAAAAGGTTGAAAGACAACAAAAATAAAGATGATTTAGAATTGGCAACGCGTTTGGAAAATAAGATACGAAAACAAAATCTTTTTTAAGATGGTCGAAGTGCGTTTTAGGAAAATAAAAATTATCAGAAGAGTTGGCTTGCTCACAACCCACACAATTAAAAGTTAATGAAGAGGGGAATAAGAACTGTCATGCTTCTAAACGTACATTTCCATTTATTTACTTTATGTGTATGAATTTTCTTTTATTTTAATTTAGCCACCAAATGTAATATAATATATAAATGTGGATAAGCGTTAACTAGAATAAAATGATTAAAAGTTGTTTTTTTCCAATAGAATTGTTTCGTTATCAAGCGTACCCTTCTTGCCGTAGTAATGAGCCTTGCAGGAGACGAAGATTTCCTTGAGCACAATTTTATTTTTTTTATTTATTATTATTTAGAGGAAAATATTATTTATTAGGAGAAAAGTTGCTCCCCATTTTGTTGTTTTAGCAAAACGTTCCATGTATTTTGACTGGGATGAATCGCTTTTTCAAAAAATTTGGCAAATAATCGCATATTTTTGATATGGATATCTGAATATCTGAGAGGCTTATAGCATTCACATAAAACGCAAAATATGCGACGATATTTTAAATAATCAAAACTCACTAACAAGCCCTATACTGTATAGAAGGTGGCACATTTTTCACACCACGTTTTTCAATCTTATATTTGTTTAAGAAATCAGCCCTTATTCGGTAAATAGTTCCAGCATATGGTCTTTCTCAGCCTTGCAATATCTCATCACTTATAGAGTGCCATCCAACACATTCTATTTTCGAATTAACCCTCATCCGAAATTCGACGTTTATAGCCAACATCGATGAATAAAAAAGAACACGGGATTGATTAAGAATTGCTCAAAAAACATAAATATCCTTCGGAGTAATCACTCTCATATAATACATTAGCACGTTTTTTTCCATTCCTCGAAGCACTTCTGATATCCGCTTTTTGGTATAGCCTTGAGTCCTTCCAGCGATGCAATCCGTATCTCTTCAACCGTAAAAAATAGGGTAAATAAGGTGGTTGGGGGACGATTACAGTATTATTTTTAGTCAAAAACCCTAAACACAAGCAACGATAAGTGGGCAGGTACATAACCACGGTACTTCGTTATTGACCATACGGTCTTGGATCTTCTGGTTGCGTTCATTGGGATTCTTGGTCGTCTTCTTTCTTTCTTTCTTTTATTCGATTTCATTTTTATTATCCAAACCTTAAAACTATATTATGCGCTAGATAAAAATGATTTAGACTAGCTTAAATATCTGAACTAACTTATAAAGGATATCAAGGATGCTACGGAGTTGAGCAAGGCAATAACAGTTTGACGTCGGAAAGCTACAATGGCAGAAAATCGCTAGGCGATGCCTCTGATGTGGTGGATTTCAAACCGCCGCCAGCTAGAAACCCCTGGTTTGATAAGCAATGCAAATAAGCCCATGTAGAAAGCAAACCGCCTACAAAGCCATGCTACATAGATGGACAAGAGTCGCTCGATAGCTCTATGAGTAGAAAAGGAGAGAGGAACTCACGCTTTTAAGGAAGAAAAGAAGAGATCACGAAAAGCGTGAGCTCGAGGAGATGAAGAGATACTACCGCAGGAATGACGCGAGCAAGTTTTACGAAAAAGTAAAACGAACTTGCCAGTGCTATAAAGCCAGAGCAGAAGCAGCCACTTCTGTAGACTGTATAACGGCGAGGATAGATCTGATTCCGCTGTCAGGCAGAATGATCCATTCGCAATGGACGAAGACACAATAGAATTCCGTCCACCTGACTTAGATGAAATTAAGCTTGTTATTTCGAAGCTTAAAACTAACAAAGCCGCGGGTGCAGACGGCCTGTCTGCTAAGTTATTTGAAGGGGCTGGAGATAAGTTGGTATTGCGTATGCAATATTTTACAGTTCACCTGTAAAATATGGTCGAAGGAAAGCACGCCCGACGAATGGAATTTCAGCATCGTCCTTAAGAAAGGAGACTCCTATAACTGCGCCAACTATAGAGGAATAAGTTTCCTTAGCATCGTGTATAAGATCTTTTCTGTCGTTCTCTGTAAAAGGCTGAAAGCCTTTGTAAATAATCCGATAGGTTCCTTTCAGTGCGTTATCAGGCCAGATAAATTTACAATAGACTAAATGTTCACACTACGGCGGATCCTGAAAAAGACCCATAAATTCCAAATTGACCCACACCATATGTGCATAGGGACCAGCTATACCGAGCCATGTCTAGTTTTAACAACCCTGCCAAACTCGTCCGAACGTGCAGGATGATAATGGAGAATTCTCACTGCGAATTAACCGGGACACTCGATGTTAAAAAAAGATTTAGGCAAGGTGACGCACTGTCATGTAACTTTTGCAACATAATGCTTTGTCCGATCATACGAGACTCACCGGCCAACACAAGAGGAGCGATCTATTTCAAGTCTGCGCAATTGCTTACTTACGCGGATTACTTTGTCGTAATTGGGCGAGTACCGAGAGACGTCAATGAAGTGTTCAAAAACATTGAAGCAGAAGCGGCTAAAATGGGTCTTTCGGTGAACGCGGGTAAAACCAAATATATGCTGTCATCCAAAAAAGATGCGCAATACCGACGTCTTGGACATAACTTCACATTTGACGGCTACAAATTTGAAGTGGCCAAGGACTTCGTTCTCCTTGGCTCACTAGTGACCAGCGGCAACAACATCAACGATGAGATCAACCGCTGCTTCATTGGGCTCAAGAGGGAACTTTTTTTCTCTCGAAAGCCAAGGTAGCCCTATATAAATCACTGATCATCCTGGTCCTCCTTTCCTATGCAGAGGCATGGACCTTAACGAAAACGAAAATTTGAGAGTCCTACGTCAATCTATAATCCCGTTTATGTAAACGGAGAGTTCAGAAGAAGATACAACGACGAACTGTACGGGCTGTACAGCAACATCGGCCCAGTATGACTTCTCCGGATCCAATGTCTAATATGGCTAGGCCATGTAGAGCGAATGGATATCACAGATCCGGTCGGAAGAGTCTTCGAATCCAATCCTTAGGGACGACGCAGCAGAGGAGGCGCACACAGTTGGAAGAACTTCTCTCAAAAGATCGTGCAAGCTGGAGACGCTTGTTGGTTGAGTTACAGGTTCACATCAGACTGAAGGGCCTATACAAACCTATACCGACACTCTAAAGTAGGCAGAACAACCTAACACAACTTTTCAGCAAATCTGTATCATTATTCAACAAGTTCTGGGCGATACTCATTGATAAAAATTTTGCAATTTTGGATTTTTTTCGGTATTTAGCAAATGTGGCACCCATCTTGCGGAGAGCTTTCGCACGAATTATCATGCACTGCTGGTTTCGGTTGAGGTTGCAGTTTTTGGCCGCCCTTCACTTGATTTCTCAACCACGTTTAGATACAGCTTTTTAACGACTTCCATGGAAGTAGCAGAGATCTCGTTAACTGGCGTCGGGTCCTGCCTCGAAAAATCCCCTAGGTAACCCTAAACTTACTTTCGAGTTGAGAAATGAAGATGATCTTACTGAAGTAACGCACCACTTTGTTTTCATCTGACAACCATCAAAATCGGTACAACAGTATTTTTGAGAAACATCAGCGAGATCCCAGTCTGCCATTGGGGTCCTAAAACATATGAGCTCGAAGTGTGGTGTCATGGTGTCCATAATTGGGGTTGTAAGCTAAATTGTCCCAAAGGTAGCGAAAATGTTTGACCATTTGTGAGAAACATAGAAAATTCAATTCGCTCATTTATAATGACATCTCAGCTGTCAGCCCTCGAAAAAATTAATCTGCTAGCCACACATTTTGCAGCCAGCTCAACGCTCCCAGATTTCACCTTGTCTCGGCTTTTACTTGAGAGCGTGGGACAAATTCTCTTTCGTACCTGTATAGTTGCAAGAGTACTTACGGATCTCAACGTGCACATATCCGCTGGCCCTGATGGTATTCCTCCAATATTTCTAAAAATATGTTCTTTCACGCTGGCAAAACCACTGCGCGTAAGCTTTCTTCCGTTTCTTCTCTACTCTTCTGGTCTCTGTCTGAGTAGATGGAAAATACCATTTGTCCAGTCCATCCCTAAAAAGGGCGAATCTTCGTCTCCCACATCTTTCTAAGGTCGCGGCAACGCTGATAAATCGTCGGCTTAGGAAATATCTTGAATCGGGGACACTTCTTGATGATTGGTACAACGGTTTCCGCAACAGGTCCACAGGTGATTTGGTTGCATATCTTACCAAAAAGTGGAACCAATCTTGGCACCATCTCGGCGAAAGTAAGATTGTTGCGCTTGATATTTCAAAAGCATTCGACAGAATTTGGCATCAAGCTCTTTTGTCTAAAAAGCGTGCTTATGGCATTGATGAGTCTCTTCTTCTATGGACTAGAAATTATCTTTCAGGCCGTTCAAGTTAAATGGAGCTTGTGTCGACGAAATCGAAAGACTTTCCATCCTTGGTATGTGTTGGAATGACCACATATTCGAGGTCGCCAAGAACGTTACGAAATGTCTAGGTGTCCTTAAACGATGCAAGAAATAGTTCACCCTCTCTGATCTGGCTTCAACTTACAAGGCCTACACCCTCCCCAAGCTAAAATACAACGCTCATATCTGGTCTGGACCTTTCTGCACCTGTTATATAGAATACAAAAACGAATACAATTTACGGTTTCGCTTAAGACAACTCTGTCGTACAGGGCGGACGGAAACCATAAGTAATACTAAATGATCTGGTACTTTGGTATTCCCTACATTCTAAGACAGACTCTAAAGCACTATCTCTCGAGCACACGATTTCTTTCCAAATAAGATCGCGCTACAGGAAGCCACACTGGACAACCATACGTGATGATGGGCCTTGTTAGGGGTAAGTAGCATATAAATTTTACCTTGCGGTCAAGTTGATTACTGTAAAACATATTCCTTGTCGTATCCAAGGCTCCCTTAGCTCTAGCAAGTCCAAAATTGATGTGTCTATGCAAGTATATACTAGTATATTGGTCAAGCGAAGTACCAAGATATCTAACCGCGTTTCTCACCGCGAAGAGTGGTCCATGTTGCCCAATGACCGCGAATTTCCGCTAGATCGTTCTGATATCCCTTGAGGCCCCATACACTTAAATAGTAATGTTCCAGCTTTTGGAAGTTAATTTTCAACTTTCACACATCGCAATATCTCTTAAAATGATCGAAGTCACTCTGCACCATTGTATTGATGACTTCGTGGCTGAGAAAACAACATCAGAGAGGTAACTGCTTCCTGTTACAAACCGTTTTTAATATTAAGCATCCCGCTCGAACTTTACCACATTTTGCCACAAATTCTGCGAATCAGCTGAAACGTAAAAAGGAGTTAATTATGAAGAAAGTAGAGACGAGGAGGAGGTTTGATACGTTTGCGAGAAAAAGTAATAGATTGACACTTGAAAATGTTACGGTCCCGGCAGTTCTTGGAGCACGAGGTGCAAAACTGTTGAGGTCCGATTGAATGTTGGTGAGGAAATCATCTTGAAGATCGTAGCGTCGTCGGCGTATAGTGAGTTGTGGGAATATTTGATAACCATTTCAATATCGTTAATTGTAAGAATAAAAAGAAGCGGACTTAAATGACTACCTTGAGGATTTTCCACATCCGGGAGAATTCACCTTGAGAAAGGGATAGGCTGAAGATCTTTGAGAGCGGAAGATCTTGAGATCTTTGAGACCTGTCGAGGCCAGGAGTGAATTCATTATTAATTTGGTTTAATCTTCTTTCGATGATATCGGGTTTGACACTACAAGGGAGAATGGTCCAAAGGAGAAGTTCGATAAATAGTAGAAATAAGTAGAATCGTTTTCAAAAGAGTCATGGATGAAAGATTGATCGGAAAAAGTGGTAAAAAGTTTGGCGATGGAATGAGGATCATTGGAAATTTCATTGAAGGAGAGAGAATTTGGGTAGCCATCAGATTTCCTTTTGTAGTTAACAAACTACAAAGGACTTGGGATTATTTAAAGGTTGGTTTGCATCTCGGCTAAGTAGTGTTGATAAAGAGACTTATAAAGCACTATAAAATGAAGGTAAGGGCCGAAATAGTTAGAGAAGTTATTTAGTTATTTGGGATTTGAGATTGAAGGAAAATTGTCCAGAGCTTGTCCGTTTGCTTCTCAAAGAACGGAGCCTGCGATTATACCAAGGCGGAGACGTAGAGGAGGTTTTATGTCGAGGAAAAGGTACGTAAAGGGATATACATATAATCAACCATTTTTTTGTAGAATATAGATATAGCATCATTTACGGTAACATTGTTGTATTTTAAAGGAGCACTATTGAGATATTCATTGATTTTACGGAAGTTGGCTTTATGGAAGTAGTGAAAAAATTGAACATGAGAGGGGGGTTTATATAGGAGAGTTTTGGAAGAACGAGAGAAGAAGGGAGAAGGGGCGGAGGGTAGTTCTCGATGATTGATAGGGGCAGCAGACAAGCTGAAACTGAGGAGTTAAAGGTGTCATTTGTGAAAATGAGGTCTAGTTGTCTGCCGCTGACTTGGTTAAGGTTTGAATCAGCTAAGCGATCTGAAAAGAGACATTCTTTGGTTGCAGTAGGATTGGAGGCAGTGTAAAACGATTGGTCTTCTGAAGAGATCCATTTAAGATGAGGAAGGTTAAAGTCACCGAAAAGTAGGATTTCGTCTTGGGATCCCCTATAAATCAATTAAATTATCGATTGTATTAATGACCAATTTATATGGTTCAAAAAGTTGTGAGGGCAAAATGTATAAGCAGATGACGTAGAGCGATTTCTGGGCTAGTACAATCTTAATAGAAACAAAGTCGAGACAGGGCAAAGATGAAGTTGCTGTGAGGGAGGAGTCAATTGAGTTTCGGACGGATGGAAGAACACCGCGGCATGGACAGTCGGTTAACATCATTGTCGCGATAAATATTAAAGTTTTATGGGAACAGTTCAAAGTTGTTAATACTAGCGATTAGGTTCGATTCAGTCAAGGAAAAGATTTCAAAAGGTAAGCCATGTGATAGCTGCTGGACTGCCTGAGTTTTAGAGTGCAGACCACTTACATTCTGATAACAAAATGTAAGAGGTAGGTTTTCGGGCAGTGTTAGAATGGCAGGGAGGGGGAGAATTTTAGGGACGAAAAAACCTATCATGATCAGCTTTGATACGCTGAAGGTTCGATACACGCTTTGAGTGTACATATACATACATATATTGTTTGAAGGTATTAAGATCGTTTGATACTCTATTGGGTTAGATATTGAAAAACTCGTGATATTTAATGAAAAGGTTGTTGAGGCTAGAGCTCGGTGGGGACACCTTCCTGTTGAATTTAGACCATTACACTAGTGTTTGTTTTCCCTTCATAACAAATCTGTGATGAAGATAAGCTAAAAGAGACGAATGTTCTCATAGATCTTTTTACCCTGGGGAGAGCGTAGCGACATTCGATGGGATCAATAGATTGCTGGGTAAGTGTGATTGATGGTGGCAGTTGGGGACACTGACCTAACCTTAGACAGGTAGATCTTCTAGATCGAAAGGTCTACCCTGCTGACAAAAGGGCTCGCCATAATTAAACTATCAAAGTTATACTGTTATACGTTTATTTCAACAACGCCAATTTCAGATAAAAAAAGTCAGCCAGTATCGTTCGGAGACGTAACTCATTCACTCTAATCTTCACACAGCCCGTCTTAGTTCCAAGTCTCATGCAAACAAAACCAACTGCCATATCGAAAGTCTTAAAATTACGAAGAATTAATTATTTTTTAATAAAGGTTTTGAGTAAGAAGTCGGGTTTCACTAATAAGAAAGACAATGGGTACCCGGCAACTAAACAACCCACTATAAGACATCTCATCATCTATCCCAAGAGTAAAAAGTATGCAACTAATAATTTAATAATTCTGGTGAAGAAACCGCCTTAATTTGCATGTCAACGGTTACAATCCTTAAAAGCTTGCAATATGCAATGCAATAGCTTCTTTGGATATATGTATGTAATCACAACTAGGTTTCCTTCTTCGTTTTTTTTTATAAACCATGAATACCATCACCACCATACACTGTACCATCTCCTCTGTGAAGTCAGGTTTCATATCCCGTATGTCAATCCATAGCTTTTGTACCTACATATGTACGTGTTCTACCCTTAGCTTACGCTGAACCAATTCATATATTTCTTGCTTTATCGTCAGAGCCCCTCCATAAATGTTTTGTTTTGCCAGAGCTTCATGATCGGGATTTTCCCTGGAATTTCATATCTTAGATATCATAGAGGATATGGGGTTTACAAAGCCAGCTGTATATAATTTGCTTAAAGCTTTTCTGGATTTACTTACATTAAAACACCATGCAACCCGTATGCAGTCCGTCATATACTTTCCTTATAATATTTTATCCGAACAAGGTTGAAATTTTTCGAAATCTGATTACGACGACCTGCCATCGATTTCTTCCTGATATGCTTTAAGTGCCTCGTAACTACAATACGTTCTCAAGCTATGGCCCAGTAGATCGTATGCCCCGGCAATCGTTCACATGTCCCCGGGTATTTAATCTTAAAAGCAAGTTTATGTTATGTGTAAAACAACTTGAACTGATACACTTGTGCGATGGCATGAGTCATTCGGTTTCATATTGAAACTACAACAATTCTAAGAAGTAACGGCCAGCGCAATATTTCTCGACTTCATGCTCCAATTCAGTTACAATGCTTTGTCAGGCGAACATGTCCTCCTTTCATCAGGATATCAAAACACATTTGCCAGCACTTATTACGATGTACGAGTATGTATAAGCTTTGGCATGAACAACTGTCTACAAGTGAACATTCGATCCACAAAAGAATGCAATTCTGTCACGCACGGCTAGATGTGTTGAATTTTTCTCTTACGACTTCTGCAGTATCCTGTTGAAGAAGGAAATTTCTACATCTCAAGAGTATACTCAACGTGCATTGTCCTTCCTCATACGAGCGTCCGGCGACTTTGAAAAACAAACTCTTTTTTTTCCGCAGAATGAAAGGAAACAAAAGGAAACACTCCGTCAGCTGTCCTCATAAGGATATTGCAAATTGTACGCATAACGATCGAATGAATGAAAAATAAAAGACCTTCAAAATTGATTAAAGAATTCCATGCTTCACCGAAGAGGAACGTAAAAGGATCAAAAATTCATTCGCCTCTAGACAGTCATTGTGTAACGACAGAAAGCCTGATAAGAATCATCGAAACAAGGAGCTTGGGAAAAAATGATTTCCAGGACGTGAAATATTAGAACGCAATACGACGAGAAGTCCTTATTTGAAAAAAAAAGGCAAACGCTGCCTATACGTACCATCAAAGTGTGTGGAAAGCAATGAAGAGTACCACCCTAACGATTAAGTAGGCGTCACTAGCCCTATCGCTATCGCTTTCAACATCATATCCGCTACGACACGAATGTCCTTACGGAACAAACTACAGCTTTAAATCTAAACGTATTTGCTCCCTCATGTTATTGCAACGCCAGTCGCTACCACCGCCCTCTTCTGACTCGCACATTTACCCACCGTCATTCCATCACTATTTGGAAACGATTTTACGGCCCTAAAAGCTTCATGTAAGTGGGTTATAAAAACGAAAACAAGGATACTTGTGCCACACTTCGGTTTTACTCCGCAATAGATTTCATCTGAGCCCGGTTCGTTGCGTATGTGGTTCCTTGGATACACATATGTACATATATATAAAACCCAGATCCAGCGTTCTTGTTTCTTCATCTCCCAACATACGCTCTGCGATAAAGGCATGAGTTGAGTTGAGTATGACGTATTTTTAAGGTCTTTTCACGGATGCTCATAAATTTTCGCTATGTCCTTTCTACCACGTACGAAGGTTTTTGTTTCGAGCAAACTGTTAAGCATATCTCATCGCCATCTATTGATTTTCCATTCAAGTCCTTAAGCGTGACAGGACTTTTCTTTTTAAGCACCACTCGGTGCGTTAATATAGGCACGATGGAATGGGCGGAATACAAGACCAGGAAAGTGGGTAATGGAGGAGTGAGCATTTTTCACGAGCAAATAATTTTATAGTTATTTGCTTTCCGAAAGGTGAGTTGACAGCCAAGTCCTTTGACAGAAATTGGCAGTGCTGTAGGACCCTTTAGCATTTTTTTTTGATGTGGTTAAATGCCGCGAGGAAGTGTACGACTGTCAAGCCACTAGAGAATACGAGCGAGGGTGACTTTTAAGTGTCGTTACTATCGAGGTAGGTTTTTAGTGCGAAAGATTATTATTCTTTAAAGCATCTGGAGTGTGTCATCGAGGCAATGAACGAGAGTGGTTTATGAGCGTGAGCGATAAATAAATCGCAAAACCAGCAGTAATAGAAGTGCTCTTTTCGTTTCATCTTATCTTTAGACGATGTGTGGCGAGAAACTTGTTGCGAAGCAGTTCCTTGGTGATGAGTGGATGATAAAAATGCGTAAGTGATAGACAAATGGCTCCTCAAAGTAGGTACATTTTGTTTTTTATTCTCTTTCTGAGATGAGACTATGGTTGGAGTTGTTGCGGTTTTAGTTGAATAGTAGAGTCTGCACTGGCATGATAGGGAATCGGAGTTGATGAAAATGCTTTGCTTGAAATTATTATTCTCTTGGCTTGATTTGATTTATAAAGAAATGGGAATTCAGCTTATCTGGTGGTAAACAATCTTTACGACATAAATCTAAACACCCAATTTTCTTAGAACCGTTTCAATGGTTAAGTGATATAGTACACATCTCTATAAAGATTTTGATTAATTTAGTTTGATCTAGAAATCGTGTTTGATTTCGGATTTTTTTTAACAACAAAAATCTTCAAATTTAATTCTTGATTAAGTGGTTCCGGATTATTGTAACCGAATTTTTATGTTTTCTATTTTTTCAGGTCTATTAGGTAGAAATATTGTTCAAAAAACATTTTTGAAATCATTCCCGATCGGGTACAATTTGATTCAAAATTTATTTTCTTTTAAACTACTTTTAAAAAAAAAAAAGCATTTAAAACGTCGTGTTTCATTACAGTAGCAAGTAGTAAACAAGATGGGAACAGCTCGCCGGGAGCCAAGCTTCAATTCCACCTTGAATTTAAGAAGCTTTCACCTGGAAACAGCTAGGGTTCTCGTCGCTATAAGATCAGAATCATGTACTCTACAACACAGCCAAGTTTCAGAGTCTGATCTACTCGGCAAGTTTTTTTTTTTTGTTGGAGGCTTCTACTATCTGTTGGAGCACTCAGACACATTGCACTACCAGACCGACACCTTGTCTTTATTGTATTTTCCCTGTTGTCCGGAGAAAAGTGAGGAGGGGCATCAGTGATGTAGAGCTAAGAGATTCGGCACCCACCACGTCGGCCCCAAGGGTGCTCCACCGTGCGCGAGCGAAGTCACAGAGAAAATATTCTGCTGCGTCATCCTCCTCGCAACATGCAGCACAGGTAGGCGTCTCACTGATGCCAAGCACGTAGAGACGCTTGGCAAAAGTGTAATGGCCCGTAACGACGACCCTTAGCCTTCTGCAATCATTTCTTCTTAAGGATAAGAAAAATGTTGCGGACTTTTTGCAAACATCAGGACGTACGCGCGAAGTCATCCTGCATCCTGGATATTCCCTCCATCTACGACAGTGTACCATAAAGACCTAGTCATTGATGTCAGATTTGACCGTAGAAGCAGGTAGACCTAAGGCGTGTTCAGGTCCTGAGTAACTCTCCTCTGAGCCTCTTCTAGCGAGTTCATCCGAGATCTCGTTTCCTGGGATTCCAGAGTTACCTGGAACCCATACAAGCTTAAGTGAATTTAGTCTTCCGACTTTGTTCAAAAAGGTCTTGAGTTCATGAACTAATTTGGGGTTGGATAGAGGCTTTGAAACATCTTTGAGTGCAGCTTGGCTGTCACTGCAGACACATATGCTTTTTCCCCTCCACCTGTGTTTCACAACATAGTGCATGGCCATTAGGATTGCGTAAGTCTCCGCTTGGAAGACAGACCCATATTTTCGTAACGAGAAGTGCAGTCGAATGTTTTGGCACTCAAAGAAAACTCCAGCGTCGGATCCCTGCCCAGTCCTGGAGCCATCTGTGAAAATGCGAAGACATTCCATTCCAGGTTCAGTGTCTGGCCAAGGCCAGTCCTGACGCCATGGTAATGTGACTGTGAAGTTACAGCGCAGTAGGATGGCAGGTGTCATTGCGTCAGAAGGCATATCAATGAGACAGGGGTCGTAGGATATTTCTCCCGCAAGTACACTTTCATTCCAATGCGAGTTGTACCAAAGACCATTTCTCTTTAGACGAGAAATGGCTTTCAGTGTACACCCTCTGATATATGTATATGTCAAGGGGTGGAAGATTCATCATAGCATCTAGACCCGGTGTGCTGTGGAAAGCCCCCGTGCAGCTGAGACAGGCCGCTCTTTGGTTTGGTACATATGTATATGCGTACGGAAGGCTAAAAAAGTAGCAGAAATATTTTTTTTAAAGTACTAATATAAAAAAAAAAAAATAAAAAAAAAATTAAAAATAAAAATAAAAAGATATACAGGGTGTCCCGCGAGCAGTGTGCCAAAAAGCTAGAGCGTGTAGGTCTGGTCAAGACAAGAAAAAAATCGTACGGGAGGGGGGGGTCTATTCCCCCCCGTTTAGCCGGGAGGGGCAATTTTCTAAAAAATTGACTTAATTTGGAAAAAAAATTATTAAAAATCAACAGTTACATCCACAATGCCGTGATATACTTTTTTGTAAAGCCAGAAACCTCTTCTTTCATCTTGTTTCTAAACGAAGCTGTTTTAAGGAATAGTTTTTGAGAAATTAATTTTCAAACTCAAAATTTTGGAAAAAAATGAAAAAAAAAAATTTCGAACTATTTTTTTTCAAAATTATATGTAATTAAGTACTAATTTTTTTTCAAAAATTCAATTCTCTTATTAGTTTTTAGTTAAAAACAGAAAACCGGATGCAAAAATGTTTTGTAGTTTTTGAGAAATTAAAAAAAAACCCGAACCATTTTTTTCTAAGAAAAACCTTTTTTTTTGGTTTTAACGCGGCTGGACTTGTAGGCAAATTAATGTATGAAACTTTGACATCTTTTTTATTATTTTTAAAAAATTCGGAGTTTTATGAGGATTCAATAAACTGTCACAGTATTGGAATAACCCTGGATTAATCCTTTTTTTTCATTGATAACGCCTGAAAACTGACCTGCCAATTTGGTCTGGGTCCGCCCGCCGCCGATGGGTTCAACCGGCTAGGACCTTAAGACAATAAAACCGCAATTTTTGGATTTGGTCTGACGTAATCCCTCCCTTAGGAGGATAGCTATTATGCTTGGAGTGCCCAAATCTAGAGTACGGAGAGTGCTTCATACCGAAAACTTACACCCGTACCATTTTAGGACAGTTCAGGAACTCACCTCAAACGACAAGTTTTTGAGAGCAGAATTTTGTCGATCATTACTGCTTCGAGATGAAACTGAACGAAACAATTTTGGAAGGATATTCTGGACGGATGAAGCACAGTTTACCAGAGATGGGGTTACTAACTTCCACAATTTGCATCATTGGAGTAGCACCAATCTACACAACAAAAAACAAAATAAATCACAACACCGCTTTAGCTGTAATGTTTGGCTTGGTATTGTTGGACAAACTGTAATCGGGCCCCGGTTTTTGAATGCCGTTATTAATGGAGAATCATACTTGCAGTTCCTACGAGACCTTTTGCCCGATTTGATGGACAACGTTCCTTTGGCCATAGCAGATAATTTAATCTACCAGCAAGATGGAGCACCAGCACACTACAGCTTACGGGTTAGAAACTGGCTGGATGATCATTTTAGTGACCGTTAGATCGGAAGAAAGGGCCCCACGGAATGGCCACCTAGATCACCAGATTTAACTCCTCTAGATTTTTATGTGTGGGGATTCATGAAGAATTATGTTTACGAAGTGGAAATAGTTATGTGCAGCCATTAGAAGGAGATATAATCTTTGCCTTCTAAAAAATGCGAATCATATTGAAAATTGATTATAATAAAACTCCAAATATTTTAAAAATAATAAAAAAGATGTCAATGTTTCATACATTAATTTGCCTACAAGTCCAGCCGCGTTAAAACAAAAAAAAAGGTTTTTCTTAGAAAAAAATGGTTCGGGTTTTTTTTAATTTCTCAAAAACTACAAAACATTTTTGCATCCGGTTTTCTGTTGTTAACTAAAAACTAATAAGAGAATTGAATTTTTGTGGATGTAACTGTTGATTTTTAATAATTTTTTTTCCAAATTAAGTAAATTTTTTAGAAAATTGCCCCTCCCGGCTAAACGGGGGGGAATAGACCCCCCCCCCCCTCCCATACGATTTTTTTCTTGTCTTGACCAGACCTACACACTCTAGCTTTTTGGCACACTGCTCGCGGGACACCCTGTATATGTATATATCTATATAATATATATCATGTATATATTTTTGTATATATATTTTAGTTAAGGTTGGTTAAGCTAGTTTTTACTTAGGTGTAAGTTTTAAATATAAAAAAAAAATTCAGATGCTAAGTTTTTCTAACAAATATTTTCTTAGATTAAGTTTAAAATTATTTTAATTGTTATAATTTTTTGTTTTTCATAAGACCGAAAGGTATAATTTAATCAGTTCTTCTTACTTTAGAGTGTCCGTGTAGGGCCAGTAAGGTAGTTATACGTTATTTAAGCTAGTTTTATCATTTTTGTCTAGCGCGCGTAAGATTGTTGTAAGAAATGAATATTAAAAATGAATTAAAAAAAAAAAAAAAAAAAAAACATTAAGGGGACGATTTTGTGTCGAAAATTATCAAGAACGGCGAGGCGCAATTCCACTGAAGCGGTTCATTCACTCAAAGCCACTGTGTGGTGCGGCGTTCCTGCGGGATGAAAAATTGGGCCGTATTTTTCTGAAGACGCCATCGGAATACAATCGCTACTGGCGAACGCTACAGGGCCATGATAAACGACTTCTTACTGTCGGAATTGGATGAGCGAGGCTTGATGTGCTTTCAACAAGACGATGCAAGATAGATAGAGATATTCAAAGATATTATAAGTGACAGGAATAGCTACACTCTAGTTAAGCAAATGAACAAATCATTTTTTATATATGTATATATATTTTTTAAACTAAATACCGCAACAGGGTTTGCATTTCAAGGCGATTAAAATCAAGAGCCATGATTAAATTACTTTTGTAAGCACGGACAAATTTCTTACGGACCGAAATTCCAGAGGCACAGTATTAATAGTTTGCATGAGACAATGGAGTACGAGTTTCTATAATTTATAGTGTGAAAAATAGGGACATTTACAATAAAGTTAGAATAGCTACGCAGGTTATGTAAATCGGAGATTGGACTTTCTAGATATCCACCTCTGATAAAAAAGGCCTTCAGAACTTTGAAATAATATATATGTCGCAGAAGAAGAATTTTGAGGGTCCTCATTGTGTGGACTGAACGGCTATAGATATCATATTGCAATCCCGATTGGACTAAACCATAATAAACCCTGATCATAGTATTAAGAGAGCAGTACTTTCTAAGGCGACAAAGACAGCTAGTAGTGGAAAGAAGATATTTTTTTTCAAAGAAATAATGTGTTTGGACCAGTTTAAATTTTGATCTATGGTTATACTTAAAACTATCAACACCTTCAACCTTGAAGCAGTCATTATTGCAGTCAGCGTTTCTATTGAAAGTTTGACCAGTTTGGAATCTGCATTGATTGTTTAGTAAGTCGTGACGCGCACAGTCAGAAGAATGAAATACTATATCTAAGTCTGGGTTCCTCTTGTCAGTCAAACTAATAAATATCAATTTAGTTTTACTACTAACAACAAGTCTGTGACTGGCAAACCAACACCTAAAAAAAAACATAAAAAAAAACCGTCATGGTTTATATCAGCAATTAAACCTAGCGGACTGACTGAACAGTGAGCAATTCCAAGGTCGTCGGCAAAGGCTTTAATTTTACCCAAGAATGGAAGAGAGAATAACGAATTTATATTTATCAGAAATAAAATGTTGATGAATTGCCATTCTTTCCTATGATTCCCATATTTTGTATTTGGAACGATAATAGTATATAATAATATCCCGAGCGAGTTTGATTTCCTTACTCAATTTTTTGCATAGCTTATTAAGACAACTTTTTAGGTTATCATTCAATAGATGTTTCCGACATTTTTTTCTTAATTTGTGTTTTGGACGTATTTTTTGATAAAGGAACGAGTTATCCAAGGTTTAAGGCGAAACTCCAATTTTTTTGGGTTAAAGTATAAGTACATGAGCTTAGGTAACGTTTTAAAATTCTAAGAAAGACAGCATATGCTAAAGAGGCATTTTGTTCAACATGAACACTATTCCAAAGCTCATAACGTTACCTATTAATCAAACCATGGAAGTTGATTGATTGAGATGAGATGAAATTGAGATGAAACGTTTGGCTTACTACATTTTACGTTTTCAAAAAAGATCCCCGTCATTCAGTGATCAGTTATACTAAGGTCCAGGTTAATACCAGGAGGTCCATAGAATTATTCTCAAGACGACCAAAAATATGGTCGAGGCAGGTGCCTGAACTTGGTCTAGTAGGTTCAACTACAAAGGCTAGAAATCCATGTTTAGCCATGAGCAATTGGTAATAATCGGAAACGGAATTATAGTTAAAAATATCTAGATTTAAGTCACCTAGAATAGCAAGATTTTTAGATCGCTCACTGTCAGAAAGTTTGAAAATTCCTCTAAAAAAAAAAAAGTGGTGAAGAAGACTATATACACAGAGAAAATTAAACATTTCTTTGTGGGTGTTTGATTATATCCGCGCTTCTTAAATTAAAAATGTTGACATTACACTCATACGAAATTGATACAAAAACTACCACTCCACCTTCAGAGTACGTATCATTGATATTCGCAAAAAAATATAATTAGGAATATGGTAATCTTCAATTTCACAAGAATAAATCCAAATTTCAGTTACAAATATTATTACTGGGAGGTTTACAAGAGCTTCAAGATTCCCACCCAATAAATCGAAGTTTTGTCGTAAACTGGTAAACTGCGGATATTTTGGTGTAAAACGAAAAATGATTTGCCATCAGATTCACGTCTAAAAATACTATCAAAATTATAAGATCAAAATCATCGTTCATATTATTGCCCTTGCAGAGCAGCTAGATCATCAAATGATCTTATGACAACAGCCTCACTAATATCAAATGTTCTCATTGAAATATGAGAATTTCGAAACCATAAGTATTTGAATATATTTTTCATTTTTAATCTTTTAGCTGCCATAAATAAAGCTTTAGAATACCTTGCCAAAAAATTACAAAAAAATAATAATGAGAATAAATAATAATTAGGAGTTGTTACATGTTTCGCTCCCGCCAGCTTTTCGATAGTGCTAAACACTTGATGCGAAACTATTATAAAACCTATAGAATTAAATATTTCAATCTAAAATAATAACATTACCAATCGCAGCAATATTTTTAAATACAGCGTGCGCCATCTCATATGGTTTGATGTAAATTTCGAATAACTTCAACAATTCTCAACCGATTTAGGGAATTCGGAAACTTTTATTCAATTTAGACCTTTACAATTTTTTTGGTAAATTCTTGAAAACAATATCAATTAAACGACCACCGTTATTGCCGATGCAAAAATGGGCTGGTTTTCGCGCATTCTCCATGATATTTTCGAACGTTTCCGTCGAAATTTCTGCGATTTCCGCACGAATGTTTCTTTTAAAATGTTCTATTGTCTTCGGGCCGTTGGCATACAACTTGCTTTTCAAGTATCCCCAAAGAAAAAAGTCTGGAGGAGTCAAATCCGCCGATCTCGGCGGACAGTCTATATCGCCCTTTTTTTTACACTAATCGTCCAGGGAACTTCTTACTCAAAAGGTTAATTTTTTTGTCGGCAGTATGGCATGTCGCGCCGTCTTGTTGACACCAAAAGTGAAATAAGCCCTTTTTACGCATTTCTGGGACTACACAATGGGCTAAAATCCACCGATATCGATCGCCATCCACTGTGTCACCAACTTCGAAGAAATACGGTGCAATAATGGTTTTAGCCCATACACCGGCCCAAACAGTAACTTTTTGATCATAGAGCGGCTCTACCTGAATAAGGTGAGGATTTTCGGTGCCCCAGGAGCGACAATTGAGCCAGATAGCGTAAAATGTGGTCACCAAAATTTGCTGCCAGAACTCCGGCTCAGCATTAATCATTGCAACGACATTTTCTGCGCATACCAAGCGCCGTGGCTCATCTTGTTGCAAAATTCTTTGAGTTATCTGCACTTTGTATGGAAATAAATGAAGATCATCCTTTAAAATTCTCCGCAAAGTGGTCCCACTGATGCCTAACTGCTGCGAACGGCACCGATATGACAAACTTGGCTCTTCTTGAACACTGGCCTTCACATACTGAATATATGAGTTTGAACGCCGCGGAAGTGGCCTAGGTTGCTCATGATGGCTTGCCACAGAACCAAGTTGAAAAAAAATCGAGGCCCAACGACGAATTGTATCTTTTTTGGGCGCAACACGATCACGATATTTTGCACGATACGCACGTTGGGTTAGTACAATCGAGCGTACATCTTTAATGAACATTGAAACTATTTCCGCACGTTCTTTTGATGTGAAGTGATTCATGGTCAAAATTGTACTGAATTTACCTTTTTAAAATGTTATGACATATGAAAATCGATTGACAATTTTTGAAGTTATTCGAGGTTTTCATCAACCCATATGAGATGGCGCACTCTGTATAAATTTCCTTGTCAGACGTGGATGCTACGTGGATGCTCTCATGCTATAGCATCAAATTTCGACTCTGATTGATTTATTCTGGAAACAATTCGTTCCCTACCCTCATTTCCTGAGACAAGATGTCACTTATTTCCGGCGTGATATCCTAAACAAAAAAGCTGTCTACACTCGAATGTACATATGCTGCCATGAAGGGAAAGTAATTTGAAATCATCCTAATATAAAATTGTCCTTAAAACAAAAGACAACAGGAAATAAGGATAAACAGATTGAAGATAAAAAGAAATCAAAACGTTAAGCACCAATTTTCCGCATCTGATAGACAATATTCCGCCTTACAGTGGGTTGAGTGTCGATCGAATAATATGACAACGATTTATATGGAAGACAACTCATGTAGTAAATCGGCAATTCAATGGATAATGCAAGTTTTATTTCGAGTCATTGTTATCAAGTTGCAACGAAGCGGGGTTAAACATGCATCATGCAGTTACATGAGTGTGCGCGGAGTTGGGCAAGATCTGAGTGCTTATATGATTCCTATGGAACGAAGTAATAAACATAATAAAACCTATTTCAAAATGCAGAGTTCTATAAAATCCGCTGCAGGCGTATCCGCATAGAATGGTGGAATAAAATGAATTTCGAAATCAGTTGGATGTGGAAAATATCGGGACAAATATCCAAAGCCACATGTCACGCCGGCCTTTTCCGCTCGTTTAAAATGCAAACATAAGGGTAGGTTGATACGAGTACTTTAGATACTGGTTTTTCTGCAATATGGGTGGGTGAAGAAAAAGAGAGAAAAATATCTACAATTTATTCCAGAAACAGAAGGCGCATGGTGACGTATTACCGCAGAAATAAAATAAAATAATATTGGTAGGAGTATGTGTGCCCTAGTATAGGAGAATTGGAAGCAGCTATGCATGCCCTAGTACCGGAAGTTGAATGTAAAGTCCTATTCAATATTGAAACCGACGACAATATTTCTCTGGAATTGGACGGATATGTAAAACGCACTCACATACACATACATTTACCTGCTAGTAACATACGCTTGAAAGCTATATCGGGCCCGTTCCATGGTGATGAGAATAACGATGCTGTTACTAGAGAGAGCCCCATTTAGGTGCACTGTCTTTCGCAGCAGAGTTCTGGGCAAACTTTGACAGAAAGTTGCGTTCCACATGTACATACGTACATATGTACATAGGTGTCTATGTGTTAATTTTCACCCTCCCTTATGAAAATCTATGTGAATTGAAGAAAGGTTGCCAGCAATCCAATCCTTCATCGGTAGTATGCAATTTGTCTAATGCTTTCACAATATATTATAGTATACTAGAGTACCCGAAGCATACACATATGCTTCATTCTATCCTTCACTTTGCCGTGGGTACTATTCCTAGTTCTTCGTCTTGTGCTGCTTGCCATGAATTATGTAAATTACATTTGAATAGAAAGAAGTCTGTGAAAAGGAAAATGAGATAAAAGGGATGAAAATCCTCTTCTAGCGCGTCTAACATAAAAGTTGGATGAGAATTGTTCATTTCTTCTATTTTTCTGCACACGTCTCCTATATTGCAGTGAGTGAAACACATATGCATGTGGTTCGGTTATGTGCTCGGAATGGCTGGAAAGAAAATTTATGAAATGGCACGAAATGCCACGAGAAATGAAGGGATAATAACAAACACGCATACACACATTCGTTGCTCGTTCGCCTTCGCATTTGATTCCAAATGAAGTGCTCTAAGTGAACCAGTGAACACAAATGTATTTGTATCTTGGCTGTTGTGCGGTTTTTCAACGAGTTTCTTTCAATTCGTTTTATTTCTTGTTTTGTTGTCTGTTGTCTGCGTTGAGGAAAAAAACAAAACTGATTTATTTGAAAATGGCTTGCCCTTACAGGGTGCCGCAATGAGGACACAATACATGAAGATTAGAGTTTGATATTTATTCAACGACTTGGTGAGTCGGGATGAAAAATTAGGTCAGCTTAAGGCCGGCTCTTAATATGATATGATAGCGGCCTTTATTCGAGCGCAGGATCAAATAAATTACGATGTCCGGATATCGCTTTACTATTCTCAGAGTAGAGCAGAAAGACTACATACTTTATTATTCAATAGAATGATGCATAGGCTCATATTTATAATGCTTCCTTATCTACTTGAGTAATTTGAGGTTCAGTGAATAGTGTGTTGGCTTTTAACGCATAAGACATAGGGTTCGAACCCAGCTGTCATTGAAATTGCATTTCTCGGTGTTTCTCTAAGGGATACTGGGATAATAGCACTTGGCTAGTAAAATGTACAAACCCTTTGCACCTACTTGCAAACAATTTGGGAAATTTTTACCAGGTGTATGCATAAGTTTTTTTTTCGGTTGAACTAAGAGATGGCGCCGGCGCACAGTGTGACAAATCGTTAATCTAGCGGAATTAAATTAAAAAAATTATTTGCAAGAACCAACACAAGAACCGGTTTTATGTACAGCTAATACCTTCTTCTAAGCAAGTAAAGGGTCCGCCATCTAACGTTTTTTTTTTTTCAAGTAGTGCTTATTTCGTGAATGGTAACACTTAGCTCATGTCTGATTTGACAGATAATTAGTTTTATTCTTCCGCTGAACGAATATGGTTGTGTATACGCTTGAACAACGCTTCGCTAAGTGGGCCTGCGATCGACTTACAGAAGATGCCGATTTTGCCAAAAAAATCATCTTTTCAGATGAAGCTCATTTTGATCTTGGCGGGTATGTAAACAAGCAAAATTGTCGCATTTGGGGCACAGAAAACCCGCACGCATACATTGAAAAGCCGGTGCACCCAAAACGAGCCACTGTTTGGTGCGGATTTTGGTCCATAGGCTTAATTGGGCCATTTTTCTTCGAAAATGAGCAAGGAGTGGCCGTTACAGTCAATGGCGATCGTTATCGGGCCATGTTGAACGAATTTTTGTTCACAAAAATTGAAGAGGAGGATATTGGCAACATTTGGTTTCAACAGGACGGCGCTATGTGCCACACAGCCGAAGCTACACTCGATGTTTTGCGCCCTGTTCTTGAAGATCGCATTATCAGCCGCAGAGCTGATGTCGTTTGGCCACCTCGGAGCTGCGATTTGACACCGTTGGACTATTATTTGTGGGGTGCCGTCAAAGATAAGTGTTACGCCGACAAGCCAGAGACAATTGACGCTTTAAAGGACAATATTCGTGAAGCCATTGGTGAAATACAGCTGCACACAATCGATAATGTGCTTAAAAATTGGACCGATCGTGTAGGCTACTGCATGGCCAGCCGTGGCAGCCATTTGAATGAAATTATTTTCCATTATTAACCGGAAGGATAGTACTTTCAAATAAAAAAAGAAATTTGAGAAAATATTCAGTAGTTTTTTTTATAGCATTTTCAAAAAAAAAAAAATTATTTGGCGGACCCTATATGAAAGAATTTTTAGGTGGGGGTCATTCAAAAAAAGATAACGGATCTTAAAGTTGGATTTTGTGATCATTTGAGGTTAAATTGAGTCTTTAAGGTGCTTTATTTTTTTTTCATTTCTAAGTGTTAATTGATTTGTAATTGAAGGTTTTGTGTAATTTTTATTTAATACAATATAAGAGAATTAAAAAGTGAGTAAAATATCATTTCATATGGTGTTCGATATTTGTTATTGTGCACAAAAGTTGAAAAAAAGCCTTCTTTGTATTAATTTTTTCATTTAGTGCAGAAAATTTGTATTTATTCCGCATTATTCCGATCGGAAACTGTATGTTTTTTTAAAGCTTGATATATTTGTTTTTATTTTGCATTTTAAACTGCTGCGCATTACTGCGACAGCCATTTTTTTTCATTTTCGAACTAGCCTTCATAAAAAAGAAATTATAAATGTTAATTTTCAGAATGTCTATCGAAATTACAAAAAAAGCTAAATTTTTGATGTTTGGGTGTCAACAATTAAAATAAAACATTTTGATGCAGCTTTAGCTTTTTTTAAGCTCTTTTAGCCAAATTGCATTTTCCAAAATAGCAATAGGCTGGCAAAAAAATAGCATCGGCTGGCATGTACATATATCGCAATTGGTTACTGGGCTAACCATTTTCTTTTTCCTTAAAGGCATCAAAAAGCTACCTCTCCTATCCGTGTTTCACCATGTTTCTTTTTGGGGCGTTATGTCTTTGGAGGAGGCAAATAATTTCGTCGAAAGATTAGGGGAGAGTGGGTGCGGCAATCCACACGTTCTTTTTCGCCATCTTAACCTACGCGATGGGGAACGTTTATGAAGGTTTTAGTAAAGTATTTCATTTGGATTAGAATAAAGAGGATAAGAATGTTTCTTTTATCAAATCTATCTTAAATAGCTCGCACGCGGGATGATCACTAGATACTAACTCTAATTGCATGAGGATTGAAAAAAATTCACATTAGCGAGGAGTGTGACTATAGACTATATTCTAACTCCATTGTTTCACGTCAAATATTTATAAACCTTTAATGAAGTGTTCCTAGATATAAGGGCAAAAGCTATGAATTGTTTCGCCATAAGTTTTTTTCTCAGATTGGCTCCATGCAAACAGCGTTGCACTTGTTGATAATGTTTCATATGGACAGTCTGACCTTGCGGAAAAATCTCGTAGGGCTCTATAATGTTAAAATTATATTAAAGTCCGATCTACGTTTTCATCGAATGGGAATGGCGCTCATTATCTCTAATGTTTTCACGGCCTTCCTTTCCTACTACTCGTTGCAGATTGACCGAAAGTAAGAACTTGATTCTATCCTTTCCAATATCCTTTCCAATATACAAACTTTAATACACTGGAACTTCTTTCCCAGGTCCGACATATTAAAATTCATGACTAGGTCCATCGTAAACGACTTATATCTATATGATCCTATATAATTTAAAATTATCAATTTTTAGCCGATACGGTCATTGAGACGTTTCCAGATGTTAGTGACCTACGAGGGTGAGGTTGAACAGTTCTCTGCATGACACTGAAATCAGGTTCCATTCAGCAAAAAGGTATAATTCCTGCCTGAGTGTGATTAGTTCGCATCACAAGTGCGATACTCAACTTGTTCTTTCAAGTAGTTTGTTTACATGGATATTTGCAGTAGATGTCTTGCGTGCCTTTCGTTAAAATGGATAAACTGGAATATCGTGCGATCATAAAGTTCTTACTTTTGGATGGATTAATCCCTAAGAAAATTCATTCGAAGCTAATAAAAGTTAACGGGGTCTCTACTCCTTCGATGTCAACTGCTAAACAACATGGCCACACATCCCCCGAAGATGACCCACTTGAAAGACGGCCAAAAACAAAAACCACACCATAGAAAAAGCGTATCATATCTTGTTGGACGGTAGACAAATGAAGGTCAGTGATATACATAGCTGGGGCTAAGGGGCATCGGAAGAAAGGGTGTGAAGCATTTGCTTCCATCGAATCTGCCGGAAAGGTCATGGCCAATTTATTTTGGGATGCGAATGGGATAATATAAAATGATTACCTTGCAAAAGGCAGAAAAATTACAGCGAATATTGCTCCAACTGTCTTGACCAACGGGATGCAAAACGTCTCGAGAAGAGGTTTGGCCTGGGGAAGAAATAAAACATCTTTCACCAGAACAAGGCACGTGTACACAAGCGTGTGTTGGTGAGAGAGAATATGACGCATTTGTGGTACAATTTGCTTGGAAATCCTCTTATTCTCCTCATTTGGGAAACACCGGACCAAGTGCGAAGAAGTCAAGGGAGATTACAAAGAAAAATAAAATTCTTTCTTAACTGGAAATCACAGTCTTTCATTGTCGGGCCAAGATTTTTTGATCTTACCGGCGTATAAAATTAAATTAAGCATTCATAAGATTATTAACTTATTGTTCATGTGAAAGGTATGGTTATACAGTGAACATTGGAACATGTGAACCCCCCAAAATGTGAACTACCCCAAAACGTGAACACTGTATTTTTTACCCCCGACGCAAAAAGAGGGGTGTTATAAGTTTGACGTGTCTGTTTGTCTGTGTGTCTGTCTGTGGCATCGTAGCTCCTGAACGAATGGACCGATGTTGATGATTTTTTTTGTTTGAAAACTATCGTGATCGAGATGGTTCTTAGCTACAATTCATGAAGATCTGTTCAGGCGTTTCAAGGTTATTACCACTTTTTGTTAGCTGCGGTAGGGATCTTAGACACAATGGGAATTTACATTACTTTCAAACATATCTGCGACCTACACTCATGTATGCTGGTACTACTGAGCTGGTACTCTGATGATGGAACTCGAAGGGAGGAGACGATTGCCTATTAGTAAACCCATTAAGTATGGGCTCATTACATTCGTCTTAACTAGTTCTGTTTATTTCTATTATTTGTCGATGACCATCGAGTATGGGTCTATATACATATATACATATTTATGTACATTGTTGGTTATTGATTACGTTATTGTAACATTACAAAAACAAAAAACAAAATAACAAACTGATTTTTATACAAATATTTATAAAAAAATAGACACAGTTCCGTCATAGATTACATTTTTGACACACATGTGTAATATAACGGGAATAATTCATGCTGAATATGCTAAATTATAAATGGATTTGTATGCGGTAGAGTGTTACGAAAAATGTAATTTAAGTAGTTACTCGTATCTATCGGAATTATTGCGAGTAATTTAAAATGTGCTGAAATCTTGGAAAGATTGAAAAAGATGTAAGCATGACAAAGTCATCAAAAAAGTACGGTGTCGCTAAGTCAGTAGTATTAAATCGAACAGAAATTTTATTTTGAAGTGTGTTAGTAATACATATTTTGGACCGGGAAAAAGATTAAGATCATCAGGGCCGCCAAAAATGGAAAAATGTCTTTACAAGTGGTGCCTTACAGTAAGCAGACTAATGCTGAAAGAAAAAGCTTAAGATTTACATTCAAAAATAAAGGAAAATGATGGTGGTTATTGGGCAGTGATGGATGGTTAAGTGATTTTAAAAAACGATATGGCATTCGACTTCTAAAAACAACTGGTGAGAAGTTATAATCGCAACTTCGCTTAGTTAATCCGTTTAAAATAAAACTAAAAGAAAAAATTGAGGAAATGGGACTATGTAAAGGTCAATTATATTTACAATGCAGATGAGTCGGGCTTTTTCTGGAAAATTTTGCCAGAGAAAACCTACGTTTAAGCATTAGAGAAATCTGCTCCAGGCTCAAAGACAGAGAAGCAGCGATTTACTTTCTTGTGTTGTGCAAATGCTTCAGGCACATACAGGTTTAAGTTGTTCGTTACATGAGAGGCGAAAAAGGCTGCTTCAAAAACTTTGCTTGTCCAACCAAATACAAATCATCTTGGATGACTAATTCAATTTTCGTGGAGTGGTTCCACCAGTATTTTGTACCACAGGTAAACATTTAACTTATCCAATCGATGCATAAATATTTTTAAAATTTGGACATTTTTAGGTTAAAGCTTTTTGAGTCAAAAAAAACTTGCCATATAAGGCTCTTCTATTATTAGATAACGCACCATCTCATCCTAAAGAAAGTGAACTAAAACCAGAATGTTAATGCCACCTAATGTAAATCCTATGATCCAAATAACGAAAGCGTGCGACATGATCACTTATCGATGAAACGAAAACGCTAGTTTTTGGCAGACTCAACTTGTGTCTGTGTTTGTAGTTAAATATCAGACGAACAAAATGGCGTATGTGTCAAATTAATATGCCGGGTACTTTCCGCTGGTGCCATCTCTTCGTTCAACCGGAAAAAAACTTATTTGGTAAGGGCTGATGTGGACGGATAATTTTTTTTTTAAATACAAAAACATCTGTTATTTTATCATTTATCATAGCATACTGTTAAAGATGGCCTGTTGGGTAACAAAGGTTGCAGAGCTGGTGCCGGTAAGGTTTCTTTCGATGAAAAAGGGCCGCTGTAAGGTAAAGGTAAGGCTCAAAATTGATAGTGCCATCCTCCAAATGTTGTCTGTAAATAATGCGACACAAGTAATCGAGGAAAAAATTACTGAGTTCTTTGAACCATACTCAAAAATATAAAATATTCTCAAAATTCCAATTATTTCGAAGTATTAACTGTTATTTTCAGTCATTTGGACAAACACATATAAATTTAGTGCCCCATAAAGATAGAGCCAAACTCCGACTAGAGCTGCCTTTCTGTAAGGCAACATTTTAATATGTTTTACAGTGTGTACTCTGTGATTCATACAGCCACTTTGATTTGCTCTCGATTAATGTGCATAATTTCTCGTTTGAGTAGACATGGCCAAGATGGAAAGAGAGAAGTCGTTGAGTGAATTCGAAAAAGGTCAAATAATTGAATTGTTGAAAAGTGGCAAAACTACGGGTGTAATTGGAAGGCAGTTAAATCGTTCCCATCACCTCATTCATGATTTTAAGAAACTGGAGACTCTTTATGGCACACAAAAATCATCAGGCTTTCCGGCGGCATTAAATAATCAACAGAGAAGGCGCATTTTAAGGGTATTGACTAATTCCACAAACAGTATTCGACGTGTCCTGGAATAGAAGCCGCCAAGTCCACCGTTCACTGATTTGTAAGGGCGTCTGATCTGCTGCAGTCGAAAAGAATAAGTCGCAACCACCTCTTATCTTAAAGCATAGAATGACCGGATTGGACTGAACTCGAAAGCATATGGTCTTTGATGAAGAATGGAGAAAAGTTGTGTGGAGTGTCGAAAAAAAAGTCCAATCTAGACCGGCCGGACGGATGGACACACTGGCATGATTTAAAAAAAGAAGAAAGTTCGTTCTCCAAACGTCAGCATGGAGGAGGAAGTGTAATGGTACGGAGCGCCTTTAGTTAGTATGGAACATCCCGTTTAGCAATCGTTCCTAACAGGATGATGCGGAGAAGTACCAAGACATGTTGGAGGAAACCCTCATCCAATATTTCGAAGAACTAAATCAAAGTTTCATGGAATTTCAACAGGATAATGCTCCAAATCACATGGCGACTTCTTCTGAAAAATGATTTTCCGACAGGCATATTCCAATTATGTCATGGCCAGGACGTTCGCCAGACTTGAACCCAATCCAAAACTTATGGGACATATTAACAAGACTGAAGGACGGCAATTTAACAATGTTCTTGAGCTTAAGAGCTTAAGAAATACTCCCAAAATTTGTCAACTCAATGCCAAACAGGGTCTAAGTCACAATTTCAAAAAAAGAGGGATTCGTCGGACGTTAACTGTGCGCAAAATACAGATACAACCAGTGGCATTATCATTTTGGGACATAAAAATTAATTTTTTTTTTAAATACTGTGCACTATTAAATTTGAAACAAATTTTGGAAAAGAAGTACGTTTTTTCTAGATAATAGAAATTTGTTCATGTCTACCTTTTATAATTTCACCAATTATTATTCCTGCCTTTTCAACCCACATTTTCTTCGTCAAGCTCATTAACGCCACAAATATAACTCCCCCATAAGTATGATGTCCACATTTGTTGTCAAACTTAGCGCTTTTTTGGTGCTGATGCGTTTAAATATAGCATTTCAGTGACGATATTCTATTGACAGTTTGACCTCACTGCAAATACATGATTCATGCTGAGGGGTAGAATTTCAGAGGAGCTGGCTTGTTCAATAGTAACTTTCCACATAGAATTTAGGCGACCTTACTCTAGTGAAGAAGTTGGTTACCAGTGACCGCCAAGTTACTTGGATGTTAACTTGCGAGGAAATGTCCCGTCACAGAATTCAATTTTCGGTCATGAAGTTATTGAGTTATTACATGTTGAAACAGAGTTCCTCTCCGGCACAGAGTATGTCTGAAAATTCATTCTGAAAACTATGACTGCTCTTTACATCTGACTTCCTCGACCTAAATATTTAAGAATAGCTCAGTAATAGTGAATACTGCAATACGTGTTGACTATAAGAGAGAAGATTAAAAGTAAAATGTCATTTCACGGCCATGAACAAATATTTTGTTACATTAGCCTAATTATAAGTTGCCATCAAGCCATTTACTATTTAAAAGGTTCATTCTTTACATTAAAAATTACAACCATACCAATGTAGAAAAAGTAATTCAAAATACACAAAAAACAACCTTGTCACCCTATGGCATACCTTTTATGTCCCTCCCAATAACATTTTGCTCCATCTGTACACACAACTGACAGACGGGTTCATCTGTAGATGCGGAAACAAGTGGCGAGTGGGTTTTAAGTATTAATTTGGCCGTTGCTTTCATTTTAAAGTGGCAAACACTTTTCATTTTCCATTTTCACTCATGTTATCCTTTCTGTCTGAACCGGTGTGTTTGTCTGCCCATTCGAGGATACAAAAGCATGCCACCCTTTTTCATTTTCACGACACAGTGTTTTCTTTTTCAATTCTAACCCCTTCAACATTACTGTCAATTTAAACAAGGAACCCTGTACGCGACCATCCCTTGAAAGATGTTTCAAAAACATAGGCACCCATGAAAATAGCGCACCATGTGGCTAGACTGGCATGAGATAAGACACAAAAACTCCTACGTGATTCAATTTCAATTCAATGCCATTTGACGCCATAAAAAATGCGTAACGCTAGCATAAAGTGGGTATGTGCTGATGTTCATTCTTTCGACTCATGCTCATCCTCAGAATGACACTCGCCTGAGGGTGGTTGTTCATTTTTCGTTAGCTTTTACAGAGTGGCAGGTAGATTGAAAGTATGTCTTTCGTCATTCTTGAACAGCATGGCACATTTGATTTAAACCGAATTGCTGTTGCTTTTGCTTTTTTTATTTAGAAACAGGGAAGCGAATAAAATCACAAACGGCGAAGCATAAAATTAATACGGTTAAGTTTAATATAAGCTTGTACAAAAAAAAAGGAAAAAAATGGAAGTAAATTCAAGACTTAAAACGAAAGTATAACATAAAAATGGAAATTTTCATATCTAATAAATATCTCGTCCAGGTGGAAAATGGTGGCATAATCAAGTGTCACACTGAAGGACACACGCTATCACTGAAGGATAATTCACTACACGTGAAATCTATAAATTCCAGTTATGGCTTATGAATATTTTAATTTTATTCACGTCAGTGCCATTTGCATAAGACTTATGTGTTATATCGCTGACGGACGATGATAAATTGAGTTAGAGATATATTGTATTCGATGGCAAACAGATCTTATCGTGACGTCGAAAAGGTCACGCTAATCTATAGAACGCGTTGAAGTAGAATGAGTCCGATGGAAAATAATGTCAAGCACTTTGATAAATTATAGGAAAGACTACAGAAGATTAGGAATGCGATATACATATGTTCAAAACATCAAACCCGAAATTCAGAGTTGGATATATGTAGTTCGGAGGGACACGATATCCTTTATCCACTTATGAATTCAAAAAGAGAAATATAGGTTTTTTTAAGCCTAGGTCTAAGGAATTGCCTCTAACAATGTGTGGAAGGAAGGAAGTGACTCATTTCGGTCAGTATGGCAGAGCATTAGTGGAGATGAATGCAAAAGGTCAGAGACCGAGGGTGGTGAAAATTGAAATTATCGGTTCTTGAATATCATTTTCTTTTTCGACTACATCAATTTGTGAGTCTGTGCTCTCATGCTAAGGAACATAGAAGGTTTATTTTTAATTTACGCTGTTCAAACACGTGAAACAGACTAATATTATGCGCAAACACATAAAATTCCCGTTACATTTTGAACACACTAAGTACTTCATCTACTATGCGTCAAAACTAATAACGACCGCGTGAATAGGACGAATTATGTATTATCCTGTTATCCCTATCAAACTCAGCGGCTTATAGGGTAAGATAATGAAGAATTCTACCAACTCCTTAAGGCTCGCTAACAAATTAGAGGAGGCTTCAAATAAAAATGTTTTATTTGCTTTAAAAAAAAAATCATTCAACACTCTGTCGACAATAAGACAGGAGGAACGCTGTTTTGAAGTAGGATGAAATGGATGAAAGAGTGCTTTACCGATTTGAAATTGTCCGCACAATGTTCAGCTCCGCAATTTAGGAAAATTCAATCACAAGCCCCACCATTAGCCCTCTGTAGTCGAAAGAAGCTGAAAGCCATTAATTGTTTTTTTATATAAAGGGTGGGCCATCTAGTGATTTTTTTTTTAATCATAGGTTATTTTGACACTGACAGCTGCTTCCCACACGAAATCTTGACAGAAAGTCAGTATCATACCTCCGCGGAACGAAATGAGTCGCCTTAAGCTTGAACAATGTTGGGAAATATTGAAAATTTATTTCCAAAGTTAGTGCTGTGTAGCCCAAACAGTGCGTTTTGGCCGAAATGAAGCAGGCACCGCGACTTCTGTACGCAAGTTTATGCAAAAAGTTCGTGAGAAGGGTATGCTAGTGGACAACACTCATGGTCCCTGTCATCGTACGGTGCAAAACAGGTGAGAATGTGGCTGCTGTGGCCGAGAGTGTGAGACTCAATTCACGAACATCAACTCGCCATCGATCTCAATAGCTCAACATTTCACGCACAAGTCTGAGGAGAATTCTGCACAAAGATCTCGGATTATTCGCTTACAAGGTCCAATTGACTCAGAATTGAAGGCAGGCGCATTTTAATCTTGGCGCCTACGTTAACAAATAAAATTGCCGGAAAACCCGCACGTTATTGTCGAGAAGCATCCCCAGAGACTGACTGTTTGGTGCGGATTGTGGTGTGGTGGCATCATTGGACTATTTTTCTTCGAAAATGAGGCTTTAAAAAAGTTTCGGTCAACGGTGGGCGCTACAGAACCATGTTAACCGACTTTTTTTTTGTTGAAATTGAAGACATGGATTTGGACGACCTCTGGCCACACAGCCCATGCCGCAATCGATCTTTTGCGCACCAAATTCCCAAATCGTGTTATTAGCCGTCTTAGCGATGTCGATTGGCCGCCCCGGAGCTGCAATTTGACCTCTTTGGACTTTTTTTTTGAGGGGAATCGTGAAGGACCGATGTTATGCGAACAATCCGGAAGCGATTTAAGCACTTCACGCCAATATCATCCAACCAATCCGTGAGCTACAGCCTGAAACCATCAACAAAGTCTTGGAAAATTGGGGTGACAGAACGCGCTACTGCGAAGCCAGGCGAGGCAGCCACTTGAACGACGTTGTATTTCATATTTAATAGGAATGTTTGCTCTTACTATTAAAGCCATAATATTTATGGAAAAAAAATTGATTTTGCATTTTATTGCATTTAAAAAAAAAAAACTTGTATTTGGCCCACCCTTTATCTGCAGCTGTCTAGTTCACAAATGTCATATATGAGTATAATTGACGTACGACGCCATTTGCAAAAATTATAACATCTGCTGATAGGGTGTTTAATTTTGCGTACAAAAGTTCGGAATCGACCATAAATGACCCAGAAGTTCTTGTAAGGCCCTTATGTGTATTAAAATACAATTCGTAAAAGCTGAGGAGGGGTCGAGGTCAGCGAACCATATGAAAATTTTGATAGTGCATTCACAGCTTGAATCTCTGACGAAACAGGTGAGATCTCTGTCCAACGAGAGTTGGACTGATTATAGATCTGTTCTAACAAAATACAACCTCGAATTGGGGAAATCCAAGGGAAGGTCTTGGAGGAAACATTGCGAAAGCGTAGATTCGCTACCAACCGCGGCCCGGTTCTATAACGTCCTATCTCAGGAGCACAAAAATAGACTCGGGCTGCCTCGCAAATCGGAGGGCAATTTCACTGTCAATCGCAGGAAACCCTGAAGACTTCGCTAACGGTACATTCACCTGGTTCTACTACCTAGTTAACAAATCTCGATGCTCTAATGAGCGCCACAAATTACATCGATGGTAGAACAAATAGCCTCTCTGGTAGACTCTTCAGCCCCGATAGAGTAAAATGTTCATTCAAACCCTACAGTGCTCCAGGTGAAAACTTGGAATACATTTTTCAAATCTGGAGGGAAGTCAACTTTGTCTTCATCGCTAAGATTAGAAAATCATGTGAACAACCTAAATCATATCGCCATATCAGCCTAATATCTTTCCTTCTAAAAACAATGGAAAACTGATAGAGCTTCATGTTAGATGTATATTAGAAAAACAAACACCTCTGCATGCTTATGCTTACCGCAAAGAACGATCTACAGAGAGTGCGCTGCATCACTTGATAGTGCATGTGGAAAAGAGTTTGACACGCAAGGAGATCGTAATTTGCGCCTTCTTCGAAAAAATTGAGGGGGCATTTGATAATACTGACTACAACTCAATCACCGCTGCACTGTCCCGGAGAGAAGTAAACCACCCCAATAATCATTGGGTTAGAGCGATGCTTGAGAGCCGTAATGTATCAGCTACATCCGGAGAGGTCTCTGTGACAGTATCGGCAGCTAAAGAGTACCTACATGTTGGAATCCTTTAACCACTTCTCTGGTCGATAGTCATCGACGACCTACTCTACAAGTTAACCAACCTCGGTTATGAAGTCATCGGATGCGCTGATGACCTTGTAGTTATATACGCATGCAACTTGAGCTTCAATTTGGTTCTGACTGGTATAGCAGAGAGGGTTTATCGATAAACCCAAACAAGGCAACCTTAGTCCCGTTTAAGACGAGGACAATACTCCATCTCCCTAAATAGGATAAACATAGGATTTTCAGAAGAAGTCAAATATCTAGGTACTGACCTTGATCGCGAACTTAACTCGAACTCCAACATCCAAAACAAACTTGCAATGATCACTGTGGGCCTGTTGATGCACCTACGGTAAAACCTCCGAATTGAAACCTCAGGTAATACACTGGTTATTTATTGCAACAGTGAAACCTATCATCATTCATGCGTCTACTGTATGATGGACAAAAGTTAGAAAACTGCAATAGTCTTCAACGCCTTCAGAGGCTACTATGTCTCGGCATTACAGCGCCATGCCAACTCGCCCGACGGCAGCCCACGAGACACTGCTCGGAATTACTCCACTGCACCTTTTTATTAAAAAGGTTGCTGTACGTAGTGCAATCAGAATCCCCGCTCGGAAACGGAACAGCCATGTACAAGTAGACCGTTGGGTCACATGTCCACTCTACAACATTTTCCTGAGCTGGATATGATTAGCACAGTTTCGGACACATTAACACACACTCACCTTTGATAAAAGATTTGATATACTGAAATGCAAACCACACAGCTTGGGAAAGCGGCGATCCCTTGCTAAATGTCAAAGGCCTCAGGTGGTACACAGATGGCTCCAAGATGGATTCCGGCATAGGCGCTGGCATCTTTGCACCAAATCCGAAAATATCGAAGGCCCTGGGAACTAGTTAGTCCTAGCGTCTTCCAAGACGAACTATACACCAGCCTAACGTGCGTCAACCTAAACTTAGAGACTGGCATAAAAGGTATAACCATCAATATACTCCCAGACAGTCAAGCAGCGCTCAAAGTTTGGGCTTGTATAGTACAAATTCAAAATTCGTCGAGGAATGTCACGATGCCCTGCTAGACGTAGGCAAAAAAAATAAAGTGAAAATCTGGTCACAAAGGCATAAAAGGCAGCGAAATCGCCGACCAACTCGTTAGGAAAGATTCCGCCGAAAAATACATAGGTGCCGAATCTTTCCACGGAGTCTCCAAGTCAAAGATTAATTTCTCTTAGACGAGTTCGAGGACTCCAACAATCAGAGAGATTCATACGGTCTCTGAACAAACACTCTATTAATATTCTGAAAGTTGATAGAGTCGATATCAGAAGATACCTTTCGGGACACTGTAGTCTGAGATATCATCTTAACAAAATTAACCTCTCGTCTGAAGCCGAGTGTCGACTCTGTCTAGAGGACAAGAATTTCAGCTTTATTAAGAAACTAGAAGAACTCCTCGTCTAATTGGTAAGCAGGCACAATGGACCTACACTGGTCGCAGTACTCTATACTATCTGTCAGTATTAGCCCCCAAATTAAAAAAAAAATCATCAAGCATCAATTATTATCGAACACCATCATTCTGGTATAGTTATGGTGAAGTAAGTCGACAAACTTTAACGTTTCAAAGAGGTTTGTAATATAAAGATATCAATTTACATACTCGTGGCTCCCAAGAGAAATAGTGAAACAACCATTTTCGCTTACAACGAGTGATCGCTTGCCAATATTTTTAGCTTTAAGTAAATGAATTGCTTTATCAAGCCTAAATTTGTACCTTTAGGTGCGGATGACTATTGCTATCAGTAGGACAAAGCCACGTGCCATTCAGCTAGTGAATCAATAGATCCATTGTGTGACAAATTGATTTTTCAATTCAAAAATTTTCAAATGATTACCGATACCAGAATACGATTTGCCACTTACCGCGCTAAGAGAAAATACCAGAACATTCTTTAGTAAAATTCAGCGGCAGCCATCGAAAACGTAATAAATATGTTCATCAATAGAGCTTTTACTTTAGACTAAAATAAGAACAAATTGTACGCTTTTTATTGGATAAATAGCTGTCTCTAGGGCGACGATTTCATTCCCATTGGTGACTCTGTGCTCCGGTACCCATCAAAGCTTGACCTTATTTATCTAGGCTAAGTCTTCTATATAGTCCTTTTGTAATACGTCCCCTTTTTCGGGATGTAGGTTAACTACATTTGGCGTATAGCTTAAAAGGCATTTGGACGCATTTCTAGTGCATCAGCTTCTGATTTCAACTTCAAGCAATCTGTTTGCCATTAAAGACGATGACCAATAACAATCGGAAGGAAGACATGAAGAATATACAGAATAGAATAGCCTATTACTGATTTTTTATTGAATATAGTGGTAAGAGTCCAACCTGCACCTTTTGGGCAGTTGATGGTTGGTTTGTGATGTCGGTAGTCTAGTCTTTGGAGATCTACAGGGTGTCCCACGAGCAGTGTGTCAAAAAGCTATAGCGTGTAGGTCTGGTCAAGACAAGAAAAAAATCGCATGGGAGGGGGGGGTCTATTCCCCCCCGTTTAGCCGGGAGGGGCAATTTTCTAAAAAATTGACTTAATTTGGAAAAAAAAATATTAAAAATCAACAGTTACATCCACAATGCCGTGATATACTTTTTTGTAAAGCCAGGAACCTCTTCTTTCACCTTGTTTTTAAACGAAACTGTTTTAAGGAACAGTTTTTGAGAAATTAGTTTTCAAACTCAAAATTTTGGAAAAAAATTAAAAAAAAAAATTTCGAACTATTTTCTTTCAAAATTGTATGTAATTAAGTACTATTTTTTTTCCAAAATTCAATTCTCTTATTAGTTTTTAGTTAAATACAGAAAACCGGTTGCAAAAATGTCTTGTAGTTTTTGAGAAATTAAAAAAAAACCCGAACCATTTTTTTCTAAGAAAAACCTTTTTTTGGTTTTAACGCGGCTGGACTTGTAGGCAAATTAATGTATGAAATATTGACCTCGAGATCGTGAAGCCAAAAGACTCTATGCTGAAAGACATCCCAATCGAAGGTGTCCCAGTCGTAGCATGTTTTCAAGAATCCACCGACGTCTGCGAGAGCACGGAGTGCTAGAGCATCGAAGAAGCGAAAGATCAGTTACATATGGATCAGGAACCTTAGATGAAAGAATTTTGGATTTGGTCCGGAGGGCTGGGATACGGCACCAGGAACTCTTCAGGTGAAGATATCCTAAACATGTGCAAGTCGTACGGTCTTATAGTGCTAAATACCATGTTCGTCAAACAAAGCCGGCACCTGATCACTTATAGCAGCGGCGGAAATGAAACTCAAATAGACTATCATTTGGTATCCAGTTTCATGAAGCCACGAGCTAAAGATTGCAAAGTGATCCTGGGAGACGCGATCGCCCCTCAACACCGTCTCCTCCTGACTGAATTTTTTATGGATGCGAGAAAGAAGTCAAAGCAGCAAACGAAGGTGTCTGAGAGAATCAAGTGGTATAAGCTGGATAAAGGAAAAGGCGAAGCTTTTATCGCCAACATGGAAAACTACCTCTCTTCCATTATCGATGAGGTCGGTAATGAGGAGTGCAGAGCACAAGACATGTGGGATTCCCTACAACAATCTGGCCTGGAGAAAGCCAAATCACTGCTCGGAACATCTAAAGGCCCCTGCCAACACGCAAAAGAAACCTGGTGGTGGACAGACGAAGCCAAAGCAGTGATACACGAAAAGAAAGTGGCTTTCCACGCTTGGTCAAAGTGCTCTTCTACTAATAGAGAAGAAAAAGCTCGCCGTGAAAAGGTATATAGATGTTGCAAAGGTATCGCGAAGAAAAAATGCGCCGAATTCAAAGCGAAAAGCATGGAAGGCCTCTATCAGGAGTTGGAAGAAATATCGTTTTCCGCGTCTGACAGGAACCAGGCTACCCAGGAGCTTCGACAAAACAATTTGAACAAAGGAGCAAATATCTTTAAGATAGCCGCCCAGAGAAGAAGAAATGCACAGGAGATTCGTTTCCCAAAGTTTATTAACAATGCTGAAGGCCAACTCCTTGTGGAAGACGAAAAAATTCTCCACAGATGGCGACAGTATTGCGAGGAACTTCTGAACGAACAGTTTCCCCGAGTGTACTTTTCAAGAGCCGCCCCGAATCATGCCGAAATATCCGACATCACAGTCGAAGAAGTTCGGTACGCGGTTAAAAACTCCAAGAAAAGAAAAGCTGTTGGGCCGGACGGGATACCCTCTGAGTTCTGGAAAAAGATGGGAGACATCGGGTCTAGATGGCTCATGGTTCTTATCTCCAAACTTATGAGAGGCGACACTATGCCTAATCAATGGAGGGAAAGCTATCTTCTTCCATTGCACAAAGGAAAGGGTGATACGCGAAATTGTGATAACTACCGTTCTGTCAAGCTGATGTCGCACACCATGAAGATCGTTGAACGGGTATTAGATAGCCGACTGCGGAAAATAATGCGACTATCTGATGACCAGTGCTGGTTTGTCTCGGGTAAATCAACAACAGATGCAATCCAAAGTATAAGGATGATGATGGAAAAGCATCGTGATTCTTCAAAGGACTTGCATATGGTGTTGGTTGATTTCGAGAAGGCCTTTGACCGGCAACCAAGAGATCTTTTATGGGTAGCGCTAAGACAAAAAGGAGTTCCAGAAACCTACGTGCGAGTGATTATGGACATGTACGAGAGAGCAACGACAAGAGTAAGATGCACCGCAGGAGTCACCGAAGAGTTCGCAATCAAAGTCGGTGTACACCAAGGAAGCGTCCTCAGCCCACTGCTTTTTATAGCAGTCCTTGATTGCTTGCTTGAAGGAAAAGTGGCAGACCCCAATTTGCACCAGCTATTCTTTGCTGACGATGGGGCCATTATAAGTGATGATCAGGCGTCCCTACAACGAGCACTTGATGTGTGGGTGGACATTTTTGAGGGACACGGGTATCGTATTAGTTCAAAGAAGACAGAGTATCTGTGCTGCCCGTTCTCTGACCCTCATCAGCCTATTCCAGACATTTACTTGAATGGAAGAGTGCTTCCCAAGTGTGAAAAGTTTAAATATGATTAATAGAGAAGCAACTTGTGATGACGACATCAAACATCGCGTAAGCGTAGGGTGGATGAAGTGGCGGGAAAACTCCGCCATCTTCTGTGATCGAAAAATGCCCCCTAAGCTGAAAGGAAGGCTCTACACTTCAGTTGTACGTCCGGCGCTCACATACGGTTCACAATGCTGGACAATGCACAAAAAGTATGAGAGCAAATTAACGGCAACTGAGATGAAGATGCTTCGCATGACAGCGGGAGTAACAAAGCGTGACAGAATTAGAAGTTCAAAGATCCGAGGAAGCCTCCACGTAAAAGAAACCATCACAAGAAATATAGAGCGCGACCGACTCAGTTGGTATTGCCATGTTCAAAGGAGAGATCCTTTGAACCCCGTCCAAAAGGCGTTATCAATCAACGTTCCAATTTCAACACGCAAAAAAGGCAGGCCGAAAAACAATTGGTGCAAACAAATGCAAAAACACCAGCATTTGATTGGCCTCAGCGATGAAGTAATCCCAAACCGGGAAGCCTGCCGCTACTTTCTGAGGTCAAACCGGCGGACCCCACAAGCGGACCAGTAGGAATGCAGTTAAGTGGGAAGGTTATGGTCCTACACTTCTGACCATAACGACGCCGGGATAAAAAGGAAAAGAAGAAAGAAGAAGATGGACAACGTTCCTTTGGCCATAGCAGATAATTTAATCCACCAGCAAGATGGAGCACCAGCACACTAGAGCTTATGGGTTAGAAACTTGCTGGATGATCATTTTAGTGACCGTTGGATCGGAAGAAGGGGCCCCACGGAACGGCCACCTAGGTCACCAGATTTAACTCCTCTAGATTTTTATGTGTGGGGGTTCATGAAGAATTATGTTTACGAAGTGGAAATAGTATCTTTGGAACAACTGAAAGAACGGATTGAAGTCGCTGAAGTCAAATTGCAGGAAAATTTGTCAAGCATAGACTTCTGTGCAGCCATTAGAAGGAGATATAATCTTTGCCTTCTAAAAAATGGGGATCATATTGAAAATTTATTATAATAAAACTCCGAATTTTTTAAAAATAATAAAAAAGAGGTCAATGTTTCATACATTAATTTGCCTACAAGTCCAGCCACGTTAAAACCAAAAAAAAAAGGTTTTTCTTAGAAAAAAATGGTTTGGGTTTTTTTTTAATTTCTCAAAAACTACAAGACATTTTTGCATCTGGTTTTCTGTATTTAACTAAAAACTAATAAGAGAATTGAATTTTTGAAAAAAAATTAGTACTTAATTACATACAATTTTGAAAAAAAATAGTTCGAAATTTTTTTTTTTAATTTTTTTTTCAAAATTTTGAGTTTGAAAATTAATTTCTCAAAAACTGTTCCTTAAAACAGCTTCGTTTAAAAACAAGATGAAAGGAGAGGTTCCTGGCTTTACAAAAAAGTATATCACGGCATTGTGGATGTAACTGTTGATTTTTAATAATTTTTTTTCCAAATTAAGTCAATTTTTTAGAAAATTGCCCCTCCCGGCTAAACGGGGGGGGAATAGACCCCCCCTCCCGTACGTTTTTTTTCTTGTCTTGACCAGACCTACACGCTATAGCTTTTTGGCACACTGCTCGTGGGACACCCTGTATAGTTTACGAACACCACAGAAGATTATTTGACGATAGGACTTATCATATATATATAGTATAATTGTGTAAAAGTTTTAGTCTTCAAATGTTATCATACTTAAAACAAGACCATTGTACCGGAGTCGCAAAGAATTATGCACTCCAAGTAATATTTATTCTTAATCAAACCGTCGAAAAAAACCCTTTTGCATCTCGCCCTTTTAATTAACCATTTTTCCCAAATTAATGTTTGTTTTCTTGACGAAATAAAATAAAACTTCTTGTAAACATATTCCATTCCAAATTTATTTTTCTTAATTACTACGAGCCTTACATTTTCCAAGAGAAACAAATTCCAAAAAAACCTTTCATCTTTTTTCGACAACCAATCTTTTCACTGCTCTTTCCCAAACTCGTTCCCAATCCCAAGCACTATTTCGAAGGCGCACAAAATGCAAGCGAACGTGCTCATTAGAAAATAAGACACTCCTGCGTGTACACGCGCTCTCTTCCACTTAAGTAAACACAAGAAAGGTATATGTTAATATGTTTATATGTTTTTATGCTTTTTTTTCTCATTCACATATGTACATATGTTATTTGCCCTCGAGGGAGGACGGAAAAGAATCTGCAACTGTGTTCTGTACTTAACGAGTAAATATGTTTTTTTTCCATTGTAAAGAAATTTCTGAGGCGCCCACGGTCTTCGCCAACTCGATATTTATCCAGTCGCACACAGGGGGAGCTTGATTTAATTAAATCCACTTTTGGTGCTGCATGCCACCATTAACTTGGTTTTGATCTCCCACAAATAAGGTGAACATATTTGCAGCGTTAGGCGGTAGGGTGGAGGGTTGGTTATAAAGATTTGTTGAAGCATGAGAAATAGTGCATGACATCGTGCGAATTTTAATGCAGGTTCACATAAAACCAAGAATCGCTACAATTGCTTAAGGGTTTGACTAATAATTAATTTATTCAAAGACGGGTGAGTACAGACGTATTTACGAGTATGTACCTATGTAAGTACAATATGTCATAAGCAACTAATCTTTCATGTTTGCATAAAATTGAATGCAATCCCTTTGACTCCAGAAAACTATCTAACATCGTATGTTCGAACCGGTAATGCAAAATAAGACTCCGGAATGGAATAGCTCTATGAAACCATGATTGTTTACCTTTTTATGGTGTTTGTCACCCAACCTGGGCAGGATGTAGATGGTTTGTGTCGAAGATGTTCCTTCACTACTCTCCGGGGTTGGTTGTCCTAGATAGGATTTGAGAGATTCGCTGCATTTGCGTTGATTGTATTATAGTTCACAGTAACTCTTTTGTTTCCATGTCATTAAGGTGTTATATTGGAAATGCACACTCAGAGTATGAATTTTAAAGTGACCTTATGCTGTTAAGCCTTCGTCAGCATTTTTTGATCATCTCTCTTTCACAACTGATGTTGTTGCATAGTTTCTCCGTATAGGAATTGTTCTTGGCTATGGACAGACTTGATCTATAAACCTTCCGCTCAACAGTCGATGTTGATTACCATTGCACCACGACCACCCCCTATATTTTCTACATAGTCTTTCTAAACCCAGAAATCGCTTGGAAAAACAATTATTTGTTTTTATCCGATCAAATCGCCTCAATAGTGGTCATAACTTCACTATCGTCTTCAGATTTCTTGCCTCGGATCTGTTCCTTGAGCTAGACCTGTCGGGTGTTGTGACTCTGTTCACGTTATGTTTTCAAAAAGTAACAGGAATATTGGTATTTTAGCTCTATTCGCACTATTTTTTCGTCGATTTGGCAAACATGCCTTAAAAGTATTGAGCGCACAAATGGGAAGCCACCATTTTCCAATAGATGGCGTCGGAAAGAAAGGGGTTAGAAACATGACATGGTAAGCTTGAGCACCGATCGATTTTTGTTTCTGATTTTTCGTTTTAGTCTTCTACCTTGCAAAGCTGGGGTAGGGAAGACTTATATAAAGGCAACTAGTCAGATCCAGGTAAATGTTTGCAAAATTCAAGGAAGAAGACCTTGAATTCTAGATTGGCTTCCGGCGAGCTGATCCCATCTTGTTGCAGGAAGTTTAGCTTGACGCCTTTATTTTAAAGATATTTTTTTGATGAGCGTCAAATGATTGTAGGTATATTTGATTGGTTGGTTAGGCTTCTATAATTGGAAGAAAATGTCATGAATGGTTTCCACCCTGTCACCGAATCAGTGAAAAAGTTTCGAAGTCGCAAAATTGGAGTCAATACTGGATCAAGATCTAAGTCAAACCTAAAGCCGAAAGATGTTAAAAGGTATTTTTTCACGACAAACAAGGTATTTCTCTAGGTTTTTCTGCATCACACTGACAATAAAGAGAGATAATCCACGACTAAAATATTACGATAACCTCATGCTGTTAATTTGGAGGGAGCAGGGCAGTGTGGTATGTTATGAGTTGTTGCAATCGGCTAAAACCATCACAAAAGCCCGCTATCGAAAACAACTAATACGTTTGAGTTGTGCATTGATGAGAAAACAGCCAAATACGAGCATATACATGAGAAAGTGATTTTGCAGCTCGACAACCCTTGGCCAGGTCTTTAAAACCTACCTAAAAATATTGAAATGGGACGATTTACCCCACCCGGCATACAATATTTGGAGAGTTGTCCCTTTCGATTTCCACTTGATTCCCATCGATTATGCATAGCCTTACTTCGGTCGAAGAAGCCAAACATTAAGTCAATTGATGGATCATGATTCAACATCTGTAATATTTGAACCCGCTACTTATACTCTGCCAATCAAACCAGTAGTTTAGTCAAAGACGGTACGTGTATTTCGATACGATTGGCGATTATCTATCCAATTGGAAATGTTAGGTATTGCTTTTGAAGGGTTTGCTTTGAGTAAGCCTAGGATTTGTGAATGGCATAAGTTTCCCAGAAGTAATGAAGGCTGCCCTGGATATGAATGGCAGGTCAACAACCGATGGAAACGTGCAGCAAGTGAACCAGAGAAATCTTACAAGATACACAGATATTAATCTACTGGTACCAAGAAATTATTTCGAATGTTTTGAAAGTGCCCTTTACTCCAAGAGCTGAATGCCAACTTAAAAATCAAGCTAACATATCCGAATTTTTGTAATTTTCGAACACACGTGATTTTTGGAAAATCCAGATCATTGCCTGAAAGGGCCATATATGTACTTCCTAATTACCACATACGGTCGTCTTCTTTAAATCGAATTTTCACGGGTTATCAAGATTACTTCGAGTTAGAGGAAGTTTTGGAAAAATTCGAGTTAGAGGGATTCATAATTTTTTTATTTATTTATTATTATTTTATTTATTTTATTTATTAATTTAAAAAACGCCTTTATCACATTTAAAAAAAAACGATTCTATTTGAAAAAGGCAGTATTGGACCTACTGTCATTTCATTGTGCTATATTACGTTTGCGTTTTCAATGTCATCCTTTCCCGGGATTTCAATACGTATTCTCTCTCCCGTCATCGTCAGGATCAGCAGCAGCGCTATCGCTTTCAAAATTCAATCGTGATCGGGTACTACTGTGGCTACGATATCTTCCAACTGACGCTTTCAACATTATAATCAGATTTGTAAGCCTTTTCCATCTGAGTAAGTTAAGCAGAATATCACCCTTATCGTCATTCTCAATTGTCAACGGAATTACATCCATGCCTTTGAAATTTTTCGTACACAATCTAGCAGTGATATTTTATAACCGTCTTGTTTGGCTTTCCAAATCCTTAAGATCTTTTTAAGTACACGTCGCTTATAGTGCACTTTCAAATTTTGTACGATAACCATGTCCATCGGCTGAGCCATAGAGGTCATGTTCGGAGGGAAATACTCAAGCTTTATGAACTTTAATTTATGCTCTACTTGCTTTGAGTGAACTTGCACTTGCATATTTGATTTGAGATCTGCCGTCATCCAAGAACGTTGCTTGGCTACATAATTCACTGACAAAGATTTAATTTTTTTAAACAACGGGGATTTTAGCTCTTTCCAATAATTAAGAGCTTTAGCTTTTTTGAGCCAATCATGTTGGGTCCCACTAGGCATGTCACTCTTTCTTTACTGTGTTTGGCTGCAAAACATTTTTCCCCTTTCGGGAAACATTAAAAAAAAATTCCCGTTTCATCGACATTAAAAATATCGTCCGATTGAGTCCTCTGACAACTTCTTAGTTCTGTTGTTTCCATTCATAGGCTTATGTCTTGTCAACAGAAAACTTTGCGAAGAATACCGTGTCGGCTTTTAAATCTTGTCAGCCAACCTTCACTTGCCTTGAAATTAGGAATATCTAAACTGTTTGCAAATTCTAGGGCTTGTTTTTTAAGATAGGACCACTAACTAGTAAATTACTGCCATGCATATTGTCGAATCACTTGAAACCAGCATCGTCAACACTTTCATACCCACAAACCTTGATCCGCTTTTTTTCAATCAGGCAAATTTCGTGCCAAGATCTATGGTTTTCGGTTTGTTTTTTTTTGTTCATAGTTTATCCGAAAAATTGTTACGAGTTGCGAGAGGATGATTTTTTTTGTTTTTTTTTCGCAAAAAAAATTCGACTTGGAGAAATTGGAATTAGACCAAGAATCGAAAGAATGTATTCGAGTAAGAGGGAATTTTGACTTAGAGGAAGGCGACTGTATTTCAAATCAAAATGCATCGCTGAGAGGGTCAAAGTAGAGTCTATTGTTGTTACACATTATTTCCCATCCAATTACAAAGTGGAATTCATTACCGGCGGTTGAGGAAATTCAAGAGAATAGTGAACTTGAGACAGATTATTCAGAATCCGGTTCATAATATCAGTTCACGTATTATGATTGCGCAAAAAAACGCTTGTTAATCAATATTCGTTGCGACAAGACGAGTTACATATATTGGGCTGAAATTGAAAGCTAGACTGGAGCAGAAAACCAGCACGTTATTGTGGTGGCGAATTTCCAGAGCTATAAAGAAAATACAACCAAACCTGGCTAGCTAAAAAGGAGGATGCGTGATGTTATAATGGTGGAAAAGGTGAAACAGTAGTCAAATGATAAATTCGAATCGACTGAGTTCAGTCATATAACTAGCCGTGGTTGTGTCAAGTAGTCGAAGTGAATGGACCTCAAATCAGCACTAGCCAATACGAAAGAATATGAAAGAATGTGTGCGAACGAGGGCAAGATCATATATCGAGTAAAAATGTCTCCTTGTCTTGACTCCTCCTTTTTAGCAATTGGGGGACAAGGTAAGGTTGGATAGTGGACAAGTGAACCCTATTTGTTTTTTTTTTTATAGGGTTCAGGCAGGTTCAAGAGATACGCTCTTATGGTATTTGTCACACAACCTGAAGGGGTGCAGATGGTTTGTGTCAAAGATGTTCGTTCACTACTCTCCGGGGGTGGTTGTCCTAAATAGAATTCGAGAGATTCGGCTGAATTTGTCGCGTTGGTTTTAGCTCAAGGTAACTTTTTTTGTTCGATTCCATGTCACTAATGTATGTATAGAGTATGGATTCTTAAGTGATCTTAAACTGCGAGTGTTATGCCTTCCTCCGCATTTTTTTTTTCATCTCTCATTCACATAGCCCCTTAGCTTTAGTGTATCTTTGTATTCTTGAACTATATGCGATGTGACTGTAAACGCGACGATATTTCGATTTGACTATCAAAAATAATGCTGAAGCTATCAATTTGATATCCAGAACCCCAAGCATGAAGACACCATCTGAGGAGATGAAGCAGATGACTAAATTTCAAAGAAAATTCAGATATCTGGTTTTTCCATTCGTCTCTAGATTGAAATACAAAACGTTTCAGGTTTCTGTTGTCAAATTGTGTTCTGTAAAAATCATTTGAAATAGCGGCACAGAAGAAGTTCCATGGATACTTTCTGACAATTCACTTTCACCACTTCAGCAGAATTCCATCAGAAAATAGTAAATTCCAAGCTTCAATGGGGGTTGTAATATTTTTAGCTGCACCCTCTGGACCTAGGAGTTACGTATCTGATGCCTACCACGTTTTTCGGGTGGGACCGTGCTCCACTTGTAGCCCGATTTTCCTTTGATTCCCGCCACATTTTTTTTCGGTAGAACAGGAGAAGTTACTTCATCTTCCTCTGCTGCGTTCTGAGCACTCTTTGAATCAGACTGCTCTTGTAGGCAATCAGGATCGTTGTCCGAATCATATCCGGCAAAAAAGTTCAATTCTTCATCATTTTCAAGCAACCTGTCGGCGTCCAACAGAAACCTTTCGATTTCTTCATCCCGCACAAATGTCATTTGTAAAAATATGATTTAAAAAACAAACTTTTATCTTATGACTAAACAAACCTAAGCAAAACTGCTTTACGTTTTTTTCACACAAATTTTATATATTTCACTAAGAAACACAATTATAAAATGAGATTATTTCTATTTTAAAAAAAATCAAAATATTCACACGAACTGCAAACTGGGGTGTGTGATACCCAATAAAAAGTTTTGAACACAAATACAGAAAATTGAGACGAAATTTTTGCTCAAAGTGAACGTATATCACTGCATAAAATGTTAAACTAAATTTACATGCATATGACGTGGCCAAAAAAAATTCAAATATAAACGGCCTACTCATACCCTTGGTATTGACCCAATACCTTGTGTTCTTTAACAAAGTTTGAATTATACCTACCATCTTAGATAGAATGGTTTGGTTGATGAAGGTTTGGTTCATCTAGTTTCGTTTTCTGGCAGACTCCATATTTTAGAGTGGAAAAGAAGGTTCCTGAAACTAGCAAACTCGTTCCTTCCTTTTCGGGCTCAGGAGAATTTTATTGACCAGAATAAGTCAGAGAAGGGGGGAAGATGAAACTATCTTGAGCTTTATTTTATTCCAATCTTATGTGACCGTGAGATTCTTAATTACATTTTGCTTTCGAGTAAATGGACATTTTTCTTATTGGCCTGTCTGTCAAGCCAGTGTGATTCCATGATTCCATGAAGACGTTGAAAATTATATAATATTATCTAAAATACTTAGTGCAAGATAACAGTGATAACAGTTATCATGGTGTTATTTCGTGCCAGTTCGGCAGCAAATCCTACCGATGCGATGAACAAACTTACACAGACAATATGATTCCGAGGATTGATGCATTTGTACTTATTCCTCCAATCGATTTTATTCGCAATAAGACCAGCGAGTACATACCAAGCAAGTTCGATGTACATCAACATAGGCGCACATCTATAGCTAGTTGAATACCTCTCTAAATAGCTGACTCGTGCCGTATGGCTTCGTAAATCTGAAGGATTGTACTACTAAGAAGCTTGCAATTTGACCTGTCGCGTATAAAGACTTTAAGCTCCAAACATTAAATACAAAAAGAATTTCGCATCAAAGCACATTGATAGGGTATCATACGCTTCCATTCCAATGCACAAAAACTACGACAACAAGTCCGGAACTTTGCTTCTTCCCTGTTTCGGCAATTTCCTTTGTATATCCTATCTACCAACAATGGGTTCCTCCAAGTGCTGCACACATATGTATATACGAGCGTATGCTTCCGCAAACGCACGTATGCTTTCGCAAACACACATATGCTTTCGAGAACGCACATATTTGTAATGTGAGACAAATTGATCGCACACATGACTGTGCGAGATATATTCCAAAGGCTTTCCGCAGAACCATTGTTATCGAAGTCCCTACAGCGTCGGCATTCACATATTCCCCCGAAGCTAAATGAAATCGTTTGGCAAAAGTGAAGGAAGTAAGGCGAGAAGTAAGGTAGGGTAAATACGAGATTCCATGCCCAAGAGGATATGAATACCAAGATGAACGGAAGATTTTTTTTCGACATTGATGTTTCATCAAAAAGCGTCGGAAGGAAATCCGTGGGTGAGCGGTAAATGGCCTTCCACCCCAAAACAATATAGGATAGATGACGATGGGTAAACAACAGTAGGTAAGGACCTACGAAGGGTTCCTCTTTCTTCCAAAGAAAAAATGGAAGATAATCTACGGATTAAGGAGTGCGCGCCGGCCAAAGTAATGTCATTAAATTCAGTCTCCTTTTCTTCATCTTACTTTTCACTTGGTTTCATGCTCGAGGAGTCGTTAAACGTATTTTTACTGTTCGTCTTGTTACTCCGGGCGAATAAGAGACAGAACGAAGGAAATCTAATCAAAATATATATCGAGCGATTTAATTCCGTTTTAAGAGGCACAGGAGCATAGGGAGTTCAAAATATATTGGGATGATGTAGCTAGTTTTCGAAGTGATCCTTGTTGGCTGTGGAATATAATTCTCTCTCTTCCTTCCTTCGAGGAACTAAATTCCTGGATCTAATTTAGCTCCAAGAATCGAGGATCACTTGGTATACGAGTATATGTATTCCTACTTTGCTCTTTAACATTTAATTTTGACAATTACGACTACAGCCATCCTTGGCGAAACACCCCTTATATGGTCGACATTTAAGCGAAAAATGACACGATTTCCTTACTTCCGTCTTTTATTTCCTTTTAATAGCGCGCTTCGTTGTCGTTTAAAGCAAATCCTTAGAGTTGGAAGAAAAGTTTTAATTAAACTGGAACTGTATCTTCCACTCCAGGACCAGGCGCCAGAGGAGACACATAAACATGTGTGTATACCGTGGATTTTGTCGTCTCTTTTGGGTTTTTTTTTCGAATTGCACATCTTGTGTTATGATTGGGTGTGTTGGTAACTTTCGAGATTGCTGGTGAATTAGCGAAGAGAAAATCATGTTTCACTTTTCCACGGCTGATTTTGATGCGGGAAAAGTTTTTCAGCGTGAGATTGAGGTACATAATTGGATGGTTGCTGAGGAGAAACGTAAAATGAATACGTTATACTCGTACATATGCACAACGGTAAGCTTTTCTTCACTTGCGCGAAAGCATGGGGTTAAAACTTCTTAATAGGAAATAAAATTTGTACAACAGTCCATTGAGAACAAGATTGAATTTGCTAAATGTTTTTGTCAATTTCGATTAAAATAGTAAGAGACACGACTTTTTCATAGTTATTGGCACGTCAGAGCAATGTGCTTATTAGAGGTAACCCTCTGAGCTCAAATTCGCGCAATAGAATGGAAATTCACTCTCCCTAAAAATGGAATGCTCTGGCTCCGCGGAGAAAACGCTTATGTGCGTAGAAGATGCTTATGCCTTTGGCTGTAGCAAAAATATTCAATTGATCTAGCTTTGGTGGTTCCAACGTAATCATTTTACCACCTGCATCCTATTATCTGCTTAAATTGCCCCAGCTATTCGGTTCTATTTTTCGCCTGGCTCCTCTTCATGTTCTGTACCGTCGACGCTCTTCTTCGTTCCATCTCTTCCGGTTCGACTGCTTCAGACCTCCTGAGCTTTCACTCCACTTTCTACTTGACGACCTCGCGTTTAGCGAATGGGAGCCTGTATGGTTGCACACATACTGGATGGGACGATGATAGCTGGATAGTACACTCGCCTAGCCTCGACCCCTCCAACTCATCGGCATCCATAGCGAAAAAGTTCCGATAGATGCCGATGATGCCTTGCAATTCCTGCTTATCCCGTTCGCCGAGGTTTCCAATATTAGACTCCATTACTCCCACCTCACTTCCTGTTCACCTCACTTTGGCCTCCCGCCTTCACTCAAAGCACTTGTGTCTTGGAGGCTGTCGAGGATCGTCAGCTTCCTGAATGATTTTTGGACCTTGACCTGCGGTTGGTCCAGTAGATTTCGCCCAATGATCATCTGATATGACTGGCTCTCATTTGGGACCATTAAAATCTCGCACCAAGCCGTTAGTTGAACTACGGAGACTTCCGCATACATGCGTCCTAATGTGGTGCACTCTCCACCTTCAAATCCATTGAGGACTGTTTCAAATAAAGCATGCTCCAAGTTTACATTCTCCGCGTCCGATCTGCGCAACGTTAAACAGTTGCTACTGAGCTCAATAAAAGCTGTCACTTCGGGTTCATTCACTGTCGCTGCCTTCATACACTCCGTCCTCTCGGATCTTAGCAGCATTTGACGAGGATTTTCAGCATTCCTCCCTAACCCGGTACTTGCTCCCCTCTCCGCCGCTTGTGTTCGCCCCATCGGACAGTCTCTTTTAAAGTGTCCTACCTGTTGACACTGGTAAAACCGTACTTCCCCTCTGGTCTTTGCTGTTTGCACAGTCCCCAGTCGTTCCACTTCCCATTGTTTGGGCTTCTCCCCTGACCGTCAATTTCGATCCCTTAGCCCGACTATTCAGCGTACCCTCTCCAAAATTTCGTCAACGGATGTCGGCTTTATTGCTCGCAATGCCTCCACATTCCGCATCCGCGATCCTTTGTGTGACATAGCTTACCAGCCTGCTTTCCTGAACTTGGCCCCGGGGTGCGATAGCCTTCATCTGGAACACGTATTCTTCTAGGTCCTCGCCGGATCTTCGTGTTCATTCTCCATTGAGGGGAAATTGCGACACACTTCGCAGAAAAATTCGGATAGCGATTCCATAGTAACACCTTGGCTCCATAGCCCCTGCTAACCGCGACGTCACTGCCATTAGCACACGATGAAGCAAATATAAGAGCGCTACATTGGGTTTTGTCGGAACCCCTCTAGTTTGCTGTTGCGGCACTCGAATCCCTTGTGATCAGCGTAAGAAGCCAACACACTATCCAACGAGCCACGGTTCTACTCCACTATCCTAATGATAAATCTTTATATTGTAAAACAAAGGTAGAGGCGAAGGGGCATTTGCGCACGCAGAGACAGCCGAGCTGCCCCAAGCTTTACTTAACCCTACCACTTTAAAATGTTTAATAAAGTCAAGATTTCTAGACTAAGCCTTGTACCCGCGTTATTATGAGATCCCAGGAAATTATGTATCTGATGATATCAGAATGGATTCATAGGAAAACTTTTCATAGCTTTAAACAGTTTAAGATTTACCTACATCCTTGGTTAGTGACTCTCTCCTTTTTCAAAAAGTGCTTGTTGCTTTGACAAATCGAAATGCTTTAGCAAAATCTTGACCTGAGACTAAGCGCATCAAGCCAAGGAGATGCCTAAGCCTTTTCGCAAGAAAGGGGTACGTTCCCAGCGTCTAGATGAGTCAACAATTCAAAGGTAAGGGAAAAACGTTGAACCAGCTATAACCAGTTATGTATGTATATCGAGGATCGATAAAAGTTTGGCAGACCAAGAAGTCAAGAAGGAATGAGTGAGTGAGCAAACAGAGCAAAGAAGTTGATCGTGTTTAACATGGCAAACACCAACTTCGATCTCCGTCCCTGCTCAATCCAAGCTGACACACAGCCTCCACGTGGCCTCTCCTGGATAGCTGGCCTAGCATCCGCCGGGTAGTGAACCAATGTGTACAGCGAACCTAGCCCTCCAGGTTGGGGGTTGTCCTAAGTTGACATCCCTATCACGGAAAACAAATACTGTTACGAAGCATCAACATGTTGACGACCTATATAAACGAAAAGATCTGCGAGTCTGCACTTGGAATGTGCGGTCCCTTAACAGACCAGGTGCAGATAATCGATTGGAATAAGCCCTGGACTGCTGCTGAGCAAATATAACCGCATTCCAAGAAGTGCGATGGGATGGACCAGGAAAAAAAAGGATGAAAAACTGTGATATCTAATACGGTAACTGCTACAAGGAAAATAAATAACGCCTATTCGGAAGCGGATTTGTTATTCGAGGAAGACTCCGACAGAAAGTTTTAAGCTTCAGGCATGTAAGCGAACGCCTCATAACAATCCGTATTTAAGGCATATATAGGGGATATTCTGGGATATAAGCCTTATATGCGTTCATGCCCCTAGGGAAGAAAAACATGATCGACTCAAGGAGGACTTCAATAATTTTCTGGACCGAACGTACGCTCAATGCCCCAGTTATGACACCAAAATTATATTAGGGGAGTTTAACGCAAAACTGGGCAAAGAGGGCATATTTGAGTCGACCATAGCCTACATAACACCAGATCCGACAACGAACTCGGTCTAATTAACTTCCTATCAGGGCGTAACCTCCTTGTAGCAAGCACACGATTCCCATATCTCAACATCACTAAAGGAACCTGACGGTCACACGATCAGTCGACCGTCAACCAGATTGATTACGTTGCGATCGACGATCGACACCAGACACTCCTCCAGCATCCTAGATGTACGAATCTTCCAATATCGACTCGGATCATACCCTTGTTGTAGCCAAGGTACGAATGAGGATATCAAGGATGCTACGGAGTCGAGCAAGACAAAAAAGAGTTTAACGTCGGAAAGCTACAGTCACGTGAGACCGCTAGGATCTTCGCCGATCAAGTTTCTCTCAATCTCTCGCAAAGTCTGGTGACACCGGCACAATCCACAGAACAACAGTTGAAGAATTTCCAGCGCGCCTCTGATATTCTAAGTTTCAAACCGCCACCAGCTAGAAACGCCTGGTTTGATGAGCAAAGCAAGCCGCTCATGAGCTCTACGAGCAAAAAAAGAGGGAAGAGTATACGATTTAAGGAAGTAAAAAAGAGAGCACGAAAAGCGTGAGATCGACGATATGGAGAGATGCTACCACAGGAATGACGCTCGCAAGCCAGGGCTATAAAGCCAGAGCAGAAGTCTGTAGGGGTGAAAAGGAATAACTAGTAGTAGAGTCACCGTCGATGTTGACAATTCCGTTAACCTGACCTAGATGAAATTAAGCTTGTTATTTTGAAGCTTACAACTAAGAAAGCTGCGGGCGTAGAAGGCCTCACTGCTGAGCTATTTAAAGCGGCTGGAGATGAGTTAGTAGGGCGTATGCACCAGCTCATGTGTAAAATATGATCGGAAGAAAGAAGTCCACGCTCTACCCCAAAGTTATCGGAGGGGTATTGACTCTTTAGGGCATTGTAAATAACCATTGGCATTTTCATCCTTACAAAATTAAATAAGCATAAGACCTGAAACCAAAAATTCAAAATCAGGCCAGAGCTGGTATTTGTTTTTCAAAATCATCTTAAGTGATGAAGCTTATTTCATATCCCACGGATTCGTCAAAATACCAAGACAATACTTTATGAAAGGTAAAGTCTAATTGCACAAATGAAAACAATAGAATCGAAATAGATGTACTTGATATACATATGAGCTAGGCTTTAAAACTCTTGATTTGCATAGAAATCTGTAGGGGTTCTCGTAGTGGGTATTTGAGTGATTTTATTTCTCTTGTATAATTGTTTAGGGCCCTGTTTTTACAGAAATAGAAAACACTAATTAAATGTAAGAATGTACAAAAACACAAAACATTTAGTCGCGACTTTAGAGCGGTTTTTGGATAGCAAGAGCCTCCAATAAGTTTCGATAAAATACATAGAAATTCTAACATTTAGTCAATCGAATCCTGCTCTGTTTCTTTAGTTTTAACAAACCTGATAGTTTTAAGTTTTAAGGCACCTGATTCCTTATGGCCTTATATACTCGTACATATTTTCGTAAACTTTAAATGAGCACTTCCCACAGCTTTCTGGGTAATTTTTAATCATGAACCATTTATTTAGCGTAAAGGCTAAATAACTTGCTATATACAAGCCAACTCGCCAAATTTTCATGTTTGTTTTTCTTCATTTTCCGAGAACACGTCAAGAGCATGAATTATCTGTTGAAGGTTCGACGGAAATAAAAGCATTGAAATTAAGCAATTATTCCCTAGTTCATGGGTGTGGATATTGGGGGGAAGCAAATCAACTTTGACATTTTCATCAGCATCGTCAAGTCAACCAAGATTGTCCATAAAAATAAATTTGGCCTTTAACCAATCAGCAAATATTGATAAGGTTACTCAAGATTTTTCATTCGATCCCCAAATTACCGGAAGACTATTTTTAACCTTGTTTTTAAGTGCCGTTTGTGTTCCAGATTAAAATATTTATAGCGGCTTAACGCTTACGTCACGGAACACATTTCCTTCCTAATAGAAGTGTCAATTTTTTTCTGTTATTTGATAGTCCGAAACTGAAGTTACGACTTTCGATAAAAAGTTATCGTTTCCAGTACAATCTAGTTTCAACTTTTTCAACGCTTTTAATTTACTCGGGAACAAGTAAATCCATTCGTTCAGCTTCTTTAGCTAAATTAAAGGTCTATTTCTAGTGATGAATATATCCGCGACAGGAAACCCTGCTTTCTCGCAAATTTCTTGCCTTTACTTTAATGCTTTATACTTTTCTTTGCCTTTCTTAAAGTAGTCCATAACCTGGATCTTAGATATTACTGAAATGGTTTTCCATTTTTTATTTTTTTCGCTAATTGTTAAGCAACTCTGCAAACCAAATAATCGTTACGTACTTCTTAAAAGCAAATTATTCATTAAAATTAATAATTCAAGTAATTAAGTTATGTATTCACTATGTAATCTTAATATCGAAAACAACTCACACTACGATCTTACACAAGTTAACCGAAAATGTCCTTTTTCTACGTGTCGAATTGAGAACTTTTTATTTTTATAATATCTACGTTTGTCCAAAGCCATTAATCAGAACGAAGTACGTCAAAGTATTTATTTTTTTGGGACATACTACGTAGCAGTCGAAAGCGTCTTAATTAACCGACAGATAAAATAAAGCCTATTTAAAGCCACACTGTAATTTCAATAAAGAATATAGCACAATATGATCAAACTATAATATTTAACGTTTGAACGAGCTGATAGCTAAAGTGAGGTATTCGGTGAATTCAAATACCGGGTTTCAACTTTTGAATGATTTTTCTTTTATCAAATTGAAGGTAAGGCTATCAGGTTAGATAAAACCGCGTAAAACGACCGCTAAAAAAGATGGCCACATTATATGACTAGCATGACCCGATTATTTCATCTAGGAAAATTAAGGAGAACTAATGTCAAGGAGATAAGAGCTTCAAATGTAAGATAGAAACTTTGACAAATTTCGAACAGTTCGACAATTAATGAGAGATCACAGGCAATGAGCACTCGCAAAATGAAGAAATATTCTTTGAACATATGAGTCGAAAATTGAAATATTTGCCTCTATTGCGACCATCAAGTATTTTAAAAATCCTGCTAACACGGAATACTAATCTCAGTTTACGCTACCAACTGTAGGACATGGAGATGGCCGAATGAAGAAAAGTAAAAGCTTTTCTTATAATGTAGTTGCTTTATAATACATTCATCGAAATATTATATGACTAAATGGGTATTTATGGAGGATAACGATAAGAAACTTACGGCCATAGCTACGAAGGAGTGGAATGAATTAAGTGATGGTCATGTCGTGTCCGCCTTAATCTCCGGATCTAAATTCGATTGAAAGCCTTTGGACTGATGTGAAAAAGCCAATAAAAGAGTTAGACCCGGAAATAATACGTATTAATGGGAATCTATGTGAAAAGCGTGGGAGGCTATTTATATGGTATAGATGGTGAAATTTATTTAATTCTATGTCGTGCAGAAGAAGGGCAGTTACAAAATATATGGGATATATGGTAAAATAGAATATTGAAGTAAATCACAGTTGATGTTCAAAACACTGGGGAAAACTAACAGTTTGACGTTTACTGCCTAGGACTGCAATTTCAAAGTGCTTTTTGTTACTACACAGCTGACCTTATAAAAAGCTGGTCTAAATATCGCGGTCATTCTTAGAAATGCTACAATACAAAAATATTACAAAAATTCCTCACGAAATAAAAAAACTAAAATAAACACTGAAAAAATTCAAAAAATATTTTTTTATATTGTAAAGGGTCCGCCAAATAATTTTTTTTTTTTTTTTGAAAATGCTATAAAAAAAACTACTGAATATTTTCTCAAATTTCTTTTTTTATTTGAAAGTACAATCCTTCCGGTTAATAATGGAAAATAATTTCATTCAAATGGCTGCCTGGGCTGGCCATGCAGTAGCCTACACGATCGGTCCAATTTTTAAGCACATTATCGATTGTGTGCAGCTGTATTTCACCAATGGCTTCACGAATATTGTCCTTTAAAGCGTCAATTGTCTCTGGCTTGTCGGCGTAACACTTATCTTTGACGGCACTCCACAAATAATAGTCCAACTGTGTCAAATCGCAGCTCCGAGGTGGCCAAACGACATCAGCTCTGCGGCTGATAATGCGATCTTCAAAAACAGGGCGCAAAACATCGAGTGTAGCTTCGGCTGTGTGGCACGTAGCGCCGTCCTGTTGAAACCAAATGTTGCCAATATCCTCCTCTTCAATTTTTGTGAACAAAAATTCGTTCAACATGGCCCCATAACGATCGCCATTGACTGTAACGGCCACTTCTTGCTCATTTTCGAAGAAAAATGGCCCAATTATGCCTCTGGACCAAAATCCGCACCAAGCAGTGGCTCGTTTTGGGTGCACCGGCTTTTCAATGTATGCGTGCGGGTTTTCTGTGCGCCAAATACGACAATTTTGCTTGTTTACATACCCGCCAAGATCAAAATGAGCTTCATCTGAAAAGATGATTTTTTTGGCAAAATCGGCATCTTCTGTAAGTCGATCGCAGGCCCACTTAGCGAAGCGAAAACGCATTGGATGGTCAGTTGGCTTCAACTCCTGAACCAATTGGACTTTGTATGGCGTCATACCAAGGTCTTTATGCAAAATTCGTCTCAATGATGTCTCCGAAATGTTCAATTGTTGAGAACGACGGTGAATTGATGTTGATGGCGCTTCACGAACACTTTCTGCCGCAGCAGCAATATTCTCGGGTGTACGCACTGTTTTTGGCTTTTCACGCTTTGGTTTATCGATGAGGATGCCAGTTTCTTTCACTTTTTTCACAAGATAACGAACATACGGAGCTGACGGTGCTTCTCTTCTTCCAAAATCCGTACGCAATTTTCGCACACATTCTGCAACATTACCATGATTTTCAAAGTAATGTCGCAATATCTCCCAGCGTTGTTCAAGCGTATACACAACCATATTCGTTCAGCGGAAGGATAAAACTAATTATCTGTTAAATCAGACATGTGCTAGGTGTTACCATTCACGAAATAAGCACTACTTGAAAAAAAAAACGTTAAATGGCTGACCCTTTAGTAAGACAAAACCTTGTTTTCTTTTGGATAATGTGTTATTAATTGATGGTCACCATTTAACGTCGGAGCCTTTTTTTTATTTCTGGGAATTTATTTTGACAAATAATATATTGTAATTTTAAGGAACATAGCTGGAGAACAATTTAGAAACTTATATTACTAAAATAAAAATATTGTATATTATAAAAAATAATTTCCCAATAAATTCTTCTGCGCGGATGCCAACGGATGTTTGGCGAACTGCGCACATTGTCACTCGAAAAGCTGTAAGCAGACAAAAATAAGATTTCTAAAATTATGCTTAATCTGATCTGCTATCATTCCACATCAGACAATGTTATGTTGATCCCTAACAGAACAAAAAAGCACAATGAGTGCAGCTTATCAGTTATTTACTTTTGTGTTAATTTTTGTTTTGTACTCACATTTTTTTATTTAGCGTTTTATTTTTATATAATTATTTAATATCTTCTTTTCAATTGTTTATCTGTTGCTTACATATTTATTATTATTTTATTTATTTATGAATTTATTTTTCAATTATCTAGAAAGATATGTATATACAAATATTTTTTTTTTACTTTTCCTTTTTGTTTAATTTATTTTTTTATTAATTTTTTTTAAATCCGTCTATACATATATCTTTAATTTCTATCTTACTTTTTACTCATGTGTCATCAAAAATTAACTTGTAATTATGGTGATAATCCTGTTGTAAGATAGACTACTGTATATCAAATCTCTGTACATTGATCATTGTAAATTTTGCGATAATGAACTATAAGAGCTCGTATATTTTTAACCTTCGTATACTCGCGTATACTCGTATACTCCTTCAGACCGACAAGTCAGTAGTTCATTGCTTCTTCAAACATAAACGTCGCTAGGATTTTTGCGGTTTTTAGTAGCTTCTTCATTTGTTGTTAGGCATTGTTTAGTTCGGCGCGTGCGTTGGTGACGAGTGTAAGTGTGGAATTTAACTTAAGGTAAACAAGTAACTTTTAATTTTGGAACATTACATAAATGTATTAATTTATTTAAGAGGTGTATAATAATTATTCAGTATAAGGTGTTATATTTTTGTTTTAGAACCGTTTGATCATATTTCAACCGTTCTTGCCATTAAAATGGACGAACAAAGTATAAGGATGCTGTTAGAGTATGAAGATTTAGATATAAATTACGATGACAAGAGCAACAGTGAGGCGGAGGATGCTCTAGAAATACTGGCACAAAAGGAAGATACCGACACTGAGCAGAAAGGTGATTCATCAAACGAATCTCAATATGTTTTGTAAACTATTATGTCGGTAAAGACGAAACGGCTAGATAGCATAAAAGTTGTGCCTTGTGTAATGTTAGAACACGATCCCAGAATATCAATATGCATCTTCCTGGCGTAAAGAGAGAAGCGGGAAATTCAAAAGATCCAGGTGATATTTGGGAAATATTTTCTTCTGATACAGTTAGCAATCGTATTACGAAATGTACCTACTAATCAACACTTTAAGTTGCTTTCACCTAAATGTAAACGAGCAAGGGACTTTAGACTTTCAGACGAAGAGGAAATTCATTTCTTGGTCTTCCTTTTTTTTTCTTGTGTTAGAAGGAAAAATCGGCTGAATTCTACAGTTCTGTTCATGGTTCATCTCCAGAGATTTTCCGATTTACAATGAGCTGGGGTCGAAACAAGAACTCAACGTGCGTCAATCGACAAGTTAGTTCCAATTAAGGACCTATTCGAAGACATTGTGTCATTTTTCAAAAATTTGTTTAGTCACTCTGAATTTGTAACAATTGATGAGAAGTTGGAAGCATTCAGAGACCGATGTTACTTCCGTCAGAATTCCTTCGAAACCAAACAAATATTTCATAAAAATATATGCACTCTCCGATGCCAAAATGTTGTATACGTTGAGTTTTGAAGTTTATGTAGGGCAACAATATGGAGGGCCATATAAAGTCAATACTAGGTCACAGGCATTAGTCAAGCGTCTTTATAATGTAATCGATCGATTTGGTCGAGATATAACCTGGGATATTTTCTTCACAGCAAAGGCTGTTAGAAATATGCAAACTTGGTAGTTCAACACGTTCGTTATCAAGTAATCATCAAATATGTCGTTGTTCATTCTGTTGGTCAAGAAAAAATCCGAAAGACACGCGACAACTGCATGGCCTGCAAAAAAACTTTTTTGTCTCGCACACGCAGTTATGGTATGTTCTGAGTGCTACGTAAATAACCATATTCAGGATTTATGCTTATTATTATTTTATTTTATTATTCTTAATACGCTCATTTAATGGTTTGGAAATATTTTATTTTTTTATGTTCACTTGGGAAAATTTATTTTTTTTATAAAACGAAAGTACTAAAAAAGTATGTTATTTTGAAAGAGATTGATTGAGTTTCCTTTAAATAAAGTAAATTTTTCCATATTAGTTTTTTTTTCTATGTAATTGGACTTTTTCTATATGCTAAATACTTAGAAAGCTTTTTAAAAAAATTAATGTAACGACCTACACAAAGAACATATTGTTGTAAGTCTTCCACCTATTGTCTATTAGCACGCCCAGATACTTACAACTGTCAACCCTTTTATTTTGAAATCGCCTGAACTGCAAGCTACATTCTCGGGAATATGGTATGCTACGGGTATGAATAGACAACAACAATTTTGACTAGCAGGTAAGGTGCCTGTAGGCTGAACATCATAAGCCTTGTTTTAAGTAGATCATATTTGGCAAACCATTATCGTAGGATATGTCCCTATGTAATTGGCTTAGAGACTCAAAAGTACGAGGGTGAAAGAGTTTCTGCGTCGTTTCGTGACAGTCAACGAAACATGGATCCACTGGTACACACCAGAGAACAAGGAACAGTCGAAAAAGTGGACTTCACCCGGCAAACGTGCTCGGAAGAAGGCGAAGACTGTCCCATCGGCCGGAATGGTGATGGCCACCGTTTTCTGGGATTCACAAGACTGGGGATCACATCGACTACCTGGAGAAGGGCAAAACGGTCACAGGGCTGTACTATGCCAAATGATTGGGCCGATTCGACGCCGAATTGAAGAAAAAACGGCCCCACTTGTCGAAGAAAAAAGTGCTCTTCCACCATGATAACGCACCGGCTCACACCTCCGCCCTCGTCACGGCCAAATTGGTCGAATAGCTACGAACTGCTGCCATATTCACACTATTTTCCAGATTTGGCCCCGTGCGACTTATTTTTGTTTCCAAACTTGAAAAAGTCACTCGCCGGCCAGAAATTTCAGAAATTTCATCGCCGCCACGGAGGCCTACTTAGCAGACCTCGAGAAATGGTATTTTTCAGACGGGTTAAAGAAGTTTGAGCATCGCTGGGTCAAGTGTATCGAGCTAAAAGGAGACTATATTGAAAAATGAATCGCCATTTCTCTAAAATGTTTGTTTTTCTTTTGTAGGCTTAGTACTTATCGGACCACCCTCGTACAATGTCATCAGCAAATGCTGTAATATGATTACTGAAGTTTGGTAAAATAATTAATTAACTTAAATTAAAAATAGCAAATGGAACATCACCTACAAGTCAACACAACTTTTATTGTAAGGAAACTGTACTTCCTTCGAGTGAAATATTAGACTTAAAATATTTTTACGGAATAAGGTTTAAGATTAGTTTGAGAATTTCAGGCAAGTAAATAAATGCCACCCACCAAAGGCTGTGTCTGCGAATCAACTGCATATGCTTTTCGACGAGCAGCTAATTGCACCTTGTGCCTAATATGAAAAAAACTCATAACAGAAGAAAAGAGCTGATTAGGGTTCTAATAAGAGCTCACGAGTATCCTTAGGATATATTTAGAGCCAGTCGATGCATTTATTTTGTTGCTTAAGATTGGTACTTAAAACTATGTTCTCTAAGTCTAGGATCACAAGATAGAAGGAGTTATTGAGAAAATAGGGTACCCAATTTTGGAATAATGTTTTAACCTAAGAGGGTAATTTGCTGGTTAGCTTTACATTGTGTATGGTAGTGGTAAAGGGATGCGGGTGAAAATCAATTTATCTTTGAGAAATTCAACCTACCAATCCCAGAAAAGATGTACTTTTTTAGCATCGCAAAAAGATACAGCACATAAAAACCAAGTCCAACAATCCCAGCTATTCATTGGACCATGGAAAGTTGCTCCAAATTATTTACATAAAAGGAAAAAGAAATACAACTTTGAATGGTATACTTTTCTCACCCATAGCCCTTCTGTTTGGCTAATAAACAACATAATTGACTTTCCACGATTGCCAGGCGGTAACAGTCCAAGTTGCCAATCTCTTCACTCAAAGATAGTCAATTTTCCTCCCCGAGCAACAACAACACATCAAATATTTGAATAAAACTCAACAACCATACCGTCAACGGTGCATCAATTATTCCAGTTCTCCCTAAATATTCCGCAGAAATTAATGAACCATAGAATAAGTAATAAGTCAAAACTTTCTTCAATTGATTTAATCAAGCAACGCTTTCATTCGAACCAATTCAGATGATAGCAGCGGGGGCAGTCAGTAGAAGAAACGGTAGCGCCCAAAACAGCAACAAACAACTCATTAGATTTGCATAAAATTTGACTGGCAGCACAGCAGCCATTCCCAACGCTATTCACATTCCCACAGTACATCCCGCATCTTCCACCTCATACACCTAAATATTGTACATACTTACTTACGTACAAATAAAAGACATCCTCATTGTACATCTTTATTTATCATTAATTCATTTCATTTGAGTCATACGAGTACGTAAGTACACAGAATGTATAATCATAAAACAATTGTGTTGTTAAAGCTGAGATTCACTACCCATCCCAGACGGGGAATTATTTATCTATCCCCTATGACAATAGCGACAACGACGATGACGACGACAACGAAGACGACATTCATTTGCATGGGTGCCCTAATTAACATGTTAAATTGCCGTCACATCATCCGGCGTGAGCTTACACAATATCCTTCTTCCGTGGCACCCTCATCTCCAGTTCACTTACTAGACTACAATTCCATCTACACCAGTAGATGAATAAGGAACAACAGAAAAAAGATACTTGCCTTGCGCATTCATTACACTCTCTTACTGGCAGGGCCGTTGTACACCTACACGTACCTCGAGGGGTTCATACCTAGTATACAGTCGTGGCAAAAAACAATAAAACGGCAATCAGAGTCCCTCTATCGTAGATACAAGGTAATAGCCCGAAGGTTCGCTGTACCCGTTGGACTGCCACCGTACACACGAGTAAGACAATGAACATTGAGTGTGGGCATAAATAACAAATTTTACGACGCCTCCCGCATCAAGTAAAAACACAGAACTAAGGGAACATTGCGAATGAAAAGTGCGAGTATGCTGTGGGGGCTAGTAATGAAAACGTAGGGAAAAAAGGATTTTCTTAAATCCTCCTAATAACCACTTTCGCTAACTCGAAAACAATTTCTTCGCTCCGTCGCTCTCTCTCTCTCTCTCTCACTCTCTCTCTCTATCTGTTGTTGGGTTACCCGATTTTTCAGCATCGGTAACAACCCTGTCAAGGTGAAAATGAAGGTGAACTCTCTGGTGTATCGTAAATATGTAAGACAAAGTCTTAACCCCGATAATTTTGTTCAAATTAACTGAAAGGCTTTCCGGAATATGTTTCGAGCAGGTATTCTTCGAGTACTCGTATTAAACCACTTGGATGTACCGTATGTTTGTATGTTGGTAGCGTGTTTTTAGGATGAAAAGTTTTTGAAGATTTCGGGTTGAAATAATTGTCGAAATATCCCTGCAAACATGCATGAAGGCTGCAAAAGGATAATGCCAGATTTAATTAAGGTTTTTGAATAACGAAAAAAAGTTTTTGATGATCGAAAAACGAGATTGTGGATGTGTTGCATGGATTATATCGAAGGACGTATTGAAAGTGGAAAATTAGAAGTCAAAATATCAAGGTTTCCAACGTTCATTTGCAAGTTGTCAAGAAGTAAAAATTGTTTTTGGGATTTTGTGGAATCTCATCAGGAAACTTTTGATCACGTCAGTGGAACATGGTTTTGAACTTAAGCTTATAGATCTTATGAAGGTAGTTGTGTCATTTTCATTTTCACTTCGATATCTGTCCTATTTCTGGTTTCATATTTTACGAAGCAAGAGAGCTTACCTAAAGCGTCATCACTGAAAGTATGTTGTTAAAATTGTTCTTCGTGTACTAATGGTGACTTTTATAGGAAAATGGACTTGAAACTGATAGTATTGTTCGCATTTATAAAAGTTATTAGTATCTTTGACCTGAAGAAATTACGTGATTTTGCAAGCTTTTTCTTTTTTTCTGCCTAAAGGGTGATAGACTAGCAGCTGCTAGATGTGTATTGAAATTGTTGGATCTCTATAAAGGAAACTAAACCTGTAAACCGTATCATTTTTTGATGTTACCATCACGAAACGCGAAGGCTTTTTTTACCAAAGCATTATTGCTCATATGTTAGTTTTGATTAAACCCTTAAATAGGTCCTTACTTAATAATTTAAGTAAAGGATAGAAAAATGCTGAACACTTTTATTCTACAATCCATATCCACCCCCATAAGACACAAAGACAAATTGCATTTGTTATGACATCAAAATCGTACTACTCTATTCAGAGAGATAGAAATAGGATATACACAGCCGTCTGAACAGTAAAGCCAATTTAGGTTAATCGATTTCTGGTGGGTCGCAACGTTTAGAAGTTCGTATATGAAGCCATACCCTAATATCCTCAAATGGAGTTGTCACTCCCCTGACCAATCAGCCATCAATCAAATTAATTATATTATGATCAATATTGGACACTTTTTCCCGAATTCGATGCATTTTTTGAACTTTACTGGGTTCTTTCTTGACGGCTTTTCCCCCAGTTATGAAGGCCGGATTTGTGGCGCTCAGTATAGTATAGGCGGTAAAATGAAACAAGAAGCATATAAAACAGCGTTACAAGAGCTCTGTAGAATAACATAATAACAGCTAATGCAGGGTGAAAGAGAAGGATATAATTAGGAGAAAAACGAAGGAGTGAAACAAGCAAAGACAAAAACACAACAGGCTTTAGCGCCGTAAATGCTGGGCTTCATATACATGCATTAGATAAGAAAATGCAAAGCAGCAGCTACCCCTACTATTACAACGTGGGAGTGGCACAATGATCAGTACTGGGTCCCACACTTAGGAACATTTTTTTTTCTAACTTTCCCAATTTACCATATTGTCATGCGGCTATCTTTGCGGATGACACATGTATTTATACCGAGCTGAGCTCACTTTCAATTACAATTACAATAGGTGGAAAATAAGAAATAAATGTGACTAAACTCTAGCTATCTAAAAAAAAGAAAAGTTGGCTTTCTGCCCCAGCCTCCAATTCTTATCTACGGTAATGAGATAAATTGGGATCGTTCAGTTGTCACCTAGGCATGTGCCTGGACTCAAAATTGACTTTTATTGACCACGTCACTTAATGTCACGTCACAAAATGTTTACCAAATATCTATATCTAATATGTGCAATAACATAACTATCATCCTTAATGTGCAGAATAAAAAAAATTAAAAATAAAAATGGTAAGCAGCACCGGGTACCTACTAAATATGTCCATAAGGAGACTGGACCAGGAGCACAGGCTCCCACATCAATGATTTGATGAGAAATATGTCACAGAAATGAAATAAAGGAAGTAAAAGGAAGGCATTTTTTTTAGGGGTACACGCATTGAATATGAAATAAAACACTCAAAACTAATGTCAATGTCTATAACATTCGTTTTATTGAATAGATAATATCATGCCGTTAACACAACAGTATAATTTCGGGTATATGCGTGCCACGGCTAGCAATTTTCGAAACCGTTCAACGTCTCTTGCTTATCGGTTTAGACTAGTGACTTCATATACTTGAAAAGAAAGTAATCACAAATCATGAAAGCCAATTCACAGGTCCATTATGCGAAACTATGCGTTGAGCAAATATTTCCCTCAATAAATTTATGGTTTCACAACAAACCGTGTTGCACGTTGCGCAAACTTGTTGAAACCAAAGCTTTGTCACATCAATGCAGAAACTGAGGAACGAAGAAGTCAGAAATCATATTTCTATAGCGCTCTCCATTAACGTAACATTCTGGGGGGCATCATCCTTAAAGAAATATGGGCCGATGATTCCACTAGCGCATAAAGCACACCATACAGTGAGTTTTAATGATTGTAAGGGCGTCTCGACCAAGGCTTCTGGGTTTTCTCCGCTCCAAATTCGGAAATTTGACTAGCATTTAACCCTCATCGGAGAACAACATTTTGCGTTGAAAACGAAAATCAAGCTGAATCCTGTTTTCGGCCCATTCACCGAACATACGACGCGTATAAAGGTTAAGCGGTTTCTACCCTTGCACAAGCTGAATCTTATAAGCCAAGATCTTACCGTAAAATCTTCCACAAAGTTTCTCATCTTTGGGAATGCGTATTATCCACTAGAGTGTACGTGGTGTGAAAACGATGCATGTTCCGAATAACTTGATTAAATGGACCATTATGTTGACCGTAAAATGGACATAGCGCACGATAAGTTTGGCGAACCGAACCATTTTTTTTCAAAATAAGTTTGCACAGTTGGCATGCGTTGTTCTGACGTGAATAATCAACTTTCAACTGTGAAATTGACGATGTATAGAAACAGTGTTGTCAGTTTAAAAACTAAATTTTTATAAAGCACCCTTTACATATTTCTACCAAATATAACACTAAATTTTACTTGTAACACATTTTTTACCTCGCTAAGGATTACGATGGAGACCTCTCACTAGCCCATCAAGGTCAACTGCGTTGGAGTGTTAATCTGTTAAAGTAGGTTTGGCGATAGACAAGGACAAGGCTAACTTTTTTATATACTTTCTTCAAAAAGTACGTATACCATCGATATGTTAGTTGAGACTTCAATAAATACAAATGGAAGTACTTAACGACCTAGTCGGAAACAAGAATATTGAGTTTGATAGACAATTACACCTGCCAATATTTTTTTACTTACACTTACAAGTACAGGATCTTTTTTGCGAAAAAAACATGACCGCTTTCAACGAAGTAGATAATCTAATGTTACGAGGGTGGTCTGAAAAGTTTCCGACCTAACAATGATACAAGACATTTCTTCAGCGATGCTCCCATCTCTCTAAACCGACCAAATAGTAGTCGGCATTTTTCTCTGCAAAAAAAAATGTTCACGAAGGTGATTGCCGAAAATTTTGACGAAAATTTCTGTTCTCTGAGCGTAATGTTTAAATTAGGGAACCAAAAGAATTCACTTGGGGCTAGATCTGGTGAGTAAGGGAGATGGTCCAGCAGATCGTAGTTCATAGATTTTCGCCGTGGCAACCGCTGAGGTGTGATCAAGTAATGATGCGTAGTATGTTCCTTTAATGGTTTTTCCTTTTTAAAGGTAATCGATTTAGATAACTCCATGACTATTTAAAAAAAAACAGTCGCCATGACTTTCCCAGCCGAAAAAATAGTTTTAGTTTTTTAGGAGCCGATTCCCCCTTTGTAGTCCACTCTTTTGACTGTATTTTTGTTTCGGGATAATGGTGTATCCAAGTTTCATCGACAGTTATTAATCGGCGGCAAAACTCGGATTTATTGCGCCTAAACTACGCTAACAGAGCGTTGGAAATGTACATTCGAACACGATTTTGGTCTAACGTGAGCAAACGCGGCACCTAGCGCGCGGACAGCTTTCTCATGTCAATATCTTAATATGTGACCAACACGTTCTATAGACATTTCCATAGCATCTGCTATCTCTCTCACTTTAATTCGTCGGTCGCCTAGCACCATTTGGTGGACTTTAGCGACGTTATAGTCAGTTTTGTGCAGTTTTTGGACGTTCCGAATGTTCATCGTCTCTCAAGCTTTCACGGCCACGTTTAAATTCAGCTGCCCAAAATTTCACTGTGATAAATGATGGTGTAAAGTCCCCATGCACAGAGTCCAACTCATCTTTGCAACTACGAAAGTAGCATGTTAGTATGCTCATAGCAAGTACAGAGGCTAGATGTGCTATCTACGATGGAAGATTTTCAAAGCACGAGGCGGGCAAGTCATTTATTTAATCTTTTTATTTTTTTACTTATAAAAGGCTCTCTGCAAGCTGCTGGAAGCGTTGTCAGATTACGAGATTCCTTTTTGTGGAAAAAAAATGGCTAAGGACATGTCTCTTTCATAGGAACAATAAATGATTTTTACTTACGGCTCACAAACGGACTGCACCCGCCCTACAATAATATAATCCAAGAATGCTTATTTCTCATTTCATTTCATTTTTAAGTCATTTTTATTCATAATTTCTTAGATCTATCCTACCCTAGACAAAAATGCTTAAAAACTAGCTTAACTATCTTAACAATCTAGATATCTACTGGCCCTAGGTGGACACTCTAAAATAGACGTAACAACTTAAGTCTATGTCTTTCGACTAATATATCAACTTACCACTAACATTACTATATCTAGCTTAAGCTAAGAAAAATGTTTTTTATTAAAAACTTAGCATATGATCATTTTTTGTATTATATATAAAACGTAAGCCTACCTTAATGTAACTAAACCTAACTTATTCTACCTTAACTAAAATATATATATATAAATTATATACATAATATATATTTAATATATATATCTTTTTTTTTTTTTTTTTTTTTTTTTTAATACATACTACGCTACTACTACCTACCCTACCCTACCCTACCTTACCCTACCCTAGCCTATGTAAGCCTGCCATTGGTGTTAGGCAGGCCATGCCTTGAAGAGGCTGAAGCTCTCAAAGTGTCCACTGACGTAGCTCTCTCCAGCCACCAAAAGCGTTGATGCTGTCGGACTACGTCTCCTCGATCCCGGCGTGAGACCGATCTACAGAACCTGAGGCGCTCGGGCTCACGGAGCGCGACATCGGGTTCGTAGAGGAATCGCCGTTCCACGGAATTGCGACCCACGTGGAAGATTAGCGGTACCGCCAATCTATCCTGGATCAGTCCACATCTATCTAAATAGAGGAATGCTTCTGGCGGCACAAAGCCATTAAGGCGCACTCTCTCGTGATATAAATCGTTGGGGTAGTAAGCCCCGAAGATCAGGCTATTGATCGAAGTCATTGCTCTCGCAACGTGGCTTCGAATCAGTTTGATCAAAAAATTATCTATCCGTACAATCCTGGCCCTATTGTATAGGACCTCGTTCGGGTAAAATTTCGTGTACTCAGATTCGGGTGTCCTGTGTAGCCCCAGACACATCCTGAGACATTGTCTCTCAAACACCCGAATCCTTTCCATTAAGCTGGCTCTCACATTGAACCAGACGGGACATCCATAGGCAACCATGGGCCTGATTAAGGCCATGTAGCAGATTACCTTCACCCTAGAATCAAGTTGGCTGCTATGAAACAGCCATCTTGTCAGAGCGAAAGCGCCCCGGGCCCTTGCCAGAGCAGCATCTACATGTTTGTCAAAATATAGATACTGATCCAGCACGATCCCAAGATATCTGACCACACTTTGTTTCGCCAGTGGACGCCCGTCCGGTCCTAAAATTAAGAACCTGCGCCAGTTTTTTCTAGTGTCCCGAGAGGCCCTAGACAAAGGCGTTCTGAACAATATAGATTCTGATTTCTGGAAGTTGATTTTCAACTTCCAGTCATCACAATACTGCTGAATTTTTTCGAAGTCACGCTGCAAGAGAGTGACAATGACGTCGATCGTTGGACCTGATCTGTACGCGATTAGGTCGTCTGCGTACGCTATTGAATGGTGAAGAGAAACTATCAGATCGCTTAGGTAAATGCTGAAAAGGATCGGCGAATTTACCGTACCCTGTTGCAGTCCATTTTTGATTTCAAATGTTTGGGTAGAAGTCACGTTGGCAATTTTCACTACGAACTTTCTACCTGTTAACATGTCAAAAATCATATATAGCAGTGGTTTACTTATGCCCAGCCGACTGAGCTTGTAATAAAGACCTTCTAACCATACGGTATCGAAGGCTTTTTCCAAGTCAATCAGACAGGCACCCGTTCTTGCATTTATTCCATTGGACATCCGATACAAGCTTCGACGCGGCATGAATAGTGTCATGCCCCGCTCTGAAACCGAATTGGTTATCCGGTATGATTTTATTGTCCTCAACCCATTTAGACAGGGCCCTATGGATCACCTTCTCGAAGACCTTGCTGATACTCGGAAGGAGACTTATTGACCGGAGATTTTCCGGGTTAGATGTGTCTTTACCCCTCTTGGGAATTGGTTGCACCACCGCTGTCTTCCAGTGCACTGGATAATATGCATTATTCAGTGCATTGTTGAACAGGATGGTGTACCTCTCCACAGCCACTGGCGGAAGGTGCCTAAGCACAACATTGGATATACCGTCGACTCCCGCGGATTTTTTCTTCCTCAATGACTCGAAGATCATCTGAAGATCTTCCGTCGATATGAACAGGGTATTAACCCCATCATTGGCGATGACATTGTTTGCCATGAAATCTTCATTGAACCCTGTAAAACCAAGGTTCTCTGATCGCCAATGATCGATATCATTTCGTAGATAGAAGTGATGAAGCAGGGCTCTATCTTCCAGGTCGTGGTTCGGGCGAATACTATCATTCACCTTGTACACTTCCTGGAAGACAGCTCCCACTGTCGCCACCTTCTCCTGAGGATCCTCGATCACGAAGAAGTCGTCATCCAGGATGGCGCTCTCCGGATCGATGCTAACTGTTCGTAGCAAGCGTTCATTGTCTGACGTTCTCGGAAGCTTTAGATCCTGAATGTCATTCTGATTGTTTCTCCGAAATATTTTATTTATTTGCGGGAACATACTCGCGCTGTTGGATTTTACAGCACGAATTCTGTTGTTCCAATGCAAACTTACAGATATTCTGTAATTTTCCTTGATTAACTGTTGGATATTTTTAATCAGTGACTTCAGTGTCCTGACCTCCGGGTTTTGTCTGTCGGTAAACCGCCTGTACAAGAGTTTGAGTCTTGTCAGGAGTCTACTTTTTTGTCTGTGCAGTGCGTCGATTGTCGCGTTTCGGTATACGTTTGTGGTATCGTGCTGTCTTTGGCGTGGTATCGTACTGTTCATTGTCTGTTTAATGACATCGTCCATTTGTTTGAGATACCTGTCAATCTCGTAGTTTGACAGGTTCCTATTAGGCGGTGGAAAGGAGGCGCTCGAAGTGAGCGCTCTCGTCAGGGAATTGGCAAAGCGCGGCCAGCACACCCTACTGTAATCGTAGGGGTGCGTTTGGACACACTCTGCCATCTCCGCGAACTCGTCAGGTACTGTGATCACGGCACATAGTCCGCAATGGTCACTGTCGTATACAATGGTCCGTAGACAGTTAATAGACCATTCGTTCGTGTCTGCCAGTCTCAGTCGAGAGTCCATTAGCATGAGATCCAGATAGGAGCCGCTCCTAGGATACGACGGACTCTCCGTTGCGAGCAACTTGACTCTATATTCAGTGCTGCCAAGAACCCACCAATGGCTTAGTAGGCTCCCCCTAGTGTTGGGAATGCTATTTCCCCAATCACCATGTTTGGCATTTAAATCGCCGGCCAGAATGTAGAAGTTTTCTACCGAGTTTAAGCGCAGAGATCGAAAAAGTGTCTCGAGCTCTGCGATAAAAATATTGGGTTGAGGTGCTTCAGGTGCATAGGCTGATACAATGTACATTCTCTTTCCGTTTCGGAGAGGAATGCACACAATACAGGCCTCTAGCACCTGGAACCTCCGTACTTCACCGCTATATATGACTTTATGTTTAAAATTGTTTTTAATAAAGATCGCAACTCCCCCGCCTTGATTAGCGTTGGGTCGGTCCCTTCTAATTATTCTATAAGAACTGTGCCGGATTTTGTGCTTCTGGTTTAGCTTTGTTTCGCTAACCAAGAGTACATCGGGGCTTTCGTCCTGCAACAGGTTAAAAAGTACGGCTCGTCGCTCGATCCTTATCAGTGAATTTACATTCACCGATAGGATCTTCAAGGGCCTCTCTACCAGCGTACCCATCACGACCTTAGGTGCGCTAGGCCCGGCAGAAGCGAGTAGATACTATCTACTCGGGTCGCCGTCTCCAGGATCTGTTGCTGGAGCTGCCCAATCTGCCCTTGGATTGCGAGCAAGATCGAACAGACATCCACCTCGGCCACCGGTGCCTTAGAGACAGGCACTGGGGCTTTAGGAACAGTCAATGCTTATTTCTCTTCCCAACAGGATAGACTGGGATCTCGAATACTGGCAAATGAAAAACCAGCTTAATACAGACATGCTGATGATATTCGAAAAACAATTATAGTCGTGACTGCCCTGAACAGAAACAGGTAAAATCAAATCAAATGGTCGTAAATGTACACCAAGGCTACTAAATGAACAAGAAAGCAGAAGAATTGATTTTGACACGGGTATCAACTCAGCCGTCCAATACACAGTCCAATACTGCATTGTGCGAGATCATCAACTATATACCACATTACTCGAAGAGGTCCACTTATCATGGCTTAAGTGATTAGCTGGAAACTACAATCAAACGAGACCTCTTATAATATTAGAAGGAATCCTCCTATATTCATTGGAAAAAATCACAGCAACGTTCGAAATTGGAATGCAAAGTCCAGCGAGACCACCAGGAGCTGCCTATTACTATTATTATTATTATAAACGGCCATTTGGATTTCGAAAGCTGGCACCCTTCCACTAAGCCTCCCTGTTACGAGTGTGTTCTTTCCATGTTTCGCTGCTTTCTTCTATATTTTTCACACGGGTTCTCCACTTATTCTTTTCATTAACCACAGTCCGCCGTCCATTTGTTTTATATCTCCTGTCCACCTTAGCCTTCGTGATTTTATTACAAGAGACGTGGAAATAAAGAATTTTCTGATTCGATTCGAAGTCTGCTCTGCCAGAAGTTATACCTGAAATCGCTGGGTGAAATATATTTTTTTATGAGCACGGAAAACAAGCAAGGAGTAAAAGTACCCAAGACAAAGTCGCGGACAGGGAGAAACTCGAGTGTGTCATCTGCAGTAACCGGGGACACCCTGTAAATTATCGAGGATGTCCTAAGTTCCAAGAACTAAGTAAATTAAATCTGGCTCGTAAACTGAAGCCTGAGGCGAAACGTCCTTCGGGACGTTTGCAAACACCAGCCGTTACGCCCCACATGACCAACGCCCAAATAGCGACGGTACAAAAGCCCATGGTTGCTCCCAAAGCCCGCGTATCTGTTTCCAAGGCACTGGAGACTGAGGTGGACCTGCGCTTGCCATTCAAGGACAGATCGACCAGCGTTAACAGCAGATTCGTGAGCAGGCGACCCGAATAGATCGGATCTACTCGCTTCTACTAGACCTAGCGCACCTTGAATCGGAATGGCTGAGAGACAATTAACAATCCTGTCGGTGAATGTTAATTCACAAATTAGGATCGAACCGAGAGCCGTGCTTTTCAACTTGCTGCAATACAAAGGCCCCGATGGGCTTTGGTTGGCGAAACAAAGCTAGACCAGAAGCACAAAATCAGGCACAGTTGTTATAAGGTAATTCGAAGGGACCAACCCAACGCAATGCCACGCGAGGAGGGGGAGTTGTGATCTCCCTAGAAAACTATTTGAAACATAAAATCATATACCGTGGTGAAGTGCGGAGGTTGCGGGTGCTAGAGGTCTGCATTGTGTATATCCCTCTGCAGAACGGTAAGAGGTTGTATATTGCTGTGGCTTATGCACCTGAAGCACCTCAACCCCATGTTTTTATCGCAGAGCTCGATATGCTCTTTCGATTTCTGCCACTGAATTCGAATGAAAACTTCTACATTCTGGCCAGCGATACAAATGCCTAACATAGTGATTGGGAAAATAACGTACCCAAAACTAGGCGGAGCCTACCAAGCAGTTGGTGGGCTATGTTATAGTTATTCGCAGCGGATAGTCCGTCGTATCCTAGGAGTGGCTCCTACCTGGATCTTATATTGCTTGACTCTCGACTGGCTGACACAAAAAGAATGGTCTACGAAATACAACGACAGTGACCATTGCGGACTTAGACGAATTAGCGGACATGGGAAAACATGTCCAATTGCAACCCTACGATTATAGTATAATGCGTTCGCCAAACTTTACCAAATCCCTGACGAGAGTGCTCGCTTCGAACGCCCACCTATCAATAGAAACCTATCAAATGACGAAGTAACCAAACAGACATTGGATAGAACGATACCACGCCACAGGCACCACGATACCATGAACACGTACCGCAACGCGACAATCGACGCACTGTATAGACGGAAAAGACATTGATCCCAATAGCGCCGTCTTGTATGACGATTTTTTCGCGATCGAGGATCCCTAGGAGAAAGTGATCGACAGTGGGAGCTGTCTTTCAGGAAGTGTACAAGGTCAGTGACAGCATTTGCCCAAGAAACGACCTGGAGCACAGAGTCCGACCTCACCACTTCTACCTTCGATGTTCGATGAAGATTTCACGGCAATTAATGCCGTCGTCAGTGAAGAGGCTGACACCCTGTTCACTTCGACGGAGAATTTTCAGAGACGCTAGAAAAAATTGGCGCAGGTTCTCAATTTTTGGACCAGACCGGCGTTCACAAAGTGTACAAAGCGAGACAAAGTGAAGTCAGACAGCATTGTATATTATAATTTGATAAGCATGTAGATACTGCTCTGTCAAGAGCCCGGGGCGATTTCGCTCTGACAGGATGACTGTTTCATAGCAACCAACTTGATTCCAGAGTGAAGGTAATCTGCTAAATGGCCTTAATTAGGCCCATTGTTGTCTTTGGATGTCCCGTCTGGTTCAATGTGAGAGCCAGCCTAATGGATAGGATTCGGGTGATTGAGAAACAATGCCTCAGGACTTGTCTCGGGCTACAGAGAACACCCGAATCTGACACGAAATTTTACCCGAACGAGGTCCAATATAATAGGGCCAGGATTGTACGGATAGACAATTTTCTGATCAAACTGAGTCGAAGTCACGTTGCAAGAACAATGAGTTCGGTCAATTGCCTGATCTTCGGGGCTTACTACCCCAACGATTTATATCACGAGAGAGTGCGCCTTGACGGATTTGCATTCCTCTATCTAGAAAAATGTAGGGTAGATTGGCGGCCAATCTTCCACGTGTTTCGCAATTCCGTGAAACGGCGATTTCTCTACGAACCCGATGTCGCGATCCGTGAGCCCGAGCGCCTCAGGCTCTGTAGATCGGTCTCACGCCGAGATAGGAGAGACGTTTCCCGACGACATCAACGCTTTTGGTGGCTGGAGGAAGCTCCGTCGTCGATTGTTGCTAGTTCAGCCTCTTTAAGGCAAAGGCAGTCCAACACCGATGGTTGGCTTACATAGGTTAAGGTAGGTTTAGATTAGGATACGAGTGGTTAGGATAAAACCAACAACAACAAAATGCCAATATTCTATGTGTCATTAAGGTAAATTAAGCTAGTTTTAGTTAGTTGTAGCTTATTACAGATATAAGTTTTAAATTAAATCAAACAACCATAATCAGATGCTAAGTTGTTGTTTTTCGTAAAATTTTCTTTTCTTTTTGATTAAGGTATTAATTAGGTAGAAAGACATGGTTTTAAAAACGTGCTGTCTGCTTTAGAGCGCTCACACAGGGCCAATAAGGTAGTTTTAATTAGTTAAGATAGTTAAGCTAGACTTAATCAATTTTGTCTAAACTAAGTTGGATATAGGAAAAAAAGTATGAGTTAAAAACCATTGACCGTCCCAAATTATGATGAGTGGAATTGATCACAGCCATAGGAGTTTTTGTTCACTGTTTGTTCCTGCTGAATAGGAACAATGCCTGATTTTTGAGTGATCTCGAGGTGACTATGGCGCTTAGTTTCGTTTTGAGATTCCCTTCCCAGTAATGTTTGTTTGTTTGAATGTTATGAACGTTAGGTCCTAAGGAGCTTTGAAAAACACGTCTCCAACAACTTGCCTCTGATGCTCTTTTGGACAAAATTGATTTCATTTGCCATCAATGGTATGCCTCTTTATTCTTATCTCTAAGTGATGAATCGGTATAGTGATATCAACTTAGATAAAAAATATTGTGGAACGTCTGCAAATTATGAATTTGGATAACTCTTTATATAGAATGTAATTATCCAGAATTTATTTGAACGTAGAGTATGAGCAACTGTGAAAGAAACTTGTTCAATCCTTAATTCTATCTCAAGGAATAAGAACAACAATTCTAAAAACGCGCCTCCAAATTCCTATCCTTGTAGTATACTTGACAACGCAGACTTTCGAAATTCACCATTCGAATTCGTCGGTGGTCCTCTTTATCGATTGGAAACAATATAATTGGTTGAATAAACCTTAACCCTAGGCCCCTCAGAACCTCTAACGCAAATTATAGATCTAATTCTTTGCCCAGATATTCACATATTGCAAGTCAACAATTTCTTATCAGCAGGTTGGCAGTGTGGCTTTGTATTAATCTGTCATGTTTGATAGAACAATAAGTACCTATCTCGTGTATTACTCAGTTGGTGGCATTGAAATGAAATCCGGGAGGCGAAGTTGATATAATAAGCGGAGAAAAAACTAAAATTATTTCTAATAAATCGTGTAGAAAAATGCTTGTTTTCCTCGTCTTTCTATTTATCCGACTCTGGAATTAAACAACACCTCTTTCGAGATCAGAAATTCCTACCATCTTTAAGAATGTACGCAGCAATAAACTATACCTTCTATAAAAACTAAAATTTATTACTTAAGGAGATCTGTCCCTAATCTATAAACGGATGTAGTGAAGACCTTAACCTCCCTTGCATACAATTGCATAGTTTTACTAGCAAATAATTGAACTAAGGAGATAATTGGTGCTTGACTCGCTATTGAAATGAGGTTATCAGTGCGACACCGTGCACCATGCATTATCAAGAGCAAATTGAAATCATAAACATGACCTTATGGTTTTACTAGATCGAGTAGTGATGCTTTTATAAGTTTCATTACAAAGAGAATAAATTGAGGTCGAAAGTTATTTAAAGCTCCACAGAGTAGGGTGCATTAGTTGACGAATCATCTTTGTAGAAGTGAGAAGCAAGCCTTTACAAAATGATAAAAATACAAAATCTAGAGACAGGAGTCACACTCGAAATAGACCCTTTCTGGTTGAGAGATCATTGCAGATGTCCACAGTGCTTTCATCCAAGAACCAAACAGAGAATAAACTGTATGTTGGATATACCCGATGACATCCAACCACTTTCGACAGATTTCAGCGATGACAAAAAGGAATATCAAGTAAAATGTAAGTTGCCTGGAAATACACACACTTCCTCAAATGATTGTTGTTTCTTATCATCATGAAATAGGGAACGATGGTCACGAGTCCATATACACGTTTGATTTCTTGCATGAAAGTCAAGTAGCAACATACCTCAAATCCCACAATGCGTCCAGCAAGATTCCATGGAATGGAAAAACAATAATCAAAACCGACTATGCTCGAGTTCATTTTGCCAATCTGGTGACTGACAACAAGCTAATCTACAAAGTGGTCAGTAGTTTGTGGCGCTATGGTTTTGCGTTCATCGAGGGTGTGCCACCAGATGCAACTATGACGGAGATGGTCACCAGACGAATGTTTCCACTTATGAAGACATTCTACGGCGAATTGTACTCAATCTCCGATGTTGCAGATTACACCGACATTGGATTCAGTAAGGACCAAGTAGATTTGCACACCGACCACACCTATTTCTCTGACCCGGCTGGGTTACAAACATTACATTGCATACAGCACGATGGCAACGGCGGTGAGAACTATGTAGTCGATGGTTTGCAAGTGGCATACGAACTGAAGCGAATCAATCCGAGAGCATATGAAATACTCTCGAAAGTTCTGGTGCCTGAAGGGTATATGGACGATGGTCAGCATCATATTCAGTGTGCCCCAGTAATTAATACAAATCCGGTGACTGGTGAAATTATTCAATTGCGGTGGAATACCTACGACCGAGCCACATTCAACACCATACCGCAGACGGAGATGAAGGAATTCTATAAAAGTTATAAGGTTATGTGGCGACTTATACAAAGTTCCGAAAATCGATGGACGTTCAAGCTGAACCCGGGGACAGTAATAATATTCGATAATTGGAGATTGATTCATGCTCGACATGCTTACACCGGAAGGCGGGTGATGATCGGTAGTTATGTGCAGCGCGTGGATTTCCTGAGCAAAGCGAGGCTTCTAGGAATTATCCAATGAACATATCTATGTACATATGTGTAATACCATGTATGTTTAACTTATAATGAATGTGAACAGTGTGTCCGATTACCTCAGTGGCTCCGACCGTTGATAAAATATGCACATCTGTGCAAGCTAGTTCTATTTTTTTTTTATTTGGCTGTTGAAGTTGTGATGTTATTCTGCTAAAGACGGAGTCCTTAATTGTATTTACTCCTAGAATGGCCTGACTAGTATTGAAACTCACTAGGTAGTGCATTGATTCTGATGAGAATATCACGGTGTACATATCCAATGTTTCCATTGCTTTTAATGAGTCAAACTTCATTATAGGAGTAAAAACTTGGAAGTTATTAAATACGGAGTGATGAATACTTACACAACATATTGAAATAACGAACATCCAGAACAGCAACGACATATAACAAAAACGTTCTTTTAAGTTTGTAATGATTTTGATTATCACCTACAAAATTTTGGCATAGCTTGTTCTTTGTAGGCGTATTCAACTACTTTTGCTCTATTATACAAATTTTTATTTTTGCATTATTTTTGATTTTTTTACCATCAAAGGAAAATGGGAAAATCTTTAACACAATATCATACGAAGTTTGTTCAAAAAGTAAGGTAACTTTTTGAATTGCGCGAACTAAGTTTCTACGATTTTCGATTATTTTTCTTGCCATGTTGGTAACAAATGCTGACATTTTCAGCCCTTTTGGGAAATTTAGTTTGTTTTTTACAGATATAAAGCTTAAACGTGTTTTGGTGTGCTTGGCGAATGGATCAAAGAATACATATGTATGTGTTAAATTTTGTGTGAACAATAAAAATAAGTGTTCCAACTTACTTGAAATGGCGAGTTTACTCTGAGCAAAAACAAAAGATTATAAGTTATAAGTTGTACAAGCTCTACACAAAAGACCGAAAAGATGTTAATGGCGCTCTGGAAGAGCCAGCACTTCAACAACGGATGAAAACGTTGAAGCATTGTTATAGAAAATCCTCAAATCAATATCAGAAAAGCTACTGGCGATATCGGTTGGCAAATGGCATGATTTGGACCAAAGGCAATATCAGAAGTGCTTCAACGAAAATCCGACGGGGATCCTCCGTTCCTGGATACTACTGCTAAATATATGACTTAAAATTACCAGTGTGATATAATCAGCGAAAAATGGAGAAATCAACCAACCGTACTTGGTGCTATCATTTTTAGGGTATGATAACACCTAATCTCAATTCACTTTTTTAGCTTATCATTAATGTGTCAATAGAGAATAGGTTTACGACGTCCGATAAGTACTTAGCCTCACCGCCAGATGGCGCCAGTATCGCAAGAGCAACTTACTATCGTGTAGTACATTCTAGTAGATGGCTACTGTTTTGACCGCGTATGGAAGCGGAAGTGTCCGCGGATTTTAGAAAAATGGAAAAAGAGCAATATCGGTCGGTGATTCGATTCTTTTTCTTGGAAGGGATATCGCGCAGCGAAATCAAAGAGCGTTTGGATGTTGTGCACGGTGACTCTTCTCCTTCGATGGCGACCATCAAAAATTGGTTTAACGAGTTTCAACGTGATCGCACGTCGGTTTGAACCACGTCCAGGTGCCCCGAAAACGGCTACCACGGAGGATAACGTGACAAAAATCAACGATCTCGTATTGGCAGACCGCCGATTGAAGGTGCGCGAGAGCGCTGAGACAGTAGGCATTTCAAAAGATTGCGTTGGTCATATCCTGCATGAAATGTTGAGCATGAGAAAGCTGCCGGCGCGAAAACGGCCCCACTTGGCGAATAAAAAAGTGCTCTTCCACCATGATAACGCATCGCTCAAACCTCTTCCCTCGCCACGGCCAGATTGGTCGAATTGGGCTACGAACTGCTGCCCCATCCACCGTATTCTCCAGATTTGGCCCGTGCGACTTCTTTTTGTTTCCAAACTTGAAATAGTCACTCGCCGGGCAGACATTTCAGTCGAATGAGGAGGTCATCGCCCCCACGGAGGCCTACTTTGCAGACCTCGAGAAAACGTATTTTTCAGACGGGTTAAAGAAGTTTGAGCATCGCTGGGTCAAGTTTATCGAGCTAAAAGGAGGCTATATTGAAAAATAAATCGCCATTTCTCCAAAATTGTTGTTTTTCTTTTGTAGGCTAAGTACTTATCGGACCACCCTCGTATGTGTCACTATTCTAGGAATTCGAGTATGATAAGCGGCACATTGGTTGAATTTGATGATTCTGCATACAGATGCAAAATATTACGAACTGCTGATGGAGAACGCTCAGGAGAATCATCGACAAGGAAGGTACGCGAAATAATACGTAATCCAATAACAGATGTTATTTTTAATTTTGCCTGATGTCGTTGTTGAACTGCCAACTAGGTTTATAATACTTGGGAGTTTATTTTTAATTGTACACCAGTGCTGAGTGAAAGAGTGAGCAAACAGAGCAAAGAAGTTGATCGTGTTTAATGGCAAACATGGCAAACACCAGCTTCGATCTAGGTCCTTGTTCAGTCCAAGCTGACACACAGCCTCCACGTGGCCTCTCCTGGATAGCTGGCCTGGCATCCGCCGGGTAGTGAATCAATATGTAAATGTGACTACCGCCGGGTAGTGAATCTGGTTTTCCAGGTTGGAAGTTGACGACCCATATAGACGAAAAGATCAGCGAGTCATCATGTGCGATCCGAGTAGGTGCAGACGTTCATAGCCCTACGGAAGAGAAAGATGATCGACTCAAGGACGACTTCTATGATCTCCTGGACCGAACGTACGCCCAATGCAGCAGTTATAACACCAAAATTGTGCTAGGGGATTTTAACGCAAAACCGGGGAAAGAGGACATATTTTCGTCGAACATAGGAAAACATAGCCTACACAACACTGCTTCCGACAACGGATTCAGGCTAATTGACTTCCTAGCAGGGCGTAACCTCCATGTAGCAAGCACACGAATCTCACATCTCAACATCCATAAAGGAACCTGACGATCGCCAGATCAGTCGACCATCAACCAGGTTGATCACGTTGCGATCGGCGCCAGGTACTCCTCCAGCATCCTAGATGTACGAATCTTCCAATATCGACTCATAACCTTGTTGTAGCCAAGGTACGAATGAGGATAGCAAGTATGCTGCGGAGTCGAGTCGAGTAAGAGTTTGACGTCGCAACAATCGCATGACGCCGCTAGGATCGTCGCCGATCGAGTTTCCCTCAACCTCTCGCAAAGTCCGATGACACCGGCACAGTCCACAAAAACCCCTGGTTTGATGAGCAATGCAAACAAGCCAAAGTAGCAAAGCATACCGCTCTCAAAGCCATGTTACATACATAGACGGTCGAGAGCCGCTCGTGAACTCTGCGAACAAAAAAGAGGAGAGAGAGAGGAATACACACTTTTAAGGAATAAAAAAAGAGAACACAAAAAGATCGAGGAGATGGAGTGATGCTACCACAGGAATGACGCTCGCCCGTATTACGAAAAAGTAAAAAGAAAAGGCCAGGGCTATAAAGCCAGAGAAGAAGCCTGTAGGGATGAAGACGGACAACTAGTAGTAGAGTCACAGTCGATGCTAAGAATGAAGGAGCTATTTAATCAGCTCATTCTTAAAATATGATCGGAGGAAAGCATGCCCGATGAATGGAATCTCAGCCTCGTTTGCCCAGTCCATAAGAAAGGAGACCCCTACAACTGCGCCAACTATAGAGGAATAAGTCTCTTTAACATTGTGTACCAGATCTTCACGGCCGTACTGTGTGAAAGCCTGAAAGCCTATTTGAAAATACCCAAGAATTCCAATTCGACACACACCATCTTTTTGTCGATTTTAAAGCCGCATTTGACCGGTGCTATACCGAGCCATTTCTAGTTTCAACATCTCTGCCAAACTCGTCCGATTGTGCAAGATAACAATGGAAGATTCTCGCTGCTCCATTAAGGTCGGTAGCGAATTAACCGAGACCTTCGATAAATAAATAAAGATTTAGGCAAGGTGACGCACTATCATGTAACTTCTTCAACATCATGCTTGAAAAGATCATACGAGACTCACTGGGGTACGATCGCGTACGCGAATGACATTGACGTAATTCGGCGGCCACAACGAGACGTCAATGAAGTGTTCCAAAGCATTGAAGCAGAAGCGGCTAAAATGGGTCTTTCGGTGAACGAGGGTAAAACCAAATATATGCTGTCATCCAAAAAAGACGCACAATACCGACGTCTTGACCAGAACGTCACAATTGACGGCTACAAATTTGAAGTGGTCAAGGACTTCGTCCACTTTGGCTCGATAGCGACCAGCGACAACAACACCAGCGCTGAGATCAAACGCAGAATTACTCTTGCCAATCGCTGCTTTTTCGGACTCAAGAGGCAATTGAAAAGTAGAGCCCTCGCTCGAAAAACCAAGGTAGCACTACATAAATCACTGATCATCCTAGTCTTCCTTTACGACGCAGAGGACTGGAACTTGACTCGGATGAACACGGATGAGGATGCTATTGGTCGCTTCGACAGGAGAATTCTGCGTTCGTTCTATGGTGCCGTTTATTTGAACGGAGAGAAGATACAACGACGGGCTGATACATGACCTTCAGTATCGGCCTAGTACGACGTCTCCGGATCCAATATCTGAGATGGCTCGGCCATGTAGAGCGAGCGGACAGCACAGCTCCGGCCCGAAGAGTCTTCGAATCCAACCCTGAGGGACGACGCAGCAAAGGACGACCGAATCTAATTTGGCGCACACAGATGGAAGGGGACCTTAACCAACTGAGGGTGCGACACTGGAAACAACTGGCAAAATTCATATCGCATTATAGCACCATCTAAGAAGAAGGAGAAGTACTCTGTACAATCGGCTGGAATATTGGAACCTAATACACAATCCCTAAAAATATTGCGATTTTGATCATTAGATTTTGGTCATCATCAAACGCCTTTTAGCACAGCCATGGCATAAGAGGAGCAAAACAACATCTGAACTTTCGGACTTGGGAAACTCAAACTCAAGAAATGTTTAAGGCAGTCGTTGAGAAATTGAAACTAAAAGAGTCATTTTCAAGTTTGACTACCTACCACAGAAGTTTTAAAACTATCAGGAGATGTTTATCAATGCTTTAAAGCAAATAGACAAGTTTTCAAACTAGAATTTTGGATCTATCAGAGCTGCTTTGAAGTTAAATATGACAGTTTTGAAAGTATTAGAAAGGTTTTGAAGTTCTCATAGAGGCCTTAAGGCTACCAAAATACTGTGCACTTTGTAGATCAAGATTTTTATGAAACCCTAGATTACCATTTGAAGCTATTACAGGGGATGCAAGACGATGCGCGACTTGCAAATAATTGAGCTGAGCGATCATCTATTAAACCGTTTTATAGGTATTGATATTTTTTTTTGGAACTCATCACTTTCATTGATTCTGGTAATGTGAATGGAGTGAATACTGATGGTGTCAAGATTAGTATTTTTTGTTCAACAATATTTCTTTGCTTAAGAGGTTTTTTTATTGATTTCAAAACTTGTAAGTCACTGTAGCCATGAGATTCGATTGTCATCAAGTTAGAACCAAACCAAATTTTTGTGACTAGTGGTTTTAAATCTGATTTTTTTGGAATGATTTTTAATTCTTTTAAGACGATCGGTGATTCCCTTTTTTCAACCGGAACTTGATCTAAGTCAAAGTAATATTTTTTGGAATGAGTGACAGTACAGTATTCTAAGTTCATCTTTTTCGTCAGCAACCTTAACTTAATGGCTTCTTCTCTTATAAACTTTTTTTCGGGTGCTGTTCACATTTTTTTGTTTGACACACTTCTCGAGGTTGATACTTTTTCAAAGGTTATATTGGTACATATTTTACAATTTCAGACATGTTTTCAAAACCGTTATTTTTGTTTTTTTTTGAAATCAGTGAAATATTCTAACGCAAATTTGGCGCTTTTTTGCTCTGGTGTTTTTTCGAACAAATTTTGCAATGAAAATGCCGGGAAAACCTTTTTTCAAGTACCGAAATGTTTACTTTTCTAGAAATTTTCAATCATTTTCATTTGTCTTCGCATGCAGCTGTGCAAGCTCAGGCTTCTTAACTTGACAAGCCGAGTTCTTGTTGATGCTTTTGAAAAGTCTGTCCTGAGAAAATAATCGTCCATGTACCAAAAGCTCATTAGCAGGGACAGATTATGCGAGGAGTGGCCGATCGAGTACTGGAGGCCCAATAAGGTACAAAATGACACCACCGAAAGCTTCGGTTTAATTATTAGGGTAGGCTTGTCTTAGTCGATTTCTATAATGCCGAGTGTACCGTTTGGCCGTTGATGTTCGCTGTAACGTTGTGTTCGCTGTGTTGTTGCTATTAGCAAAACACTGCGTGAACGATAGCGCTGTTCAAATGTTTTAGCTATCTGAAAAATTAGGAGAGACTTTCCGATTCTTGCAGCACCAAGAATGATTGACAACTTTTCATTTGTTTAATTATAAAACTGTCGTTGAAGATGGGCAATAACTTTTTGCTGCTGCTCGTTCAATGAAAATGTTGTATTCAATACAGCTACCGTACGTTCGTAAGAGTCTCCCATAGGTTTGATGGATATCAATTCAGACACACTGTTTGGATATCGTTGTGTTGTCGGTCGAGGTTTCGAAAACCAAGGCAACAGTTTCAAAGCATTGCAGCAGCTAGTGCTAATCCATCAGAAGGTTCGTTTTCAGGTGTGCCGATGTCTTCGTTCTCAACCGTGGATAGATATATCGGATTCAATGATTTCTCAAACACGAATATTTCTGAAAATGAAACTCACTTTCCAAGTTTCATTTGTTTTGAGTTCGTAGATATTGCGAAGAGCACAAGTTTTTTCTTGCAATAATTTTCTGACTGCTCGTCGTTCAAAGACTGCGTGACCTTGGGCAACACTTGTAGAATTCTCCTTGATCAGCATTTACGAATGAGAAAATGAAATTGAAAATGAATTGAAAAATGAGCGTTTTTTGGTGATTATTCTTCCGTGGTACAACTTTTCCAAAATTTTATTAGCCTATAACAAAATTCATATTGATCGGTCAAACAGGGACAGTTTGATTTGAAAGAAATTGCAATCCCAATAATTTTTTTGTCAAATTTCCTTTTCATAGCCATAAATGGCCCACTTTGAAAGCCACTCGCCACTGTATTCGCTTACAAATTTTAAGATCATTAACTCCTGGTAATGATTGTAAACATCAATGTTGAAATGATTTCGTTCTTCCCTTATTTTTCGGCCTCCTTTTCTTTTTAGGGAATCCTTTCAAAATGTTAAACGTTAACTTCCAAACTTTTGTTTACCGCAAGGCTAGTAAGTACACTTACCCATGTGGTTATAAAATAAAGGTAAATTATGTTTGAAGTGGCCATATGGCCTAGTTAGCCGTCAAATAAGCTGACAAAACAAAACACATTAAATTCTGAGAAACTTCTTATACAGTTTACAAGTTTTCAAAACTAAAACAGAACTTTTCTCACATACCTTATGGCCGGAACCTCAGAATTGAAACTGTCATACTACGTCACTTGCATATGTAAATAACTAAAAATATATACTCGTACATATGTATGTAGTCTACGAGAACAAAAATCCACAGTAGTTGGCTCTTGTGTACTTATGCTTAGGTACACAAACGTGCCTTAAAAGCTCTGTATGAATTTTCAATTAGGATATTATTATCCGCACGTACATCCATTTCTCCCTTTACCTGCGCTTTGTTTTCACGCAATGGATTTGAGTACTAACGGAATGGAGAGATAGACACCGTAGCCACATATCATGGTAGATGGTATACTGCTTGAATCACTTCACTATTGGACTTGCTTTTTCTGCTCCTACTATCGCCGTTGTTTCACCGACTCGATGCAGATAGAAACGATATGTAGGACGCAAAGACAAGAAAAATAATTAATTCTGTCTCTCTTTCATAGCAAAGTTTGTATTATATGATAACTGTGCGGAAAAAAAACAACAATCTTGATTATTGCACGGCTCAACTCAAGTTACGGGCACGTTAGCGTAGTAGTAAGAGTACAAGTACGTTCATCGTCTTTCTTCCGGGACTGTGTTTTCTTTGAACATCTCCTCTTAAGAGTATGACTTAATTTAATGAAATGCATATGCCCTTTTGGCTCGGTTGACAAATTAAATTTCTTTCAGCTCAAGCTTAGTAGGGAAGGTAGAGGAGAGGTGAATGGAGACACTTTCACGACTTCTTTGCTTGGTAGCATAAAAAAGCTCTTAAACTGATTAAACATCTTGATGACAGTGGAAACGAGATTTTCGAATAAGAGTGACACGAACTTTAAGCTGATTATTGGACGCCAGGCAATTTGCGAAATTGTTCGAAATAAATTTAAAATCACCTTCTGATTCGGAATGCTTCTCAAAGACGCACTTTGATAATTGAACTAAATTCTAACAAAAAAGTATTTTTTAAGGGGATGCTAAAAACATGGAATTTCTTAAGGAGAATTACTCGTATCTTGCAATGGTCCCTAGTGATCAAACCCCGACACACATATCAAATAGTGTCGTATTATGACTGTGGTCTGAAGTTAGACTTTATCCTAATTTCACAACCCAACTACTAGGAAAAAATATACTGGTTATTAAGCTTTATTCAACGCACAGTATCCAAGATCGTCACAGTGAACCTATTTTGTCAGATTACTTTAAAGAGGGTCCTGGCACCAATTTTCTAAAGTGTGCTCCCAAGCAATTATGCTAAAAATGCACTAAAATTCGCTTCGATAAATTATAACATTTTCAAAACCTGTCAGAACATAGTCCACATAAATACATATGCATATGCCAAATAATAGCTCAATCGTTTGAGTTTTTGCAGGCGTGTGTGTTCAAAAAGGGAAACTTTTTGACTGCGTTAGGTACCGAAGAATCAGTCCCTTGACATCGGTTAGAAAATCTTCGTTGCGGTATTATGCGAAGGCATGAAAAATGTTCGGATAAGCTGGATAAGCCGTCAGTATAATCATATACTTTGAAAACAACATATAAATTTCATAGCGACGCTCATCATCTGCTTGTGAATTTTAAAGCCGCATTCAACAGTACATAGAGACACGAGCTAAGAGCGACAAGTCGATGACACAAGTTGAATTCCATATTGTGAAAAACAAGAGGTATGGTTTTTATGAGTAGATGAATAGTAGCTATTTCTATGTGGAATTTTGGTTTATACCCGGTTCTAAAATGGTCAGTTGGTAACTTACGGTAATGACAATCATCAATGGAATGAAAGATGACATGAAATTTGCATAAGATTAGGCGACAGCTCTATCGAAACGAGCTGGTAATATGATTTTAAGAAATTCCTGGAAAGCTATGATCTTTTTTTTTCCATTCAATTTTAGCTTGAAATTTAGAATTTCCTAAATCAAGGACAGAAAAAGTTCTTTAACTTCTTCTTCATTTTCTACCAGAATGTACTTATGTTGAGATTAGATTTTGGCAAGGATAAGGCTGTTCGAATCCGCCAAACTATGAGTAATTCCGCTAGAATTTTACCAATTGTCTTGCTCGGAGTTGTGTGCTATTTGAATAAGATGCGTTGTAGTCCAGTTGACATATCTCCCTCTGTCGTAGTCTTCAAGGACGCCTTCAAAAATTGTAGTAGACGTTCGGCTTGACCATTGGAGATGGTAAGGAGATATTGCATTGTGTTTGATACCATTAAATGTATTATAAAGGGTCCGCCATCTAACGTTTTTTTTTCTAAGTAGTGCTTATTTCGTGAATGGTAACACTTAGCTCATGTCTGATTTGACAGATAATTAGTTTTATCCTTCCGCTGAACGAATATGGTTGTGTATACGCTTGAACAACTCTGGGAAATATTGCGACATTACTTTGAAAATCATGGTAATGTTGCAGAATGTGTGCGAAAATTGCGTACGGATTTTGGAAGAAGAGAAGCACCGTCAGCTCCGTACGTTCGTTATCTTGTGAAAAAAGTGAAAGAAACTGGCATCCTCATCGATAAACCAAAGCGTGAAAAGCCAAAAACAGTGCGTACACCCGAGAATATTGCTGCTGCGGCAGAAAGTGTGCGTGAAGCGCCATCAACATCAATTCACCGTCGTTCTCAACAATTTAACATTTCGGAGACATCATTGAGACGAATTTTGCATAAAGACCTTGGTATGACGCCATACAAAGTCCAATTGGTTCAGGAGTTGAAGCCAACTGACCATCCAATGCGTTTTCGCTTCGCTAAGTGGGCCTGCGATCGACTTACAGAAGATGCCGATTTTGCCAAAAAAATCATATTTTCAGATGAAGCTCATTTTGATCTTGGCGGGTATGTAAACAAGCAAAATTGTCGCATTTGGGGCACAGAAAACCCGCACGCATACATTGAAAAGCCGGTGCACCCAAAACGAGCCACTGTTCGGTGCGGATTTTGGTCCAGAGGCATAATTGGGCCATTTTTCTTCGAAAATGAGCAAGGAGTGGCCGTTACAGTCAATGGCGATCGTTATCGGGCCATGTTGAACGAATTTTTGTTCACAAAAATTGAAGAGGAGGATATTGGCAACATTTGGTTTCAACAGGACGGGGCTACGTGCCACACAGCCGAAGCTACACTCGATGTTTTGCGCCCTGTTTTTGAAGATCGCATTATCAGCCGCAGAGCTGATGTCGTTTGGCCACCTCGGAGCTGCGATTTGACACCGTTGGACTATTATTTGTGGGGTGCCGTCAAAGATAAGTGTTACGCCGACAAGCCAGAGACAATTGACGCTTTAAAGGACAATATTCGTGAAGCCATTGGTGAAATACAGCTGCACACAATCGATAATGTGCTTAAAAATTGGACCGATCGTGTAGGCTACTGCATGGCCAGCCGAGGCAGCCATTTGAATGAAATTATTTTCCATTATTAACCGGAAGGATTGTACTTTCAAATAAAAAAAGAAATTTGAGAAAATATTCAGTAGTTTTTTTTATAGCATTTTCAAAAAAAAAAAAATTATTTGGCGGACCCTTTATAAAATTGTTGCATTTCGGCTGAAACAAACGCAGCGTCATTGTTGGAAATAATTCTTTATTTTTAACTTCCGCCGAAGAACCATTAACTATTTGAACATCGCATTTACCATCACCAAAAACGTGTGCCTTCAACGGACCCAGCAAAATCTATAAGTAATGCTTCACGGTTTTTTCGAAGGCGGCATATGTCCATTCCCATTTGACATTTTTGTTAAGCAAGCGATCTAGTTTCTCTGCTACCGTGGCCTTACAGTACAGAAAGACATTTTAGTAATCCAAGAAATGATTGTAACATCTGCTTACTTTTGGGACCCGCAGCCTGTTGGATTGGCTTGACTTTCTCTTTGTTCAGCAATATTCCCTCCCACTGATATTGAATCCTAAGAAATCCATTTCTCTCGACTTCGATTTCAACTTATTGATTGTTGAATTGACTTTGGACAAAGTTCTCAAAACAGCTTCTAAAGTTCGTGCAGTTTCATGCTTACCAGAAACAACAATATCATCTAGACATGCCTTTACGCCGTTTATACCAGCCAATAATGTATTCATGCACCTTTGAAATAAACCTGGCGCGACGTTAAAACCTCTGAGGTGAAATCATCTACCAGTAGCTATTGATAGGCTTGTTGTAGGTGTAGCCTTGTAAATAGTTGACCACCCGAAATGGCAGCCAATACCTCTGAAAAGAGAAGGAGCGGATAACCGCTGGTCTTAATAATAGCATTCACTGTGCTTTGGTAATCCCAGCAGATTCGAATATTCCCGTCTGACTTTGATACCGGGACAATTGGCATAGCCCATCTCGAGAAAAGAACGGATTCCAATTTCTTCTGTTTCACGAGCTCTTTTTTAAACGCCGATTTGCAGGCAATAGGACATTGTCGATGTTTTATAAAAATCGGAGTGGCTCCCGGCAACAATTCAATCGAAATAGGAGGTCGATTGAATGCGCCTAGATTTTCCCTAAAAAACGTTTTGGTATTTCTTCAATATACCCATCACCTCCAAAGTTCCTTCGATTGCGAATACTCCTTGGTCCGTTATTCCCAAAATCATTAAAATCCAACTTTGGTTTACTAAGTAGGCGCTTCCGCAATGCTTCATCCGCCACTCTGCAGACAATTTAGTCTTATATAGAATATTGTCTAACTCCAAAAAGTTGCAGTGCTCCGACAATTTCTTCAAATTCTTCACAAAATCCACGATCGTCTCGTAACTCTTTTGGCTTCGTTTATAAAATGCAAACCTCTGCACGATTTCGTTTGGTTTCGGGTGAAAATGACTGTCCGACACATCCCTTGGAGTAAGTGGAGTCAATGACGATCGTGTTATCTCATAAATTGATTCCCCAACGCAGCACGGGAAAATGTCTCTCATTGAGACTTCGAAATAAAACTCCATCCGTTCTCTACAATTATTCCACGCCATCTTTGGTTGAAATTGTTCCAGTTTCCCGGATGTATGTGGACTTGCATTATTCGCCTTTGCCTCACGCTCTCATTAAGTGCCATATTGCAGTTTTCTTCTCGTCGCCAAAATGTGGTAATGGCAATATCCAATAATAACACTAAGGGTGGTAGTGAATTTAGAATAGTTGTTTTATTTACTTTTTTACTATAGCCGCCCTTGTGATCGTCAGCATGCAGCCCGGAAGCTGACATTTCCTTCTAACTACTTCGACAGGGTGTCGTCGAAGTTATCACAAAGAAGCATATTACACTGCATTGGGTCAGTACCCCGCTGAGGGAAAATAATGCAGAAAACAATTTCAGTGACTTTGAATTTCGAATTTGTGTTATTCGAACCTTAAGTAATTAACCTATAGTAATTATGGGAATAGTCATTGTTCCTGCTCAGACCACAGTTCATCTCTCTTTAGGTATTTTTCGTCAATATCACTGTGTAATGATTTACACAAGTTCTGGCCGTCCGTCACATAAATTTGTTGTTTTATGAATCCAGCAAAGGTACTAGTTGTATCGGCGCAATGATTACACTTCTTTGTCCTTTCTGGGTTATGAACCGTTCTAGCCACTTACCTGTAGATGCGCGTTAGGCTTCGGCCGCGCAGTGAGCGACGAGCGACTGAGCGACGTAAGATTGAGTTTAGCAAAATCGCTAGTCGCTCACTACTCAGCGGCCACCGCCATACGCTCTTTGCGTGGCAGCAGCCTTAGTCGCTTTATTGGCTCTGTCGCGCTGACAGTTTCTAGTCAGTCCCTTCAGGGTACAAACTATATGTTGACTGGTTGCGAATTTTTAGGAGTAGTGTGAGGCCAAGCCCGTTTGAGTAAAAATTCGAGTTAGGGCTCTGAATGAAGTAAGCCTGGGCTCACGAGTGCGGCTATAACGCTTGCCCAGACTCTTTCGAATCAAAGTGCTAGTTTTGCTATTTTACCTACATATTTAGCAGTTATTGGCGATACTTGATTAACTTTGTGTAGGTTAAATCCCGAGTTCGAGTATTAACTTGCGTGTTACCAATACCTACGCAGCATTTTACCGTCGAACGGCAGCTCTAGTTATTGTAGGCTACGCTACTCTCATTTCGCTTATAACGGTGTGCTGTAACGGTGTTCTTTTTTCCTTCCCGTGCTTTGAATTAGTTGACTGCGGATGTGTACCGGTTGATGACCAATTGTCCCTCGGTTAAATGTCTCGCCCTTTTATAGGACTAAGCTAAACGGCGATGTGCACGGTAGTTTTCCAATTGTCACTGATATTTCCCCTATTTGCGGGATTGTCAACGGTGATGACAGCTATAGCTGTCTTCGCTGTCTTTGACCTGTAGTCATTTATTCTAAGTATGCCAAAAGAATATTTTAAACCTTTTAATTGTCTTCATGTTTAGGTTCGGATCCTTGTTTGACTCCCATCTGGGTAGCTTTATTAGAGTACATTTTTATATAGGATCATTTATTTATTTGTCTTCTTTTCAGGAAGACTCTGAACTTGTCTGGAATCCTTATGAAAAAATTTAAAGCAAGGACATTGCGTGATGTACAAATTGAAGCTTAGAGAAATTGAAGGGTTTCTTTTACGTGGAGGAAGCTGCTTCAATGCCAGAAGAGAGAAGGTTTTTTACATAACTGCTGACAACTACTCGAAAGAAAATATTTAAAAGATAACGAAATCCGCTTTTGTACCTATGTATATACAATAGAATATTTGGTGCCTCAACAGACCCTCTCTGGTTGAGTATAGAAAAAAACACATAAACGCCTATAAAATAGGCTCTATTGGACTCCTAATTGGATTGACTAGATAAAAAAGTATGTTTCGATGGGGATTTGCTATCCGATGCTACCTGAAGCAAAATATCTTAAGCTTAGGAATTTTGAGCGAAGGCTTTATAATGACCAAGCTGTTCCCGATGATTATAAGCTAAATCGCGCCCACACAAAGTTTAACGAATTTTATGAGTTCTGGGATTAAACAATGCCCAGCTCGTATGATACCGAAATGCTATTGAACGTTGGGCAAGAAGGACATCTTTGAAAAAGTCCACGGAAGGCAGATTACGGCTAAGCTTTTAGTAGCCAGCACACGATTCGGGTCTCGCCTGACGAATTCACAATCATCCAAGTTGATCAAATCGCGGTCGACGCCAGAGGGTTAAATCGACTCATTACTGTTTTGCGTTCATGGCACGGATGCGGACTTTACGGAATCAACAGAATGAGATTCGGAACTCGGAAAGTTACAGTCGGTAGAGACCGCCGGGATCCCGAGACCCCGCTCCCTCAAGTTTTCCGAAATCCGATGAAATCTGCATAAACTATAGATCGGCAGTAGAGACACTGTAAAGGGCCCTCAGTGCATCTGCCTCTGATGCGCTTGGTTTCAAACCATCACTAAAATAAACCTATGGAATAATGACGAGTTTGGCTAGATTCGGAAACGAAATACATAGGCGGCTACGCTACATCAACTGAAGAATGCTGCTGGTGCGACTACGAGGAGAAAATAAGGAAGTAGCATGCGCTTTTCAAAATGCAAGAGATGGAGTGGACAAAATTTTGCCAAAAAGTAAAACGAATATGCCACGGCTATAAGCATAGGATGGAAGCTTTTAGAGATTACCGTAGCCAAATGGCATTCGAGTCGCAGTCAATGCTGAGAATATGAAAACAGCAACGTTGACGACGATGAGGGAGAATTCCGTTCACCAATTTGGGGTGAAGGTGATGTTTAATAAATATGTGGCTAAAGCAGACTGCCTACTGAGCTGCTTAAAGCTGCTGGAAGTGAATTGGCTGGGACCCTGCACCAAATTACCAAAGTGCACTCGGGCAAGAGATTCGCCGCGTCGTTTGCCCGATTCGAAACAAAGGGATCCCTATAAATGCGCCAACTAGGGAGGACAAGTTTCTTAATCATCGATCTTCTTTGCCGGCATGTGTGAACACCGTCGTGAAAAATCTGATCCACGATACTCATAGATCAAATGCAAGTACAATACTTACCTCCAGATCATGAAGGCTTGGAAATTTTCATCGAAGCCGAATGTGAGGTATTAACGTTTTTTTGTTTTTATTTAAAAGGCCCGTGTATGCCATTATGTATGAAGTATGAAATCGTTCAAGTGCCCGTCTCGACTTCTTGCACTAGCATGGATCCCAGTGGTCCAATTTTCAATAACTCTCTCGCATAGATCTGTCTGAATTGGAGCGATGGCCTGTGTTATGTTCACCTTAAGGGCATTGGTCGATTGCAGTTTATTCTCATAGAGTTATCTCAAGCGATAACCTCACCCTTAAATCATTCATGCAGAATGTCAATCGTTGCTTCCGCTGTGTAACACGTAGCACCGTCCTGCTGGAACCACATGTCGTCTAGGTCTATATGGTTTAATTTTGGCCAATAAACGAGAAATTGGTTATCATCGTTCTGTAGCGCTCGTCTTTGATGGTGACCGCCTCACTAATGTAGTTTAAAAAAAAACAGTTCTTGTACTTTTCATGGACTTTACAAAGGCCTTCGATACTGTAAATAATACGAAATTGATGAGAGCGCTCAATAGACTTGGAATTGGGGGGACATTATCGAACTGGCTTGATGAATATTTGGCGAACAGGTATTTTCGCGTTATGATGAAAGAAGAATACAGAGATGTCAGACCAATCAAGTATGGAATTCCACAAGGTTCAAAGCTTGGCCCAATTCTATTCATGTTGTACACAAACGAACTACTTCATCTGTTTAAAGATAGTATACCTTATGCATATGCTACTGATACGGCGATTGGTGTTCGACATAGATGCATTGATACGCCATTATGCAAACATAATTCAACTAGGCGGTGAATTGATGCCACGACAATCGTCTCGCGTGTACTGGTGCATTTCCACAAGAGATCGAAATAGTATAAGATAAAAATACTTAGGCACTACTATCGATGGGATAGTATTGATAAGGTCCGGTCTGATGTCAAGAAAGCATTTTCTGAAGTGGATCTTCTTAAAAATTACTCAACGTCGCAGATTCTAAGATAGGTGCACTTTGCATTTGTTGAATCCAAGCTGAGATATGGTATACTGGCGCGGGTTACGCATCTTATATCCATCTGGATAAGTTGCAAAGGCTTCAAAACTCCATAGTCAAAAAAATTAACGAAGGAACTCAACGAAGCCTAGCTGGTCAAACGACATTAAAAGTACTTGGAATCAGACAACTCTTCAAGATGACCACGCTCCTCGAGTATAAGTGGGAAGGTTATGGTCCTACACTTCTGACCATAACAACGCCGTAAAAAGGAAAAGAAGAAGAAGAAGATCACGCAGCTGGTTTTAAAAGGCATTCCCATCCCGATATCCAATGAAGCTAATTACCTGGGAGTCACCTTATATAGCAAGCTTCTTTGGTCAAAGTATGTTGAGTCCAAGACCACAAAAGCGCTGTCAGCTTTTTGGCAATGCAAATGTGCCTTTGGCAAAATTTGGGGCTTATCGCCGAAAAAGGTCCTCTGGATCTACACGGCAATGATAAAACCGATAATCTCATATGCATCGGCTGTTGGGCGGAACAGGCTTACACGTCGTCGTGGCCTCTTTCACCAAACTCCAATCAGCGGTTTGTCTCAGCTGTACGGGGGCTTTTCCCAGCACACCGGGTGCTGCTCTAGATGCTATGGTAAACCAAGTGAAGCACAAGTGGAAGGAAAAAAAGCATATGGGTCTGCCAAGCTGTACTCAAAGTTGTATCCAACGCTGTATCCAACCCTGTATTCTTCAAATTAGTGCATGAACTCAAGACTTTGTGAACAAAGTCAGAAAACTAAAATCACTACCATAACAAGCGAATCTGGGATCCCAGGAAATGAGATCTGATGAACTCACTAGTTAGTGGGCTTCTGTACGCCTTTGTCATCAGTGCGGCGCCTACCTATGCTGCATGTTGCGAGGAGAATGACACAGCAGAACACTTTCTCTGCGACTGTTTTCCCTTCGCTACGCAACCCTTGGGGCCGACGTAGTGTGTGTCGAATTTCTTAGCTCTACATCACTGAAGCTCCTCCTCAATTTTCTTTGGACAACGCGGAAAATACAATAAAGAATGGTGTCTGTCTGGTAATACAATGGACAAATATTTGTGTCCGAGTGCTCCAACAGCACACGGAGTAGAAGCCTCCAACAAAAATAAAAAAGGAGCAATGGCACCGCCTGTCCAAAACCAACATCAAATGATCTGAAGCCCAATCAGCAAACAAAGGCGGCGTTGACTATGAACTTTGAGCTTTTGGGTCAGTTGGATCTTGTACGGGTGTACGCCCAAGTCCCGACGCAAAATTCACCAAATTGAGGTCTACGAAAGGCTGAGTTCTTATGCACGGCGAGGAATCGACTACCTCGAATTCTGCTGTACACTTTCACAGTCTGTAGCGATGTTCTCGGTTGTTCTTGCGTTCCCTTGTCGTACGAATGTTGACTGACTGATTACCGATCCGCCCATCTCAAACTTGGCCAACAAACGTTGAAAAGTCGACTATGAAGGACTACTACGACTACCGAAAAAATAGGGCGCAAGGTTTGCACTAACGAACACTCATTTTGGTAATAAATGTTGTCATTTGAACGTGCTGTTCAATAGTGAATAATAAACAACAGATTGGACAGATACCCAGAAAACCCTTTACAAAAGGTACAATTTACCTCAAATCTGCATATCTGCTTGAGTACGCGGATGTAACGGATTGGACGAGCGTTGAGTCTGAGGTTAAATGACGGCCAAACTAAGCACATTCCATCTTTGAAGGAAGGCCCATAACACCGACATGAGCTTTGGCAGCTTCAAGGTAATCAATGATTTTGTCTACATGGACTCACTAGTGAAATATGATACACACACGCATTGAGATCAGACGCAAAGAGTAAAGTTGTAACTCTTTACAACTCGTCTTTGGCATAGAGGCGTGTTGTTGAACACTGCCAGTGACACCCCTGGCAGTTTCGAAAGGAAGAGAAAAGAAAAGATAAAACCGTGCCGCTATGTCAAACTTTTTTTTTTTTGCAATGTAAGTTCCAGACGTAGGTATATAGCGTTCCCAGCCGTTTTTTTTCCTCCTTTTGAACTAATACATTATATGATACCTTAAGGGCTTCAGATTTATTCTTTATCACGATCATCCCACCGTTAAGTGAACTCAACAAGCAAATCGAATTCTACATTCACAAAATAGTCAGCAGTCAAAATTTAATTTTTTTATTAAAAACCTCTTTCCATGTACATCGGAAATTCGTACAGACTCATGGTTGCGGATACCCTACTAATGCTTCTCCTTCATCTAAATTATTTTCTAACAAAGATTCCCATCTTAAAGGACATCAAGCAACATCCGCCTTCACTCATTTTCTAACAAAAAAAAAAGAAACTCACTCGGCAGGAAATTCATTTTAATTTATATGCATAGTCCTTGTAGCGGGCAATGGACTTGCATGAGAGAAAGGGTAAGCGATGGAGAAGACCTTAAACTTTTTCAAAGTGTAATTATTCGTTTTATTCCTTTCGCCTCTCGCTCACATACCCTTTTGTCAAATTAATTACTCAAACTTTGTTTCTCGAGACAGTCTTTCGGGTCGGTTGCGATTCTGAGATGATGGGAACGGACAAGTCATAAAATGTGGCCGTGCATACAAGGAATATAGATAAGAGTATATGAAAATTCATAAGTGCCATGGTTATAAGATAAAGTATCGGGTAGAAGGCGAGCGAAAGTAATTAAGAAACACATTTATTGCAGAACTTGGTCCATATTGCATGTGAAATTAGTTTCTCAATCAAAAGGCGAAAAACTCCATGAGCAGATAACGTGAACTTGGAAAAACGGAACTTCCTTGGGGTTGAACAAACAATTTATTTGAAGCCGTCTTCCGGTCATAAGCACTTGGAATTTTTTGGTTTACATCAGAGATGTACGTGATGCTCTTGTCCTTGCGATTACTTTCGTCCTAGTAGTCGAGTTTTTCCTTAAACTGTCGACTAGGTGCTTGTGGTTCTTAAGTCATATAATTAAAGAGATAATGACTGAAATTCTAGTGTGGGTGGTCAAATAGCATTTCAAGAAATGTGCTCTGAGAAAGTTTCTTCGTTGGGTGGAGGTGTCAGAATCTCGTCTAATAGATGAGAGTGTGTTGACTTGAAATTGGTAGATAAGTTTTAAAAACTTTTAAAGAACTTTGGGAAATTATTTATTTTTATTTCGAAAGATGACAAATTGTTTTGCTTTGAAAAAGTTCGACCGTGTGGGTTGGGAATGTTTTCAGATTTACTTTTCGCCCAACTTTGGAAGCTTTCTGACTACGAAGCTCATACAATTATGACGATGTAATACCATATAGCATCTCAGACAAATGGGAAGTATCTATAATTGGATCGTCCCTTTAGACCGTGGTAAAACAATAACATATATACTACGAACATCTTAATGGGAAAATCAAACAAACTGTGAGGCACACCCATTCCATCTGGATTGCGAAACTGTAGTGTGATACTCGTACTCCGAATATCCGAGTTCTACATATGGAAAAACAATTTCAAATACTTCAGCCTTTCAGCAACAAGATTCGAACGCCCACCTACAAGGCATAAAACCTACTCTAAAGTATATGCGTAGACATGAATAACATCTGGTGGGAATTGGATTCGCCTTCGAGCAGTCCCATAAAATTCGAGAACATTAACACTACCCTCAAACACGCCTTTTCCCTTTCATTGGCTGCTTACTACACCTCTTTGGGGTCCCTTTTTCGGCAAGGTGGCAAGAAATCAAGAAAATGTCAACGATTTTAATAAATGGAAATCATACGACGAGCACTATGTAGCCGCAGATTTTATGGGATACCAGCATGTGAAAGGACGTGGTGCAAATACCTTACAGCAATTCGATTAACTTGCGGTCCTGGTGAAATAAAGGCATATATGTCAAAGGAGGGTTGAATGTTTTTTTTTTTTATTTGGGAAGGTTACGAGATTGTAAATTAGCACTTTCAATCAATTCGACAGTGCAAATCGACCTTTAGGTTTCCTTTTTATAAAGCGGCTTTGGGACGTGTCGCGGGAACATTTTAATTCCTTTCCCACTAAATTAATGTCGAAAAGTGCGCAATAACTCTATGAACTGGTGTCAACAATATTTCAAGAGAATACTAAATACAACGAACTTAGTAGGTTCTCCCACGATTTTCGTCTAACAGAACAGTGGGCACTCTTAGTTTACACAATTTAAAAAAATACAAAGAAGCTAGTACCAAAGCTCCATCAATTATCCTTCAAAATTCATAAAACTGTAAAACTTGTAATCCAGAGATTTAAACCTTCCTTAAGATTGATATAAAGTGCGTGTGGAAGAATAGGGTGAATTTAACATTTATTAACAAAAATTGAGTGCAGAAAGAATTCAGTTACTAAGTGACTATATTTGTGGCGATTGAAAAACCACTTATCATAACATTAACAATTTAAGTTTTGATATTTTTAAAGTTTCGATAATGCATTTGTGGTCGAATCAAAATATCTTCCACCACGTCTCCGATGGCTAACTGTCTGGTTTTTTTGATCACTATGCTTTTCTGTCACTACCGCCAGCATTTGAGGCTATATGGCGACGAGATCCTAACTATAACACCAAAATTGTATTATTTGTTTATATTATTTGAGTCGACCATAAGAAATCATAGCCTACATAACACCACTTCCGACAACGGATTCAGGCTAATTACTTCCTAGCAGAGCGTAACCTCCATGTAGCAAGCACACGATTCCCTCATCTTAACATCCATAAAAGAACCTGGCGGTCACCACATCAGTCGACCATCAACCAGATTGATCACGTTGCGATCGACGCCAGACACTCCTCCAACATCATAGATAAACGAACCTTCCGAGGAGCCAATATCGACTCGATACCTTGTTGTAGCCACGTATGAGGATATGAAGGATGCTACGGAGTCGAGCAAGACAACAGAAATTTGACCTCACAAAGCTACAATCGCAGGAGACCGCTGGGATCTTCGCCGATCGAGTTTCCCTCAACCTCTCGCTAAGTTCAGTGACATCGGCATAATCCACAGAATAGCAGTAGAAGCATTGCCAGCGCGCCATCAGAGACGATGCCTCTGATGTGCTGGGTATCAAACCTACACCAGCTAGAAACCCCTGGATTGATGAGAAATGAGCGAACGAACCCATGTAACAATGCAAAGCGCCGTGAGCTTTATGAGAAGAAAAGGAGAAGGGTGAAAGAAAGACAAGACGAAAACCATAAGATCGAGCAGATGGAGAGATGCTACCCCAGGAATGATGCTCCAGGAGAGATGTTACCACAGGAATGATGCTCGCTAGTTTTACGAAAAAGTAAAACGAACATGCCAGGGTTATAAAACCAGAGGGTTTTAGGGTTGTAGACGGACAACTAGTAATAGAGTCAAAGTCGATGCTGAGATTCCTGACCTAGATGAAATTAAGCTTGTTATTTCGAAGCTTAAAACTACTCGTAACAAAACCGCGAGCGCAGACGGCCTGACTGTTGAGCTATTTAAAGCGGCTGGAGATGGGCTGGTAGGGCGCATGCACCAGCTCATCTGTAGAATATGGTCGGAGGAAAGCATGCCCGAAGAATGGAATCTCAGTAGTTCCTAAGAAAGGCGACCCCCATAACTGCACCAACTATGTATAGAGGAATAAGTCTCTTTAACATCGCGCACAAGATCTCCTCTGTCAATGTGAACGTCTGAAAACCTTTGTGGATAATTTCAAAGGATCCTATCAGTGTCGGGCCAGGGAAATACACAATAGACGTAATTTTCAGACTGCGGGAGATCTTGAAAAATACCAACAATTCCATATAGCAGTGTGCATAGGGACGAATTACATCGAGGCATAGTTTTAACATTCCTGCCATACTCGTCCGATTGTGCAGGGTGAAAATGGAGAATTTTCGCTGCCCAATTGTCGGTAGCGAGTTAACCGAGACCTTCGATGTTAAAAAAGAATTTAAGTAAGGTGACGCACTTTCATGTAATTTTTCAACTTCGTGCTCGAAAATATCATACGAGAGTCACTGGCCAACACAAAGGATGTTCGCGGATGACATTGACGTAGTTGGGCGAGCACAGCGAGACGTCTATGAAGGGTTGTCAAGTATTGAAGCAGAAGCGCGCAAAATGTTTTCTTCGGTGAATGAGGATAAGACCAATTATATGCTGGCATCCAGAAAAGACGGACAACACCGACGTCTTGGCTAAACGTCACAACTGGCAGCTACAAATTCAAAGTGGTCAAGGGCTTCACCTATTTTCGCTCACTAGTGACCAGCGACAACAACACCAGCGCTGACATCAAACGCAGAATTACTCTTGCCAACCACTGCTTCTTTGGGCTCAAGAGGCAATTGCGATGTAGAGCCCTCTCTCTAAAAACCAAGGTCGCACAATATAAATCACTGATCATCCCGATTTTCCTTTACGGCGCAGATACCTGTACGTTAACGAAAACGGATGATGATGCCCTTTGTCGCTTCGAGAGATAAGTTCTGGGTTCAGTCCATGGTTCCGTTTCTATAATCGGGAAGTAGAGGAGAAGACACAACAACGAACTGTACGGGCTGTACAGCGATATCGGCCTAGAATGACGTCTCCGGATCCAGCGTCTAAGATGGCTAGGCCATGTAGAGTAAATGGACAACAAAGCTCCGTACCGAGTCTTCGAATCCAACCCTGAGGGACGACGCAGCAAAGGACGACCGAATCTTAGGTGCTCGCACAGATGGAAGGGGATTTTAACGAACTGGGAGTGCGAAACCGTACATATACAACTGGCAATAAATCGTGCCAGCTGGAGACGCTTGTTGATTAAGGCCCAGGTGCACACCGGACTGTAGCGCCATTAAAGAAGAAGAATCGTGTTTGAAGACGATAACGCAGACCAAGAAAGACATCACAATCAGTTAGTAGGTTGCGATACCCATGTTAAGAAAGAAGCCCACAAATAGGCTTATGCTTGTTATAGATTAACTGTCCTAAGCGCCAGTGAAATATCTCTTTGCTTTACCATTCTATTAATTTTTTTTCTAATAATTCAACGTCAGGCGAATACTTTAATTCATTAAAGACGAAAATCTAAATTCCTCGAAAATAAGGCTTTTTTGACTCAAAAGACGGCATTCTCCCAAATATTGCTTAAGCTTACCATGCTACGTATTTGACCTGACAATTCTGACCATCATGTGTTGCTAGCGCCATCTTTGGGAAAAATCTTGGCTTCTAATTTGCACACATTCACCAAGCATCAAAATTGTTTGTTTAATGTTTCTCGTCTCGTATGTTTCGAAAACAAAAACCAATTCGTCTCCTAAATTGCTGTATTTCTCGTCTCGCATATCTGAGAACGAGAGTAGGTAGTTGATAGTTTGAGTAAGCCCTCAAAGGGCAACATTTTCATTGATAGGTAAAAAAAGGACTAATTATATAGCCACCACAGTGTATCATATCGTTATTGGCGGTAGTTATAATCGCAGTTCTTGAAAGACAAGTTTGATACCTTACTCATCAATTGATATGTATATGGTACTCGTATAAGGGTTCTATTTTGAGAACTATTTGCTCCATTAATTCTTTTTATGTGTTCTTACTTCCTGAGAACTCAACTATTCGCCACATATACGAGTAAGGCCATCTTTATGTCGATATACTATCTCCATTTATCTTTTTCTAATAAGCTATTTAGCCACCACATAGTGTTGATAAACAATCCTATCCCTTGATTACAACGCTTAGGTCGTTCAATGGCCAGTCATAAGCAACACTCCCTCAAAGTGCGCTGTAACTCAACTCTATATATCCATAAGAGGCTCTAAACACCCATGAATAATTTTATCTCATAAAATCGACAACCAAAATGGTGTATAAACTTTTTATGCTTGTCGCCTTCAACGGAAGAGCCCAAATATACAAGTTGCCTAATAGAATACATACGTTTGAATAAAGCGATATATGTATGTACATATATGTATATGTACTCGTGTACGTACCTATAGAAGGGAGTAAGGAGGGTGAAAACCGACTAAACGAAATGTTGTTACATTAGTTTTCGTTTCCGGAAAAGGACTTCTCTCTATTATCTCAGCCATTACCATCATCGCCGACTTTCTTCGTCCTTGCTACGGTCCCGCTACCACCATCGTCGTACGAGCTACTGTCTTCCTCAGCAAAATAAACATAAACCACAATGACACATGGGCGCGCAAGCAGAAATTTTATCTTTTTAAATAATGACATATTTCTGGCTTACAACAACAATGTAAGTCGGTAAGTCTCGTGCTCGAACGACAGACTGAGTTCATGTTGTTTTTTTGCATGTGGTGCTTTTGATGCTTCCACTCCTGCTGCTGCCACTTTGGTGTTTTTTATTTTCGACTTTAGCACTGGTGATGATGGGGACGATGATGAGCAGATATAATATTTCTCCTGTTTCGCTACTATCTCTCTCCGTAGGCCAACTGTATGACTAAAGCCATTAATTTCATTTCAAGAAAAAATGAAGTTTTGGGTCGGCGAGAGGCAAAAAATGGACATTTCCATGATTGCTGTTTGGTAAAGAACGAGTAGCTTCAGGAAGTTTTCTCTCCTCCACCTCTTACCACCTCTGGTTTTCTTCGTCCTCGTCTTGACAATGGATGTTCGGTGTTATTTGCAATTTGTTGCTGTTTCCAGTGATTTCTCTAGACCTCCTTTCTTCATTCAAATCTGAAGGAGAGCTATATTGTTAGATACAGCAGAAGCATTCATATAAATGTGTTGTATAGAGAGTCCGCCCAGCCATCTGTGTGGTGCAGGACCTTTTTTTACCTTTTTTTTTTTTGTTTTCCTGCTCCTTCGATATTGCTGTCGTTGGGAAGATTAAGTGGCCGTTGATATTCGAACTAAGTGGAGACCATTTTTAATCCATCGATGGGTATTGGAAATTTATTTCACATCCTTCTGGCTTTTTTTTTTTTGTTATTGTATTTCACATTTCGTATCTGGTGCTTGGTTTTATGGAGGTAGGTTTATTATTGTTATTATTCTTTCCTCCCGCTCCGCACTTATGTTGGTCATATTGTTTAACGTAGATAAGAAGCTTATAGCATTTCGTGCAGTTCCGGTGTTTCGTGTTTGTTTCTTTTATTCAATTCGGTTGTGGAATTTTCTTTTACTCCGTGCTTTGTCGCTCTTTTTTCGTTACGAGTATTTGGAGGAAGAAAGTTTTCAAAGATGACAAGTGATATTTTATTATGTTTTTGTTGCCTACATCCGAAGTATCTAACTTTGTTCTTTATTGTGGATGGTATTTTTTGCAGACTCTGTGTAGTATGTCTTTCACATAGCTAAACCAATTTGATTTGTTAACTTTTGAAGACGTTATTTGTCTAGGAATCTAGACTTTCTTTTGAAGTGTTTTGAAATATTAGTGTTTTTAGTGAGCCGGAAAATGATTTAGTGTAAGTGTTTAAAAAGTCGTTATCTAGCTTGTTTTTTGCAGCGACGAAAAGAAATTTGCATTTCGCAAGTTTTTCTTTGTGTGCGATGATACTCATCGAGTGCTACAAGTACGATATATCTGGGGTATCCGAGCAATTGTAAGTTTCTTCACTTTAATAATCATTGCTTTAGTTCATGGTGGGATAACTTTAAGCAAACCCTAAATGATTACTCTGGCTGACCCAGACGAATTTGTAATAATATATTTCATTTTTTATAATTCGTGCAGGTTCAAGGGTGTACGCTCTTATAGTGTTTTTCACACAACCTGGACGGGGTGCATATGGTTGGTGTCGAAAATGTTCGTTCACTACTCTCCGGCGGTGGTTGTCCTAGATAGGATTCGAAAGATTCGACTGAATTTGTCAAGTTGGTTGTAATTCACAGTAACAATTTTTGTTTCCATGTGATTAAAGTGTTACAATGGAAATGCACACACATAGTATTTATTTTAAAGTGATCTTATGCTGCGAGTGTTATGCCTTCGTCAGCACTTTTTGATCATCTCTCATTCACAACTGATGTTGGTGCACAGTTTTTCCGTATAGGATTTGTTCTTAACTATGGAAGGACTTTAACTGCAAACCTTCGGCTCAACAGTCGGCGATGATACCCATTGCACCACCACCCCCTAAATATATCGGCACGAATAACAAAATCTAAAGAAAATGCGCTGCGTCACTTGGTAGGGGATGCAGAAAATAGTTTCACACCCAAGGAGATCGCAATTTGCACTTTCCTCGACTTTGAGTGAGCTTTTGATAACACTGGCTAAAACTCAATCACTTCTGCACTGTCCCGCAAAGGTGTAGACCACCCCACTAACCACCGGGTTAGAGCGATGCTTGAGAGCCGTATTACGAGTATATCAGCTACATACGTGCTGGTCTCTGTGCGGCTAAAGGATGTCCACAAGGTGAAGTCATTTCACCACTTCTTTGGTCGATAGTCATCGACGACCTACTCTACAAGTTAACAACCTCGGTTTTGAAGCCATATGACATTGCAGTTACTGTTATATGTAAACGTGAAATGTTTGTCTGTGAACTCATGCAACTGGCGCTTATAGGTACTGAACTTGATCGGAAACTTTCCTGGAACTCCAACATCGAAAGCAAGCTTGCAAAGGCGACTAAGGCACTGTTGGCCTGTCGACGCACTTACGATAAAACCAGGGGTTTGAGATCTAAGGTAATCCACTGTTTATATACCGCGAAAGTAAGACCCATCATCACCTATGCGTCTGCTGTGTGGTTGAACAGAAAACTGCAATAGTTAAACTTGAACTCCATCAGAGGCTAACACGTCTCGGCATTGCAGGCGCCATGCCAACTTGCCCAACGGCAGCCCAAGAGGCACTGATCGGAATTAGTCCACTACAATAGTGCAATCAGACTCCTCTTCTCGGAAACCAGCCATGTAGACCATTGGGTTACATGTCCATTCTACAACAACTTCCTGAGCTGGATATAATTACCACAGTTTCGGACGCATTACCACACACGTTAACCTTTGACAAAAAAATTGAGATATTATTCCCACACCGCACAGGTTCGGATAGCGGCGATCCCTTGCTAAATCTCAATGGCATCAGGTGGTACACAGATGGCTCCAAGATGGATTCCGGCGTTGGCACTGGCATCTTTGAACCTCATAGGAAGATATCAAAGGATCTGAGAACTAATCCTATTGTCTTCCAAGCCTAACTTATACACCATCCTAATCTGCGGCAACTTAAACTTAGAGTCACGGAGCGCTCAAAGCGTTATTCTCGTATGGTACGAGTTCAAAATGCGTAAAGGAATGTCACAAGAACATCATAAGAGCTTGGCAAAACAAATAAGGTCAAACTCTGGCGGTTGGCAGGTCACAAGGATATTAAAGGCAATGAAATCGCCGACCAACTGGCTAGGAAAGGTTCCAGCGAATGGTATAGAGGTGCCGAATCTTTCTGTGGTATCCCCAAGTCAAATATAATTGTCTTCTTATCGAAGAGGTTCATATGGGCCTGGAATAAGCACTCTATCAATATTCTTAAATATAATAGAGTCGATATCAAAAGACTGGTTGGCTACCATTCGGGACAATGTAGTCTGAGATATCATCTTAACAAAATTAACCTTACGTCTCAAACCGAGTTTGGACTCTGTCTAGATGACGAGGAAACTGCAGAGCTCACGTTTGCAAGAAAAAACAAGAGAAAAAATTGGAGAATGCAGCAGATGTAACATTAATAGCCCCAGCTACACCAAAGGAAAATACCGCATCAAAGAGTTTTTTTGTGCCATCAAAGCACTGGAACAGTTTGAACAACACCTCAGTAAACATACGGAAACCATCATGTCTCATGTCATATCAATGAAATGATCGAAATGATCTAACGTAACGAATATCGAGCATTGAACAAAGTTGGAATGCCCACATTGAAAAGATAGATCACGCTTTAAACGACCTCCAACAGTGCGTAGAAAAATTTGAGAAAAAAAAGCACTCCTTATACCCCTGTCGAACGAGATAGCTGAACTCAGGAAAACCTATGAAACACTGGAGAAAAAGGAGCTGAAGTCAGTTTTCCGCCATCTCTGCCACACGATCGACCATAAACCACCTACACTGCAAGCTACATTTCGCGCGCGTCGAAGAAATAACAACAACGACCCACCAATTATAGGAAAATTCTGCATCTGTCAGGAGAGAAATTTCGTACTCAAGTCGATTGCTGAATTTCGGATGAAAGAACAAAGACAGCTCTGCCTTAATGACGTCGTACCAGGTCTGGAGCCGAAAATGAATGCGTTCATCTATGTACGAGGGTGGTCCGATAAGTACTTAGCCTCACGATATGGCGCCACTATTGCAAGAGCAACTTACTATCGTGTAGTACATTCTAGTAGACAGCTACTAGGCGGATCGGACTCGTAGTTTTGTTTTGACCGCGTGTGGAAGCGGGAGTATCCGCGGATTTTAGAAAAATGGAAAAAGAGCAATATCGGTCGGTGATTCGATTCTTGTTTTTGGAAGGTCAATCGCGCAGCGAAATCAAAGAGCGTTTGGATGCTGTGTACGGCGACTCTTCTCCTTCGACCATCAAAAATTGTTTAACGAGTTTCAACATGGTCGCATGTCGGTTTTTGAAGAGCCACGTCCAGGTGCCCCCAAAACGGCTACCACGGAGGATAATGTGACAAAAATCCACGATCTCGTATTGGCAGACCGCCGATTGAAGGTGCGCCAGATAGCTGAGACAGTAGGCATTTTAAAAGATCGCGTGGATCATATCCTGCATGAAAGGTTGAGCATGAGAAAGCTGTCGGCGCAATAGGTGCCGCGTTTGCTCACTCTGGACAATAAGCGCAACCGTGATACCACTTCAGAGCAGTGTTTGACGCTGCTTAAGCGGAATCCGAAGGAGTTTCGTGACAGTCGACGAAACATGGATCCACTGGTACACACCAGAAACCAAGGAACAGTCGAAACAGTGGACTTCACCCGGCGAACGTGCTCCGAAGAAGCCGAAGACTGTCCCATCGGCCGGAAACGTGATGGCCACCGTTTTCTGGGATCCACAAGGTGTGTTCCACATCGAGTACCTGGAGAAGGGCAAAACGGTCACAGGGCTGTACAATGTCAAATCATTGGTCCGATTCGACGCCGAATTGAGAAAAAACGGCCCCACTTGGCGAAGAAGCTCTTCCACCATGATAACGCACCGGCTCATACCTCCGCGCTCGCCACGACCAAATTGGTCGAATTGGGCTACGAACTGCTGCCCCATCCACCGTTTTCTCCAGATTTGGCCCCGTGCGACTTCTTTTTGTTTCCAAACTTGAAAAAGTCACTCGCCAGGTAAAAATTTCAGTCGAATGAGGAGGTCATCGCCGCCACGGAGACTTACTTTGCAGACCTCGAGAAAACGTATTTTTCAGACGGGTTAAAAAATTTGGAGCATCGCTGGGTCAAGTGTATCGAGCTAAAAGGAGACTATATTGAAAAATAAATCGCCATTTCTCCAAAATTTTTGTTTTTCTTTTGTAGGCTAAGTTCTTATCGGACCCCCCTCGTATATGTTAAATATAATTATCTCATTTGACGTTGGACACTTGAGGGTAATCTAGAAGCTCTATCTCTGCTTTACTTAAGTTGAGTAGTAAAAGAGTTTAGTGACAAAGTTCAATATTTTCGCTTTCACATTTGTGATATTTTAAATAATATTTATATACGTTACGTAAGCTTGTTAACACTATTTTGAACGATTTCTAGTAATTTTAGCTGAATTAAGTGAAGTTTAAAGTCTCATTAAATTAAGTGTAGTGCTTTAGGCCTGGAAGCAATGACTTTCAGAAAGTTTTTCCATGGTTTTCTCCTAATACGAATTCGCTCCTACAGTCTTATTATGAAAAACAAATTAATTTTTTTTATTCTCATATCATTATTTTAATTATCCTTAAATTGAGTGCTTCACTCTTGCATATTATTACAAAAATTGCAACTTTTCTCTTAGCTACATAAGTCTTATTAGGAAGTAAAATGTATGCCATTTAAACAGCTAACAACAAATATTATCTTGTCGTTCTACATTCACCTTTCGTAATATTATAAAAAAAAAAAGCCACCAGCACGAGATACAATCAAAAGTTTTTAGCATTCCCATCTACATCTATAGCCGTTATCGTTAGCTATTGTTTACAACATGAACCTAAGCTAAATTAAAAGCTGAAAAAAAAACAATTACAGTACTCTGCTCACGCACCCGTTGCCTAATTGATTAGAGACAAGAAGAAACTTTTTTACAACTTCCTTGTTGCTTCAGGTCTACAGTATAGCAGGTAAGGTAGATAGCACACGTTGCTTTAGCAAGTTTGTTCATTATCCTCCTTGCCAGTGTGCCACACTGCACGCAAGCACAACGCAGATACGTTGCACCCAGGTAAGGGATACCGCACATCACAAGGATAAAACAGATGATTATTATGTTTTCGCTGCAGCAGAAAACTCATCAAGCTTAGGCATTCATTCGAGCGATATCCATCTACTATTCGGTACCCCTTGGAACCGCAACAAATTGCTCTGAAATGCGAATCCGATACATGGGGATGAATTACGAGTAACTATATCTGACATCAACGCAAGTATACGAGTATATGCATATACTCAGCCGTACAAATGTGCATCTCGAAATATTCTAATGTAATTTTACCGTATAGAAGGGTACTTCTGCTCGAACACGTTTATATGTTCATCTATCTCTTGTGCCGCACGCTCCTAAACATCCAACAACATGAACGAGTACGGCGGTGATGAGTCTGTATCACAAACGCCACCATGCCAGAGAAGAGGCAAAATTCGATTTTGATGCAAATGTGTACAACCTCAAATCCCTTTTGCAACATATGTTGGATAGATATGGAAAAGTTTTCCACTCTTCTTCGTCCCATTGTTTCGGCCGCCCATGGGAACGGAAATGATAGAAAAAAGCATACACATACTCGTACAACATATCTCCGTTGAAGCCCAGTCGCTTGGTAGAGGGCTAACTTTTTAGATTAATGTCAAACTCCAAAGGGGAGTTGCTTCTTCGTCTGCTGTTAGCCCGATTCGATGTGCGTCTGTTTGATGAAAAATGGTTCCAAGGATGAAACTGACCCCAATGACCTTCGGTAAAACAGTTAAGGATAAACACATTCCTCGAATGCGAATACATATTTATGGTTGCCTTTATCCATTCGTCTTGGGCTGGACTTTATTTATAGGGGCGGATAAAAGAAATGTGTTTGTACGCTTGACTCGTGTCCCCATGAGGATGTGTGCTTTGTTTACCTTACTCCTTCGCGTGTTCCCTCATTTTTTTTGATTTGTGATTGTGCTTCTGTTGAAAAATGTTTTAAAAAAAAAATCCATCAGCATTGAGGGAAGTAAGGACAACAAAATTCTTAAGATGGTATGTAGAAAATAAATTGGAAGTATATGGATGAGCTTTGCCCTATTTGAGATTAGTATCATTTAGCTTGGACAGATTGGACAATACTCGGGCAAAGTGTTGCTTTAAGCTTTATAGTTCCTATGTACTTATTTCTGTCCGGGTACTCAAAGATTTTTTGTTTTAGTTTTATTAGTATGACCCAAAAAGGAAAGCAACGGCGAAAGTGCCAGCTATTATAAAAGTGATTCGTATTGATACCACCAATACGGTGGCCCTGGTGCAATAGGAATCATCATCGAGTAATGAGCGGAAGGTCTGTAGTTCAGGGCTGTCCATAGCCAAGAACAATTCCTATACGGAAAAACTGTGCAATAACATCAGTTTTGAATGAGGGATGATCATAAAAATGCGAACGAAGGCATAACACTCCCAGTATAAGATCACTTCAACATTCATATTCTGTGTGTGCATTTCCAATATAACACTTTAAGGACATGGAAACAAAAAAGTTACTGTGAACTACAACGAACGCGACAAATTCAGTCGAATCTCTCGAATCATATCTAGGACAACCACCCGCGGAGAGTAGTGGACGAACATCTTCGACACAAACCATCTTTGCCCGGCCAGGTTATGTGACAAACACCACAAGAAAAAATAATAAAAATACTCGTATAGTGGCAATATTGATAGGTAACGTTTTTTCCTTTTCAGTTTATAGGGTTGGAAAGCCCTTCGACAACATAGTTGAGCCATGTTAAGTCCTAGGTCAGTCATCTCAGAAATACTATATGATATTATAAACGTCGGCTATTCGGGGAAGCTATTACGTTGACAACGTTCTAATTGTCTGGACATGCAAGATTTTAAGAGAGACTGAAGTGGAAATGGTTGGCAAAGACTCCCCGATTGATTTTTGAGAATAGAGGGAGTATTCTTTCCGTGCAGGGACGGGTTAAGAATATCCCTGCAGCGATACCTATCGCTTGTCGTAAAAGGCGACTAAAACAAAGGTAAACAAAAATCACATCTAGGTAATTTAGAAAACACCAAGTGAGCCTAGGGACACATATACCACCATTAAACTGCCCCAAAAGTGTACATGCAAATCAGTGGGTTGACACGACTGAAGATCACCGGTGTTGTAAGAGTAAGATCAAAAAAAAATCTGGAGCATGCCCGTGTCACAAAAACAAAAAGGCAGGCCGAAAAATAATTGGTGCAAACAAATGCAAAAACACCAGCATTTGATTGGCCTCAGCGATGAAGTAATCCCAAACCGGGATGCCTGCCGCTACTTTCTGAGGTCAAACCGGCGGACCCCACAAGCGGACCAGTAGGAATGCAGTTAAGTGGAAAGGTTATGGTCCTACACTTCTGACCATAACAACGCCGGAAAAGGAAAAGAAGAAGAAGCCTTGCCGTGTTAACTGTTGATGGACTTAATGAATTCTAGCTTCGGAAAGAAAGCGATTCGAATCGATACTTTTTTATTAACAGGTCGGTCAAGTACAATACGAGAGGAATGTGATCAAACCCTCCATGAAAGTGTGCCCATTGACTAGGGGTTTCCTAGATTTTTCCGAGTGACATCTCACATTTTTTATAATTATTTTTATTGACTCTATCCGTAATGGCTGATAAACCAAATTTAGTGGAAAATCACGTTTTTCCATTCAACTGTCAACTTTGAATTCAAACCTCAATCCTAATGCAAGGAAGTGCCTGAATAATGTCCATCACAGTCGACCAAGAAATTTATAGCAAATTTAAAACAACCCAAAATTTGTTTGTCAATTTATGGCATCTGTCGATTTTAATAAAATTTAAATATTACCCTTTTTTACAGTACGAATCCTTCTCGCACCAATTGTCCTCTCTCTGTCAAATGCAAATTTCTCTCGTAAGCACCACTATCCCTGACCCACCGATGATCTATTTGCTGACCAAAAAAAAAGAGGACAAAACAAGAGTGGCAATTTGCTGGGTTTCTGCTTTGAAATTGGAATCACATGTACATATGTATACACGTCCGCTATGGTTGTTCAGGACGAATAAACTCGAATATGTGCCAGAGGAAGAGCACGATGCTGGTGTTGTTTTTCATGCGAATGGGTTTGTCGTGTGATGGAACTATTGCATTACCGGGTTTCATGGCTGAATACACGCATATCAAAAAGAATGGCTATGTGTTTCGGGAATGTGTTTTAGTTGCGTACTTTGACACACATGCTTATCAATCCGACATCTCTATGCAAATGTTCAAGTTATGTTGATGAAACTATGTACGAGTAGATGTGATAGAAAGCAGGCCCCGGGGTGTAGTTGTGATGATAAACGTCTACAAAAGCAATGATCGAAATCCGATATATTGTTTTTGATTTATTGACTTGAAAGCAAATGGCAAGAACAATGATTGCCTTCCACGTTGACTGTTGACGTAAATCTCTGAGATCTGCTCTGGATACCTAATCAGTAGAATCTGGCATATGCTTAAACAGTTCGAAGGCAAACATTATAAATTCAATGACCTAGCACATCATCCAGGTGACTTTCACTGGGTTATTTAGGGTTCAATTAAATTAAAACAAGTCCTTTGAAATAAGGTAATTTAACATATTTTCATACTTTGTCCTATTGATTTTTTTTGTTCATTTAGTGGCGATTGAAAAATTAATATGCCTGTCGACAATAACAAAAAAATAGTTACATACATATGTCGGGATACAGCTTGACATAGAAATATTCACAAACCTAACCTGATGGTGCTATCTAGCCAAATTTTCCATTCAATATTTAAGGCTAAGCTTCATTGTGGTTGCCATGAAATACAGGATAAAATCAAGGTGGAAATAAATTAAGATCCCAACCCGAAATGCAAAATATGCAAGTAAAACAGAACCCATTTTGTAATTTTTTCTTAAAAATGAAAACGCGTCCTGATGGATCCTGCTCAAATAGCGATGAGACTGGTTTAAATGAACAGCCAATTGCAAATCTATCTTTAGAGATATTGAACTCCGTAAACACATTTTTCATCAGATTATGTAGTGTTCCCATTTCTTTGCCAAAAGGTAAGACATTATAACCCTCGCTAAGGGGCAAAGAGTGAATAGAAAGTTTTGTTTTAAATTGACTCAAACTGCTGAAGAAAAATTTGATTCGATGAAAAGCATTTATGGGTGCTTATTCCATCAGAGAACAGTCCATTGTTTTGCTAAATTGAGTGATGGCATTAAAGGTATATTACGGCGGCGGTCGAATTCCCCGAATGGAACCAACGACAGCGTCCACAGTTTTTTTTTTAAAAGGGTTCGCTCAAGTTCAAGAGTTACGCTCATATGGTGCTTGTCACACAAACTGGACGGGGTGCAGATGGTTTGTGTCGAAGATGTTCGTTCACTACTCCCCGGGGGTGGTTGTCCTATATAGGATTCGAGAGATTCGACTGAATTTGTCGCATTAGTTATAGTTGATAGTACCTTTTTTTGTTATCGTGTCCTTAAGGTGTAATATGGGAAATGCATACACATTGTATGAATTTTGAAGTGATTCTATACTGCGAGTGTTATGCCTTCGCCAGGGTTTTTTTTTTATCATCTCTTATTCACAACTTATTTTGTTGCACAGTTTTTTCCGTTTCGGAATTTTTCTTGGCTATGGACATACATACTTGAACTACACACCTTTCGCTCAGCAGCCGGTGATGATTACCATTGCGCAACGATCACCCCTTAACGGGCTACTATAACTTATTTGCAGCTCAGGCCGATTGGGAACGGAAGGGTAACATCCCTATTACGGAACAGCAATTTGTTCCGAAGAATCACAAGCCTCGGATATGGATGGATACAAAGATAATGACCACTGCAAATGATTAAATGACATCTGGAATGTGAGGTCCCTTAATAGATCAAGTGCAGGCAATCAACTGGAACAAACCCTCAACTGCTATAAAGCAGATATGACCAAACTCCAAGAGGTGCGATGGGAGGGACTCGAGAAAAGACGGATGAATGACTGCGACATCTACTACGGAATTTGGTACAAGGAGAACAAACAACACTTATTCGGATAGGGATTTGATATTTGAGGAAGACTACGTCAAAAAGTCTTAAACTTTCGGAGTAGAAGCAAAGGCTTCATAATCCGCATCAAACTTATTTCGACAACATCATGCAACATGCGTTCACATCCCAACCGAAGAAAAAGGACGATATATTCAAGGATGACTTCCACGATCTCCTAGACAGAACCAATGCCCAATGTCCCAGCTACAATACAAAAGAGTATTAGGAGATTTGCATGCGAAATTGGTTTGAGTTGATCACGGGGGACTATAGCCTACACGATGCCACCTTCGAAAACGGAAACCGCCTGCTTGACTTCCTGG